>OX453249.1:17926539-18572283 GCA_949709985.1 Luffia ferchaultella
TTACTTATCATTTAATAAATAGTAGTATAATTCTCATTTACGATATAGTAGATTATGCACATGTACAATTTTTTTTCTTCTATAACTTATGCAGTAAAGTATTATGCACGGATATTTGCCGCTATGAAGTTATTTACAGAAAGTGTCGCAGTAGCATAATATTGGAGCGCGGAGGAGAAGGAGCGGTCGGATAGCTCGCACTACTCGCTCACGCGCGCGGCTTCCGCCTCCCATTACCAAACCGTCGCTGCCCACGCGACTGTACCTGCACATTGAGTCATTCGCAGGCAACTCAGAGCGGCAAAGATCCGTGCATAGTACAGTACATGAGACGACTGAGCTTTATGTTTTTGTAAGTGGACATTGATGCCGCAGCGCAGCGAGTGCAAAACAACAAGGATTGGCGGGGCCGCACCGGTTTTCGATTGTGAAATAAACATAACCGTGGCTCATGACAGTTTGCCCTTCTACACTAATGGTGTATGGTTACCTAACAAAGCTCAGCTCTTGCCACTAGGCCCGTACACAATACAGATCGTTGAAATATCTGAAGACAGTCAGAATACCACCCATTCGCATGGACATTGGTATGTATAGTGACTGTAGTCTTATTAGCTCCAAAATATTACTGTGAGTTCATCTGCAGTACTAATGAATAGTGGGTGATATATGGATAAATAAACTGATTTATTTTAGTAAATTAACAATTGACTTACCCATCTTTATATGGACATTGGGAGAAAACCTGGCTCAAACTGTTAGCCATCCTAACAGTATAGCCCCAATAAACTCCAGTCTCAGCTCTAGGAGTACTCAAACTGACAATTTTCCCTTTAAGTTTCTTGCTACCTTCTGCTACAGGCAACAGCCTAACAGTAACTCTGATGCCTGGTTCTAAGAGCTTGTCAGTTGATATATCCTGTAGCAAACCAACATTTACTTGAGAGCCTCTTCCTGGTTTCACTTTTTTATTCATTGTCACACCTTCCCTGTAATTCAAGAAAAATATATTATGTTAATCATCATTTTTTCCCATTTCATTCTGAATCCTGAATATAGAACATGGTAGCACTGTACAATATGACCCATTGATTTAAAGGCTCTCATAGAAAGCACTCATACTATTATTCTCGTACATATACTTCTGTAGCAAATGCAGAGCGAAAACAAAAATAATATACTGAAAAATTTGAGACCTGGTTAAAATTCAAGGATTTTTATGCTTGGGTCATTAAAACAAGTATAGTTTTGCATGTGTATGCAATTAGAATTATGTAAGTGGCAATTATTAACTTATCTTCACAGTTAATATTTCAAAATGTCAACTATATATATTTTTTCCTCACATTTTTGTAATCACAATGCGGTATTTCTATGAACAGCCACATTTACTGTTTGCAATATAATGTGGTTGAAGTTCTATTGTGAGTGAAGAGAGATACACTTGCGTTTGGTCGTTTTTAAAGTGCTAGTTTGCTTAAAAATTAAACAGAAATTCAGAGAGCGCTTTCTAAAACAGTCTAAACATATATGCAAGGTGAGGGAACAAAACCAACTTTTGGAATGTTTTTGGTTACTGTAAATCCAAAAAATACTTGTCACAAATCACATTAGAATAAGGTAGTGTGAAATAAAAAATGTGACGCCACACGCTCCGACCTTAATACAGTCAACATCGCCATAGTGAATGCTTGTGCAATGTTAAAAAAAAATCTTGTTTAAAGTTTGTTTCATTTGTTAAATAAAATTCTAGTATTTTTGGTTTAATAATGATGATAAATTAAGGGAAACATTTTTCTCCATACAAGTTTATGATATAACAATAGGATACATGATGAATAAAGATTTTTCTTATTTTATTTTATTATTTATTTTCAGTATTAATATTACTGTAAATGTATTACAACTAACAAAGTCCACTTTTTGCATTAAATCATACATTGGCTAGGTACTAAATATATGTCCTGCGAGTTAATCTTTTAAATATTAAAAGTAAACTCTAACCTTATCTTAAGATACGTAATTCTACCCTAGTCTCTTATTTGTTTATAAGAATCAATATATATTAGTTTCAAGTGTTTTGAGTTTGAAAGCCATCAAAAATATCTTAGTAGCAAGTATTTATGTATTACTCATTTTTAATTTAGTTTTTTCCTATATCTGCATTTCTGAAAACTGTAGAAGTTGGTTCAATCTCTTCACCTCACTCCCGACTTTCTTATTATTAATAGGTACTCCTATGGTGGTAGTTTTGGTAAGCCAACCCATACATACCTAAATTTGAAATCATTAGAAGATCTTAAATGATGTGGTGCATCCAAAGGATTTAATAATCCTGCAAACTCTAAATCTTTGTGTAAAGGGAAGAAATGTTTACGTAAGTATTGAGGACATTCCAAGTACTGCAAAATTCGAGCCAGCTGAACACAACTTTTGCGTGCCACTTTCAAACCATCAATATCTTCTAATTTTGATTTTTTTGTGTCTACTTTGTCACCGATATCATCATACACAATAACTTCATCGACACAAAATACACAAGCGGCACGAGCTATCTGCCCAGCGAGATAAGTTCGTAATTCAGCGGACTGGGCATTCTCTAAAATTGATCCAGGAACAGCTATGCTGACTGTCGATATGTCAGCTAGCTTTGCCTCTCTTTCAGCAACTTCTTTAGCTTTCTCCTCCTCTTCCTTTTCAAGACGTTCACGTTTTTCACGTTTTAATATTTTTTCTTCGTTCCGTTTTCGTTTCATCGCTTTCCTCTCTTGGTTTATCTCTCTCCAGCTTTTCCCTGCAGGTTTTGCAACTGGTGGCAGAGACATGACTTGAATATTTCAAAATTTTCAAATATTTTAATGTTTTCGTTGATAATGTTTTTACATAAAGTCAGTGTTTACTGGTGTTTATTAAAAGTACTAAAAGTTAAAACTAGGTTATGTCACAGAGTAATAATCTTTACACAGTCACTCATCGCCTTTGATGTTGGTGAAAAAGCCGCCTTCATCTTGATTGTGTAAGGGTTGTCACGCGTTGAAAGTAGTAGTAGGTATTTAATTATTATTTTTTTTTAACATCAGAGAATATATACCTATATATGATGCAAATTATTAAAAAAGTGGGCAAGTAATGTAACTTTAGTTGAAAAACCAGATGGAACGCTTAGAGTGTGTCTTGATCCATTACATTTAAATAAGGCAATTCAAAAGGGACTATGAGTTAATTCCAACGTTTGCAGATATAAGAGCAAAATTAGCGAATAAGTCAATATTTACGGTATTAGACCTTAAAGAAGGATTTTTTCAAGTAGAACTAGATGCAGAGTCGAGTGAATTGTGTACATTTAGCACTCCCTTTGCCTATTATAAATTTTTAAGATTACCTTTTGGTTTGGCATGTTCACCGGAAGCATTTCAAAAGCTTATGAGCCAAATGTTTGGAGATATTGAAGATGTAATAATATATTTTGATGATCTTGTAATAGCCACCAACTCTGATGATAAACATGACAAAGTACTTACTTTGGTAATGAATAGAGCTAAAATAAATAATGTAAAATTCAATATCAACAAACTACAATATAAACAAGCTGAAATCAAATATTTGGGCCATATCTTCTCTGATAAGGGAGTAGCTCCTGACCCTGAAAGAATCACTGCTATTAAAGAGTTAGAAAATCCAAAGTCTGTAAAGGAACTTCAGTCTATTTTAGGCATGATAAATTATTTAAGAGAATTTATTCCTAATATGACTACTTTGACTGAACCATTGAGAAAATTACTAAGGAAAGAAAGTGAATTCTTGTGGACAGATTACCATACAGATTCTCTAAACAAAATAAAAAATGTAATTTGTACACCTTCAGTATTAAGTAACTTTGACCCTAAACAAAAAATAGTTTTACAATGTGATGCTTCTAAGTATGGTTTAGGCTGTTGTTTGTTGCAAAATAATAAACCAGTAGCGTTTGCATCCAGAGCATTAACGGATGCTGAGGTTAATTACTCCCAAATAGAAAAAGAACTTTTAAGCATAGTATTCGCATGCCGTAAGTTCCACAATTATATATACGGATACCCAGTTATAGTCAACACAGATAACAAACCTCTGGTTAACTTAATTGAAAAAGATTTATTCAAAATTGCTTCAGATAGATTACAAAAAATGAAAATGAAACTGTTCAAGTATGAATTAAAAATAAAATATTTACCAGGAAATAAAATGTTCATAGCAGATTTACTTTCACGTAATTATCTTAAACAACATTATGACACTGAATTGAATATAGATGGCATAATACATAGTGTAGAACAAACTAATAGTTTTGATCACCTACAATTAGCTGACCATACGTCCAAAGATATTAACTTAAAATTATTGTTAGATTATTGTAACTCAAAATGGCCAAAGGATATTAAAAGTGTACCAAAAGAGCTTAAAATTTTTTGGAACTTTAAAAATAATTTGTATAGTAAAAATGGTATACTCTTTTATGACAATAAAATAATTATTCCAAGGAGTTTACAAATTAAGATATTGGAACTGCTTCATGAAGGTCACATAGGTATATTAAAAACTAAACTAAAAGCCAGACAAATAGTATATTGGCCAGGCATGACTGAGGATATTGAAAATTATATATTAAAGTGTCAAATTTGTGAGAAGTATTTACCAAATAAAACAAAAGAACCTTTAATACCACATGATATACCAAAATTACCATTTCAGAAAGTAGGTGTTGATGTCCTTACTTGTGATGGAAGTGATTACTTGGTTTTAATTGATTACCTATCTAAGTGGATTGAATTAAAGAAATTAAAAACTAAAACTAGTGAAGAAATAATAAATATTTTAAAATCTGTATTTGCTTGTCATGGGGTACCAGACATATTAATAGCAGATAATATGCCATTTAGTTCAGAACTGTTTAAAAAATTTGCTCAATCATGGAATTTTACAATAATAACTAGCAGCCCTAGGCATCCTAAATCCAATGGTATGGCTGAAAAAGCAGTACACATAGCTAAAAATATCATTAAAAAATGTAATGAAAGTAACAAAGACATTGAAAGCACAAAATGGCGAGTTACATTTTTTTCACTACTCCATCAATATGGGTATCAAATCAAATGACTTGACTAGTAGAATACTATACACTATGACTAACTTCAAATCCAAGATGGCCGCCAGCACAAAATGGCAAGTTACTTTTTTTTCACAACTCCATCAATATGAGTATGAAATGAAAGGACATAACTAGTAGAATACTATACACTATGACTGTTGTATAATGATTGATAGTCAATGACACTCCATTACTATGTTGCTCTGTGACTTAGTTTTAGATTCTAAGCTGTGTGATTGTTAAATAAAGTACTAGATATTTCCATGGTATTTTAATTTAATTAAAAAAAAATCAATAAGAAAATATAATAAACTAGTTGACTAGGAATAAATATGGTTGTTTCAAGGTTGTTTTCGATGGTTGTGTTCAATTTCACTGCATTGTTTGAAATTCTGTTCATAGATGGCAGTATTAAACTTCTTATTTCTACTATTTTACGTTAGATGACGCTGTACCTATTTAGTTCCAAACCTCAGGTACTTTGACGCTATTAACGCATTTCTTCTTTTTACGGCGGAGTTTTAACTCTTAAAACTAATATATACGATATAAACCATAGACATACCTATACCAATAAAACATCGATTATAAAAAAACGTGTTTTTTTCAATCTTTGAAAACATTGTATTTTTTCAAATGTGGCCGATAACCAAAGTTTTATAAAAGTAAGAATTTTTTTTAAATGAAACTTTTCGTCAGGTATGTAAAAAGTTACTTTAGCTTTAGTAATGAGTACGACAATATTGCATGAAACAAAAACTACCATCCAAGCCTTATCCATACATTTTGATATTATTGTTCTTCAAAGCCACCAAACTGTGTAGGTAATAGGTACTTACCTACTTATTTAAAGCAAATCATTGTCTCCAGACCTTAGATAAAGACACAGGGTAAAGTGGCGTAAAGTTAAGTACTGGAGACTATTAAGTTAGATACCTACTCTGACACCTGTGGTCTGACAGCAATTCGTATTACCTACGTATTTTTACCGCCAACTTCGCCAAAAGCAATGTAGACTTTTACAAAAACAGTAAAAAAGGGTCAAAACATGAACTCTGTAAAATTTAGATTAAAGTTGTCTGAATTTTAGGATGGAGGGAGTGGGACTCCCCTAAGCTGAGTTACCCCCCTCACAGAAATGCATGGGTCTTTTAGTACGTAATAATTTTTTTTTTTAATTTGAGATGATAAATAACATTCCTACTAAAGGAAATAACTACAATCAAGTTTTCCTCTTGCATCTCTTATTAAATATACATTCACATTAAATCATATTCTGTCATGAATCTAGGAATCCCCAGATTTAACATCGCGAACTATCTACCAATGCAATGCTCTCCTAGTAAATCAGCTTGCTATGTATGCACACTTTAACACATCATAGTAAGTCTACCAACCGCCAGTATGTTGTGAAGTTCCACTGACACATTGCAATGCTTCACTGGTTGTTATGTGACAAGGAGTCTGGAATTTTTATTACTTCTATACTACCACCAGTATGTTGTGAAGTTCCACTCACACATACTTACATGGCTATCATTGCAATGCTTCACTGGTTGTTCAGTGACATGGTGTGTGGAGTTTTTTTTTTTTTTTATGTCTGTGTATTCTATTTATAATAATAATAACACACACAATGACAACAATGTCTAGGTCCCAAACTAAGCATTAGCTTGTATTTTGGGTACCAAGCGAAGACATCACAAACATATAACAACCAAGACCCGGTGCCAGTATTAATATTCATCATATAAATACTGACCCGACCTGGGATTCAAACCCGGGACCTCCAGCTTCTCAGGCAGGGTCGCTGCCCACTAGGCTAAGTGGTCGTCGTTTTTTCGTAATACTTATAAATTTTGTTTGTGTGCCATAAATTTTCAAGAGGGGAATAATACCCCAAAGTTAAAAATCCCTCCCATCGTTAAATTCCACTACCCCCTATATTTAATTCTGGCATCACTATTCCAAATCCAACCCTTGGTTTGTATTCAGTTATGTACTCTATCGGGGTAGTTTCATGTTATAATATTATACAAAATATAGTCCTTATGGTTTTGGTGTTAGCTACATAGTAATGGGAAGTGGGGCTGGCCTGCGCATGTACTTCAGATCCATACAGATCAGTTACGTGTACTGTAAATAAACAACTCCCAAACACTACTTGTTCTCCAAGGCTGTAATCTGGCTATATTAACCCTCTTTCATTTAAGTGTGTTTAAAATAAAAATTAATTTCTATTCAGTTCTAATCTTTATAATAAATATTGTTTATATTAGAATTGTTTGTTGATTTGTCACAAATTTTATCTGCTCAGCAATTGAGTTAACATTTTTCATCATGTCATTGACGTAATACATAATGTATATTTATTCAGGGTTGTCAATTTTACCTACTTTTTGAATTGTTTACTGCTAGTTAAAACTTAGTTGAAATTTTGTTTATGCATATTAAGATATGACTAACATTATGGTATATACAGTGTGGTATAATTTTAGTTTAATTTTTAAAATTATTTTTATGCATACCTGTGATCCAAGCCCTTACCAACAATACTTACCCAATTTTTATCTGTTTTTTTTCTCGCTTACCATTGTTAAAATAGTTCACGCTCTGATTTGTTCATGCTCAGAAAACAGATCTTGCACTGGATGAATTTAATAATACACAAAAAAGATAAGTACTGTTTTAGTATGTGAACATTTCAAATGAGAATTTGAATTTTGATTCACAATTGTAATGAAACATTTTATAAATTGCAAGTATTTTTATTTGCTTTCAAACTTACTCAAATAATTCTTTTGTTTCTCTGTTGTGATAATATTATAATAATAATTGTCTATAATACCTATTTTTTAAATGTCCTAGATTGATTTTACTTCCAATATTTATGAGATGTTAACACTTACAATTTAAGTACAATATTTATTATTATTAAATATTAATGTTCACCTACTTAACGAAATTACTAGGAAATTTATATATTTTTAGTTAATTGATTATAAATTTAATAATTTTCATTATTTTTTTATTTTCTAGGTACAACCCTACCTATGACAGTTCTCAAGTAGAGTAAACAAGAATAGTTTATCAAGGACCCCTACGGCCAGGTCAAGTGTGACGACTGTGATATAATTTTATTGGTTACTTTGCTGACTCTATTGATCAGTTTTGTTGTACTACTGATAGGTTACAGACATGGCTGCCAATGGAAAATTAGGTGAGAATGAAATATTGATATATTTATAGGTCTATATGAATTCAAAAAGGATTTTATTTTATTTTAAGCATACTGAATTTATTTGAATGTGACTATGAAGGTAAAGAAGATTATGTTGATTATTGCTAGAATGTTAAATATATTGTACCTCATATAAAATATTCTAGTAAAAAAATAATAGGTATTTAAATTGAGTTTACTTGTCAAGGGTGTTTATATCAATAATATTTTTTTTGTACAGGGTATAAGAGCTTTAATTTTCAAATTGTCATATATTTTCATTTATTATATGAAATAAGACCAATATATCTGTCTTTAGTTTAATCACTTGAACGGCCCAAACATGGATATTTCCATACACTCATAGTTGTGAACCTGTTTGAATTTTGAACTCGCCTGAACCCATTCACTGAATATCTGATGACGACCGCTTAGCCTAGTGGGTAGCAACCCTGCCTACGAAGCTAGTGGTCCCGGGTTCGAATCCCAGGTCGGGTCAGTATTATTATGATGAATATTGATACTGGTACCGGGTCTTGGTTGTTATATAATATAAAAAAAATATATATATTTATATATGTATATATTATAAAGAATATTTAAGTATGTATATCAGTTGTCTAGTAACCCATAACACAAGCATAATACTTGCTTACTTTGGGACTAGATGGCGCTGTGTGGGAAGTCCCATGTATTATTATTAATATTATTTATATCTTGTATGTAGGATTGATATCGGATTGATAGATATCAGAACCAAATAAAAATGATGAGCATAGAAAGTTTTATGTTATCAATTAAAATGTGATATCTTTGGCCTTATTGTTTAATGCAAAAAACTATTACAAATAAAATTTTCAAACAATGCCAACATGTATAATATTATTATTTTGAGAATACCAAACAACATTTGCAATAGCTAATTTTTTATTAGATTGAAAACAATTCTACAATTAACAGGTGAAAACATATAAAAAATTGTAATGTTGCATTGTAAACAGCGTGTTGTAATTTTTAAAAAGGGTGTTTATTTAACGCCCATGTCAAGATAACCCCCCATAGTAAAATCCTACTCCGCATGAAACTAATAATATTTATTGAAAATTGAACTTTCAGTTTTCTGTCGCCTTTATAGCCCCCTCTTAATAGATAGAGAGAACTACTTTTATAGTGACAAATAAACCATACCAGTGACAATTTATAATACTGTCCTATCCAAATACCTTTGATTTATTATGTTTTAGCCCTGCTCAGCGTGTCAGACAAAACAGGCTTGCTTCCTCTAGCCAAATGTTTATCGGAGATTGGGCTACGTCTAGTTGGCAGCGGTGGAACGGCAACTGCTTTGAGAGATGCGGGTCTACAAGTCATGGATGTTTCTGATATCACAGGTGCCCCGGAGATGCTCGGTGGAAGGGTAAAGTCCTTGCATCCAGCTGTCCATGCTGGAATCTTAGCTAGGTATAATACATACTTTAAGTATAAAAGTCAGCAATTTGTTATCTTAACATTTTACCCTATTTACTAAGAACATCCTTTAGAGTTACCATAATATCTGGCCTACGGAGAAAATTCTGCATAGGTAGAGATAGCAGTAGTTTGAGACAAAATCAACTTATTCAAGTAAATAACTATTTGTCACAACATATGTAAAAAAAAAAATTATTCTTATCTTCCTTTCCAAATACCATGCGTCTTAGAAAACAAATATGCCCAAAATATAATACGATACTCTATTACTGAAATTTTCTTTTTTCCAACTCTCAACAACTATAAATGTACTTAGCTCGAAATATTGCATATTTAATATTATAAAAGTATAAGTTAAAATATTTTCATATATGATCAAGAGCATACATGGGGTGTGTATGGAGACAAATTATTGATGGGCACTCGTCAAACCATTATTTAACTTTTCTAGGGTGACGGAATCCGATCAGTCAGATATGAAGCGTCGGAATTATGATATGATCAGTGTGGTGGTATGTAATTTGTATCCATTTGTGGCGACTGTGTCAAAGCCTGATGTGAAAATTGCTGACGCTGTTGAGAATATTGATATAGGTAAGCAGTTTTATCAAGTAAAAGTATATTTTGGTGGTTTTTTTTTTCAATAAGTTGAGTTTTGTTAGTTTTTACTGACACATGTGTTACTAGTGTAGTCGTGATAACAGTAATTTGTCAAAGTTTTTCATAGATTTCCTATTTGTAGGAGTAATACATTTTTCATTATAATAGGTTGTGGTTAACAAATCAATAGTACCTATTTCTTTTACATATCTATTTGACTAACATTGTATTTAGAATTAATTTTAACACACAATTCAATTGGTAGTTATCAATAAACTTTAATATAAATATTTGCATAGGTGGAGTCACATTATTGAGAGCGGCAGCGAAGAACCACGATAGAGTGACCGTAATATGTGATCCTGAAGATTACCATAAAGTGATTGCAGAACTAAAAGGAACTGAAAAACATCAAACTTCTTTAGAAACAAGGTTTGTATTACTTGCAACAACATAATCTGCATTTTATTTAAAGATTCATAAACTTCCTTCATTTTGGTGAAAAAATATTAATACAATAAATAAATATTTTTTTCAATAATCATATAGGTATAGCAATATAAAAATTATATAATTTATATTCATAAATAAAAAAATAATGTTTTTAACAATAATAAATTTACGTCCTGAGCAAAGTATATGTGTAATCAGTTATGTTGACTTTTAAAAGTATTTAAAACATAGTTCAGCTTACGCGAGTAGAGAACCAAATTTATAATATTGTTTTTCTACCTAAAACATCACTAAGTGTACGCGTCGAACCGGATACTATGGACCGGCACGGTGTGCGACGTTGTACCGGGGGCTGGTTTATGGCTGGATGTAGATTCAAAATGCCAGTTTCGGTTTTGGGCAGAGCTTCCCGCCAACTAGCTTAGTGCTTGCACTTCATGACCTGTATCAGACATCTCGCTATGGAGAGCTTGAAATTAGAAGTGACCGCATGGCGGATCGTTCGCCCTTTTATACCCTGTTTCTATATAATTACTATGTGCTCTCTATTTACTAATTGCCCGCGGTTTTTCGCCGCGTTTTTATAATTTTTCGCGCCTGTTTTCAGCAACCAATCAGAGCTCTTTCAGCAGAATTCGGCACCCTCCGAAGGCAGTACCAAAACGAAAGCCACCCAAAACGAGGCACCCTCGAAAGGCAGTACCACAAAGAGAGCCCGTTTTGGTCGCTAGGCACGTCGGCGCGGCAATATTCTATAGAGAGCCGCGTTCTATGAAAGGGCGAACTTTCCTCATTTTCCTTATTTTCTGGCCAGTACCGACTAGTGGGAGGGAAGGAAAACACTAAAAAAGCCCATCTTTATTCGATTTTCACAAATTGAGCTTTACATACTATAGGTATACTTTGTCTATAATTCGCTTACAAAAATTGCTATCCTATTTTCGATTTTAAACGTTCTATTTCACTCTAACACTTATTAAGTTCATATGTACTCGACGGTCGCGGCTCGGTCTCAGGCTCGCTGTTGCGAACACTAAGCATCCTTATATTCATTGATGGGAAATAAAATGAAATAAATTAGTTTAAAAAAATTTGTTTTGTCAATAACACCATTTAGGTATAGGTACAAAATTGATGTGTACCTAGGTACAGAACACAATACAATGCTATTCGTATAATTTCCTTTGAAATGTATTTAAATTTTTACTCTTCCCTGCCTAAATTGTTATTTAATAAATGTTCAAGCTCATATACATTGGTGGTCACATAATGAAAAACACTTAAGGGATAGGTTATTAAGTTAACAGAGATTTTTAGTTATTTATTTTTTACTTTAATACACAACAATATTAATTATATACAAACAATATCACACAAATCATTCATATAGGCATTGTGAGATGATAAAATCAAATATTTTTGATATTGTTGAGAGTTCCTACATTTTTATTCTGCGTAACTCTATTTTAAGCTGTATGAATTAACTAAAGGTCCAACTAATTAAAGGCCTACTAAGTAACTAAGAAAAAAGAAGTATTGTACTTAAATATTATAATGGAGTTTATAAAAATGAAATTTTTGAAAAATTTATATGTTATAAATATAAATAATATTATAAACAGAAAGGAAATTATAATAATACTTACATGGGACATCTCACACAGCGCCATCTAGTCCCAAAGTATTATGCTTGTGTTATGGGTTACTAGACAACTGGTATACATACTTAAATATTCTTTTCTTTTATAAATAAATAAATATTAATAATTAAATAAATTTAATTTAGACTGCTTCCATTGAATTTAACTTTCTTTAACATTTGTTCAGATACGTAATATGATTCTATTAATTTTCTTTTACTTTCCTACAAATGAAAAACATTAATTCACATGGATATGTCTAAGTAAAAAAAAAGAATAAAATGCAAAAAGTGAATGTATGCCCAAATTTAAATTGGACACTCTCATGATAATCGGTGTATTTCATCTTGACCACATGAAACATTAACTGCAAAGGCCAAATGAATTATATATTTTTTGTAGATGAAAGAATGATGTGATTTTGTTATTTTTTATTAAAAAGAGCTAAACTGGCTATTGTAGGCGTCTTATGCACATCTTAAAATAACTACATTTACAATTTTTTAAACTTTACTAACTATAAAGATTACAAAGCTAAAATTTTCCATGGGAGTAATTTCAACTCCTATGCTGTATAAATTGAAATGGTATGTGGTGTATCTTGCCAAATAAACATTTACAATTATTTTTTTAACTTCACTACAGATGTCACTTTCAAAAGCGCTGGTAGTTTATAAAAATATGGAAATATATTCCTTTGTCCTGTATTAAAAAAAATGTTCAAACTTTGTAGTCTTGATTAATATGAGAGCGGTGTCATAAGAATTAGTTTATTTTCCAATATTTCAATAGGTAATACTGATGTCTTAATAAATATAGTAAAATTTATAAACATATTTATAATTTCAGGCAGAAGCTGGCCTTGAAAGCATTCACCCACACTTCGGAATATGACTTGGCCATATCGGATTATTTCCGAAAGCAGTATTCGGCCGGCGAATCGCAATTAACTTTGCGTTATGGTAATTATAGCATTAATTTTTGTTACATTAATGAATGAAATGTCAAACAGCACACTACCGTTTTTGAGCCCAACATATATTGTATTGAAGACTTTGATTGTAGACCAACTCCCATTTCATCAGTTATCTGTGAAAATTTATTGCGAAGATAAATGTTGCATCAATTATTTTGTAACTAATGTCAGATTACACTGGATTACGCATAGAGCAACGCGCATTGCCGTGCCACCATACAATTATTGAGCAGATTACATATTAACCTTAGAGACATGATTGTCACATGATTATAGCATTATTATTATTAAGTTTGTATGAAAAAATACGAACGAAATATGTACCTACACGAATACCTAAAAAAAAAGACGGAGGCTGTGACGACGGCTTTACTACGTTCCGCGACCAACAAAGCCTTCTAACCTAACCTGGTCCAATTTTGAATTGCCCAAGGTCTTGCTTCACTGCAGATAAGAATAACTCATCGAAACCCATATATGACTTGAGCGCCGGGATTTTCTTTCAAAACACATAAAGATTTGCTGCATCCTACAACGCACTGCAGTGCTAAGGACACTTATTCACAAATGTTACTTTGACAATCTGCCCCTATACAGTCATAAAACAGAACAGACAAATGATGTTAAAGTTACATAGAAAGTATTTTATGTAAGTGACATGGTGTAACTTTTTTGGGGTCAATACATATTGTGGGGCGGTCCGTTAAACTTCTACAAACCTTTGTATCAAAATCAAAGTCGGATTTCAAGGTACATTTGGAACTAGAAATTCCGAACTTTTGGAGTCGGGGTTCAGTATTAGTAACATAATACTTTATTACTTAGAACGCAGCCAGAAACGCTAGTCCCTAATGCACATTTCTATCTAGAAAGGACATTAAATATAATTAGGAGTCCAACGCGCATTAGACCTATTGTATTTGATTATTTGTCTACTATCCAGTAAGAGGTGTCCAACCTCACGCCATATCTACCTTAGGGTGTATTGAAAGAGTTAATTTTGAAATATTTTTATCAGGTATGAACCCACACCAAAAACCAGCACAAGTTTTCACTACATTAAGCAAGTTGCCACTACGCACTTTGAACGGCTCACCAGGTTTTATCAACTTGTGTGATGCTCTAAACGCTTGGCAGTTAGTGAGAGAGCTGCACAAGGCTTTAGGTATACCTGCGGCCACGAGTTTCAAACATGTATCTCCTGCTGGCGCCGCTGTTGGCTTGCCTTTGAATGCTCAGGAGGTAAATAATAATATCTGTTCTATAAATTTTATTTTCGCTGAACCATACAGGTTGGAATAGGACTACAACGCATATTATATACGGAATCCACTTATTAAGTACGTCATATTTTTCTTTTACTTTTTGTGACAGATCTACCGTTTTCGAGAAAATGGTCTTAAAAGGCTATGCCGGTTTTTGTATGGAGACTAATAATAATATAATAACGTCTACATCACAACAAAGTCTTGGTCCCAAATTAAGCATTAGCTTGTGTTTTAGGTACCAAGCGAAGACAAACATACATATAACAACCAAGACCCGGTACCTGTATCAATATTCATCATATAAATACTGATCCGACCTGGGATTCGAACCCGGGACATCTAGCTTCGTAGACAGGGTCGCTACTCACTAGACTAAGCGGTCGTCACTGGTCGACTGGCGTCTTCAACCGAACATTGCAATTCTGATGCAGAACAATGTAATAAAACTTGTAAATATGATAGATATTTATGTCTCAACTTAGTCGGAACCGAGATAAAGAGACTAGAAGTGTTAAATGTGTAGTTCAAACTTGTTATTTTATTTTGCAAATTTTAAACCTTATAACTTGGTCCCGACTGAATTTGGAGGTAAAATAGTCTTTAGGAATTTTGGGTATCACATTGTCATGCATCGAAATTTAAAGGTTTGGTTGGTTGTTGGGTACGAAATATAAAAAAATGGGCCAATTCTCGGTATAGGCACTTTGCTTAAAAATGTATCAGCTGATGTATGAATCTTCCATACCGTAGTAAGTACGTGCCACGTCCCCGCGCGGTATTTAGCATTAGGGTTGAAGAAGTTATTTAAAAAAAAAAGAATAAATTTCGCTCGCTTCCGATCGGCGAGTGTGTACAGCCAGCGGCCTTTTACATCGATGGCGCGTATTGTACATGTAGAAAAAAAATATCTGAAATGAAATTGGATTGAAAAATTGATGTACTGCACGGCAGATTCCGTAAAAAAAATGTATGCATTGCAGTCTTGTTCCAAGCTGTACAACAAGGCTTCACAAGTCCTGAAACCCAAGCCCAGGTAATTTTAGGTTGTTCCTGTTATTGAATCATAACTTTAGTAGGTATATAGGAACAAAGATGACTGTGCTGTTACTGTTTATAATGTAAGGATGAAAAGAATCATTTTATTTTTAAAGGAAAATAGGTGGTTCACAAGTTGTCAATGTTTTTTTTAGAAGAAATTAAAATAATTTGTTTAGTCTTGTAAAACATCTTGTAGTGTAAGAGCAACAGGCTTCATGTTTGCTTTGTCCCTATTGTATTTTTACTAAAGCTATTAAGTCATAATTTCAGAACCAGCCCAAACCGAATATTTCGATGTTTCACGGCTAAACCCCATCGAATCTGATAAAATTTGGAATAGTTATTTGAACGCAGAGGAAAGACATAACCTACTTTTAATCGCGGAAAGATGATCTGTGTGTTTTTTATTTATTTACGAGTAATCCGCTGTACTTATCAACGAAATTTTACAAAGAAATGGCTTACGTCCTGAAGATAGACATAAGATACTTTTTACTATGGAAGAATATAAAGTAAAGGGGTAATTTATTTTTTTTAAATTTTCAGTCTCCACTATCACTCACAACCTTCCACTCGCGGTTGCAGTGATATAGCCTCTGATCTCCCATCGATTTTAAAAGAGTTTAATGGCGGTGGCTGTGCGTGTGTGGTAATGGATAGCGAAAATGTGTGTGTGAACTAAGTATGTTCCAGTTTCTTTTTAGAAACTTCACAATTTTCTAGGAAATTCCACACTGTCTTGGAATGTCCCTTTAGCGGTCTCGGTACGGATGTCTAGTCTACGTGGGCGAACCGGCGAGCGCAAATTAGATCATGGATTTACCATAATTTCATTTTAATTCACCAACTGCATAAAATTACAACCTGTATATTGTTTAATTTTAATCCGGAGTTGTTACTCTTAAATTAATAAAAGTGGGGCAACCCTAATATGTAATGCTGTTATTGAATAGGGAAACAAACAAGGACTGAACACACTCCTTTTGCTCGTTTTTAATTAATCTATAATGTCTGTGTTATTAGGCCTCAGTATGCATGGTCAGCGACTTGACAAGTCTTACTCCGTTAGCGTGTGCCTACGCACGCGCCCGTGGAGCCGACCGGATGAGTTCTTTCGGAGATTTCGTGGCATTGTCCGACGTATGCGATGAGATTACAGCTAGGATTATATCAAGGGAAGTGTCTGATGGTGTTATTGCTCCTGGTTATACTGATGAAGCTATGAAAATACTGAAAAAGAAGAAATTTGGAAACTACTGTATAATGCAGGTGAGAAAATTTACATAATTCATACAATTTTCAATGTCATTCATCTAGCTAGAGGATGGGATTTTTGGTCAAGTCTGAATAATATCTACTATAGGTATGGAATGGAATAATAGTGCTGTATCTTAAGGGGGCATCCATCGATTACGTAACATGTTATTTTGAAGTGAAAACTAATTTAGGCGCACTTTTTCTGAACAATGGGCGAAACTGAACCGTCACACACCTGAATTGGGTATATTCAGCTCCAGTTGGTCGGTGACGTTCATTGTCTAACAAGGAGTGCATCGTTTCAAAAATTATGTTTTATTATCATGAATTGTTGTAATTCGCGTGTGTTTTGCGTAATATTTTCAATGTATATATAATGCGTATACAATTAATATTTAACACTTTTTTTTTAAAGTAGTATGCATATGTTATTGTATATTTGTATACTGTTTACTTGTGGCCATAAGTACACATTTCCTTTTTTATTAATTTGAACCCTGCCCTCTCCCTCGGTGACACATGACAGAGCGGCGACTACTCTAGCATGTCTTCTATTTTCGCAATCGAAGTAATTCTCGTACAGCCTATAGTTGCCAAGCAAACCATTCTTTGGAGTCGTAACAGCTTGGCTGTGTTTGTGGTCAGATTGATTCTAATGCATTAGGCCTCAGCGTCATAGCTTATCGTTGGTCGAATCACCCCTTATAACAGCTTCATGGTTTTTTTTTTCAATTTTTTTTTTATGTTCATTGACATGCACTTGACTTATCAAAAGTCATTTTAGGTTTCTCCGATAGCCATTATTTTTTACTATATTACTGTTAAATACGAACCTGAACTCCGTCTAGTACCATTCATATAAAGGTATTTCCAAATGTTAAAATTTAGAGGTCAAGTTTAAAGAAAGAATAAGTTGTCATGGCCATAATATTTGTAGCTTAATTGTCATTTTTAAGACGTCACATGTCATACGAAATCATGAAAATCAGGGACTCAGTTCCCACTCTTAAAAAAAAAAAAATTCCACTGTTTGGTAGCTACACAAACTTTCCAAAACCCACAATTATTTTGAAAACCATATAAAGAAGAACATAATACATAATAATTTTAACATTTGGTGTTACTTTTGACATCAATTTTTAATGTCAATAGTAGCACTTACTATTGAAATAAAAAAAATTCTTAGAGTTTTGTTTTCATATGGCTCTGTGATTTTCCAACAATGATGTGATATTTTTTATTTCACTGATACCAACTTGCAGGTATTCCCTCTTGGACAATAAATAACTACTCAAACCGGCCAAGTCGTCCTAGATAAATTCAAAAATATAAATAAATTACATGATACTGCTAATTTTCATAACAATATAAATATGTTCTAGATCGATGCTGACTATGAACCTTCTTTATTGGAGCGTAAGACCATATTCGGCCTCACTTTGGAGCAGAGGCGTAACGATGCTACAATCGACGCGGATTTATTTAAAAACGTCGTGACTAAAACCAAGAATTTACC
The DNA here is from genome assembly GCA_949709985.1 of Luffia ferchaultella. Lineage (NCBI taxonomy): Eukaryota > Metazoa > Arthropoda > Insecta > Lepidoptera > Psychidae > Luffia > Luffia ferchaultella. Next base: position 17,945,103 of record OX453249.1, read on the forward strand.
CGAAAACGCTATCAGGGACCTCATAGTTGCGACTATAGCTCTGAAATACACCCAGAGCAATTCAGTTTGCTATGCTCGTGATGGACAGGTAAATATTTTATTTGCATGATTTGTGCATTTTTGGACGTTGCAGGGTCATTTCTGCTTGTTCTTATTCACATATGGCCAATTGAACTCTTGGATCATTATACTACGAGTATATTTGGGTCCATTGAGCCAAAATTTTAATAAAGTATGTAAACATAGCTTTACTACTAGTTTTGTGTAGTCAGTCTACTTCCAAAAACTGGAGGTAATCATTCGCCCAGCTCGAGCAATATATTAAGGGTTGAAGTATGGAATTGCCGTTCTATTCATTGGCCATTTTGAAAAATCTACATAGTGAAAGTTTTAATTTGGGATTTTTTCAAATGGCTTTTATTCTAATTGTATTCTCAATAAATTAAAAAAAAAACAATTTGACTATTTCTTTTCAATTCTTTTCACAATCCCGTCTGCAGTCAAACATGGACGTGTCGAAAATTTAAATATTAATAATTTTTTTTAATAAAGTTCTTAGACCCTACACAAAAGTTTAATGTTTGATACTTTATTATTATTTATTTTGTACCCCTTTTTATTGTCTAGGTAATCGGCATCGGTGCAGGCCAACAATCTCGCATTCATTGTACGCGGCTGGCCGGTGGTAAGGCGCAGTTGTGGTGGCTGCGAAGTCATCCAACCGTTTTGAACATGAAATTCAAAGCGGGCATTACACGTGCGGTACAAGCGAACGCGATCGATAACTACGTTAACGGCACTGTTGGTTAGTAGTGTCTGTAGTGTGAGGAACTAGTTATTAAGTTATCATTTAAGGTCAAGGTCACGCGCTTGCGAATGAAATCAATGAACACAGAGAAATAATACAGAATGTAATAATACATCGGCCGGGTGCTATGTGGACACTAATTAAAAGATGGACTCTATAGGCGTGGCTGTCACTGCAAAGGTTTTTTTTTTTAATTTTAACTACATAGGCTCTGTAAAGGGGTTTATATTCGTCATTAAAACAGAACATAATAAAATTTAGGAATAAATAAAAATTTTGAATAACGTAATTTTACGCGCATTTACTTGACGTATTAGTGTGAATTTCGCATTTACGCCATCTTACATAGTGCATATCCGTTAATTTATTTCGAATCTAATTTCTATTACTTAAACATTTCCAATGTTAAAACGAAATACTACACACGGTGAGTTTAACGCAGCGATAGTTCTACAAAATTGCAACGACAATTACGCCCGTGTAGTTTAGAATAAACTCATGTACATATGCATATTTACTAATAAACAATGTTTCTAGAAACAGATATATTCACTGAGTTTTGCTGCCTACATCTATCAATCGTTGTAAAATATATAGTGATAGGGACAAAAAATTCTTTTATGGGGACCCTCTTCAATTTTTAACTTAATTTTATTTTTATTAATTGTTATACCGGTCATGCACACTGTGAAAATTTCAAGTGTTTACTTATGATGGTTCAGACGATACAGCCCTGTGATAAACGTACAGACAGACAGCGTGGCTTTAGTAATAGGGTACCCATTGGTATCCTATATGTATGGTATTGGTACCGGTATCCCATATGTATGGTATTGGTATCCTACAGAACCCTGAAAAACTGTAGTACTCATTTAGTATATATTTTCATAATTTTGGTCAATATCCATTGTCAAAAATAAATGTAAACAAATATTGAAATAAATTTACGTTCTAGGTACAGACCTCCCATTGGAGCAGTGGAGTACCCTGTTTGAGGGTCCTGCGCCAGCGTTGCTAACGGAAGAACAGCGTGAAGACTGGATTAAGAAGATGGATAAAGTAGCGCTTGCATCGGACGCGTTCTTCCCATTCAGGGACAACATTGACCGAGCTGTACAGGTGAGGTGTCAAATAGAAGTAAGCGAGAGTTGCAGTAATACTCACGGATCTTTGCCGCTCTGAGTTGCTTGCGAATGACTCAATGCGCAGGTACAGTCGCGTGGGCAGCGAGGGGTAGTAGTGGGAGGCGGACGCCACGCGCGTGAGCGAGTAGCGCGAGATATCCGACCTCTCCTTCTCCTCCGCGCTCCTATATTATGCTACTGCGACACTTTCTGTAAATTACTTCAAAGCGGTAAAGATCCGTGCATAATACTGTATGTTTATTGTGTACCATATACAGTTGTTACTCTTAATCAATGATAATCATCATGACGCCCATTTCAAAGTTACGATAATCTACTTTTAGATATAAAAAAAAATTCACACATGGCTCGAAAATCAACAGCATTCTTTCTGAAAAAATTGCTGTAGTTGTTTTATTAAAAGGTCGTGGGTTCGATTCCCGCCCGGGAAAATTATTTGTGTGCATGAACATGTCTATTTGTTCCGTGTCTGGGTGTAAAATATCTAAATAATAATATGTACATTTTATAAAGCATATTTAAGTATGTATATCAGTTGTGTGGTACCCATAATACAAGCTTTGCTTAGTTTGGGACTAGATGGCGCTTTGTGGAATGTCCTAAGTATTATTATTATTATTATTGAGGTAATTGATAGTAGGCAAGAAATAAATGTTGTGTTGGAGTTTATTTTAACTCTGAATTAAATACTATGGTTTCTTAGAACAATTAACCTCCTTTAATCCTTGTAGCATCAGACTTCTCCATTTTTACAATTCCAAAATTTCACTTGTTTACATTGATGCTACTGTGTGGGATGTTATTATATAATTATTATTAGGAATTTTATTTGTTAATTTTACTGCTACAATAAAATAATATTATCTCATGTGCCTTAATATTGCATTGCATCATTACAAAGTTATAAAATAATATGATCAATATCACGTTCCACAGTGATTTTTCTTAAATATACCAAAACACAAGTTTCATGCTTGATTTGAACGCAGCTGCCATAGTAAGAAACAAAAAACACCCAAAAAACTTTCATTTGATAAGGATCTCATCATTGTTGGGTGATCTTTTTATAGGAGGGTCCAAAATGATGCAGTCTTTTACAATTAGGAAAATATTAATAAATATTTCAAAACCCTGGTTAAACAAAAGATATGGTTTTGGTAAAAAAAGAGGAAGGGATTTCTAAAGAAATGGCATATCATGAATCCTTGAATATTGAACCCTTGTTGTCTTAACCTCCCCCATCCTCCACGAGTATATCTGTACCACATTTAATAAAATCAGTAATAATAATGTATACATTACAACAACATCTAGGCACCAAACTAAGCATTAGCTTGTGTTTTGCATACCAAGCGAAGACACCACATACATATACCAACCAAGACCCTGTACCAGTATCAATATTCATCATATAAATACTGACCCAACCTGGAATTCGAACCCGGGACCTCCTGCTTTGTAGGCAGGGTCACCACTCACTAGACTAAGCGGTCGTCAACAGTTACACAAACACTCATAGTATACATATTTAAATATATGCGAAACATAGTACCCTCCATTTATACCTCAACAACATTAAACAACAATACCAAACTTCTAGGTGCAAAAAAAACATTACTTTCATCTTGACTTAGTCCCAGTCGCGCAAACAACGTTTGTAGAACATAATTATTAATATTAATTTTATTTCAGAGTGGAGTGGAGTACATTGGCAGTCCTGCGGGCTCGAACAATGACGAGGAAGTGATAAACGCGTGCAACGAACACAAGATTACCTTAGCGCATACGAATCTAAGGCTGTTCCATCACTAAACAATTACAATTCATTTTGTCGATATATCAAATATAATATTTGAAATTGTGAGGTATTCTTACACCCAAGTGTTCTCACATCTTGTTTGCTTTTGTTTTGTGTCTAATATATTTGTGTATAAAAGAATCGTTTCGGTGAAATAATTTGTTTGAAGTTACCATGTCTATTTCAAATGTTATTTTTAAGAAATTGATGATTCATTTGTTACAGTTCCAAACAACCTTTATGGCGGATGTGAATATAGGCACAAGTCGCGTCGCAGTAACCAGTTTTAGGTGTAGCGGGACGCAGTGGAGCGAGGGACACATGACTGCACCTGCGCAAGCATGCATAAAGCGTTGTATTCTGATCCGCCATAAAGTTTGATTGGAACCATACCAGTGAATCATTACCTTATCTAAATGCTTTTCATCCACCCCATGAATTTATAAATTCGAGTGTTGAGAAGCTGGGTTATAAATATGGTATATAAATAGCTAATTATATAATTATATAGATAATGCGTGTTTTTTGTATCTTTTATTACTAAGTAATGGTACATTTGTTGTGTAAGTGCCTCACTATAATTTATAGTCTATAAGAGAATCTCAAGATAATGTTATGTGTAAGATGAGTAATAAACATTCCTATTATTATGTTCCTAAAACATATATCATAACATATGAACTCCCAAAAATGTGCCTTTTTATGCAACACAAGTTTCGTGTTTGTTATATAGAGAACTATAATTAAAATTTAATTTTTATATGCGTATACATTCCATATGTTGAAAATTCCTTTGCAATAATTAAAAAAATATTCTTGATTAACAGTGGTTGTTTATTTTAGTAGAGACCCTATCATTATGGTTTTCGCAATTATGGACAAGAATTGATACAATAATTAAAGTTAATGAAATGCATGGTGTATATGTCACAATCCGAGATGCTGTGTATCTTACGATACACTAGTGCATGTTGACATTCACAAGGGTTCCTGGTGAAAGTAGCTTTCTTTTTCTTATTATAATTTCGCTCTTACACCAAGGATTGTTGATACACCACAACAAGTTGGTTAATCTTAAAAATATAATATTCATTTATAAATGGATAGGTTTGTTTATTCTAATGACTTCCCCACGGCGACGCGGCGCAGCGGACGGGGCGGCGCGCGGCGCGGTGAATTGATAGAAACATTGAAGAAAAACATTCAACGCCGCCACGGTGGCCAGTGGTATCACGGTGGTGCGGCAAGAGAGCGGTGGAGGCGGTACGAACAAATGTTCTAAAAATTCTACAACGACGCCACGCTGTCCATTTGTTTTGAATAGTTTCGAGCGACGTAAGAAGCCGCGGCATCGCTAGCGGCGAGCGGTGGAAACAAATAGTTTTGATTTCCCCGTGGTCATAGCCGCTGCAATGTGGCATCATATTAATTCCGCTCGCCGCGCCGCGTCACCGTGGGGAAGCCATAGGCCAATGCGAAGAGCGAAACTGAGTGGAGTAACGTATCACCATGATGACTTGTCACCCAGAAATTTTTTAATAAGTTAGAAATTCAGCCAAGATAGGTGAATGGTGTGCCGTGATAGCCCAAAGCGCAACAAACCTGTCACAAATTTATATGGCCATAGGGCCATGGTTCGAATCCGGGCGTGTGCCAAAGAGTTTTCTGACTTAAGTACATTAACTATCACTGACTCCGTCGGTCCCGGGCGCTGTCAATAGATGGCGGTCGTCACAATCTCCAACCCGCAGTGGAGTAGCGTGGTGGATTTAAGCTCCAAACCCCCCCTCACCCTGAGGGAGACCTAAGCCCCTGCAATGGGGTGAAAATGGGCTGATGAAGTGAAGGTGAATGGTCATTTTTAAAATTTTCTGGTCAATTTTATGAACGAAGCAAAGTGGAGGAACGACCCACCCAGGAACCTTTTGATCAATTTGAAATTCGGCCAAGATAGGTTGTTGGTTGACATTTGCAATTAATTCCTATTTTCTGAAATAATAGAGAACTTTAACATTAAGTAGGTATATATCTGGATTGATGCTTCTAAGATACCAAGAAATTGTCTTGGTGTCATTTTTGGTGTATGGGTACAACGGTACATGCCTGAACATAATTAAAATACAATAATAATTCGATCTTGAAACTACCGACATTGGTGATTGTTAACATAATCGCATGTGCATCTTGATATTCACGCTATCGATGATCACAGTAACTAGGGACCTATAAGCACAATATCTCAACAGAACATTTTTGTTGATTTTAATCTAATTTGTGAATCCAAAACTAGTCAAATTATGCACCCTGGCAAATGATTGGAAACGGTTTGGGTAATTTCTCAAAACCTACTAATGTATTTCTTAGATTTCATAAACCACCACCATGTGTTATAAAACTTTACTGGTAAGTACCTAGTTATTGTAACATCAAAGCTATAACATCCTACAAAAGGTTAAAACAGACCTAGTTACATCAATTCAGTGCTGAAGGGAAATATGGATGCTACAAGACCAAACATTACATCACTTAAGAACAGAAAGAGTGCCACTATTTATTTTACCATTTGCTTATTTTACATTACACATCAACTGGCCTATTATCGAATTATTACATCATTGAAATATAAAATCATCGGTTTATAAAATGCTTAGGTTTTACACATATCATACCTACTTGTAATGAAGACCAATGAGTGAAAGAATACTGTAGTGTAGTTGATACTTTTCAAACAGCTTTTATAACTCAAAAGTGTGCTTATAACGGCGTTAGCCACTAGGTATTAAAGTATGTAGGTGCGATTTCCTAGTAGAGTATTAAGGTGTAACAAAGGTAGGTAGGTACCGACTGTACTCTCAAAAGCTTCGACCGATGGCTTCAACATAGGTATAGTTCCAATCAACCTTTATGGCGGATGTGAACATAGGTACAAGTCGCGTCGCAGTGACCAATTTTAGGTGTAGCGGGACGCAGTGGAGCGAGGGGCATATGACTGAACCTGCGCAAGCATGCATAGAGCGTTGTATTCCGATCCGCCATTAAGTTTGATTGGAACTATATCTACGAGATGCCTGAAGTAGGTACACCTACTTTTTTTTCAAAATGGGCAATGAAACTCAACAAATTCGTAAATTGTTCTTTGTGTTATCTATTACCTATATCACGAAACACGAAGGTATCGGGGATTTTTGTGACTCATTGACTCATCTCAGTTATGTTAAATGTACAGTAATGTACACACACATGTAGCTTAATGCTCAATGTGTGCACTTTATGTACCATATATGTACGTACAAGGTTTTTCCCCTATTACTAAGCCACAGTCACGCACGGCAACGTCGTTACGGGTCGCACACAAGATCTTTTATTCGGGTCACATGAATCAAAGAACCAACTCACATTAAATCACATGATAAGTAGGTACTTAGGTACTTATTTTATTTATACGCATCTTTGTACATCATGTGTATCGAAATTGTAATGTTAGGTATCTATTTATTGATGTTTCATTGGTTTTTACCAATTTATAATAATACATCTCAGCGAATACGCGTTGGAGAATGTATCTCTGTTCCAACACCATCAATCGTAAGACTGACACACAACATCGGTCCTCGTGGGCCCGCGGACGGTCTGAGGAAGTCTATTCTAAAAGGTCTCATATTAAAATTTTTCTCAGGGAATATATGCCTTAAGCGTTATGAAAAGAGCTCCATGCTTCATAAAGAAAATAATTCCGTTTGAAAAAGTGGATTATGAAAGGTTTTATATTAGAATTTCATAATGCGAAAATATGTCATTTTTACGAAGAATACTCGATTCCCCGGCTTCATGTGAAAAAAAAGTTTATATTTGTAGGTATATTATAATGTAACAGACTAGGTATAATACGCACGTTGCAAACGCTTCTACCTATTTCGCTTTTGTTTACCGACTACGCATCCTTACTTGATAAATCAATGAGCTGGAGTCCATTTATGAATATCGTTCTAAAGCGGATCCATGGACGCAATACATGAATACTAGATACAGGACGGTGCACTTGGCTCTGTAAAACGAGGAGATGAGGTAGCGGGCTGAGAGTCCGTTTGTCCCTTTCTTTATAGGGTAACAATAATTTTCTTTCGTTGAAAAAAAAGACAAATAATCCATTGGAATCATTAATTTTTACCACACAGTACAAACAAATAAATTAATTATGTGTAACTATTTGCAAGTAGGTATATAAATTAAAAAAAATGTGAGGCATCACGGGACGCCTGGCAGTTGTGAAATCATCGAGTTCATGTACAAGTAACATGAATAAAAGACAAGAATTACGACGGGAACTAAATATGACAAAATGAAAAATTAAATATAACGATTTTTTTTTACAGAAAATGATGACTATTTATTAAATAAACATTTATTTTATTAAATACAAAATTTAATAATTTAATAATTTATTTCCAGTTGCAACAACTCAATTCTTTTAATCTGTGACTTCAGAAGTAGTTATAGATAGACTACAGATCGTCTATTTCACAACGGTGCGCCTCACCCCGCGAAACTTAGTGCCCCCATTCACGAGCGCGCCAAACGTCCAAATGGCACGGCAGCACACCAAAATCCGCCCATGAATGGGAAAACCCTACGCGATACGCGTGGCGCGGTCGACCGGGTTGGATATCCAACCGCGCCAAAATCTACGGCTCGGAGCCGCTCCACGCTTGTCGTGAATGGGAATATCGTCGGCCATGCCGACCGCGTCACGCTAAACTCTTCTTGTGAATGGGAAAATCGCACTCCAAATATTTACCAGTCGCTCGCGGGTTGTTAAACAGAGTGGACACGTTCACGGACACTCTAACACTAAAATGAGAAGTGGTAGAGATTTTGTTTTAGATGTCATTAAAATATAGAGAGTTGCCTGGTCTGTGGGTGAAAACACATCTCGATTATCATGACAAAAATAAAGATCAGAGGCGTTGGAACAATTAGTTCTATTCTTCAAAGCCTAGAACATAAATACTAATAAAGGAACTGTCCAAAAAAAAATTTCTTCACTGCGAAGTAGTTTGAAAAAAAAACATATTAAGGAATGTATTATATTAACATTTTTATTATAATAATATAGTAGCTATGTGGATTAAATACTCAAGTCATTAAAAAATTATATTAGACGAACTATATTTTACGATGGTGCGCTTCACTATAGCTCCACGTAAGGTGCGCGCGTAAGAGGGGCATATGCTAACATTTAGGTACTGGCCAGCAGTCGGTCAGTTGATTCGATTTAATACGAATTTAAGAAAAAAAAACAAAACGTAATATTTAATAATTTACTTAGTAAAAAATACTTAAATAAATAAAAAGTATTAATAACAGGAACTTAGGAATTGATAACCTACTCTAAAGACATAAGGTTCTTTATCCTCTAAATATATAGCATGGCGACGCGTCGCCACGGCATGCATAGCCACAACAACAATCAGTTTTATACCCTCGCCAATATATGTTTCACAGCAAACGCAACACGTCAGGAAACGTGCATAAAACCATTTAACTATCCTCTAATAGGGTCTTGTCAAAATAGGATAAAATTTTATTTACGATTTTTTTTTCAGTTTTTTTTTTTGGGTTAAATAAATTAAATTACATAATATTATAGTACGATACTACTTTCTTAACACTTTTCATTAAAAATATTCTTAAATTTACTTGGTATTTACTTAACGCTCATCTTTCAATATTATTTCAATAATATTTCATTACGACATTCGTGACGTTTCGTAATATTTCGTAACATTTCATGACATTTCTTGACATTTCGTGCCAGCCCGTGATATTTCGTGACATTCTTTACTTTCATTTCAGCAAAAACAGCATCAACTGTTACTGTTTCAGAAATAACGGAAGATACTCGTACACCAGACAAACTAACATAACAGTAATTTAAAATTAATAAGTAACCTATGTCACTTCTGACAACGTCGTCTTTATGTCTGCAAAATTTCATTTTAATCGGATCAACCGTTTCAGAGATTAGCCGGAACACAGAGACAGACATACACTATGATTTTATTACATAGAAGATAAATCTATTACTTAGTTTGTATTCATCTAAGGGAGAATACAGTTTCCGTAATGACGTTAACACTTTTTTTTATAAATAACAAGCAAATCGCAATTTATCATTAAGAACGTGTCAAAAACTTGTTCTCGGTTCTGTCCTTGGGACTGCTTTCAATTCCACAAAGTAAGATTTACCACTGACTCGTTATTTTTTAAAGTATATTTGAAGTTAACTGTGAAAAGATATGCCACAGCCACCCACTGATTCTCTTCAACAATATGTTCTACAACATTTTTTAACCATTTTTCCATGAAAATATTAAGAATATATTAAAAATTTACACCAAAAAACCAATGCAGCAGAAATTTTCACAAAATAAAGACGTATTGAATTGAGATTTCTTGCGTGCCACTATTTTCAATTTACAAGTTGATTTTAGCTTCCTTGCTAATAAAACCAAAAGTAACACTTTTAATACTAGTATAGTTTGCCTCAAACTTTATATCGGATAGGAATACAATGCTATAAGCATGCTTGCGCAGGTGCAGTCATGTACCCCTCGCTCCACTGCGTCCCGCTACACCTAAAACTAATTACTGCGACGCGACTTGTGCCTATGTTCGCATCCGCCATAAAGATTGTTTGTAACTGTATTAACGTGATAACGTTTTAGGTCACATTTGGGACGGTGAACGTTTTGATCCATCGTCATCATACGATATCCATATAATAGGACGAATCGCATACCTATATATGTAACAATCGTAATCAATTTCGTGATGGGAAACAAATCGTACTATATATCACGATCGTTCAAACGATCATCGTCCTGTATACGGTGGGTCATCTATCTACAATATGTGAAAATGAAGTTACTTAATATTTTTTATTATCTATGTGTTCCTATATCATCTAACGCTGAAACATTTGCCTATGCTGGACTGATTCCTGCCAAAAATACCTACCCATAAGACAGCCGCAAGAATTTTATGTTTTCATCCTTTTCGCACGCACGCATTTTAGATTTTCCGTCTGATGGTCCATTGGTATTTGTACATATGTACAAATGACGTCTATAAATCTAAAAATATTTTTTACTATATTAGAATATTTTTGTGTTTAACATAGTAAATATTTTAAATTTGCACTGCGAAAAAAAACTGGAACTTTTGAACCCATTATCAGATTTTTTTAAATTTTGATAAAAAATTTCTACTAACTTTAGAAAATGTTATGGTCACCTTAGTAATATGACGTCAAAAACTTCAACTTTGACAATATACACGTCAAAATTCCTCAAATTCTCGTTTTAGTTGCCAGTATAGAACCATAAATTAAGACATCCTTTTTAAATACCTTTAACTGAAAATTTTAATAAATTTGTAAAATGTACCGGAATAACTTTCAAGAATACTATTATCATCCGAATACCAACTCATATCAAAAAGGAACCAGAAGTCACAGAAAATAGATATTAAATGAGTATTCGTATTTATAAAAATCGATAATGTACCTACTAGATGAAATTTTTTTTTTCAAATGGCAAGTTAAAAAGGGATAAACGGACTCTCCGGTAGCTATCTCCTACAAACTCATTTTGCCTCCTTACGGTTTTCAATTTAAAGTGAACCTTATGCATTACACCAAGGTTCCATTTTTGTATTATGAGATTTTCAGAGTGCACTGTCCAGTATTACCTACGTAGTAGGTACTATTACGTCCATGGCCGGATCGAAGTTGGATTCACAAGTTCATAAAATCACCGATGTCATTTCATTGCTTCTTGCTATGGCAGTGTTGCAACTAAATAAAAAATTCTTGATTTATGGAATTTTAAAAACGTTAATGTCCATTGTTATTGTTAGATACCTACGTATTTATTTTCCATATTTGTTCGTCAAAAAATTACCATGGTTAAATATTATATCATAAGGTATTAGATATTTTTAACCGTTATAATATTCGTAATTGATTATATATTGTATACCTACAAGTATATTTTGGTTTCAACGGTCTGTAACAAATGCAAAAGTTTCATAGTATTAAAATTGTGATACCTACTTACTTGGTCACATTAAATTCTACGGTATACCTATATAAAATACTAGGTAAATAGGTAGGTAAATACTAAAAGCAGCAGTTTTTTACTCTTGCATATTTTGAGCTATTACAATAATTTAGGTAGATTAGGTAGGTACGATGGATGTATATGGTGATACCGCGTTCTATACAGATTCTGAAATTACATTTTTAGGGTTCCGTAGCCAAATGGCAAAAAAGGAACCCTTATAGTTTCGCCATGTCTGTCCGTCTGTTTGTCTGATGTTTTTCTCGGAAACTTTTGGTAATATATAGATGAAATTTGGAAGGTAGGTGTAATCTATGAACCGCTACACAAATGCGTAGTGGAATTAAGATTTTTTTTTTGGGATAGGTCGTATATATCGTATATTAACGCGAGAAGTACCAAACGATGGGTCTTAAAAAATGATATCAAGGATTCAAACAATTTTTTTTTATATAAGTCAACAGTGGTTGAGATATGCACTCCTAAAGCACTAATTTTTGTTAAAGTCATGTGTCCCCCCCCCCCCCCCCCCATCCCGCCATGTATGGTGTAGGAACCCTTCGTGTGCGAGACCGATTCGCACTTGGCCGGTTTTTAATGTGTACAATTAACATAATGTTTATTTAAAACAATGATGATGACGTATGGTTTGTCTAATTTATGAGTGTGGCATTGTCGTCTCGTTTTCATCGTTTCGAAGTATGGGATGTTCCATCTTAGATATTATGATTTCTCCTCCATATCCAATGTTTTCTGAGTGTGCACGTAATATACAAAATCCTGTAATTTTATGTACCTACATATTTTTATATTCTTCCAAGTATCCACGACGACTTGGCCCGATTGAGTGGTTATTTGTTCGAGTGAGAAAACTTGTGAGTTCATACAGCTCGCGCTACAATTCTATTTGTTTCTAGTCCATTCTGAAGCTGACACGAGTGCGTTTTGCGCAGACAGGTGCGTGGCCCGTTCTCGACCCTCTTACACCCATTTTTCTTATTATGACCCTATCATAAAGGTATATATACTAATACTACCAATTCATTTGTTCCGTCAATTTTTCTTAAAATAATACCTATCTTAAGTTTTAATAGATTTTAATCTGTAAACGTACTAAATATAAGTTATGTTAATGTATTGTTTGTAAAACAGTACTTTCAACAATGTATAACATTATTTTAATAAAGGAATTTTGAAACTAAAAAAAAAAACTAATACTACCAGTATATTATATAGTCAATTGAAAAATTACATTTGGGGTTGCGTTTTTTAGAGGACGCAATTTTATTTTTTAGATATGTAGGGGGGGTCAGTGTAAGGTTAAAACCAAGTTTGTGGGGTCGCCACCCTTGCCCCACGGCCGCCATCTTGGAAAAAGGGGTTGAAATGGTTTTAACGGTTTATCACGAAAACTATTGGTCTCATAAAAAAATTGTTAACATTTTTTGTTGCAAATTAAATTATCTACAACTTTGATCCAGTAATTTTTTGTCGTAGAACCATAAACAAAAAAGTAATTAGCAAAAATGTACAGAAATTCGATTCTTCGATATAACTTTTTTTCTAATCATTTTACGAAAAAATGATATCAGATCACTTTTGTACATCGTGTTTTGAGGGACAATTTTTATTTGGAATATTTTTTAATTTAGTCGATAGTTAAGGTTTTACAGCGCTTCGAAGCAAGTATTGTGCCTTGAAATAGCAGTCAGTTGGCTTTTAAACAATTTTCCTATAATCTGAAAAATATAATAGCAAAGTCTAATTTGAAATATCTTGCATTTTCAAATTTCATCCTTGTTGTATATCTATGTGTATGATTAAAAAATGATACAATATTGAGGAGGCGAAGAAATCCATCGATTAACGTTTCGTTTTATAAATTATTTAAATTAAGTAATAATTTCATTTTTCACGACAGTTTATTACAACTATCGATTGGCAAATATTCTGTGGCAGTGGCCCGAAATTACACCAGTGTTTCGCAGTGGTTCCGCACTTGAGTTATTTCAATAGGTAACCAACATCCATCCATTTATCGATGAGCCCTTTTTATACCCCACTGCAGGGGCTTAAGCCTCCCCTCAAGATGAGGAGGCTTGGCCACGCCGCTGCTCCAATGTGGGTTGGTGGATTGTAACGACCGCCATCTATTGACAGCAACCGGGACCGTTTGCTTAACGTGCTGTCCGAGTTATGGGGTCAGTAATAGTTACCTATGTACTAAAGTCAGAAGCCAACATACCTACATACAAATTAATAAAACTTTTTAGAAAAATTTACTTATAATTGGTTAAATTATTTAAGAATAAGAATAAGAATAATTTATTTCCACAAAAAGAAACATATGCTAACTTGTACAATTCAGATGTATAGTTCACATAAACATATAATAAAATTGGATAGATCGCTGATGCCTAAACTAGGATGCCCTGTATTATAGGCATCAGTGTTCTCCGTTCTTAGGACTAAATTTATATCTGATTCGTTTTCTAATAGGCCTAAAAAATTATATTAAATCGTTAATAATTCCTCGTAACCGAAAGACAAACGTTTGTTGCTATATCGTTTATTCCTAAACGGAACATTAGGGAAACCCTGCCATCGCTCCCATTGGCTACCATCACAGACCAGTCAACCTATAGACCACGCTTTAATAAACTTTAATACGAAAACGAAATCGCCAAAAAGTGGCGGGGTGCGGGGAGAGGTCGGCTAGTTTTCATTGGCTCGTTCAAAATTGACAATATCGCCGACCAATTGGCTTCCGACATGCTTCCAACTGACCGCTCACAAGAGACGTAGTTATGTAGTTATGGTAGTGTCACTACCATAGCCTTGGCGAATGCTACTCCCTGTCAAAGCGTGGTCTATAAGGTTGACTGGTCTGTGGCTACCATCTACTAAACCATAAACAAAACATATGATTCAATCTATATCATTCGTTTTTCATACGACATTTAATTTTCATGTCACAATATTTCACACGACAATTGTGTCACATGAAACGAGAATCATGAAAGTGATTTCAAGGCCAAGTACCAACTATGTAGCACTATGTATGTAGTGACAGATGGCTTAATCTGTGACAGATGGTGACAGAATCACAGAACGAACACTCAATCAAGCACACACAAGGCACACAAGTTCACAAGTTTCTAAGTAAATTATATCAACAAATCATTGTTATTCATTATTCATTATTCATTACTAAAATAAATTGAAGTGCACTGCGGACAAGTTGTGATAAAGAATAACTGGCAATTATATTTTTTAACAAATTAGAAAAAAAAGTTGTACTATTTTTAATTGGTTAATTATTCTCCTATTAAAAACTGAATACTAAAAATAAAATTTGAAAATGTCTTCGAGTGAAGATACAAGTGATTCATCGAATGCGATGGCGGCGTCCCCGCAACACTATAAGGATTCTCCACAGAATTCACCATTACAACAAGTTCCACAATTGGTAAACTTAGTCAATGTAATGACTTGCACTGACAACACTTCTATACACCCTGCCAACAATGGTTCGTATACGATAGCGTTATCAATTTCATGGAATTTCATATCATGATCCAAAATAGAAAGTTAAATACTGTAAAAGTGGATAACTACATCTTGACTGTTATCGACTGAACCTTGTACTAAGTCATTCAATTCATATTTCTCACATCTTTGATTTAATACTATTTAATTTCTTAAATTTCACATTATTTATTAGCCAAAAGTGCAAAGTGTATGCAACAAAACAGACAACTACAGTTTGTAATTGCAATATCGATTAAACGATGGGCCATTTGCAGCTGTTTGATTCATAAATTGGTGCATTACGGGATTATCAAATTCTAGAAATTTCTTATCAAGATCCAAAATAGGGAATACTACTGTAATAATAGTTAAATTCAAATGAAATTATTGATACATCCACAGTTTGATATTTATTTACCTATCTGTTCACTTTTGAAGAGTTAAATGTTATGAAGCTGTTATATTAGTCATAGTCGGTTATTTGCATAATTATTTATACTTAACATGTTAGTGCATTAAGCATAGACATTGTTTGTTAAAATCCATAATTTTAAATTTGTTTTACTTATAAAAAACACCTACAAAAAAAGTTATACATTTTTGTTAGTTATCTATTTTTTTCAATATGACAACAACCTATTATCTGTAATCAAAGTATGTCACATATTTTGTTCAACGTAAACTACTTTTTACCTGGTTTTATTTTTGGATAAATACAAGTGTTCCAATGCAAACTTCAAGTAATTATTGTCAATAATTAAATACATTTTATTGTTAATATGATTAGGTACTTTAATAAAATAATGTATTGTTTTAGGTAATAGACCATTTTTGAGGATTATAGAACAACCACAGAATCATTTTAGATTCCGTTACAGAAGTGAAATGGTTGGCACTCATGGATGTCTACTAGGCAGGGGTGATGGTAGTGGTAAAGGAAAAACTCATCCTACTGTCGAAGTGAGTATTGCATCTTTTAATTTTGTTGCAATGTGTACTGGACATCTCGAAATGATAATTACTAATGTAAAAATGCATTTTTTGTCACCATAGCTGGAGAAGAATCAAATTAAAAACTGACAAAATATGAAACAATAACACAGAAATATATACCTAGTACTCTTATATTCAAACTTATAAAGTTGAAACACATTTGGCTTAGGTCATGCTCAGTGAGTCTTCAGATGTTTTGTGTCAGTCTGACATAAGATTCGCGAATTGAGCTGTTTGTGCATTTTATAGACTAAGGCCCAAAGTAACCCTTAGAGACAAGTTTAAGCAATTAAGATATATTTGAAAATATGATTTATGTAAAAAATAACTAAAATATAAAAAAAAACCCACCTGAAAAACCACTTATTTGAAAAGCAAAAATGTTTTAACTAAAAAGAGAAAAAAGCAAATATTTTATAGAATTTGGTTTGAACAATGTAGAATCCGCTTTGTAATTTTTTTTTGTCCAATACCTACTTAAGCAGATATTAAAATATATCATATAAATATAACTTGAATAGTATAAGGTATAGCAACCAGAACAAACAAAAACTATAAAACATATTTGTTTTAAAAATCTTTACTTTCACATGAAGACCACCATCAAACATATTTTGATTATTGGTTGGCCCTCACCTGCAATATCATACTTTTTTTCAAATATAAATACCTAATACTGCAAACAAACTAGAAAAAATTGTGATACAGTAAGTACCTATTTAAAGATTCTTGCTAAATGACCCGCTTGAGCCGGGAATTGATAAACATTATGAATTTAATTTAAATTATTAAAAAAATAACACTGTACTTTTAGACCATCAATCCATAGGGTCCATCATAAGGATCAATTAATAAAATTAATAATAATAGCCTAATTTGAAAACTGGCTTGAAAACAAATAAAAAACGGATAATTCTCATCATTATTAATTTTTAAATGTATTAAAATGGTGAAAAATGTACTGATTTTTGGCTATTAAATGAGCATATTGAGGCGTGCTATTTTGGATTTTTCAACTTTACGGTTATAGGGCACTAGAGACCAATGCAGTAGATGTATTTCTCTAAAATGGCTGGCCTGATTTTGATCGGGTTTTGTGCATTATATAAGTGTTCCTTAAGAACAGGTTCCTAGACATGTGTTACAGTTATATTCCACCAAGGGGAGATGCATTTGTTTGAAACGGCTCTCCTTCACAAATAGTTTAATATTTGAATATCCTAACTTATATTTTCATATTACATACTATATGCGCTACCTATCTAAAAGGCTGCTTGAAGTTGGCTACGCACGAAGTCGCGCAGGTACAGTTGAACGTATCAATTAAATAAAACAAATATAATATTTAACTATTTTGAACTTCAGAAATTGTTTAACTTAATATGCATATATCGTCAATCTTAACTGCTCATAATAAGTTTAATAAATAGAAATACAAAATATTTCAAAAAATTTAAGATAAATTAACAGATAAAGTAAAACAACTTTTTCTTTGTAAACAATGATGGTCAAAATGGACCTCGATTTTTTTAAATGTATACTAATTACTCATATACAAAAAATAGCTAGAAAATCACTTAGTTTAATTAACTTATCACTGTAAAAAATAAAATCCAAAAAATTTAAAAAAAACTTTCATGTAAATTAAATTGTGAAGGCAATAATTCTGTGAACGAAACGGAACGGGGGTATATTAGGTGTTGATTAATTGCAGTATGACCACTGTAATACACTTTTTCTCATTAGTTCGTTTTGTGACTCTGGTGCAAGCGGTGACCAATTTAGAATAAAAATAAATAAACACAGACCCCAAGAAAAGAAGTATCTGAGTTTTATTTACTTTAAAAGGTTGCCGCCTGGAATATCATTTAGACGGGCGAAAAAAACAGGCTTACGTCATAAAAAAATTACTGTTCCATTTGCTTGTATAGTAGAACAATCAAAATAAGCAATAAGGAAGAATTAATTTCATCCGAGCTTTACTTGCCTAAATACAACCCCAAAGTATGATACATAAACAAATAAGTTTAGTAAATATACCTGTATATCTTAAAAACTAAAAAAAAAATAATTTGTTGTGATTGAGTGCATTCATCTCGCTCTTTATGATATAAAATCCCGAATAAGGAATGAAATTCCCACAAAAGAATGTACTATAAAAAACGAAAAGGGTTTTTGAAATAAAAGTGGACTAGATTACAGAAAAAAAATATAGTCTATTTATTTCATCGTAAACTTTACTACAATTCAGTACCTACTTAAGAATAGTCCAGTAATAGTCCAATAATCTCTAACTCTATAAAAAAATATTTAACTACATACGTCAATGACCCATAGAGCATAGCGTAGTCATATTCTCTCATTAAAAAAAAGGCAAAAGAACAATGCCCATACAGCTATGTCTGAAGTATTTTTAGAAGATATTTATTATTTCTGACTTCGTATCAAAAATATTAATATATAATTATTTTTATTACTTATCAAATCTACCAAGTATTATATTTATACCAATACCCTAAATATTAGGTCCAAGCTAGTATAGGATGCGACCGGTGTTCGTTGTATTCTATATTTTTATTGTTTTTTGATTTTTATTCTCGTCGTTATTCTGTTGTATTTATTATTAATTAAATAAATCAATTAAAATATTTTGTATTAGTTTTATTTCACTATTCATAATTCTGGCAATATCTATACTAATATTATAAAGCTGAAGAGTTTGTTTGTTTGTTTGTTTGTTTGAACGCGCAAATCTCAGGAACTACTGGTTCGAATTGAAAATTTATTTTTTTGTTGGATAGTCCATTTATCGAGGAAGGCTATAGGCTATACTACATCACGCTACGACCAATAGGAGTGGAGCATCAATGAAAAATGTTGCAAAAACGGGAAAAATTATTCCTTTTGAGAGCTTCCGTCGCGCGCGCTGCGTAAACGGTTGATGTTAAGCAAAAATCATGTATTACGGAATTGTACCCCTTTAAAAGTTCTAACCAAAAGTCCGCGACAGCATATGTGTATCTTTTAAGGTTAACTTACTATAACCTTTTTTATGACAATCAAATTTGTTCAACATAATGTACTATTTGCGAAGATGTTTTTTAAACGTGATATTAATCTATTATCTATTGTCTTAAGCGTTTCATGCATATTATAATTGCCCTTTACATGATACAATTTAAATTAATATTTTAACAGTTTTTATTGAAATTTAAAAACTATAGCGGGAGAAAATAAATTCGCTGTCTGCCTCTGTTCGTTAACTTTTTACTTCCAAACCAATAGACTTTGATACGGTTTTTAGTAATATCTTATTTTCATAATATCTTATAATCTATTAATCTATATAATAGAAATACTTATTATAAAGCTGAAGAGTTTGTTTGTTTGTTTGTTTGATAGATAGATTGTTTGATTGATTGATTGTTGGTTGGTTGGTTGGTTGGTTCGTTTGTTTGTTTGTTTGTTTAAATTTGTTAATCTCTGAAACTACCAGTCGGATTTGAAAAATTCTTTTTGCCTTTGATAGCCTGATTCTAGCCAAGAGTTATAGGCTATATACATGAAAACGAACTGTCTGTCTATTCGAGCAAATCGGCTTAACCGATTTTGATGAAACTTTACACACAAAACAGGATGTAATCTTTTGACTACACCCTTTCCATATGTGACATACAGAACTTTTTGTATGTCTGTCTGTACGTCCATATGTCTAAACCTATTTAAATGAAACATCAATTAATATATGAAAATAAGGTCGTTAAAATTAACAAATGTTGCTTTTTGGCCGTCTGTCTGTCTGTACGTGTATCTGTCTATTTGAGCTAATCTCCAAAACGGCTTTTAACAGATTTTAAGGAAACTTTGCAGACGGGAAAGAAGGTTGTCAAGATATTTGACATTAGCTACTTTTTGTCCGTCTGTTTGTCTGTACGTCTATTCAATTCAATTTTATCTATTCGAGCTAATTTCCAATACGGCTGAACAGATTTTAATGAAACTTTGCAGACGTGAAAGAAGATTGTCAAGAGTGTCATAAGCAACTTTTTGTGTTTGTCTGTCTGTCTATCTGTCTGTCGTTTGTCGTCACTGATCTAGCAACGTACAGCCGAAAGTACTAAGTCTAGGAAGCTTAAATTTGGAACATAAGTTTATTTTATAACGTGAGCATTATAAAGTTAAGAAAGACTTTTTTTAGAAATTTCAAACTTAAGGATGGGAATGGAGGGACTTAAATAATGACGTGTTTCCGGGTTTTTAGATTTTCACATTTTAAGAGTGGGAAACGGGAGATGAAAAATTGTATCGGTTCTTTAAAGGGTGGAAGGGGAATGAAGATTGAAAGTTTGAATGGGTGTGACCAAAATTGGTTCCAGCAAAAAGTACGTATAAATTATCTCGAACGTTAATAGTACCTATAACAGGAATTTGTAGTCTACGCAAGCGAAGCTGCGGGCGGTCGCTAGTCATATATATAGTTTCTTACAATGGCCTGTATTCAATGTATATCTAACACAATGTAACAAAACACTTAACAATACCTATTAATTAACGATAATAATAAATTCACAAAAACAACAGTAACAGAATATAATTAATAAAAACTGACGCGACGCGGGTTAAAATTACGAAAATTGAATAGAAACTTATGTACGTCGACTGTACATAGAAGGAGCGGGGTGCGAGGGACGCAACTTGCGGCCGTACTCTGGTAAATTAACGCAGTGCCGAGTTAGCATCGAATACGCGCCATTTCAAAAATCCGTACTCTCGCCCATAGTCCTAGCGACCGGACTTTTGAAACGGAACGTATTCGGCACTACTTCGGTGTCGTGAAAAGTCAGAGTAGGGCCACTGCTCTCGCGGCCGATCCGCCCGCCGCGCCAACTGCCTTCACCGCCCCTTGCCCATATTTTTCGTGTTTGCGCAAGTATCTGGTGCTAACTTGAGAGTCTTTTACTTTGGTGGCGCGTATAGTACACATTTTTTTTTTTAAGTGTTGACCAGTATTAAACAACAAATAATAATAGTTGGGACATCCCACACAACGTCATCTAATCCCAAACTAAGCAAAGCTTGTATTATGGGCACCAAACAACTGATATACATACTTAAATATTCTATATAATATATACATATATCTTACACCCAAACACGGAACAAATAGACACGTTCATGCACACAAATATTTGTCCCGGGCGGGAATCGAACCCGCGACTCTTGGCTTTGCAGTTAGGGTCTCTAACCACTTGGCCAATCGGTCAGTTTTAATATTTACTTATTGTTTTAGTTGAGGAACTATGCGGGTCGAGCTCGTGTGCGTTGCCGCCTAGTGCAAAGCGACTTCGATTTGGACCACCCACATCAATTAGAGGATGAAGACAATGGAGAAATTAGTGTCGAAGTACCCGACAAAAACAGCTATATTATCAAGTAATATAAATTATTCATTTATTGTGCTTATTACATCCCTCTCTATAACTATGTAACCTGTTCCTGTTACTGCAGCTGTATTAGTTTTTCTATTTCAATTCTTAAGGTCCAGTTCTCAGTTTTGTCTCAGTTTATGCCAAGACATCAAAGGTTTTCAAGTGTGATTGGTTTTCAATATTCCATTATGACAAAAAATATATACGTTTGCCATAGATTTTGAAAAAGCGTTGAATAAACGCCAACAATATGAAAAAATAATTTAAATATCTTTAAAAAAGGTATATTTGAAAAAAACCGGCCAATTACGAGTCGGACTCGCGCACAGATTCCGTACCACCGTACAATATATTAAAAAACACATTAAGTGTAAGCAATGATCTCACTACCACCAATCACCAAAAACGTCAAAAAAACATGTCTGTTGTATGGGGACCCCTTTAATTTTTAACTTTGTTTTATTTTTATTTGTTGTTATAGCGACCATTGTAATAACACACTCGATGAAAATTTAATTTCATTATCTCCCACTAATGTTAGCGAGAACCAGATCTTGCATGGGGAAACCTGGTTTTTTCTACATTTTTGGTAATGGGTGGTTGTGAGATCTGAGAAATTTTTATGAAGTATGTACGCCTATGGTTGCTATAACTAAAAATGATAAAAATAAAATAAAGTTAAAAATGAAAAGGGGCCCCATACAAGAAACGTGTTTTTTTATGTTGTACAGTGGTACGGAATCCTTCGTGTGCGAGTCTGACTCGCTCTGTAGCACATGTTAAAAATACTTTTTAACTTTGATGAAGAAATTATCTGGATCATCAAACTCTAACTATAATTTAAAGCCCTTAAATTATTAATTGTGAGAAGTCGTGGATCCTGGTGCTGACAGACAGACAAAGAAATTTCATCAATAGCACCATTTTTTATTTTGATGTTGGGAACCCTAAAATTGTAGTAATTTCGAGAATATTAGTGTTATCAATATTCCAGTAACTGGAACATGTTACCCGATTATTTTGTTAGATTACTAATTGTGTGTTACATTCATATCGTAATTATGAGCAGTCAATGTAATAGAATTTTGTTTAACTATGTTAGATTAGTATTATGATTTCTTGTTTTATTTTAGATTTGCTGGATTGGGTATAATACACACATCAAAAAAAGATGTGCCGCGATTATTATTTGATAAATATATGGAAAAACTTAAAAGTCAAAATATTGACTTCAAACATATGGACTCGAGAAGGGTGAGATTTTTTTGTTTTCAACTCTCGATGCTAACTGATGGGTGTTATAATTTTAACGTGTGTATCTGTGTGTCTGTCTGTGTCATCATAGCTCCCAAATGGTTGAACCGATTTTGATTTAGTATTTTTTGTTTGAAAGCTGACTTAATCGAGAGTGTTATAAACTACGATTCAAAAAAATCTATTCAGCCATTTGAAGATCATTAACTCTTTTCTAGCTGATTAAAGAGTGTGAGCAACTTCAAAAGGTCTGATCGATTCCAAATTTGGTATCTTGTTACTTCAGTGATATTGCAAGAGCATGGTAACCTTGATTTGATGCTGTATCACCTGGAATCTGCAGGATACCCAATTCCTTACCAACCTACAGCAGGTGTATCCTATTTGAACTCATTGGAATGGTCGCAATGAATAAGTTAAAGATGGATGGTGATCAAGGTCAGATGATGGACTAGGAAAAAAATAAGGATAAATTGTTGGGGGATTCTAGGGATATTTTAAATTTAGCTTGTTCAATCGATATGAAATTTTCGTATACGAAATACGATCTAGTATACCATTTGGGGCGAATTTGTGTATCAATGAATATGTTAAGTAAATGAAAGAATGAGTGAACAGGATTGAGTGAGTGAATAAACACAATTTGATATTATGGTATGGTGCTGAATATAATAAAGCATGGTGCGGTACAGCACGGTCTACAAATGTGGGAGGTGTTTAAATGCTATTAAGTGAATGGTTATTTACGATTTCGTATCATTGTTTTAAATAAAAAAAATCCGTCTCGCTCCATTTATTTGTGAAACTACTAAGCTTAAATTTCAATACGGATATATTAAAAACACGGAATATTGGAACTCAAACAATACAGTTTACAGAAAGATCTAAACGAATACGGTATGCCTTTAAATTCACTTGCGAACGCAAGAAAAACATTCGTGTAGAGAAAATGAGGTTTAAAATGTGTTGCTTAATTTCACTGAGAACTACAATAAGTTCAATTGGTGTAGAGGTTATATGATAGCCTACTTATACGCAGGAGTCGGGTTCAACTTCTAACCGAAATTTGATCCTGATAAAAAAAAACAGTAGGTAGGTAATGTACTGATTCATAGTACGTAGCCCTCTCTATACGAGTTCAACTTGCTCTTGACCGTTGTTTTTTTTATTGTTACTCCATAGTATAAAGCAAAATCCCCAGCTTCGTATTATATAAAATAATATATTTTGCCTATAATATGCAATTTTACACATTAGTGTAATTTATTTATTCTAAGTTTCATCTAATATAAACGACATTTCGTACTCTATCTGATATCATACGCTGTTGTCAGATTTATTTACTCTCACATCCTGAACATTTTTTTTAAATTTTGTAGCTAATTTAAAATAGTTATGTAGAGTTTCCATTTTTATTTATTGAAATTCGAGACTCTATGGTTTCGACGTTCCGAACTGTATTGTATAAATAAAACTGAATACAAATAAATAATAAAGATATATAATAATAATAATACCCGGGACATCCCACACAGTGCCATCTAGTCCTAAACTAAGCAAAGCTTGTATTATGGATACCAGACAACTGATTTGCATATTTAAATATTCATTATGATATATACATATACAGATATTTCACACCCAGACACGGAACAAATAGACGTGTTTATGCACACAAATAGTTGTTCCGGGCGGGGACCGAACCCGTAACCCTTAGTTCCGTAGTTAGAGTTTCTAACCACTCGGCCGAACGGTCAGTCTTGGTCTTGATTAGTGTAAAATTTCTATAAATATATATGTAGTTAAAGTAAGTAAATAAAAATAAAATGAACCGTATAAAGGGCCCAATATATTGCCAGGTCTTATCCGAATCCATCCGAATTGTATAAATGACAAATGTGGGCTCGGTGCGTTCAGTAGCTGAAGAATCTTCGAGAATAAAGGGATTTTTAGCATTGACCTAGAAATACGATATTGAGAAATAAACGAATTGCAAGGGGTAACGCCCGCTTTATCGTCACTGCCTTTTAGTCCAGCGAAGTTTATAATAGCATTGTGTGATTATTGTTTGTGCCCACAGCCACTGTGAGTAACCTTTCTTAGAGTTTTGTCGAAGACGTGGTGATTAATTAAGAGTTGGAGTTATATAGTACTTGATATTAAAGTTCACATTTTCACATGGTCTTAACACCACTTGACTCTTCATACGCATGGCGATCGCGCGTGTAGCAGATTGTGTGTTAAATATTTTTGTTTTGTTATTTTAGATCAAGACAGAGTGTGAAAATGCCGCGAGGGCCATAGATTTAAATATAGTTCGATTAAAATTTACTGCGCACGATCTACAGACGGACATGGAAATATGTCCGCCAGTTTTCTCAAATCCGATCTACAACTTGAGTAAGTATTTTCGGCTATTTTTTGACCATCTATAAAAAACGGTCAAGTGCGAGTCGGATTCGACCACTGAGCGTTCCGTATATACACGTTTTTTTTGTTTTTACCAAAAAAAATAAATTTGTTAATAATTACAACAAAATTGTTTTTATATTTATTTAAAATTTTTATTTATTTTATATTTTTATATTATTATTTATATTTATTATGTGATATAACAACAAATTAACGCTTTTAGGATTGTTCCCTTTATTTGTGCTGTGAGACCTTACTTCTTGCCTTTCATTATTCTAGGTCACGAGTCGGTAATCTTTTGACATGGAAGAGCCAAGAGTTACAATTTACAAAATTTCTAAGTTTTTAAAGACCCACTAAAAATTTTCATTTCGATAGCATAGCATCCGATAGTTAGGCCATATGGAATACTCACTATTACCACAGCTATTACTATGGTCGTGATAATTTGTTGTAATTCTATGTTGATACATTATCTTGTGCCATAGCGAGATAGCTTTATATGTGACATATAAAGCTATCTCGTTTCGGCAATAGATAATACTTGGACAGCGGTGCGCATGTAAGCCCTACTAGTCACACCGCGCCGTGTCCACCTGCTGTGTATAGTTCGCCTCAAACTTTATGGCAAATCGGAATACAACGGTTTAAGCGTTCTTGCGCAGGTACAGTCATATACCCTTCGCTCCACTGCGTCCCGCCATACCTAAAACTGGTTACTGCGACCCGACTTGTGCCTATGTTCGGATCCGCCATAAAGCTTGATTGAAAGTATACCTACTGGCTTTCATGCTGTCTTATTATGGACTTAATATCATACTATTCGTTTCTCTATTATTTAGTTACGTAAAATAATTATTTTATGATTTGACTAACTGCTTACGAGATGAAGTTAAACAGGCTCGTTAGTTACAGTTAGAGATTTACTTAAGTCGGTAATTACCTAATTTTAAAATTAGTACTTTTTTTATGGGACAACCCACACAGCGCCATCTAGTCCCAATGTAAGCAAGAAGTATGCTTGTGTTATGGGTTACTAGACAACTGATATACATACTTAATTTTTTTTTTTTATAATATATACATAGATAAATATTATACACCCAGACCTGGAACGAAATAAACATGTTCATGCACTCAAATATTTGTCCCGGGCGGGAGATCGAACCCGCGACCGTTGGCTCTGCAGTTAGGGTTTTTAACCACTCGGCTATTCGGTCGTCATATATGAGCCAGGCTTTTGGAAATCTAGATTTGGCCGTACAAATTTTCATATTAAATTGTGTGGAACGTGCTTGATGTCCTTTATAATGATTGCTAAAACGGCTAGATCTCTTTTCTTGGCGATAACAAAATTAACCTGGGTACCAATAATGTCATCGTACGGCAATAAAACAATTTGTTCTTACTAATTTTTACGTCACATATGCCCTTAATCTAACCTTGCAGCTTCCTTTGTATAGAATAACTTATGGTGGAGGTCCTTAAAGCAATATCTCTGCACGCGCTGTATGTAATAGATGACTCGAGCTTCACTACCATAAAAGTACGAATTGACTAGAAGCCCTCTTCTGCGTTTACCACCTAACGATTCATACAATAGTTAGCCGGTGTATGATGGGGAGTTTTAGTCTCCCCGCACGGCGCTCTTCACGCCCGAGAAATCCCCGCACACCAATTTCAACCCCCCGAAAATGCGAAATGTCAGTTCGATTCTATGAACTGACCTTTATGACTATTAAAACCAAACGCTGCTATCAAATTAAATTATGTTCGCGATTGTAGGTAAAAATGTGTTGTTTTTAAAATATCTTGTTTTTTTTTTTAATTAAAGTTTTTATATTTGTTTTAGAAAGCGCGCAGACGAATGATTTGAAAATATGCCGCATGAGCAAAATGCATGGATCCGTCGTTGGTGGAGAAAACATTTTTCTTTTAGTGGAAAAAGTTAATAAAAGTTAGTTATTACAATTATTTTTATTTTTTGAATTTACTATGATTATTTAAAAAAAAAAATATTAGCCTTAGTATTAGACTTTCAATAAAAATCTGAAACATTTTAATGTTTTTATTTGATTGCAGAAAACATAGAAGTACATTTTGTGCAAATTTGTCCTGACACTGGTAACGAATTGTGGCGTGATAAGGGTCGCTTTACGAACTGCGACGTTCACCACCAGTTCGCCATCGTATGCAAGTACGTTATAATATTAAAAATTATGTTTAGCTTTGTTTTTTAGCACAGACCATTGCAAGACGCGCAAGCGTTTCTCCTTCCTTCTGCTTACAAGAGCCATGCTCGAACAAAGTAGTGTCTTCTAATCATCTATGTCGACAATACACTAAGCGGTTCTGCTTTGTGTGTACATCTCGTACTAGTGGGGAAATCGGAGGATACGTTAATTATGCGTTAGTGTGCGTGAGTAACGGCCAGTTGCAAAACTATCTCTTACGTGAAGCCTTGTATACATGGGCGAAGGTTCGGACTCACTCGCTGTGCTATCCACACGGGTGAATGGTCCAGTACATATGAAATAAGCAAAGGAAGCGGTTGTGATCTTTCTTGAAGGGATTTGGACGAGTTTTAGTAAAATATTGTCATTTACAGCCATGTTGCATTGCATGTACTCTATGTCCGGCAAATACGCTCGCGCCTCGCACTGCCGCGTTCACATGTGGATACGCTCGGAAGTCTGCAAGCTCAGCCCGCCGCTACCTGTAGGTGGCTGTAGGCAACGGACACGCGATCCGAGGATATCCGGCAAACCACTTGCGTGGACTGCTCGCCCGGATGGCTCGCCCATGATTTCTATGAATGCATTTTATAGTTTTGTTTTAGTTTTACTTAGTAGTTTGTCCGTCGCCTGTTTGCTTGGTAACGTCTTATTTTTCAACGGATTTTTTGGAAATCGATACAAGAATTCCTCGACCTCTAGTTTTACAAATACCATTTTGGACTTGATTGAATAAGTTTATGCAATAAAAAACCAATGGTACTTATCAAATTATTACTTTGGAATGTTTAAATTATAATTCAAGAAAAACATTAGTTAATTGTTTCCTTAACTTTAAGTAACCTTCTTGGAACTGAACACAAGGGAGTCTCTCGTTCGAACACCGCATATCTGGTAGCGATATCTTCGATCTACGCGTCTTGCAATTATCCGCTATTTCTAGCTTATAGTATTGCTATACGTAAAAAAATCGCCTCTCTTCTGAATCAGTTAGAATGAGTTTAGCCTTGATTCATATTGTTTCCATTGTATCCCAAATCAAGATTTAACCGTTTGTGTACTTTGGGTATGGCAGAATAAATGAAATGCCATCTCTACAAAATATATCTGGAGTGTCTTTGAAAGATAGAAGGAAGAATAGTGATATGATGGGTGCTATTTATGAATCCGTAACTGAGCACTTGCAAAAAAATATTCAAAATGTAATTACAACATTTAAAAATGGATCTCTTTGGCTGTATAATACAGTTTGTTTCATATAACTGTCATTTGTCTTTCATGGTGGTGTCATTTTGAAAATTGCTTGACTTCGTCATCATGGATTCGACCTCAGAACAATTACGTACTAAAGTTATAGAATGAATGTAAATCTTACATAGGTTTAACTTGTTCTAACATTTAGAATAAAGCATTAGAACTAAAAAGATAGCTGATACAAAATCATTGCTGCTTATGATCAGAACGTAGCTCCAAATTAATTTCAACTTATGTAAA
The DNA here is from genome assembly GCA_949709985.1 of Luffia ferchaultella. Taxonomy (NCBI): domain Eukaryota; kingdom Metazoa; phylum Arthropoda; class Insecta; order Lepidoptera; family Psychidae; genus Luffia; species Luffia ferchaultella. The sequence goes on from OX453249.1 coordinate 17,974,321, forward strand.
CGATGGAGGTAAATTCAAATAATTCATGCAAAAGTCCGTCTGACTAGTCAGACTAATGTCATTGAGAAGGGGGTACAAGCAGGTTGAAGCAAATAGTCATGTGTATACTGCCATCTTTTTCACTCACACTGAAATTCATTATATGGAAAACATCTGGAAAATTAAACAAATATATGTAAATACAAGAATGCCATCTATAACTTTAGTAATTGTTCTAAGAATTCGACTCATGAATATTTTTGTGCAAAGATTTATTACGATTTTCGACGTGGGCGAACTCATATATAAATAGCAGCCCTCGTATGAGAGGGCAGTGCGGTTTGAATGAGGATGTTTTGACTAGAGTGGCAAAACGTGCCATTGTAAAAAGAAATATGAAACTATGTTTTTTTTTCAGATTTTGGTCCAAATACTTTTGAGTTAGTAGCTTTTAAAGTTGCATTCTAATTCGTAAACTAGCATGCTTGGATGATTTTACGCTTCAGCATCTGTATGACCGTCGTACAGTGACAGAAGCTAACTTCATGTTTAAAATATGTAATAATTTAATCGACTGTTCGAACATTTTAGAAAAGGTGGAATTTAAAGTTCCAGTTCGGACTCGTCGACGACCGTATTGTTTTCATGAAGGACTTTCTCTGACAAACTCAGGAAAGCGTGCACCTCTGCACAGAATTAGTCATAATTATAATAATAATTTTGCGCACATCGACTTACACCATCACTCTTTCAATTCCTTCAAAAAAGCTATCAACAATTCTATATAAATTTTATTAATATTGTTGTTGCTAACACTGTTTTCGTTTGTTATTTTTATTAGTTTTAGTTATATTAAGTGATTTTGTTCATTTATTTTTTGTTTAATTTTCTCTTTTCTCGTGTGTCTCGTGTGTTTTCTTGTGTGAATGTAGCGATAATAGATTATAAATATTTGGAAGCATTTTGTCGGTCGTGACAATGTTCTAAACTTTATTATTTTTTTTTTATGTGTAATCGATGTATACGACTGTTTTTGTTTCCTGAATAAATTAAAAACGTATGTTGTGGTGGTTTGGACCGTGCGAACAATGCTCAGTTTTAAAAGCTATGATAAGAAATACATTTCAATACCCTAATATAACTTTATATAGGAAGTTAGGCATTTTGGGCGTCAAAAAATTAGGCATGTAATATTTTTGTAATAATCATATGTATTTTTGACTAACCGGTTGGCCGAGTAGTTAGAGACCCTAAATGCGGAGTCAAGGGTCGCGGGTTCGATTCCCGCCCGGGATTAATATTGTGTGCATGGACATGTCTATTTGTTCCGAGTCTGGGTGTAAAAGTACCTATCTATATATGTATGTATTATAAAAAAAATTAAGAATATATCAGTTGTCTAGTACCCCATAATACAAGCATAATACTTGCGTACTTTGGGACTAGACGGCGCTGTGTGGGATGTCCCAGATATTATTATTATATTATATAAAGTAAAAAATAGATAAGGCGGATCATAAAACCGTTTCGAGATATATTGTTTCTTAAAACAGTGAAATGGTAATTATTTCAAGATAAATAAATTTAACTGTTTGACGTCTGTTTCACATTTACCTATAATAAGACATTGCGGGTAAGATATTAGTATCCAAGTACAGTTACAGTCAAACTTTATGGCGGATCCGAACGTAGGCGCAAGTTGCGTCGGAGTAACCAGTTTTAGGCGTAGCGGGACGTACTTAGTGGAGCGAAGGGTATATGACTGTACCTGCGTATGCACGCTTGTAGCGTTGTATTCCGATCCGTCATAAAGTTCGAGACGAACTATAACAAGGGGAAAAAAATCAATATCAAAGAATGGCAATTTTTCTTACATGAGTTGGTTCGGATGGAAAATTAAGGACATATTAAAGAAAAGCTAAGTTGTCAATTGCCATTATTAGATCCACGCGATCAATGCTAGCGATTATGTTAAGTATAGTTAATTTAAAATTAGCTAAAATTGGGGATAGCTGAACATTGATTTGTTTGCTTGTATCACAGAACACCAGCATATCAATATCAGAACATAACCAAAGATGTTGACGTCTACATCGAATTAGTTCGGCCGAGCGACGGCAGGTCCAGTGAACGGATGCATTTCAAATATAAACCGAACTTCATATATACAAGTAAAAAAAGAAAATACGAATCATATTCATCATCCCTTGGCAGCTCATCGAGTAAGTTTTTTTTTTTAATTTTATTTTATTTTTCACATCAGAATGGAAATCATTTTTCTTATTTGTACATCAGTAGTTTTTTTTTAAATCTACCGCTTGTTAAATTGTTCTTAGAACTTGATATATTTTCGAAATTTTTATTTAAATTAAGTTGCAACTTAATATTAACTTTACATACATACTGTTAATAATTACATAACTATCACTGATTCCGTGCCTCGGAGAGCACGTTAAACAGTCGGTCCCGAGCGCTGTCAATAGATGGCGGTCGTTACAATCTCCCATCCGAAGTGGAGCAGCGTGGTGGATTTAAGCTCCAAGCCCCCTCTCACCCTGGGGGACGCCTAAGCCCCTACAGGGGGGTAAAAATGGGCTGATGAAGTGAAGTGAATATTGATAATAACTTTTAATATTAAGTTACCTAGTGCCACCCTAATGCCGACCATGTTGCCTATATAAAATAAGCATTTGCCTTTGACCATATAGTTTTCACGATTCGCCTTTTTACCAGGGTATATATATATATATATAGTATGGCAAAAAAGGAACCCTTATAATTCTTTCAAGCCTATTCGTCAGTCCGTATGTCACAGGCTCACGTCTCCGCCATCTTTCCGTCAATCGTAACAAAATTTTGCAAGCATATGTTTTTGTACCGTCATGCAATCATGTGTAGAAGAAATTAAAACTACATTATTTAGGCTCTATATCGTACATCTAAACTACAAAACTACTATTACTACTGAACTAAAGGATGTAATTTATCTTCGCGCACTCATCAGTTTTAAATGATGAACAAAACAAGCTTGGCTTGTAGTTAGTACTGCTACGGAACCCTAAGTCGATGCGTATGCGACACGCACTTGTCCGGTTTTTTTTAAACTAGATAAATATTAATGAATTTTCTGCCAATTTTATTTGATATCTGAAATATGTATCCGTGTTTTGTATTGTCACATAACTTCGTGCTTATGTGCCGTAAGATACACTAAAAAATATGAACATTTACCTTGTCATGTTTTAGGTGGCTCCTTAAAGAGTGTAGAATTACCGGCTACTGTTGCAGCTGTAAATAATGTGAGTATTTTTTTTTAGGGTTCTACCTTTCCTTCCCCTTAATACCGAAACAGCCGAGATTTAAATTTTGAAAAAAAAAATACGGAATGTAGGGTTTGACTGCTTTATTTTACAGGAAAACCTAAACAATACACGAATTAGCATTTTGGGGGCAAATTATAAAATAAAAAAAATATACGGAAACTGCAAATATTTATTTTTTAAATTTTAAAATACATAGTTCACGTTAAAAATGGAAGAATTTTATCTCCGAAACGACTGATCCTCAAAAAAGAAAGGAATATACGAATTATTTCACTCTTAATTTAAAGGAAAATCTAAACGATAATCGTTAAACTCACCCTGGGAACGGAAAATATATGTGAAGAGAAAATACCCCATATATTTTTGCTTAGCTGCATATTTAGGCAATAATTCTCCATTATGTACATACTTAATAACTGTTACTGTTTAGCAATAAATGCCTGAAATTCGTTTTAAGAAAATGAACTCTTAGTTTGTAGTTTAAAAACGTTGTAAAAACGTTTATCAATGTTTATTACCTGTACGTTATTTACGATTACTTTTGTTTTCATTTCAACTGAATAACCCTCATATGTTATTGCCTCATATGTTATTGTTTATGACAGTTCATATGTTATTGCCAATGACGACCGTTTAGCCTAGTGGGTAGCGACCCTGCCTATGTAGCTGGAGGTCCCGGGTTCGAATCCCATGTCGGGTCAGTATTTATATGATGAATATTGATACTGGTACCGGGTCTTGGTTGTTATGTGTATGTGATGTCTTCGCTTGGTACCCAAAACACAAGCTAATGTTTAGTTTGGGACCTAGACTTTGTTGTTCATGTATACGTTATTACTATTATTTATTTACATAAAAAGCTCGTGCTTATAAAAAAAAATGAGTCTATTGAAAACACCGAATTGTTCAGATTTTCCAATTATTGTTCTTAAAAAATTTATTTGAGTCTAGATTGCCTCCTGTTTGTGTACTTTATTGAAAAGACATTAGTTCCATAGAAAAGCTTGACTGTAGTATCATATAGTAATATCGAATTAAGAGAAAAGTATATAATAGTACTTTGAAAATTAAAATGATTTCTTCAGTCGTAATTAACATTTTATAAGTTGTCCTTTAAAATCATGATGATTTAATATTGCTCAATTATTCACTTCGTAACAAATTAAATGCATAATTTGTTATAGATACAAGAGTATGCTCCGGTTGTACAAATGGGACATAATCCAATGAATAATATTCCTTACGTAAGTTTGTTTTATCGTATTTTGTTAGTGTTTATAACGTTTTATTTTTATTATTATAATAAGTACTGATAACAAATGATCTACTAGATGGCTGTTATTTAACTCATGCATGGTTGTCTTATTATGTTTATAGATTAATTCAGTTTTTATATTATTAAAAGTACTTCTAATAGATTGATTCACTGACGCCCTGCGCAAACCATTGATCCTTTAAAGAAAGGCATTAAAGGTCTCTTTTCGAAATTTAATCCCAAGGGCGGCAAAAAAGATTCTAACAGCATTGTTATAAGATACTGATATTTCTAAACTCTCTAAAGTAGTGATATGTCATTCGAGAAATATACAAAGCATAAAATAAAGAAACACATAGAACGACGTGTTTTGTAGATTTGCACTTGAAGGCGTGGAAACAGAGGTAATATATTTCCCAATAATGGGTCAAAGAATCAAAATGGGACGGGGTTATCCAAAAAGAGCTGCGGGTACTTATTAGTTAACAAAAATGACTAGAAATCAATTTATTGGTTGACTGTCAGTTATTAGAATATAGTGTAGAAAATTATTTCGAGAAAAATATGTTATTCAAATGGTGACCCTTGCGCTGCTGCCACTCTTTTAATCTTGAACGGGTGGCAACACGCTAACACGTAGCTCTTGATATTGTTGCCATTTCTGACGTGATGTTTCGTTACAGATGCGTTAGATTTGTCGGGTTATTCTCATAAACCTCACCTTTAAGGTATCTCTATAAGAAACAGTCAAGCGGGCTAAGGTCGGGGCTTCTGGGAGATCAGTTGATGTTACCTCTTCACGAAATGACCTTATTAGGGAATAATTAGTTAGCATCTGCAATAGATCGATCTGATGTATGGCAAGTGACTCCATCTTCTTAGACCACGTTCTTGTATTAAGGCCTTGAAACTCCTGCAACTCTGGGTCCAAAAAGTCACTCAAGATATCGCAATAACGGTCAATATTCACAATGAATGGTCGGCCTCATCGATCTTTATGAAAGTATAAGGACCAATTATTCCTTTAGCAGATATAGCGGCCCACACAACGAGCTATGGGCTATGCAGGAGTCGTTCATGCTTTCGTCTCGGATTCTCCTCCGCCCAGTAGCGACAATACTGTTTATTTACATGCCAATTTAGATGAAAGTTTGCTTCGTTACTGAATAGTATGTTTTCAAAATTGTTGAACAGCCGGGCGCCGAGGCATTTCGTCGTCAAAATTCAATCGATAAGCATAGTCCGTACCGTTAAATTTTTGAAACAATGGAAATTTGTAAGCTTTCAAATGCAATTCTTTCTTCAAAATGTAATGGAAGGATGATTTTTTTTGATGTGCTATGCTAACTTCGCTTTCGAATGGATAAAGACCGATTTTGAACAAGCGATACCCTCACTTCTGCGATTGTTTCCTGGTATTAGTATCGTCTTGAGAAAGTTATCAACTGATGCCGTTGTTCTTAACACGATCTTGAATGTAATTTAGTATCAATACCGGCTTAAGGATGCCAATCGCATCCTTAAGGCATCCTAAGGCCCGAGTCGCGAGCCTTAGTCGCGGCTCGGGGCGCTCAGAAGAGTAATTAATGTCTTTAGAAGTGACAACCCTGCCTATTTCGGTAGTTTTAGGTAATATTTCATGTAGTCTTGTAGAGTGATTTCCTCCTGGTAACTTTTTTGTATTTTTGCCCTTCTACATCACATAACATGTTGTCGCCTCGTCACTCCATATTGAATCAATTCTTATTGAATCAATTGGACGGCAACTACGCGGTACATTTGATTAAAGTCAAAGAACTCTTAAGTTTTCCTTCTGAAACCAATTAGCGGTATGAGAATTTGATAACGGATTCGTTTACTAAAAACTATAGAATCTCTACAAAATTTAAAAATAATAATCAAAAAATTGTTTTCTTCAACGGCCGTTTTTCTAATAAAGCTACTTGTTTTTAGGTACAGCCTGCCACTGCATCGACAAGTGGCATTTTGGCAGACGCTTTATACGATACGTTATCACCTGCTGGACCGCAAGCGACGATCGCTAGTCCGGTCTTTGCCCAACCTAACGTACCGACACCGATTCAGTTCAATTCTAGTGAATTTTCAAAAATAATAGACCAAAACTTTATGGACGGAATCGAAAGTAGACAGTCACAGCCTGCGGATTATGCGACTTTCTTAAGTTCGAGTAAGTATTACTGAAATCTCGTTAAGTGTGTCATCGTCTTTAATTTAATTGGAATGGATCATTTCGCAACATATTGTAGAATTTAAAATCAATCGTCTGCACGTGTCGTCGTGCGAACTCGGGCCGTCTTCGGTCGTCGTCGTCACCTCTCGTGTTCATTATAGTAAATTGTGAAATTAAAACTGAATAAAAAGTTAAATTGTTAACCAGTTTTGGGCTGTCAACTCCTGTGCCAAAATAAAATCAACACTGATACTGAAATTGGTGTATTGATGAGAATAAAAAATACTGTGTATTGAACACGTATCGAGGCCAGTATCAGGACTATTAGAACAGAGTAGTAGAATAATAAAAAGAATCGAAACCAAAATCCAAAAGTATTTTATCAAACATGTTGCTAGTTTGTGGTGTTTTGCATGAATCTTCGCACTCACTGACTTCGGATGTACATATAGTTTCAAGCGTTACCTACCTGTACTTTGATAAAAGCTAATGCTGAAACTTTTGCGCGATTGCTTATGAAAATATGTTTAAAATTTGGCGTTTTTATCGAACATTACAGAAATAAATGCGATTTTATCATTTTACTACAAAAAAATATATATGATTAGTCGATTTTAGAAATTTTTTAATGATTTAAAAAATACACACTTTTTCCGTGTAATTAGGTTCCGAGAAAATTACATAAAAACAATTAGTACTTTCTTTCTGAATAAATATGTAAAAAATGCAATAGAAATTAATATTTGATGTTGCGCGTGAATTCGTGAGAATCAGCCGTTGGCGTCGCTGCCCAGCTACGGGCTTAGAATCTGAAGTCAGTTCCTATACCGTCGCGGCGGTTTGTGATTAGTCAGAACGTATTGGGGCACGAGGCACCGACAGATGAAATTTTGATTTTAATTTAGATACGGAACGAGCCCTAAAAAGTATTTATTATTCAATATTATAAACTAGGGACCGCCTGCGTGGCCTATATGTTTGTATATGTGGTATGATTAAACTTAATCACTTTTTAATAGGATAAGGTGAGATCCATGTCCTATCTGGGCCTATCGTCCTTTCTAATATTGATCACTTTCTACTCCGCTCTTCGGTTGTCATTTTAAAACTGTAATCCTACATAATCCCGCGGTAAAGAAGCTCATATTAAGAAAAAGCCTTTATTTTGAAATCACAAACAGACACTTCTATTTTATTTATACATATACTATATAGAATAGATGAATATCTCTGGGGTAAACGAAAGTCTTCTATCTGCCAGTGAAAGTCCCGTCAAAATCCGTCGGAGATTAGCCCGGGCAAACAAACAGGTAAACAGAAAAATAAAAATTTTAAAAACGCGTGGTTGGGTTTTGGTAACGTGTAGAGAAACATATGAGCTTAGGAACGCCCCAGACTTTATTCGCATGGTTTTTCTAGTTTACGGAGGGGCCCTAAATATTTCCGAAATTTTTTTCCGAAATTTTTTCCAAAAAAAAGTCCTCTATCTGCCAATGAAAGGTCCGTCTAAATTGATTCAGCCGTTTTGGGGATTGACCCGGACAAACAAACAAACAGACAGACAGACAAAAACTTTAAAGCCGCGTGTTTCGGCTTTGGTAATGTGCATTGAAACATTTGAGATTTCAAAGATGTACTTCAATTTTATTTATATATCTAATAAAAGCCTTGTAAAAAAATTAAATTAAATAAAAGAAATATATAGATACATAAGGCATTTCGTTCAGAAAGATCATTTAAAATACCTAAGTGGTGTACATTCGGATTTATAAGTGTATATTTACATTAACTGACTGACTAATTGCCGAGTGGTTAGAGACCTTAACTGCGGAGCTAAAGGTCGCGGGTTCGATTCCCGCCCGAGACAAATATTTGTGTGCAGGAACATGTTTATTTCGTCTTGTGTTTGTGTGCAAAGTATTTATATATGTAAGTATATTTTATAAAGAATATTTAAGTATGTAAGTATATTAGTTGTCTAGTAACTCATAACACAAACATAATACTTTGGGACTAGATGGCGCTGTGTCGGATGTTCCATATATTATTATTAAATAAAATGAATTTTTGTTTCAGATACATTATCGGAATATTTTAAAGATTTTAATCTACCAGAACCGGTGAGTTTATATTTCACATCTTGTAACAGTGGGATAGGGTTAAGGTGTATGTTTTAAGGGGGTTAGCCTACCTGTACTCCCCCAAATAATCTACCGAGTTTACTCACTGGCCTCGTGTAAAGTCTTCTGTGTCCAGTCGAGGTATATAAATGAGTAATGAATAAGACTTACGTCTCGTTTATATACCTATTGTTGAAGTCTTGATTTAGTGGCGAGCACCGATTTGAATGGTGGCGAGCGATTTCAGGTTTACACCCGATGGTCACGCATTGTGTCTACGTGACTCAACTGGATCGCATTTGAGATTCAGCAACCTAGTTCGTTGGATCGATGACTTCTCGTTTGTCCTAGATGTGTATCACGTTTATTGCGATGCATGTCTGGCCATTGACCGTTTCAATTGTTAGTGTTGGATATCAACCTTCCCGTGAAGCATATGAATAGTATTTGATATAACGGACAAAGGCTAGAATTTTGTTTATTCTTCTAACTTCTTCTTCTTCTTAATTATGGCGTTATCTGTCATAAATACTTGTGTAAAATAGAGTAGTGCTCAGTATCAAGAAGAAATCAGTCGTTAGTTACAGATCACTAACGTCTGATTTCTTCGCAATGCTCGATTCATTAGGAGATATGACGTAATGGTCTTGTACATTAGGATCGTGAGACCGGAAACGGTTCGAACCGTTTACGGATGTGCCGCTGAGTAATGTTTATAGAAAACGGTCAAGTGACAAAATTGCCAAGGGCTCGTAAAGCGGTTCGTCAAACGAATACACCCTCCTCGGTCGGCCGTCATATTGACCTACAAATAAGATTGTTTTATAGCTAGCATACATTAACCATAAAGATATTTTAATAATAACACGCAGTAACAGTTAAAGAATTACGAGTCTTTTACAAGTTCCGACAATGCTAGGTTTATTTGTACGTTTATATAATAAGGTGTATATATGATTGTGTAAGCTGCGACTCCACTTAACTAACATTTAAAAACAAAGAATAATCTTTATTTGTTAATCAAAGTTTATACTCGTATTATAGGTACTTAATTTTACAATTTGCCGACACCAACTTCGGTCGTCCGGGTCAGGTTATCTTTAAACATGGGCATCCTCGAAGGTAGCTCAAGGCTAGCTTAGCATACCATACCATACCATACCATCAAGCCATTAATGCCCCATTGCAGAAGCTTAGGCCTCCTCTCCGGATGAGGGGGCTTGGAGCTTAATCCACCATGCTGCTCAAGTGCGGGTTGCTGAACTTTAACGACTGCGATCTATTGATGGCACCCGGGACCGACGGGTTAACGTGCTCTTCGAGGCACAGTCAGTGATTGTTATGTACATAAGTTAGAAAAAACTCATTGGTACGTGCCTTGGGAGTAGAAGCACAGCCTTCTAAACAAGAAGCAGGCGTGCTACCACTCGGCTATCACGACTTGCGAATGCTAGCTTATCTTATCACGAAGGCCAGCTTAGTCTTCTCTAATTAAACGGGACTACATACTCTAATTTCTTACTTGCACCATCTTTTTCTTTTCCATTGTCTCAGAAATATTATAGAAGGATACCCGAAGGCACAGACCAGTCAACCTACAGACCACGCTTTAATAAACGTCAGTACGAAAACGAAATCGCCAAAAAGTGGCGGAGTGCGGGGAGAGGTCGGCTAGTTTTCATTTGCTCGTTTAAAATTGACAATTTAATGGCTTCCGACGTGCTTCCAACTGACGGCTCACTAGTGACGTAGTTATGTAGTGTCACTACATAGCCTTGGCGAATGCTACTCCCTGTCAAAGCGTGGTCTATAAGGTTGACTTGTCTGTGCCCGAAGGGAACGATTTTATCCTTGGTATCTGGAGAAGATTGAATTATTATTTGTTTAATTTTAAAAATTAATAAATACTGAACTTCCATTTAAAGCAGCCAAATCGATACGTTTTTTTTTTTAATTTAAGTCTAAGGATCGATAGCATTAGGGTGTTGACCCATAAAAAAGAAGAAATTTAAACGACTTATCAGCGAGTGTAACAAAATCAGACTATACTCGCTCAGCGAGCATTTTTTGCACCAAATAAATGTAGCATAAATTGTGCCCCAGCGAGAGTAATCTACAATAGAAAATTTTCTATTTTCTAGTATAATTTTGTAATCGACATGATATTAAAACCATTTTTTTATCAGGTCAAAAGATTTAATTAATAATAATAATAATGACGTACACAACACAACAACGTCTAGGCCCCAAACCAAGCATTAGCTTGTGTTTTGGGTACCAAGCGAAGTGCTGTACCAGTACCAGTATCAGTACAGTAGGTACCAGTACCAGTTCATCATATAAATACTGACCCGACCTGGGATTCGAACCCGGGACCTTCAGTTTCGTAGGCAGGGTCGCTACCCACTAGGCTAAGCGGTCGTCGCAATTGTAAATTTGGAATACTTAAAATTACAACATTTTGTTTTTTTTTTTCTTTAGGAAGTGCCACCGAGTCATATAAATAGTATGGATTTCTTCCGATCTATGCAAAATCTACAGTCGGACGGGGCCAAAAATAAGGTAAGGTAGTATTTTTGTTTCTGATCACTAAAGCGTAGTTTAAAAAAAATTCTAAATCTTGTAATGTTTTTAATTACAAAATGTAAGTGTAAACATATTTTATAACCCTTTTCAATATAATCGCACAGGAAAGTAATAATGAAATTTTTTTGAAGTTTTTTTATTGTAATGGGACAAAAGAATAAATTGTAATATAATAATAATAATACCTGGGACATTTCACACTCGGCCACCTAGTCCCAAACTGGGCAGAGCGTGTATTATGGGCACTTGACAACTGATACACATACTTAGATATTTTTTATAATACATACATAAAAAGATATTTTACACTTAAACACGGAACAATTAGACATTATTTATGCACACAAATATTTGTTCCGGGCGGGAATCGAAATCGCGTCCTTTGGTTTTGCAGTTATGGTCTCTAACTACTTGACCGATCACTCAGTCAGTATGCACATACTGTAATAATCTAATACTTAGATAGGTAGTAGGTACCTATTCAATATTGATGCTATGTATAAATTACACTTACCCATTCCATCTACCAGGAGCTAAGAAATATATAAGTACCCTAGCTTATTGGAGTATGTATAAGCGTTTTTTTTTTAATATGAAACCTGGGTTGTTCATTTTGGATAGGGTATAAAGGTATCAAAGGTATCAACAAAGGTATCAACAAAGGTATCAACAAAGTTTATTGAAATCATAATTTATTAGAGAATAATTGCAATTTCTTATTATAGTCACCAACTGTATATGATACTTGTTATATAAATAAATAAATATAAATATTTTTACTAATTATTACCCAAGGAATTCCTTATTTTTTTCCCAGGCAATATATAGTTCATAAACATTACTAAGGAGGGCTGGCACCTTCAATTCGGTCCAGGCTGTTCTTTAATTAAATGGAATTGTTAAATAACTTTAACATATAAAAAATTTAAATAAAAGTATCAGATTCAAAAATGTATAAAATAAAATTGAAGGGCTCCAGTAAAAATAAAATTTTGTTTCCCATTATAATAATAATAATTAATACTTCTGTTTGTGTCGAAATATATATCTTGGAAGTTACACGTTTTGGAGCATGCAATAACGTTAGTTATAAAATGTATGGGAGAAGAGTTGTTCTAATTATTTAAAAATAAAAATTAACAATTTTAATTAAAATTAGCCTGAACAGAATTTAGGGCGCCAAACCCTCCTTATTAATATATTTTATAGTAGGTATATAATAATAATAATAATAATAATAATAATATATGGGACTTCCCACACAGCGCCATCTAGTCCCAAAGTAAGCAAGTATTATGCTTGTGTTATGGGTTACTAGACAACTGATATACATACTTAAATATTCTTTATAATATATATATATATATATATATATATATATATAAATATTTTTGCGAAGACACCACATACATATAACAACCAAGACCCGGTACCAGTATCAATATTCATTATATAAATACTGACCCGACCTGGGATTCGAACCCGAGACCTCCAGCTTCGTAGGCAGGGTCGCTACCCACTAGGCTAAGCGGTCGTCAGTATATGAACAATATTTTGCTTGCATGGGAATAGAATGAGGGGTTCACAAGATACGTTATTACGTGCTACGTGTGAAGTAATCTGTTGAGATATATTTCTTGACTTACTTGGTATACAAATATAGACCTATCTATGCTCGCTCAAGTATCTCCTTTGAGCACGTAATGTAGGTATGCGAAACAGGACTCTCTTTTTAGTTTGTATTATTAAAACTGTTATAGTTTCAAAACATGCATTTAATTGTGTCGAGTGACAAATATATATGTTAAATACATAGATAGCAGATTCATGAAGATAGAGCGCCTTATACCTTGGACGGATTGTAAACTCAAGCGGAATGACAGACTCAGATATTATACAGACCATACGCCATTATAATTGTTTGTTTTAACATTTTGTTAAATTACATTTCATATGTATCTTTAATCTTTATTTGTCTTTCCAGTAGTATATAATACGTAAAATATCTGAATCACACGAATGCAGGAATGCAATTCGAATATTTGGCTCTGCAATTTTAATAGACAAATTCCACCTTATATTTGTTACCCTATATACGTTCCGGTTATGAGGCGTTTCAATATAAATCGATCTCATATGAACGGTGTCGCTGTACGTTTATAATTTCGATTTGATACTGAGAAGATATTTAATTGAATGTGTTATCTTAACCTTAAGAGTAAATTAATTTGACAGCAGCGTATGGTTTTAATAGTCATAAATGTCACATCATAGTAATATCGAAGTGACATTTTGCAATCGCGGGGGTGGAGACCGGTGCGCGGAGAGCTTGCACACTGAAACTCGGACTAAAACTCGCCATTTTACACCAACTAGCTATAGTATGTGTGGTTAAACGGTAAACGCAGAAGAAGGCTTGTAGTCAATTCTTACTTTTATAATAATAATAATAATAATAACACAATCACAACAACGTCTAGGTCCCAAACTAAGCATTAGCTTGTATTTTGGGTACCAAGCGATAACACCACATACATATAACGACCAAGACCCGGTGCCAGTATTAATATTCATCATATAAATACTGACCCGACCTGGGATTCGAACCCGGGACCTCCAGCTTCGCAGGCAGTGTCGCTGCCCACTAGGCTAAGCGGTCGTATGATCTTAACTCATCCAAATCGATGAGGCATCAAGTAAAAATTGTGACTATTCTTAATCGTAACGTTACTACATTCGATTTTATTTGGTGTCAGGTACAAAAAACGGAGGTTCGCCAATCTATTGTAAAAAAAGAAGATGATGACCAAATCGAAGGATACTCTGCTTTGTATAGCGAAAAAGATGGTCCAGAAGTCAAGAAGGTAAGGCCTTATGAATCTAAACTCCTACCACGAAACTTTTATCTTTGGCTATTTTCCGTTACGTAGATCTGTTAGAAAATCTGGCAATTATGAAATTGCGTCATGTTTTTACCCGAATGCAAAGAGTAATGTTTGTCGAGTGTATGTATGTTATTTCTTTAGCAGTTTGACGGATTTTAACATATGAAGTGTAGTTAGATTTGTCTTAATTGTGAGAGTGACATAGGGTACAAAATTTACATATGGCGTGAATCAAAAAAGTGAGGGGAAACAAAAAAAAAATTATTATAACAAGGGTATCAAATAAAAGTTAACAAAATAGCTGATTTCAAAAATATGTATAATATAATGTGGATCTTAACTTGCTTATCTTTAAAAGTGTCTAGCTTATACAGCTTTGAGCTGAGTAGAGCACTAGAGAACTTTAGTTTTTTAATTGAAAGAAAATAATAAATAAATGTACTTAGTTGGCTTCCAAACGTTGTTGTGGCGACATAAGAGCTTCGAATGCAGGACATTTACGAGACGCTGTACAGCGCGGTACAAGTATCGTTTTTGCAGGACCAGGACTGTCCCACAAAATGAGGGCTACCCGGTCACTTTATATTAGTCGGACCTTCAATTTTTTCATTGTATAATGCCAAAGGTAAAAGTTTCGTGGCTCTATGCTGTTCTAGAAAATTATTTTTTTCTTGTTTATATCTTATAATAATTCATCTATTAATGTAAGTTGCTATGACGTGGCTCCCGAGCTATGTAATACAGTTCCAATCAAACTTTATGGCGGATGTGAACATAGGCACAAGTCGCGTCGCAATAACTAGTTTTAGGTGTAGCGGGACGCAGTTAAGCGAAGGGTATATGACTGTACCTGCGCAAGCACGCCTATGGCGTTGTATTTCGATCCGCCATAAAGCTTGAGGCGAACTATACGACACAACGATAATTTTTGATAGCTGTGTAAGGGTAAGTTTTTACGTCTATAGTTGAAAAGTTAAAATTAAGATTACGATATTTTTCATACCCGTTTTCATCTGGTTCGTTTAAGTTTTTTTTTTCCATTCGAGCATTTCAAAGGTTCAAGCGTAAAAATAAAATATTAACTGGTTATCGGGTGAAACATCGCTAAACTAACGTAGTACGTACGTACACGAAAGTTAAAATATCATCTTGAATTTTACTATAGATGAAATAACTTGCCTTTAATTAATGATATACCATGATTACTATCGTTTATTGGATTAACATGTCAGATGTGAACAAGATAGTTCAACTACACACCGATACCGATATCGATTATCGATATTATGTTTTAGAAATGAACGAGCTTTTAGAATAATTATTGAATACTATTAGAATGTCAATTAAGAGCTTGTGCTGCACAGACGAAAGCTTGTGTTGTGCTGCCATGTAGTTTATAGCAGCATATATCAAGATATGTTTTGTCCTCGTGTATTTAAGAAGTCTCTCACTTACACCGAAAGTCGCATTGCGCCCTTTTTGTGTAAAAACTATTTTACTATTTTTGGTTAAGTCTATATCTTCAGCGGTCATGGAAGTAAATTACTTTCGTGGAATTTCTGCCAAGTTATTGTCAGCGATATGTTCATATAGATCAAGGGAAGCGAAGCGAAGTTGTACACACACTTATAGTCCGGCAGCCGACCTCATGATAACCCAAGTCATAGATCGGTACAAAAATGATGAACTGTGCACTACAAGTAAAAGATTAATGAAAGGTATAGAGAAACTAGTATGCAGTTTCTACCGTCCTGTTCCGGTGCACTTTTTGAGGTGCAACATACTACGTCATGTGATACACGAACCGAACTAGCGGTAACCTAAAGATGGACTAATAGAGTTGCCCAGTGCCCAAAGAACTGGTGCTGCCCCACCAAATCCCCGGCAGCACCAGCTAGTTAAATGTATATTTTTGATCTTTTTGATCATCAAATCATATTGTCATCAGACACGCGAAAGAAACAAGTTGTTGCGGATGGATCCGACCTGATGGCAGGTCAGGGTTCCACCATGGGATTGAAGGATCCCTGCCCTGGTAGCGGACGCGCGGGGGGGGGGGGGGGCGATAGCTCCGCCTCTCAACCGACGTCCGCTTGGTTCACCCCGGCAGTCACCACTCACACCTTCTTGACCCCGACGGTGGCAGGGAAAGGGTTAAGGCGGCAGCGAAGGGGTTAATGAAACACCGGTTCACTCGGAAAGAAAACGGGTGCTCGGCTCGCCTACCCCCAACACGACCCTAACACACTGTCACGGCACTGTCTTCGTCCGCAGGTCCGGTGCCGCTCTTCCTCTTCACTGGGTCTGGCCGCCTCTTCAGGAGCTGGTTCCAATGCTCAGGTCCTCTTCTCTGGTCCCTGGGTTCCAGTCCTTCTTCCTTTTCCTTCTTCTTCTTCTTCTTCTTCTTCTTTCTTCTTCTTGCCCGCCGCCGCCGAGGTGATTTGTATGGAAATCGCGCTCAGGTCCGTTGACCGCGGCAATACTGTATAGAGAGCCGCCCCTTGTCGGGCCTCTTTGCCCGTGTTACGTAATCGAGCCGCACCCAATTTTCATCATTTATTTACAATATGCACATAACTTACAATAATGTATTATATATCAAAGAAAGGTCTTAATCATACCTATCTATACATACATATATCTTCCCTGTAAGTTATCGCATCCCTATGTTATTAAAGGAAACGTGTGAAACTTCGCGCGTTGGCGTGTGGTTTTCTCCCCTTTGATCCCTTATATCTAGACAACGCTCTACCCTATGGCTACGTATTATACATCATTTTAATCGTAATTTAGAGCCCGTCCTAGTCATATAAAAACCATTACCATATCTTTCACACGTTTCAAACTATACCGCTTTGAAGCGGTCACTTAAGGAAATTTCATATAAAGTGAATCTCAACAAATCTGACAAAATTTCACTTTTTCTAAAAATGTGTTTAACACATGCCTAAAGGTCCCTATAATCCTAAATGAACCTTAAAACTCCTAGAAACAGCTAAAAAACCACTTTTATATACATTTGAAATTTCCAACATAAAATCATAAAATCTCTGAAAACTATTAAATTCGATAGATATTTCCTTACATATTAACAAACTGATAATCATTTTATATATAACTCTACAGATTTTACATAATTAACGTTTGAAAGTTCTCGAATCTTCGTAACTAGGGCGAGAGAGGGGCATGTGCCGGCAAGAGGGGGGCGACTCTCCCCGCACCTTAGCGCCACCGTGCGCCGGAGGTGGGGCTGTACCGCGCATGCGCGACGCATTCTACGATGTTACATAACATCTTTTATTTTAGTTATTTAAAACGTCGCCAACATCCTCCCCCTCGTGCACAGCACCAACACCTGCTCTGGCGACGGTTCGCGGCACTAACACGATTATCCTTGTACACGGCCGTCGTAGCACACCACCAACAGTCTTAACGTCTACTACACGCACTCTCCCGTCCAGTCCCGGATACACCTTGCAGATGACACCTCGAGGCCAGGTCCCGCGCGGTAATGCAGCATCAGCCACCAGGACGACATCGCCGCAGGCTGGATCTCTTGTGGCGATCTTCTCCCCTTGTCTTCTGGGAAGGAGCGTGGGCAGGTACTCCTTCAACCATCTGCTCCAGAAGACGTCCGCCAGTCGCTGTGCCGTCCGCCAAGACGACCGGCCGATCAGCTCGGAGTCGCCGAAGACACCAACTCGCGGTGCCGCGCAGGATCTGCCAATCAATAAATGATTAGGAGTGATTGACTCCTTAGCACCCGGTTCTGTATCCACATCGGTGAGAGGCCGTGAGTTTATGATGTGCTCGGCCTCGAGCAACAGCGTGTGCAGCACTTCTTCCCTGGGGTACCTTTCTTTCAAAGTAACCTCCAGTGCTGCCTTCACCGACCGCACCAGCCGTTCCCATGCTCCACCCATGTGTGGGGCGCTAGGTGGGGTGAATTTCCACTTGATTCCCACCTTCTCGGCTTCTGTTGCGAATCGGCTTTCTCTCAACACGACGATTGCTTCTTTCAGTTCTCGGTTGGCGCCGACGAAGTTTGTGCCATTATCGCTGTAGAGCACTTTCGGTGAACCTCTTCTTGCAATCATTCGTCGGAGCGCCAAGATCATAGAGTCCGTCGAGAGTGCAGGCGCAAGCTCTATGTGGACTGCCCTAGTTGTCAAGCAAGTGAACAAAACTCCCCATCTCTTCTCGTGGCGCCGCCCGACTGTCACCATCATAGGTCCAAAGTAGTCGACTGCTGCACACGAAAACGGATATGTTCCGTGCTGCAGTCTTTCTGGTGGCAGGTTTCCCACGGGCGGTCTCTGAGGCGTAGCGCGATGAACTCGACACCATTGACACGTGTGGTTGACATATTTCACAACTGAACGTAGTCCCAATATGTGATATCTTTGCCGTAGTTCGTTCATTACCGTCTCGTGATTGGCGTGATTGAACGTCTCGTGGTAGTGACGTATCAACAGCCGTGTGAGGTGTCTTTTCCCATCCAGTATCGCCGGGCGCTTGTACTCTACGCCGACTCCTTGCACCGCGTCTATCCTCCCGCAGAGACGTAGAAGTCCATCTTCTTCTACTACGGCCACTTTTCTTAGCTTGCTCTTCTTGTCCGGAATCTTTCCCTTTCGTAGGCGATAGAGCTCATCAGAAAAGTCTTCCTCTTGACTTCTTCTAATTAAGAGTCTTCTCGCTTTCTCCATGTATTCCGGTTCGAGTGGGATAAGGTTTCGTTCGTCCACCTTCCTTGGCGTCTCTACTACTCTTTTTCTCGAGGATGTCTTCACTTTCTTCCATGTCGGATCTTTTTCTCTCTTCTTTGTGCGGCGCACAGCGTTCACTGTTTCTCTCTTCCTGCAGCGGTCTATAAACTGCAGCATTCGAGCCGTTGCGCGGCACAATCGATTCCAACTTAAGAATCGTTCTGGATCCGGCGTGACATCTTTCATTCTATGGACAGTCATCGTCAGCGTACGGTGAGGTTTCTCTTCGCCTGTCTGTTCAGCCTTAAATTTCCTATCTTTGGGCCAATACTCCTCCGATTCACGTAGAAAAGATGGGCCTGTGAACCACCTGTGTTCACGGCCGAAGTCGATAGGAATCCCACGTGTCGCGTCGTCGGCGGGATTCTGCCCTGTGGGCACCCATCGCCACTGCTGGGGCGTACTCGATTCCTCCAGCTCAGCCAAACGATGCGCTACGAAAGGCTTGAAGGTCCTAGGGTCGGATCTTATCCATGACAGCACCGTGCTCGAATCAGTCCAAAATATTTTCTTCTTTACTGTCAAGTCGAGCTCTTTCTCAATTGATCGCGCTAGTCTAGTCCCTAGCAGAGCTGCTTGCAGTTCCAGACGAGGCACGGAGACTGGTTTTAGCGGTGTTACTCTCGCCTTCCCAGCTAGCAGCGTCACTTTCATCTCGTTGTCTTCCTCGGTGCGCCAATACACCGCAGCAGCGTACGCTGTCTCGCTGGCATTTGTGAAGACGTGAAGCTCCCCCTCGTGTTGGTTTGACGCGATGTACCGAGGTATGTATAGCTCTCGCAGCAACTCGAGGTTCTTCACATATGTGTCCCACGTCTCCTTGTCCTTGCTTGTGATTTGCTCATCCCATCCGACTCCGCTGCGCCAGATGTCTTGTATCATCTTTTTTCCCTGGATGAGCACCGGTGACACCAATCCTAGTGGGTCGAAGGTTGACATGACTGCGCTGGTGATCTCTCTCTTTGTGGGTGTTCTCGTTCCATCAATGACGTCATCAGGTGTATTTCGCAAGCTGACACGAAAACCTAACGCGTCTTCTCCCACTAGCCAGCGTAACCCAAGTGTCTTCTCTTCCTTCTGCCCAAGTTCAATTTCGTTCTTGTCACTGGTCTCCTTCTTAAGAAGTTGCAACACCTTCGGATTGTTCGACGCCCAGCTTCTTAATTCAAATCCGGCCTTGGCGTGGATTAAATCGACCTCGCTGGCCACCTTGGTTGCTTCTTCTGGGGTGTCGAAACTGCAGGTAATCATCCATGTAATGGTTGCGTTCGATTGCGCGTGCTGCATCTGGGTAACGATCTTTGTGTTCTTCTGCATTCCGATTCTTCACATAGATAGCTGTGCTAGGTGATGAAGCAGCGCCAAATATCACCGAAGTCATTCGGTATTCTTTCGGTGGGCCCGATCGTCGGCTTCCTCTCCACAGGAAGCGTAAGCTATCTCTGTCTTCCTCACGTATCCTTATTTGCAGGAACATTTCCCTGATGTCCGCTACTACCGCTTCTCGCCCTTGACGGAATCTTAATAGTACTCCAAATAGTGACTGAAGAAGATCCGGTCCCGGTAGTAACGCGTCGTTCAGACTTCTTCCTCCAGCCTTGGCAGCGGCGTCGAACACTATTCTTATCTTCTTCTTAGTCGGATGAGTTACCGCGAAGTGTGGGAGATACCACTTCCTTTCAGAGTTGCATTCGACTGGTGCTTCTTCTGCGTATCCGTTGTCGAATAAATGCTGTATCTGTTTCTCGTATTCGACTTTAAGCACCGGATCTTTGTCCAACTTCTTCTCAATATTTTTCAATCGGTTCTCCGTCGATGTATAATTGTTAGGCATTTTTTCATCTTCACTTTTCCATAGAAGTCCTGTCTCAAAGTGACCGTCCGGTAGTCGTCGACTCGTAGACTCCAGAATAGCTAAAGCACGTTTCTCGATATCGTTGCTCGGCCTCTTGGGTTGTACCCCCATTGACTCTATGTCAAAGTGTTCTTTGATGAGTTTGTCCAGTTCTTCTTCTATAGTCGCGGGGTTCTCGCGGTTCGTGACGCAGTTCACGAAATTCACTGGCTTCGCGATACCCGTGTCGCATCCATGCAACACCCACCCCAATGTGGTCAACGACGCAACTGGATGATTTGCCTTTCCCTTACGAACCGCCCTTGTTACTATGAGGCTCCAATTATCTTGCCCAATGAGAAGGCGTGGGGGCTCCCCCTCATAATGGAGTTGTTTCGCCATCCTTTTCAAATGCGGATAACTCTCGATCCGTTTGGCGTCCATATGTTGTGTAGCGAGGCGGAGGTTGTCGATTGTTCTGACACCGACGATTTTCTTCTTTTCCTTTCGGTGAACGCCTCGTATTCCCAAGTCGAGGCACATAGAGTCCGGTTTTCCTAACTTGCGTCCACCTACGGTCTCTATGGAGAGCGGCTCTTTCGGTCCAGTGGCCCCAATCGTACTGGCTACTGATGAGTCCAGAAGCGTCACTGTTGAACCCTCGTCCATTAACGCCAGTACTTTGGCTGATCCCTTTGGACCGTAGATCTCCACTGGCAGAATCTTCAAGTAGGCCCGGCTCGACGACATAGTGTTCACCGATGTCACTACGTCCGCGTTCGCCTTCGAAGTATCTTCCTTTTCATTGGTGTCTTCATGTAATAATTTGTGGTGCCATCTCTTACATATGTTACACGAAGGTGCTCGACACGAACCCCGAAGATGACGACCACGTGCACACTTAAAACAGACGCGCAGCTTCCTTACTATGTTCCATCTTTCCGCTACTGGAGCGTGTATAAACTGGCGACATTCTGTAAGTGTGTGATCCCCTTTGCATAGAAGACATTGATACTTCTTTTCTCTATTTTCTTCTCTATGTTCATTCTTTGCTGGCTGGTGGTACTGATTCACCGTTGCATGCACCCTCGGTCGCGTCGGTCGCTTCACTGATTTATCTTCAATCACGACGCGATTTGCACACCGGTCCGCTTCACGATTCAGGAAAGTGACCATCTTCACCAATTCGGGCTCCTCTGATTCTTCGTGATCGGCCACAAAATCGTACCACCTAAATTGCATCACGCCTGGTAATCGATCGACAATCACATTCACAACATCAGGCGAGTGCAGGTACTGAGGCTTCTTCAATGCCTTTATCGCTGCGACACTATTGTTCACTTTACATGAGAACTCGATTATGTCGTTAGGCAGCTCAGTACATCTTCGTAGGGAACGAATCTTCTCTATTTCGTTCATCACCAGCTTGTCCGGGCGTCCAAAACGTCGTTCCAGCGTCTTCATTACTTCGTCCGGAGAAGCTTCAGTATATAATATGCTGCGCGTTGCTTCCCGTGCCGTTCCTTTGAGCGCTTTGCGTAATCGGGCCATATTCTGGATGGCCGTAAAGAACGGCGCCGTATCTTCATATACGGCTCTGAACGCGAGCCATTCGTCGCTGTCGCCTTCGTACACCGGTAGCTCATGTATGTACTTTGGTGGCGACGGTCCCATATTCCATGTGGTAGGCCCCGCAGGCAGCGTTCCGTTGACCCCCTCCATTGCTCGCTGAGGTTGTTCATTGCTTGAGGTGGCACGTGTCGATGGTGCCGGCGCATCCCGTTCGGGCGTCCGATCTTCGCCCGCGCCGGTCACCCGTGGAGGCCCATTCCCCGTGTACTCACCTGGCAGGTACACCGTCTGCTCGTGAGTCCAATTCCCGATCAGGATGTGGCTCTCCTCTACCTGGACGTCCACTTCAGGGCTGCTTGGGTCCTCTCCATGCTCTAGTGCATCCAGTCGCACCTGCAGCATCTCAGCCTCGGCTTCCGCTTCCTCACGCCGGGCTTCCGCTTCCTCGCGCCGCCGTTGCCGTAACCGGAGCTGCGCCTCGGCCGCTGCCAGGCGCGCTGCGTCGATCTGCCGCCGGCGCTCCCCGTGCGCAGGCAGCGGCACCAACGTCATTGCGGAGCTTGCTCCACCTCGCTGGCTGCTGACGCTCTCCGGTCCGGATGCGGCGCTAGCCGTCGTTGACGCCGCAGTACCCGACGCGGTCGTCCCCGTAGCTGTCGACCCGGATGCAGTCGTTGACCCGGATGCACTCGATGACCCGGATGCACTTGATGACCCGTATGCACTCGTTGATCCGGACGCGCTCGTTGACCCGGATGCACTCGTTGACCCGGATGCACTCGATGACCCGGATGCAGATCCGGATGCAGACCCGGATGCAGGTCCGGACGCAGATCCGGGCGCCACCGACGTCGCTGCTCCCGACGGTGATGTCCGCCCGCCGGCCACGTCGTCCCGCGACGCTGCAACTCCCGGTGGCGAATTCTTCCTGGACCTCGTAACTGGCATGACGTCCTCTGTGAAGGTGTGGTGGTGAACAGGGATCCGGCTCGAAGGACCAGCTGTTGCGGATGGATCCGACCTGATGGCAGGTCAGGGTTCCACCATGGGATTGAAGGATCCCTGCCCTGGTAGCGGACGCGCGGGGGGGGGGCGATAGCTCCGCCTCTCAACCGACGTCCGCTTGGTTCACCCCGGCAGTCACCACTCACACCTTCTTGACCCCGACGGTGGCAGGGAAAGGGTTAAGGCGGCAGCGAAGGGGTTAATGAAACACCGGTTCACTCGGAAAGAAAACGGGTGCTCGGCTCGCCTACCCCCAACACGACCCTAACACACTGTCACGGCACTGTCTTCGTCCGCAGGTCCGGTGCCGCTCTTCCTCTTCACTGGGTCTGGCCGCCTCTTCAGGAGCTGGTTCCAATGCTCAGGTCCTCTTCTCTGGTCCCTGGGTTCCAGTCCTTCTTCCTTTTCCTTCTTCTTCTTCTTCTTCTTCTTCTTTCTTCTTCTTGCCCGCCGCCGCCGAGGTGATTTGTATGGAAATCGCGCTCAGGTCCGTTGACCGCGGCAATACTGTTGTATAGAGAGCCGCCCCTTGTCGGGCCTCTTTGCCCGTGTTACGTAATCGAGCCGCACCCAATTTTCATCATTTATTTACAATATGCACATAACTTACAATAATGTATTATATATCAAAGAAAGGTCTTAATCATACCTATCTATACATACATATATCTTCCCTGTAAGTTATCGCATCCCTATGTTATTAAAGGAAACGTGTGAAACTTCGCGCGTTGGCGCGTGGTTTTCTCCCCTTTGATCCCTTATATCTAGACAACGCTCTACCCTATGGCTACGTATTATACATCATTTTAATCGTAATTTAGAGCCCGTCCTAGTCATATAAAAACCATTACCATATCTTTCACACGTTTCAAACTATACCGCTTTGAAGCGGTCACTTAAGGAAATTTCATATAAAGTGAATCTCAACAAATCTGACAAAATTTCACTTTTTCTAGAAATGTGTTTAACACATGCCTAAAGGTCCCTATAATCCTAAATGAACCTTAAAACTCCTAGAAACAGCTAAAAAACCACTTTTATATACATTTGAAATTTCCAACATAAAATCATAAAATCTCTGAAAACTATTAAATTCGATAGATATTTCCTTACATATTAACAAACTGATAATCATTTTATATATAACTCTACAGATTTTACATAATTAACGTTTGAAAGTTCTCGAATCTTCGTAACTAGGGCGAGAGAGGGGCATGTGCCGGCAAGAGGGGGGCGACTCTCCCCGCACCTTAGCGCCACCGTGCGCCGGAGGTGGGGCTGTACCGCGCATGCGCGACGCATTCTACGATGTTACATAACATCTTTTATTTTAGTTATTTAAAACGTCGCCAACACAAGTTTTGTCTGTTATCATAGAATTTCCCCTTTCTGATAAAAAAAAAATGCTGCCAATTCAAAAGTATTATGTATCAACGCATCATGGAACGAATATATTATACATTTTTATTTCATCGAATAATACCTACTCGTACAATTAATTTGATAAGTATTATGTTTGTTTTTTAACTTACATAATACTACTCAAGAAGCTGGTCATGTCCAAGGAAAAAGAACCTTCGTTTTTAACCGACTTCAAAGAAAAGGAGGGTTTTTATACATTTTTTAATGTAGTTTGATCAATATCATCGTCAATAGAGGTTCTTTGGATTTTATAAAGAGTAAGAGGATGTACCATTGTTACCAAATCAGGAACTGACGATGGGATACCAGGGAAATCGAGGGATAATCTCAAATCTTATAGAGACGCATAGTGTGTTTGTACTATATTTTTAAGGTATTCAAAAGTTTGCGTCTGGGAGTCATTATCTCATGCTGCTAAGCTGATGATGGAAGCTACAGTACTCCTGAACAGTTAAAAGTTTTAAAGCTCATTCCGTATATTAAAAAACAGTACACCTAACAGCACCTATGCACATCGTTTTTTAATGTACGAAATGAACTTATAACTAAAAATTTAAAAATAAAAAATAATTCTAAAAAAAACCTACTTCAAAAACTTTAATCAAAAAGTTAAAAATAATATCATATTTTTATCATAAACAAAAGAGCATTCATGGGCAGCATATAGGTAGTGTAGGTAGAGTTTATGAAATCGGTGCCAACTCAGATAGGGTACCTACTTTACATGGGCAGGTACTTACCAGGTAATAACAGAATGAACTTTTTGAAGTTGGTTTTTATTTATTTTTCGTAAAAATGTTTGTGCTAAACATTTTAATAATGAAGATAATAAATAAGGAATATAATTAAAACATTTAATTTGAAGTGTTTAAACACTGTAATGAACGTTTTTTTTTCTTTTTGATACGAGCGACTTAATTAACACGATTTAGTGAAAAATATAATCATTAGTTGGGAAAAAAGTCTTTTCGTATTTTATATACAAATTCAAGGCGTTTTTTTTTTCTAATAGTTTATTGAATTTAATTAAAGTATATAATATGTGCCGTTTTTTTTTTCGCTATTTTGTTGCCATCTTGTAGATATTGACATGATCAAGTTACTGTAGAAATTTTGGGGTCTTCTCTTTTAACTTTACACTACCTAAAGAATACTGAAGATACCAAAACCAGTGGAAATCTGAAGGTGCAAGGTCAGGGCTATATGGTGGATGCATTATCACTTCCCAGCCAAACTCTCAGTTTTTGCTGAATGGCTAAAGATGTGTGTAGTCTAGCGTTATCATGATGCAAGGCTGCACCTTTTCTTTTGATCCATTCCTTCCGTTTTTTCTCATTTGCATGCTTTTGTCTTAGAAGCTGTTGCCTGTAAACATTCGAATCGATGGCCGTGCCCACCGGTAAAAACTCTAACGTTGGCCTTCCAATCTCAATATGCACTCAATATCACTGTTGCCCGTTGATCCGAGTTTTGCTACAGTTTATGGAGTTTGGCCGCATTTCGACAATGCTCTCTTGCATACGTTCTTATCTTGAGTGAGCCACTTTTCACCACCAGTGATCAATCTTTTCAATAATTGTACGCCTTCATTATATTTTAACAGAGAATCACAAAAAAGTACGCTGTACATTGTATATGTACGTATGTACATAGTTATAAGAGATACCTACATTATTTATTTTTGTTCAAACTTTTGGTGTACAATAAAGAATATATTATTATTATTATTACATTAGGTTTCTTTCAGTGAGCTTGTGTGGCACCCAAACATCAAGCTTTTTTGTATACCTAGACGTTTTCAAAAGAGTCAACTGTTTTATGGTCAAAGCTCAGTTCTTTAACAATGCTGTAACTACTATGTTGATTTGCTTCACTCTTTCGTAAATGGTACCTACCAACTTTATTCGTAACAAAGCAACTTGAGCGAACTGTATCTTCAACATTGAAAATTTTGAATTGAAAACGTTTAAACCAACTTTATGCAACTCTTACTGACACTACATTAGATCATCATTAGATCCATAAACGCCACAATTTTTCGCGACTTGTGTTCCACTTTTTCCTTTTTTGTAATAAAATTTCAAAATACATCGGATTTCTTGGTTAGATCACTCATATGATTGGACAGAATAACAATTTAATAATGGCGAGATACAGTATATTTAATTTTTTTTTTTTCAAAGGTCAACTTTGTAATGGTTACAACCAGCCAGTTATGGTCATTACTACTAAAGAGATTGAACTACAATTTCATATAAACAAAATACAAGAAAACTTTCTCCCCAACAACCCAATAATCATACATGGACATTCAACTCTTAATGTTCATAAATAAAATAATCGTATAATGAATCCAGATAGAGACCCATTAGAAAACATAAATGCATATTTTGTGTGTCCATAAGTTCTTTATTAAATAATCATCGGCAATCACCAGAGGACGAATAGTTAGTTGCCACAACAGGAAAACCTCACGATTTTTTGTGAGAAGCACTATTAATTCATATCAGCCCATTATGTCCCACTGCACGGGCTTAGGCCTCCTCTCGAGATGAGGGCACTTGCAGCTTAATCCACCACGAGTTGGTGGATTTTAACGACTGCTATCTGTTGATGACAACCGGGACCAATGGCTTAACGTGCTCTCAGAGGCACAGAGTTAGTAATAATTATATGCATAAGTTAGAAAAATTCATTGGTACTGGGATTCGAACCACCTTCGAAAGACCTAAGCAAGATGCATGCTCGCTACCACTCTGCTATCACGACATTTACTTTTAATCATTTACTGTCAAATTCAAAAACTTTTATTTACGTCAATGACTTGATTTAGATACAATTCAATTTGAATTTTTCGTCCTTATCATTCCACTTAATTTTAAAAAAAAGAAACATATTTTAATAAATTAAGATTGGTCTAAACAAAGGTTTTTGCGGACGGTTAGGAAATAATAATATGATCTGTGACGTTATCGTATTTATAATATAGGTATACATAATTTACAGTTGTTGATATATGCACGTCATCATCCAGAATAATATTATTACTTTATTGTCATCGTTTTAAGAATAGAGGCATTGTTTGTCTAAGCTTTGATAAATGAATTTATGGGTACTAAACGTTAAAATATGGCACAGTTATAGTAGTGGCCCAATTACAGCCACCACTTTGCTTACATCTTATTCACGCTCGGCGCTCTCGTCGGCCGGAGTTTACTAACAAAAGTTATTTGTCCTTATAGTGTGGGAGGACATCGCTTGAAATTCTATGTTATCAACATCCGAATAATTAATTATAAATATGTGACATGTATACATTCCAAGTTTTACATCGAAGCGGCAGATTAAAATATTAGTTAACAAGACAGATCTTTTATGTAAAATTAAAAAAAAAAACGGATGTTCGATGTCGTGTGTGAAATACTGAAAATATATGTTTAAAGTAGTCTGCCAAACACTTCCGTTGGGACTAAAACAATTTTAAACAGTATTTATTTACATTCAATATACATGGGTTTGAGGATTTTTGTACATACCTACTTTACATGCATAATCTCGATCCGCCGCTTATTTTTTTATTTTAATTCGCATCGCACAAAAATTGCCATATAACATAATGTTCTACAGTGTCACGCTATGGGGATATTACTGCGAAATGATTCCGAATAAGTTTTAAATATTTTGATTCCGAAAATATCTGCGAAGCGTTTCACAACTTTAAAATACGTACTGATGAAGGGACCCGTCATTCATGCAAATTTTTATGTTTGCCTATTGAGCTATATAAATAAGAAAGTAGCCTCTTATGTTGTGTGTTTTTGACTATGGGTAATCCATTAGGATGAAATATTTAGGCAAACCATCGGTTTAGTATTTTACTGTTTAATTCAGATATGTTTATTTATACCCGTGCTGTTTATTTAAGATATATTTTTCTTTTTTTCTTTCAATTGTGACACTCGGATTGAAAGAAACTCATAAAACATATTGTTACGGGCTGCTAGCCCGGATATCGGAAATGTACTAAAACACTAATTTCAGTTAACTTTATTTTATTATAAGACGAAATCACAAACTAATTTAAGAACAAATAATACCAAACACAAATTATACCGTTATCTCACTCCACACTTCGCAGTTAATTGCATTTGACTTATTCATAAAAACTGTCCCGTTCGACGTCTCATCATCGTTTTTATACCCTTACTCCTCTCCATCGATTCACACGTTACGAAGATTCCACTTCTCGAATAATTTTATTTAATAATTACATCGCTATTTTAGCTTGAGAATTTTCCTGCGCTCGAGCGTCTGGCGCCGGCGTCACCTGTGTCTGGACCAAATATGCCGTCTCAAAAATGTTTTTATAATTTCGTGGAATTTATTTCTTTATCTGGATTTTTCTGTTTTATTAAATGACCATGGGAACTTTTCGAGTAAGTTCGATGACAAGTCGACGTGCTATTATAGATAGACGTTACAATATTTAAATTGGACACTCAGAGATTGCGTCCTATAATATTTACTATGAATTATTCAGATGTTCGATGATGTGAGGTTTCTATACGGATCAGGCGATCACCTCCCGTATTAAATAGATTTGTAGCTCATAAACGATCCTCGCACAAAAAATGTGAAATTTTATTTGTCCTGTTAAACATTACTATGTACAATGTATTTTGCTTTGCTAATCTAATTCTTATTACTGATCACCAGGAGTGTTTCGCAGTTAACGGTGAAGAAGAATTGCCCATAATGTTTATTAAATTGGATGATTCACACCAGTTAATTTATGATAATTAATCATTATAATTATTACATTATTTTCGAAAAGTTCGCAAGTCTACTAAATGACGTCATCAACATGGAATCATGCCAGTGTATCCATTGTTACTAATTTTTGTACAGATTTAAAATACTCTTTAATAATAAAACACATTTCTTATGACTAATCTTTCATTTTGTCATTTTAAATCTCTATGCTTGTTAATGTAAATATTTAAAGAAAATTAATTTTACAAAGAAAGTAATGTTGTGTGAAAAGAGACAAACGCATATAAAATACATACGAACATTTTTAAAGTCTGTATTGTTTATTCTACACATAATTCTTGGGAAATTTATAACGAGTTGTTGGTGTTAATTTTTTTGCTATAAAGATCTGTCCATCCTCATGTCATTGCACCGGTTCCTATATCGGTAAACCAATACACTAAGAAGGACAATATTCATTACATTTTACATTTACGACGACCGCTTAGCCTAGTGGGCAGCGACCCTGCCTGCGAAGCTGGAGGTCCAGGGTTCGAATCCCAGGTCGGGTCAGTATTTATATGATGAATATTAATACTGGTACCGGGTCTTGGTTGTTATATGTATGTGGTGTCTTTGCTTGGTACCCAAAATACAAGCTAATGCTTAGTTTGGGACCTAGACGTTGTTGTGATTGTGTGTGTTATTATTATATTATTATTATTTTCGAACCGATCATGTGAAAAACTAGATATAGTGTAATTTCTCTGTCATAAAAAAATATTAGAAAGCGCATGCGGATCATTCACTATGTGTCGTAAGCACAGTTTCCGAGATCCTGTTTTAAATACCTCTTTATCACTTCTTGATACCTATATAAAGAGACTGTGTGTACACCAATTTTTATATGTTCTCACCAATCCCTCTCATACTCTGATACTCGTGTCAAGAAAGTCCCGTATAAAAAAATACCACGATATTTATTATGACAACACATACCCTTTCGCCCCATACATCCGCTTTCAAGTCACCTCTCTGCCACACGAAAATCATTTCAGTAGTTTCGTCATGAAAATTTAGAGTATTAAACAAATTCAGTTTCCTTTTATATATAAGACTAGCTTTCCCCTCTGCAGCTTCGCCCGCGTAGGCTAGGTACACATTTGTATCAGGGCAAATTGGTCGAACACCTACAAGTACAAACTTCCATTCTTCATTTCATGCGGGGTAGATTTTTTTAAATCGCCGAAAGTAGTATTTTAAATTTATAAATAAAAGCCTATAAGCACGAATTGACTAGAAGCCCTCTTCTGCGTTTATCTTCTATCTAATTACTCATACTATAGCTAGCTGGTGTAAGATAGTGAGTTTTAGTCCGGGTTTCAGTGCGCAAGGTCCCCGCGCGCTGCTCTTCACCCCCGAGAAAACCCCGCGCGCCGTTTCAACCCCCTGGAATTGCGAAATGTCAATTCGATACTGTGAACTGACATTTATGACTATTAAAATCAAACACTGCTGACAAATTCATTTACTCTATGAATAAAGGCCTAATTATTTTGAGGATACGAACTTTAAAAATAACCGATCTTCTATGAATTCTCTAATGAATTGTAGCCTTAATTTCACCCCCATAGATGGTAGATGTTCCAAAATTGCCAAGAGCAATTTTTTTTTATTAACAGTGATCTTAAATCAAAGTTCTACGATTCTAACTTTAAACAAAATCGAACTCTCATACTAACTTTCATCCCCAATTCCATCCTTTTAGGGGTTGAAGTCCCGAAAATCCTAAACGTATTTCTTTTTGTCTATGAACAGCAGTCCAAATACAAACTTTTATGATTCTAACTTCTAAAATTATAGGATTCCCATCCAAATTTCTCTCGTTTCACCATTTTAAGGGTAATTTTTCCAAAAACGCTGTAAATATTATTTTTTATTCGTAGCCTAAATACGAATTACTGTGTTTCTAACTTAAAGAATGACCGATTTCCGTACCAACTGTCACCAACTTAAGGTTTTTGCAAATATCTTGAAACACACACAACATTTGGTTTCTGAGTCAAAGGCCAAATACCAATTTTCATGTATTTGACTTAATGATCAACGGATTGTCATAAAAATTTATGTCCCTAGTTTTACCCCCTTACGGGAGGAATTTCTGAACATCTTTTCTTAATGGACGTCGCAACGCAAAAAAAAAATCTGATGCTGAAATTACGTGTGATTCGCTTCGGCGGTCCTTAAAAATGACCAATTAATTTCCTTACTATCTTTCGTCCTCTATTTGACGAATTTTTCCATAAATCTTGGAATAAACACTTCTTTTCTCTCTTCTTTTCAATATGTATTGACTGTATGCTACGGACACCTATGGACACTGTGCTTGGGATATATATATAAGATTTTTTTTGCCTATATTTATACTGTTGGTACATACTTAAACTGATATACATACTTAAATATTCTATATAATATACATATATACATACCTTTACACCCAGACACGGCATGTTCGTGCACACAAATATTTATCCCGGGCGGGAATCGAACCCGCGACCCTTGGCTCCGCAGTTAGGGTATATAATCATTCGGCCAATCGGTCATTTATAAAACCAGTAGATACTTACCGAATTCTTACATTTGACTGATTAAACTTATCTACATATACAGGGTCACCCAAAAGTTTTGGTCCATACGAAACAGGCTGATGAGTGGACTACTTCTTATTTGCTATCAGGATAACCTCATATCGTGGGTTGAGAGCGAAAACCACGAATTTCTTTTGGGTGACCAAGAAAAGTTGACATATTACAAATACTTTAATTTGAAAAAAATTATAATGCTCTTTCTAATTAATATTTATAATAATGATCTCGTTTTCGCTTACCTATTTGGATATTAAACGGGTTTTCGCTTTCAACCCACAACATATTGCTATCCAATTGTGAGTGGTTTAAAAGTTATAGCACTAAAGCGTTTTTTTTTTAAATTCAGTTGTATCAAGAAACTTACAAAATTACTCATTTTATTAAAAAGTGATTTTTTTTTAGATTTGAACTTACTATCTAACAAAAAAATTTTTAATATTTGCTTTCTTATTAAAGTATTAATAATTATTTATGTATCTTTATTTGTTCATAAATAAAGTCTTGACTTTGAATGAAATTCATAAAAGTATATCAAAATGAAAGTAAACCTGTAAAGTGTTCAAACATTTAGTAATTTTTGTTTACATCTAAATGTTGAAAATGCTGTCTTTCGGTGCCGATGTATAAATTTCTGAAATAAAATTTAATTTTGAATTAAAACTAGTACCAAATTTCAAGCTCCTACGTCAAATAGTTTCGGAGAAAATAGTTTGTAACTGACAGACACTGTGATGATTCCAGAAGTATACCGTTTTTCCAAAATTACGGAACATTAATAACGCGCAATAAAGCACTTAGATGAAGCTTTTTTATATAAGAATGTGTCGTTTGTGAATTAGGGCCGGTGGACAGCATTTTCAAAATTAAATTATAAAAAAAAAATATCTACTGGAATATGAAATTAAATATTTATTTGACTAGGATTGATACATTATTAGCAATTTATTTTAAAAAAAAGTATAGGTAATTAAAAAAAACCTAACTAACTACAAACGGATCAATAATTGCGGTTGTCCTGATTGGCAATAGGTCCTCTTTATACTTATCACCGTATTTCCATACCATGACGTGATTGTATGCACGAATTTGTTATAATGCCTAGAACAATGATTTTCTGAAACCTAGGGTAGGTTTCAGAAAATCCCTGTCCTTAACCTACGGTTGATTATGACCTATAAAATATCTTCATCTGTAGTTTTGTTTCGTTCGCCTGTTTGTCTGAATTATCTGCCTATAAAGTTGTGAGTAAAGTACAGCCTATGGCAGACTGTTGTCCATTCGTATGCTGTATTTTCCTTAAAAATTCTAATTCAAGGCATGTGCTTATAAGAATAATATAAAATCTGTAATGACACACAAACTCAGTATAACTATTTTTCCGTTCTCGTCCTCGCAGATAGACCTAGAAAGTAAACAATCGACGATTAGGTGCAAATTGGCTTGTCAATTTTGTATCCCATGGTAACCGACGATTAGGATAAACAGTGGGTACCTGATCTATGTTACTACCTGTCCCTTCAAGTACCACTATGTAAAAATCATGTCGTTTCGTTGCTGCGTTACATTGAGCAGAAATGACAAATTGTATGTTAAGGGAACCTTCGACCTAGATACACAGTAGCCAAGAGCCGAATGCAAGTTCCATGAATGCAAGTTCCAGAAAATGGCGGCACATAATTTTAGAAAGTACTTAGTAATAATTGTGAAAATTTCAGCATTCACTTTCTGAGAGGATTGTTCTTGTTGCTTTGATAGAGATAGATTTGTACAGCTGTCACATGTGTTCATTTTGAAGTAGGAATCAAACTATAGTTTAATGCGTACCCAATATAAACATAATGGATTTTCCTGTTTCCACCTGCGCTATGGTTTGATCCTAATAGCGAAGATGCATTGATTTAGGTGGTCCAACCTTGTTCATCTAGCTGAAAAGGTATTAAAAAAATACAAAGGCTAATAAACTTACACAGCTTTAAGGGAACGTTTATGTACCTAAAATAATAATTACCAGCTTTCTTCTTTATTGTACAAGTTATTGAATTTTATTTCGAAGACAATTCCATCTCACAATCCCAAATGTTCGTGTTCGCAGGTTTAGGTATATAGGAATTTTAAATAAAAAAAATAAAATACGTAAGGAGTAGTATTAAAGTGTCGTGGTAGCCCAAAGCGCAACGAACCTGTCTCAAATTTATAAGGCCATAGGGCCACGGTTCGGATCCGAGCGTGTACCAATGAGTTTTTATGATTTAACTATCACTGACTCCGTGCCTCGGAGAGCACGTTAAGCAGACGGTCCCGGGCGCTGTCAATACATGGCGGTCGTTACAATCCCCAACCCGCAGTGGAGCAGCGTGGTGGATTTAAGCTCCAAGCCCCCCCTCACCCTGGGGGAGGCCTAAGCCCCTGCAGTGGGGTAAAAATGGGCTGATGAAGTGAAGTATTAAAGTACGGCGAATAAAGATTTCTAAATAGAGAGTTCGACTCTACGCCGAAGGTGGAAAAACAAAACAAATTATTAAGATTTCTAAGAAACAATAGACATGTTCATGCATGCATTTGTCCTGCGCGGGAATCGACCCCTTAGTTCTGCAGTTAGGCTTTCTGACCACTTTTTAAAAATTTGAAAGTGCATTAGTAATGTTTTTTGGGTTCAATACCTAAAGGGTACCAACGCGTACCCTATTGCCAAGCCTCCGCTGTTGATCCGTCCATCACGGGGCTGTAGCGTCTGAATCGTAACAGGCAGACACTTGAAATTTTCACAGCGTGTTTTACAATGGCCGCTATAACTACAAATACAAATAAAAAAAAAGAAAGGCAAAAATTAAAAAGAGGTCCCTATACAGGAAACGTGCTTTTTTTTAAATACGTTTTTGGTGATTGGCGGTTGTGAGATCATTGCTTACACTTAAAATTTTCATAGTGAGTGTATGTACTACCATGGCCACTATAACAACAAACAATTAAAATGAATTTCAGTTAAAAATTAAAAGGGGTCCCCATACAATAAACGTATTTTTAAAAAAAAATATTTTACAGCGGTACGGAACCCTTGGTGTGCGACTCCGACTCGCATTCGGCCATTTTTTATTTATTGCTTAATTGATAATTGTTCCTTCACCCACTCATCCTCGGGAATTTCTGTTCATTATCTATAACATGCTTCATTATCTATAAATTTCAACAAAAATGTTTAAGTAAAAGATATTTCTCTTCGTTAAACAATACATAATACGAAATAAATGATGATAAATGACAAAATAGTTTTTTTTTCTAAAATGATCATCAGTGTGTTAAATATGGTAGAAATACTTAAATTTTACATAAATCTATTGTTTAGTAGCTTCTTAACTCTTAGTATAAATAAGCTTTTAAATTGAATAGATCGTGTAATATTAAAAATCCTGAAATCTCATTAAAATTCTATGGTCCAAATTGAGG
Organism: Luffia ferchaultella; assembly: GCA_949709985.1. Taxonomy (NCBI): domain Eukaryota; kingdom Metazoa; phylum Arthropoda; class Insecta; order Lepidoptera; family Psychidae; genus Luffia; species Luffia ferchaultella. The sequence continues at coordinate 18,010,109 of OX453249.1, forward strand.
GCACTTTTTAAGTATTTTGAGGACATCAAAGTAAAGGTCTCCACAAGGATTCAGCTTAGTGAGAATTTTTTCGCAGTCGAAACCTTTATTTCCTGGGCTAGTGTTCTGTTTGCTGACCCCAATGTATTGCCATCTTTTTTGGTACGACCAGAGAAACAAAGCGCCATCGTATAGCCGCGTGCCTGAATGCTACTTATGTCACGCGTCGCTTTGTCCGTTATCGCCACAGCACAGCTGGAAATAAAATATTGTTTTGTTTATTTTTATGATAACCAACCGTACGGTAACCGATAATAATGCATTTAGCTATAACTTTGCGCACCTAGTACACATGGTAAAATATGTAGTTCATTTGTTAAAAAATCTAGAGATTTTGCGCTTCTCGCAACTGCTGGAGGACATTGAAAATTAACATAAAAAATAAAAACTTACAATACATTTCTGTCAAGCAATTTTATTAAATTTTTCGATAAAAATTATCAACCAATTTTCCAAAATTTGGAACCTTGCGATACCCCGCAAGCTCTTGCAACTTTCTGAAATAAATCCAAATCTCACTCTCCGGGTTAACTGATCTTATAATCATTCAATGAAAAGGGCACTTGCCCTGCCTACGGTTTCGACCGATTCCAAAATATTTTTTTTTAAACGGTAAACAATCCTCCTCGGGTACTTTTTTTAAATGTTCTTTCGATTTACGCTTTCGTTTTCGAAATAATCAACTTTTTGTCTGAAAAATCGGGAAAAATCTTTTTTTTCACCATTTTCGGTTTTCCGAAAAAAGTTACGAACCGATTTTAATAAACTCGGTATCATACGATTCCCCACAACCACTGCCTTTTGTCTACCATCATAAATTTCAGAAATATACCCGAATTACACTCCCCAACGAAAACGATCTGATAAACATTTTAATGTTAAAACATTTTGTTTTAGTCATGCTATATGATTTAGATAAATACACACTTAAGTAATATCCATGTCGTAAATTGACATATAATTAAAGAAAAAATGGATTCATTTCTTACCAAAGGTCGGGAGCTGCCTTTGAATAAATGGGGCTGCAGATTCAAAAAATATAATTGCTTCTATTCCTAATTTCCATTTCACACATCCGGAACTGCTGGTAAAAATTAAAATAAAACAATTTAAAAATTTTTAATAAATCAATTTAAATGTTTCGTTTCCCAAATATTAAAGTAACACGTTGAAAAGGTGCCATAAGTTTCTATATTCCCAAAGTATTTATTGCTAAAAATTATTGTGAAAGCCAAAATGCGTGCTTTATATTTCGTAAACGGAAATCTTTTGACCACGTCTAAATACCAATCTTCCGAAATGATATTACAAAAGTTTTCTAACACTGTATAGTGTCTAAGTGCAATGAATGCTATTTAGGACCAAATCAGAAGAGGATAAATCAGATTTTAGTTTCCTTTTGTAGTCTAGCCACGTACTAAGAAGAGATTTCTGGAAACTCACTCGAAAAAGGATGTTAAAGCATACATGGAAAACTTTAAGTACATATCCACTTGAAACTTTACTCAAATAATCTACTCAATAAATGATTGAACACGTGTTTAATGGATTTTTGAAATTATGTCTCTAATAGGGTGCAAACAAGTGTTAAAACTTGCAAATCAACTTGGAATTTTACAAACGAGTTCCTTACTTAACGTCTTAAAGATATACTAAGAAAAGATTCTCTTAGGTGCATTGACAAGGTGTTCTTTTTATATTTCTACAAGCAGTCCTAATAGGTGGGTATAGAAACTAGATTTTTTTCTCAAAAATTTCTGGTATAACGTAAGGTTAAAAAAGATTTTCCGAAGTTAAACCACTTACAGTGAAAGGTGTTGGAATTCGTATGGAAGAATATAAATAAAGCGCATGTGAATTTAAGATTTTCGTCAAATACTCTATTGAACAGCTTATCATACATATTACCAGTTAAAAAAAATCTAACAGGGCGCTAAGGGGTATTACATATATATGCATGCATATTAAAGCACATCCCGAGCCGTCGCGTCGGGTCCAGAATAATGTGCCCCTAGACCCTAGATGGCTCCTAGACATTCCTCATGACGTGAGTTCTTCAAAATTCAATCAGTAAAAGAGTGTCAAAGTATATATGGAAAAAACATATAAGTAATTTGATATTTTGTACAAACACTATGTCAAAAAATAATACATTTGATTGCATTTTGTATTTCTAAAGGGGTGAAAGTTGCTGCGTAGGTGTGAGATTTCGCACAGATTTTTTTATAGAAATAGACGCCTACTGAAAGGATTTTACAAAATTCTTGGTACTTTTTTATTTCTCAAGTGCGAGCCGAACTTTGATATTCATCATATAAATACTGACCCGACCTGGGATTCGAACCCGGGACCCCCAGCTTCGTAGGCAGGGTCGCTACCCACTAGGTTAAGCGGTCGTACATACTACCACCAATAATGGGGTGAAAAATGGATTGAAAGTTACGGCTATTATTAATCGATCTAAAGCGATCTTATTAATGCACAGTCACCATTACCAACACACGCGACTATAACATCATAATTTGATCGTGACACTGAATCTATCCCCTAACACTAGCGGACGAAATCGCGAGCGAAAGCTAGTACTATATCACGCAAAGCTTTTGGATTACGAAATTAAATAGTAAGCGCCATGCAATATAAATGTCATTATAGAAATGTCCACCAAAATATTTATTATTTAGTCACTTTCATTCACTATATTATACATTAACACAATAAATACTATAAAATGTTCATTTATATTACATTAAAACTTTAACAATGGAAATCCGTTACGTGTTACCGCAGCATGCACTCGCATCGCATAACACACTACCTAACTAACAGCTGACTGACTGACTCGGTTGGATTGGGCGGACGATAGTTAAACAAAAGCCGGGCAAAGCAAATCGTATCCGTCATAATAAATTATGCTTATTATAGAACTTGTTATTGTTTGTTTGAACGCTCTTATAGTATGTACACTGAGCCACAAAAATAACGGGTCGCTAAAACAAACTGTGATAGTTCCTTGAATACATAAGGTTCATTCATTCATTGATTCATTGATTGACTACCGCTTAGCCTAGTGGTAGTAACCCTGCCTACGAAGCTGGAGGTCCCGGGTTCGAATCCCAGGTTGGGTCAGTATTTATCTGATGGATCAAGCTAATGCTTAGTTTGGTGCCTAGACGTTGTTGTGATGTATTCGTTATTATTATTATATTATTCGTGAAACTGTACTACGTTGTAGACCAATTATTAATATAGAAACGCTATTAATACATAAAAGTTAATACATAAACGCTTTATATACTATACACACCAACAACCCATTACAGGGGCTTTGACCTCCTTTCGAGATGAGAAAGCTTGGAGCTTAATCCATCACGCTGATCCAGTGTGGGTTGGTGGGTTTTAACGACTGTCATCTATTGATGGCAGCCGGGATGGCTTAAGGTGCTCTCCGAGGCACAGTCAGTGATAGTTATGTACATAAATTAAAAAAAGAACTCATTGGTAGGTACATATCTAGAACTAACAAAAAAATTTAAAGAAACACTTGTAACTTATGACAAACAGAAATTCATATTTCAAATAATCTAAAAAAATTTTTTTTTTGTTCTTTTTCGCTGATTTCGTCCTTCTTGTACGTTTACAATCAACCTTTATGGCAGATGTGAACATAGGCACAAGTCGCGTCGCAGTAACCAGTTTTAGGTGTAGCGGGACGCAGTGGAGCGAGGGGCATATGACTGAACCTGCGCAAGCATGCATAAAGCGTTGTATTCCGATCCGCCATAAAGTTTGATTGGAACTATACCATAGTAGCAATTCATGTACATTCTTCAAGTGTCAGCGACATGATACTGCACAAAACTGTGTGACCAATCCAAAAACAAAACTTTAATGATAACTCGGTTTAAAACAAAAGCGAACAAAATATTCTTGTTCTAATTTTGCATTTTATTATTTTCAAAATTCTTATTTTTTTAAAGCTGTAACTTATGCAGATGTTACCTCTTTTTCAATTTATATTAAGCAATACTGGTATAGGTACGTATACTATTTTATACGAGCGATCTATACGAGTATTTGGGAGATATTGCGGTTTTTCCATATGACCAGTTATTTTTGCGGTTCAGTGTAGTATAGTTGGATTACTCATCGGTTCTTCGAAATAATATGTATAAACAGTATGTTCCTTAGAAATTGGAATGTTATTATTGTCTTTAGGGTTCCGTGCCTAAAAAGGAAAAAAGGACCCCATATACAATGATATCATTGTCCGTCTGTCTGTCTGTAAAAACGCTTTTTCTCAGGAACGCGTGGAGGTGTCGAGTTGAAATTAATATCAAATACTCAGGGTCTATGGCCAAAAAAGGCGGCCATTTATGCCACGTATTTTGACTATTGTTGGCTTCATCACTTCACTTCATTTCATCAGTCCATATTTACCCCACTGCAGAGGCTTAGGCCTCCTCCGGGGCGAGGGGGCTTGGAACTTAACTCCACCACGCTGCTCCACAGCGGGTCGGTGATTGTAACGACCGCCATCTATTGACAGCGTGCGGCACCGACTGCTTAACGTGCTCACCGAGGCACGGAGGCAGTGATAGTTATGTTAGTACTTAAGTCAGAAAAACTCACTGGTACACGTCCAGATTCGAACTATGGCCCTATGGCCTTATAAATTTGAGACAGGTTCGTTGCGTTTTGGGCTATCACGACAAAAAATCCGAAAATCGTTAATTTTTAGTCATATATAAAAAAGTATTTTTTAAATAAACAACCCATTTCTCGCGAATGCATGAAGGTATTAAATTGAAATTGATATCAAGTGCTTAGGTTTACAGTCTCTTAAAGCAGTAAAAAATCAAGCTGCGAAGTCAACCCAAAAAAAAATAAGACCATTAATGCCGCGTATTTTGACACTCGCAAGTAAATCCAAACCTATAGAGTACTTCCCTTTAAGTAGGTATGGAACCCTTAGGTCGCAATTCCGACTCGCACTTGGCCAATTTTTTAAATTAAACTTTATATCTCTAACTCGTTATTATTACACATATCTCTTATAATAATAACCAAAATAGTAACTATTATAGGTATTAGAAATGTAAAAACTTTATTCGGTGGTTTTTAAAAATATAGCAAGAAAAATGCATGATTAATTTTTTTTTATCACATTTTTTGTTTATGGTACCCACTTTTACATTACTTTCTATAGTATATATTTGAAGCTCATTATAATGCCTTTGATTATATTATTTACAGTTACCTAGATGATATTTCATTGTACGTTTTTGAAGCCGAAGCTGTATCTCAACAAATGTTAATAATCAAAGGGTATTTAAAATTTTACAAGTTTGTAATACGTATGCCTGTTAAAGTTTAAAACTTAAAATCCAGTCCAAAGGAATTGAATTTAAATATACAAAAAACGCTAACAGTTAGAGCAGTTTTTTATTTTTTGACGATATTTGTTGAAAATCGTAACATGGAAGTTTGACCTAGTGACCGGTGGATGTGATTGTTAATAGGTACGTGGTTAATGTCCTGTTAACCCGAACGCAGCGAACCTGTTTCAAATCTATAAGGCCATGTGGCGAATGAAACGTGGTTAATACCTGGTTACTCATGTTAAAATAAATCGTCGCAATAACCAGCACAATAATGTAATGTCAGTCACTTTCTAGGAGGTGGTCACTTTGAAGCCTTTGTAGGATCACTTCGTTAATTGTTTGTGTCTGTTAAAACACCTATTCTCAGGAACTTGTGGAGGTATCATGTTGAAATTAATATCAAATTTAGTTAAATTTAAATTAAATTAATAAATTTAAATTAAAATCTTTTAAGTGAACGCAATCAAAAAATACGGTCAATTACGCCACACGTTTTGACGATCGCAAATAAATCAAAATCTATGGAATGCTTGCTGTTCATCTAGAATCATATAAGTTGGCAAGAATGTCTCACAGCACAAGTAAAGGAGAAAATTGGAAAATCGTTAATTTATAGTTATACACATTTAAGCTTTGCCTACAAAAAACTGCCAACGTGAATTTCATAAGTAAAAGGATACTTAATTTAATCGTTTCGTTTCCTTGATCATTTCTTGCTAGCGTTTTATTTTCAAGGTGACTCTAGTTAGCCGTTCTGAGAAAACACTATGGGGAAGGGTAATCAACCGTCATTCGTCTGTGCATATTGCTGAACTATCTTGTAATAAAAAATTCAACCTGATTTTGTTAAATGACCTTCTTATTATTCGAAAAATATTTTTTAACGAATATTATTGCGTAAGGTTTTGTATAAGAAATTAAATATTAATTTAGAATCGCGTGAGATTACAATGTAAATCCAGAGACGAGTTAGTTAGACATATTTTTTTAAAAGAAAGTATGTGAAGTATTTATGAAATTAATTTCGATGTGCAGGCTTTTATCCTGTAGATTTATAAAAATATGAAATTTTTATTTGAATTTTATTTTTGCACAAAGAAATATGGTTACAATCAAAGGAGTTACATATATGTAGGTATATATAGACTGGGCCACCTTAAATAACACCAATTATATGCATCATTGGTTAGCAACATTTGGGCAGTACTAATATTTATGCCACTAATATTTTTTTGTGAATCTATTTTTCTTATCTAATCGGAACATTACCTACTACAATGCAAAAAAATCATTCGTCACTGTGAAAGTTGATTAATCTCAGACATTTTGAAAAACCGTTGTTTTTGTGTTCACCATATTTTACCCTAAGTACATTAGAGTGAGATCCCAGGCACCCCAGACTTACGTGATTTCAGGAAAGATGAAATTTTTAGGATCGGTAGTATAACATAAACTTAGAAAGGAATGGAAACGCGCAAAGCTGAAAACTATATGACTGTTTATTAAAGAAGACGTTTTCGGATTTTTACGCTAACGATTTGCGAACCGATGTCGCAAACGACATTCGTTTTCGCAAACCGATGTCAAAAATCTATTTCTTTTCTAAACCGTAAATAGTTTACGATTTTCTTACAAATATACCTGCTACCTGTAAAACGGCCCCGCTTTCTACTTTCTAACCATATGTTATACTACCTATCCTAAAAATTTCATCTTTCCTATAATCACTAAGTCTGGTGTGACTGGGATCTTGGACTACATTTTATTATTATTATTATTTATTAAAAAAGAATATTACATAAATGCTTATCATTATTACAAGTTACAGTATTCTGAAAAACAAAGTAGCTTTGTGCGAATACCGGAACGCCTATTGAGCGCTCAGTTATCAAATAGGGTACATTTATCAAGAAAATACAAAATTAAACCTTATACTATGACAGAATTTATAAACAAGAATTTCACATAAATTATATTGGAATTTTTTCCTTCTTTTTATTTCATTATTTAAATAAAATTATAAGTATTTTAAATAAAAAAAGTCTAAGTATATTGTTAATAATGTTTTTTATATGAGCTATGTGTCTTAGACCGGCAGTGGTAAATATTTTGCCACGGTGTTTTTTTTTATGTGGGTGTTGGATTAGATTTTTTTAAGGTTATTAAAAAGCTCCAAAAAATTAATATAGATATTTTATCGAATAAAGTTATCTTTTATTAATTACAGCAGTTATCTCTTGTCAGTTAAAGGGTTAAAGCTTGTGTTTTTCTGTTGCAGCTTTTGGCTGAGCTGTGTACAATAATAAGGAATAAGAAAGATTATAAGAAGGATGATGTTCGAGCCAAAATGCAAAGGCTTATGGAGCTGCGTCTCAACAACGGTGACACGTGAGTGTACTTTACAATTAATTATGTCGTATATGGAAACGAATATACGAAATACTGGGTTATTTTATTAACAGCGCAGAATTTTTTTTTTTGGATTCAATAACGATTCTGGTCCACAAATTTAAAGTCGCTCAGCACGCTATGGAACGGGCTATGCTCGGTATTTCTTTGATGGACAAAATCAGGAATACTGAAATGCGTCGAAGAACTAAAGTTATCGACAAAGCCGAAGTGATTAGCAAGCTGAAGTGGCAATGGGCTGGTCACATTTGCTGTTAGACGAGTAAACGAGTTTTCGAGTGGAGGGCACGTACCGGGAAGCGAAGTGTTTGACGCCCCTCGGCGAGGTGGACTGATGACCTAAAGCATCATACCGGGGGTAATTGGATGCGAAAGGCGGAGGACCGTGTGTGGTGGCGACCCTTGGGAGATGCCTATATCCTGCAGTGGAGGAATATGGGCTGATGATGATGATGAATATCGATAATATAATCCTTTTATGCATTAAAAAATTTATATGAAATCTATATATTAATTTTAAGTTTTAACTTTTTAGTTTCAAGTGGTTTATTCGCTGCGGCGACTACTTAAAAGATTTTGTAGGTATCGAAAATGGACATTAAAATTGACATGGAATACGCAGGGCGACCATAAAACGTGTAACGTATCTTGGCAAGCCTTGAGCATGTAAAAACAGCTTATAGTCGGTTGTAAGTTCTCTGGGGTTACTGCTATCCGAACACCGCCAAATGTGGAAGAAAGGTGTACAAATTACACAATATCGGATCCGTTGCGCTCGGTATTTGACCCGCAGCCCGCATTTGGTGGAAATAGCTACATGAAGAAGACCTAGCCGTCCTAATCTATGTTCAACGCAAAAATACTTCTGCACGGCTATCATGAGTTCAAAACTTCGCTAGCGACAGCTTACAAGATTTGTATGGACAGCGCCTCTAGCGGTACCGAGAAAAACTGAAATTTACATACAAATCTTTTACGAGTCGGCAAATGGGTGTCGACACGTTTAACCAATTCGAATTTATGGGAACCGTGATGTTTGGGGACGCTCAACGAAACTTGTGTGCCTTCTAATACATGAAAGGAGCTATGTTCAATATAAATAAATTCTAAATAAATTATATAATTTTTAGCTAATTTTGGTTTTATCAGTTTTCGTCTATATTATGAAACTAAACATCTGATTCTGTCTCTTTCTTTGGTCGACCCTAACTCGACTAAATGAATTTAGATGCAAATTCGACCATTGTGTATGGTGCTTGTTTAGGAAGGTTTTAGTGTAAATACCTCTGTATTAAATCGAATGTCACTCTGTCAGTCTGTTTGTCTGTCCAGTTATGATTTTCGAGTTATACCAATTTTGATGCGATTTTTACCATTATATTATGCAGAGTAATGAGGTTAGTTAGTATATCAAAAGATAATGTACCTAATTTTCATGAATCTAATAAAATATTATGATTTTATTTAGTTTTAGAAATTCAAATAATAGATCTGTTTCCAAATCACGTCAATGGAATATTTTATAAATAAAATTTTGAATATAAATTTACAAGGAAATTGTAGTCTTTTTTTTAAGTTTTAAAAGGATATAGATTGATCTATATTATCGAAATAAAAAATAAATAAACAAAAACGATATGCCACACATTTTGGTCCAAGCACATAGGAGAAAGTCCAAAAGAATTCAACACTGAACTTTTCCAGTTTGCAATCAGAGAACAGCAAAACGTCTTCTAGACAAACCACTATGAGCCACTCTTCTCCTGAAAATTTCGAGAGGGCCTATTTCTGAACTTTCCAAGAAGAAAATCGTCAACTTTTACGATTTAAATACAAAAATAAAGATAACACTCAAGTCCACGCGGCGAAGCCACTAGTATATCGTAGACATGGAATTTGCTTTGTATTTGGGTATACTAATTCGGATCAAAAAAAAATTGCAAAAAAAACTATTGCAAAGTAATAATAACCAAACGCCGAGGCCTGAGAGCAAATGTGATGAAATCTGGGGAATTAATAAAAAATCACAAAATCGTAAATATAAAAAATTTAATGTAATACTTTATACTGGGTCACGGATCAACATGATTTTACCAAAAATATTGAACTTATAACGTTCGTTTTTGTTCTCTTGCAGATTTCTCCACATGACGCTGTGTATTAAAATGTTACCCAGCATGGATTTCATAGTGAAGTTAATTCACTCCTTGAAAATGACGCATCTGCTAAATCTCGTCAATTTTCAGTCACAAACCATATTGCACATAGCTATTGTGAACAACATGCCGGACTACGTGCCGTTCCTAATTTCTAAAGGTTAGTTTGTATATTTTTCAATATTTACGTGTGATTTATTATTTTAGTGTACAGGTCCAACCAAACTTTATGGCGGATCCGAACATAGGCACAAGTCGCGTCGCAGTAACCAGTTGTAAGTATAGCGGGACGCAGTGGAGCGACGGGTATATGATTGTACCTGCGCAAGCACGCTTATAGCGTTGTATTCCGATCCGCCATAAAGTTTGAGGCTAACTATATCTGTATTTAATAGGCAATGAAAAAGTAAAAACGTTCCGAAACCACTAGATCGATTTAGGTTCGTCAGGGTTGTTATGATATTATGATACGTCAAGAAGGAGCGGAATAGCGAACGCAAATGCAAATGTGTTAACAGGAAATCAAAGGCAAAGGATTATAAAAAACGAACGTGACCTGCTGCACTATAAGATCATTGATAATATATTATTATTTTAAATGGATGTGGCATCACCATAATTGCGCATGGCGTCTTTTTTGGAGTCATGAGACGAATCTTCACTGAAATTATACGAATAATGTGCGTCTGTTCCAAAGAGCCTGATTCCGCTTCATTTTTATTTGTTTACATTCATATTTTAATGTTGAATTAGATTTTATTTTAGTTTAGTTAAATTTTATTTTAGTTCAAATATAAATCACGTATTCAAATACATGAGCCCTGTTGTAATAAAAGACTCCTTTCAGGGTTCCAATAAAAATAAAATAAAAAAATCGTGTATGTATTTCTGTCTAATCTGCCGATTTATTATGTACTTATTGCCTTATTGGAGTTCGGAACAATGGCTCGGAATCAAAGGCTCTGTTTTACTCACTCTATGAATAGTAGTGAGTTCATTACAAATTACTTACAAAACGTTCGATTTGCCAACGTGTCTGAGTTACAAGTGTTAACTTTTTTTGGACGGACCAGATTTAATTGCTTATATTGTATTTGTATTATTTATTTTGCACGTATATTTTATAAATGCATTTATGAACATTTTGAGAGAGAAATAGTCAAAGCAATAATTTATACCTCATTTAAGTAGTAGTTCTTTTTAGGGTTCCGTATCCAGAGTGCCAACGGAAACCCTATTACTAAGGCTTAGCTAGTCATCCGTCTGTCCGTCTGTTACAGGGCTGTATCTTTTGAACCGTAATAGATATATAGACACTTGAAATTTTATGTGTATTACTGTACCTAGTTAGTCGCTATAACAACAAATAATAAAAATAAAATAAAGTTAAAAATTAGAGCGGTCTCCATACAAGAAACGTGGTTTTTTTTGGCGTTTTCTGCTCGATCTTCATATTGGCAATATATATATAAACTTCTAACTAGTATAACCAAAAATTTAGTGTGATGATTATAATAATATAATTCGCTTGTGGCGCTACGGAATCCACACTAAGTCGTTGCGTGTCCGACACGCGCTTTGCTGGTTTTTTTTTTTTTTAATTTTATTATGTTAACTGTAACGTTTGTTTATTCATGGTAGAGATAGATCCTTTTTGACGGACACTCCTTAAGTGTGTGGCATACAAGTGAAGCAGCATTTCATCGCTGGCACATGTACATATAATCTTGCATTCACGAGTGTGAATCATTCGCCTAAATATCAAATCTGAATTCACAATGGCATCTGTTGATTTTATTGTCGGTTTGTTGCGGTTGAAATATTTTATATATTGACAAAATTCAATATTTTTTCACTATCAATTATATTTGATTGGCTTTAATATACAGCATTAGTTTTGAGATGGGACTGTATGGCCAAATCGTAAACTATGAGAAATAGCGAAAAGTTTTCAAAAGAGTCATGAGCTCGAATTTTGAGAACAAAATTTGCATATTCACATTTTTTGAAAAATCTGTTACTTTGAACGGGAATCATGCGTCAAATCATGCGGTATCCATCGAGTGTAAAGAGTATAATCCGTACCTTCAGATGCACATGTAAAATCTTTTGCACTTGACTCATTCCAATGCATAATACAGTATGAATTTGCTGACATGTAATTTTTTTATCAGTCTCAAGTAATTGACGTACGATATCAATATTGAATTCGGTAACTGCAGTCGCTGCTCGACCTTCACGTGCATCGTCATGGAGATAATTACGTCCACGTCTAAAATCACTGAACCACGTATACACAGAGCTAGGAGATGGAGCTTTATTACCAAATGCCGATTGAAGTCTCTAGCAACTCTCTAACTGACTTAAGCCGCAGCGAAAATCATAAAAAATCATAGCGCGAAAATTTTCTCTAGTTAAGTTCATTGTAATTCCGACACACAATTTTCAAACCGACGCCACAATCAAGAAATAAATGACTATCTCGCAATTTAAAAAGTAACGTGTTTCCAGAGAGTTCCATCTTGGAATTTCATAAATAGCTTTCTATTTTATCTATTGTAAGTGGCCAGTTCCTGAAACTTTAAGTATGCCCTACGTATTTTTAAATTACTACTATAATGAACTTTTTACCCACAGGCTGTGATCCTATGATAGAGGACAAAGAAGGCAACACTGCCATCCATTATGCTGTAATATACCAAGTTGGTCTCTCGCCATTGCTCAATTCTATCAAATCCAACGGAATCAGCTGCGACCTGAACGCTTACAACAATGGTGAGATTTCAAATAATTTTATATTATATTCACTTACTAAAGAGCATTAGAAAAACAACTGATCAAATGCGAGTTAAATTCGCGTAATCATTCCGTATTGCAAGGATAACTTTATTTTGGTTGGTTTTTATATTTATGCATTTTTAGGGTTCCCGAGTCAAAAGCTAAAACAAACCTTATAGATTCGTCATTTTCGTCTGTCCCGTCTGTCACACGCCTGTAGTTTCGACGTTACCTATTACTTGACATGCATTTTGAAACGCCAGACGTGGCATGTTATTAGTACTCAATAAATTAAATTTGTATTTTTTTTAAAGTGGGGATGAAACTTTTTCTGCTTATCAGCCGAAAAAAAACTTGCAGGTACGTATTTAGATATTGTGAGTGTCACGGAACAAATAAAATATCACCCTCCCCCGATAAACTATAGGGTCCTAATTAATAATAATACTAATTACTAAATAAAAATTGGACCCCTATTATGGATTTTTCTCGACGCCATCTTTTTAAAGAGGGCAGGCCGATTTTACTGAACAAACTCGCGAGTTATAGAATGGTCGGTACAAAGTAAGAGGCGATTACATGCCACGGAAGGTTCTAAAACCTAATTGGGTGTTATAAAAGCAACATTGGTGGCCGACGAGCAAGTTGGTTACAAAGTCAAGCAATGGATTTGTGATACTGCGACCGAAAAAAGCGAGCCAGAGTGAATTTTAATTTTAATGTGAAAATATTCGTATATTGGTGTAAGTAATTACAGTAACAATTTTTGTGCTAAATAAAAACTTTACTTTCTTTTCCGTACCTTTCACTTCTCTTTCATTTCGACTTTCGAACCCGACGATAGTATCGGGCGGCTCAACAATATTAATTAGAATGGAGAAAACAACCTCACCGAATTTATTTTACGTTTGTGTGTACTATACGACGCAGCGCAAAAACGACGTTCACAACTTCATGATTTTTCTAATCCAGATTTCCATTATATCTATACCTTTTTTTACTATAAAGTACATGTTTAAAAACTGAAATGAAAATTTTCAGCTAATTATGTGTTGTGAATTTTTTTATTATTTTTAACTCACGTATAGGTATGACCTACTCTTCTATGAAATAGCAGGGAATCCACGTATGTGTCTATATATGTTTCAGCAGTTTTAATCTCCTCTTAAACGCTTCACAGACGATGAAAATATTATAATGTTTTATCTTAAAATATGGGTCCTATATACAGTCCAATAGACAAAATACGACGAAGGTGCTCTATTATTTTTATGCCGCTCAGAGCGCAAGTATCTTAACATAAAAATGTTATAATATCTTCGCCGTGTGTGACGTGCGTTAGCGTTCGTATGCGGCTCAATGCTATAAAAATGAACATTAGCGATTAGGCCCGGATTCGCGAGACCTGTGACCGCCTATGGTTGTATATTTAAAGCAAAGTTTCTGTTGATACTTGACGTGCAAATTCCCAGTGTGACGCATCAGAGGCGTCGTGTCGTGATAGCCCAGAGCGCAACGAACCTATAAGGCCCCATAGGGCCATGGTTTGAATCCGGGCGTGTACCAATGAGTTTTTCTGACTTAAGTACACAATATCACTGACACCGTGCTTCGGAGGGCACGTTAAGCAGTCGGTCCCGGACGCTGTCAATAGATGGCGGTCGTTACAGTTCCCAACCCGCAGTGGAGCAGCGTGGTGGACTTAAGCTCCAAGCCCCCCTCCTCACCCTGGGGGAGGCCTATGCCCACGCAGTGGGGTAAAAATGGGCTGATGACGATTTTTTTTTTAATCTTGTTTTTGGAGGCTTCAGTGCACCCTGGGTGACTATGCCAGCCTCATTGGGAAGTTCAAGTTATCCTACAAACACGTTAGTCAACTCTTGTACTCCAAGCTTCTTCGAAGAAACAATATAGTTTCTGGGCATTGTCAGACAAGGGTTGACTGAGAATTACATTTATTTCGCCGGTTTGATTTAATATATTTGGTAAATATTTTCTTCTTAATTCTTCGGTCCGACCACATTCCACCAATATATGAAATAGATCTTCGGTCATATTGCACTGATTACAGAGGGGAGACGGAATTCTACCCATCATGTGATAAAACCTGTTAACTGGAATGTGGCCTGATCGCAATCTAAATGCTAATTTCAGAACTTTCCTGGAGAGTCGGGCAGAGCCAAACCAAGGTGCACGACAAGGCTTACATTGTAATGTCCTATACCATACACCTTTTGCCACAGAAGCCTCCTCAAAAATGTTTTTCCACTTATTAAAACATTCTTTTTTCACAAAAGGAATTATCTCCGTAGCATAAGGCACACACGATAGCTCTATACCATCCAACACGGCCGTACGAGCCATCCGATCAACAATTTCATTTCCAGCTATACCTATATGAGATGGAATCCATTGGAGTTTAATATCCACATTTTTGTGATGCAAGACATTGATTAATTTTAAAATTTCATAAGCTATTGGCATGCCTTGGACACCGAAAACACATCGAGCAAGATGTTGGAGAGCACTCTTCGAATCCGTTAAAATGACTATTTTAAAAATATTCAAAGTACTCGCGTAAGATATTGCTTCGACCAAAGCTATCAATTCTGCTCTCATAATGCAAGCGTCGCTGCATACTTTAAACTGCATAGATAAATTCGTTTGTGGATCAAAGAATGCAGCCCCAACACCTGTCAGATCTTTCGAACCATCAGTAAAGATCTTATAATAGTTTTTATAGGTTTCTGACAACATCTTTAAAACCATTTGTCTTAAATCTAAAGAACTAATGTCTCGTTTGGGCACATTTAAATTTTCGACAACATCACAAATACATATGCGGGCGTTAATAGACGATACCCAAGTATCTATTGTGTACATACTCAAAATTTTATTTTTATGTATTAACTTCTCTCTAAATGTTTTATGAACCTCCACTAGGATTGGTTTGTTTTTATTGCGCCAATAAGGGCCCTCACATAACGCACTAAGTTCATTCAACAGTTCATCAGTAATAGGATTAGAGAGCGAAGTTGCCCTCAACCAATATCTGCACGCTAGCCAGTATCTTCGTACGGATAGTGGCGGAAGGCAGAGTTCACTCTCCATTACATGTATTGGAGTACTTCGTATGAATCCACCACAAATTCTCAGGGCCTGGTTTTGAACAATATTCAACTTATTTAGGTTTGTTTTAGCACTACTACTATAAAGAAAGCTGGCATAATCAATTCTACTTCTTATAAGTGAGATATAAAGTTTTCTTAAATGTCTTAGGTGGACACCCCACGAATTTCCCGCAAGTATTTTTAAAATATTTAGATATTTATAAACTTTTTCTTTTGTCTCATTTATATGTACGCCCCATCTTAATGAAGAGTCAAGCCAAAGGCCTAGATATTTAGTTTTATCTACCACTTTAATAGGTTCATTATTGAAATCTATCTGCACATTAAATCTCTTTCGAGATCTGTTAAATATGCATAAATTGGTTTTAGATTCAGATAAGCACAAACCAATATTTTCCAGTAACTTAATTAACAAATAGATAGCATCTTTTAAAATTCCAATCGTACAATAGATATTCGTATTATCAACTACAGTGTATAAGACAAAATCATCTGCATACTGTGACACAACAACATTCTTAATAGTTTTACAAATATGCATTGTGACAATATTGAATAGTAAAGGGGACAAGGGATCACCCTGGGCTAATCCTCTATTTGCATGTCGTACTAATATTTCATCATTAAAACCATACATTGCAAGTTGTCTATTTGATAAAAAATTCCACAAGTAATTACAAATCTTAATTCCAATACCAATTTTGTTCAATGCCATCACAACCGAGTTAACATTAACATTATTATAAGCGTTATCTATATCAACAAAACAAGCAATTGTAGGTGAATTTTTGGAAAATCCTAATTGTATATTTGTAATAAGCTTTGTTAGGTTGTCCAGGGACGACTGTCCACGCCTGAAACCTACAGTTGAGGTTGAAAACATTTGCCTGCTCTCAACATACCATTTCAATCTCTTCATTAGAATTAAATGAAAAATTTTACATGGACAAGACATTAAAGAAATCGGACGTAATGAGCTTGTATGATTAGGGTCCCTGCCTGTTTTAGGTATTGGTATAATTTTAATTAAACGCCATTGCTGAGGCACTATTCCTGTACGCAATATTAAATTATAAATTTTAAGTAGAAAAAGTTTGCTTGAGCGTGACAAATTGTAGAGCATTGAATAAGAAAAGTTGTCGGCTCCTGGAGTAGTATCCTTGCGTTTTAGAGAATTTTCTAACTCTGCTATTGTAATATCTGTGTCCAAAATATTTACAGATAAATTGTCTAATAAGGGTGGTGGTTCTCCAACAGTATCTGGCGTTAGTGTAAAAAGTAATTCCTTGGCTTTGATCGGATCTACTCCCGTATTAGAGGTTTTACCTCCTCTCATCCACCGCATCTTTTTCCACATTTCAGTCGGTGAAGTCTCTTCGTCTATACTAGAACAAAAATCAGTCTATCCTTTCGAACGTGCCTTTTTTATTACATTGCGAGCTAGAGATACTTTAGAACGAAATACATCATAATTTTCCGGAGTAGGATTTCTTCTTAGTTGTCCAAGTGCTAAGCGTCTTTCTGCCACTGCTTTAGATATATTTGAATTCCAGTACGGTTTGGGTACAAAACAAGAATTAGGATTCTGACACACTTTAGTCCACGGTATAGTTTTTTCCGCCACATTGTTTACTTTGTTGAGAAAAATATCATAGCTGGTCTGTACATCTGATATTTCCAAGTCCTTAAAAGCTACTTCCGTTTTTTCTTTGTACTCGTCCCATTTAGCCTCCTTTAGATTACGTTTCTTAGTGTATACTCCAGATTTCTCATAGCCATATTTTATTTTAATCAGAATGTGATCGCTGCCAAGAGATTCCTTTGTTGTTTGCCACTGAAACTTCACGGCAATATCAGTTGAGACAAATGTGACGTCGGGAGAGGACTGTTGTAATATTCCATTCACCATACGTAACCTAGTTGGATGACCGTCGTTAATACAAATGAAATCATTTTCGAACATTGATTTGTAAATTAAGTCTCCCTTTCGGTCGCTTTTATTAGACCACGTGGAGTGATGGGCATTGAAATCTCCAACGATTATGGTCTCGGTATTGTAGAGATTAAAAATGTAGTCCCAATCAGATTGGGTTGTATTCACAGATGGAGGACAATAAATATTGATTATGTTTTTGATGCCAGGAATATTTAGAACTTTTATGGCAATAATTTCTATATTAGGATTGGGTATTTGAAGTTTCATATCTATTGTTTTAACTGACCTGTGTAGTACAATACACACTCCACCATAAGAATCGTCTCTATCAGCTCTAACGATATTATAATTACTTACTCTTAAAGGGCTTTCTGGGTTTAACCAAGTCTCACTAATAAGAGCTATATGAATTGTTTCTTGATTCATTAATAATTCAAGTTCTTGTAACTTAGGTTTAAGACTATTAGCATTCCATTGTATCATGTTAATTACGCTGGTTATTGAGTTTTTATCTGTGTCGTGGATCATTGCTCACCCCTAAAAAGCTCAGCAGGAAGTCGGTTAGTAAGTTATAAGTAGTAAGTAATAAGTTATAAGTTATCATCATTTTAATTTTTTCATTATAGCCATAATTTGCAAAAGCTATCTCTTTCATTTTATCGATAAATTTTTGCCAATTAATACCTTTCTTCTTTTTGATATATTCTTCATTTTCGTCCGAGTGTTCCTCAGAATCTTGTGTTGAACTTTCGATTTCCTGCATGCTTTTTGTTAAAAGTCTAGCTGATTTTTTTTCTTTAATTTTTCTTTTAGGCTTTTTCTTTTCTTCGTTGCTCTTTGTAGTAGTTAACTTTTCTTCTTTTTTATTCTCTTTCTGTTTGAATGTGTTTACTCCTTTCACTATTTTAGCATAAGTCATTTCTTCAGTGCTCATTCTATCTTCAAATACAATCTGATCAAGTAAACTATCACCTACATCACTGTTTGCTTCTGAAATGATTTTTGTCTCTGCTAATTTATTCCAAGCAACTTTGTATGTGCAGTTATTTTTCGCCATAGTATCTTTTATTGATTTCTCTTTCCGAAAAACTGGACACATACTTTTAATTATAGACATGTGGTTCCCGTTACAATTGGTACACTTAAAATTCATCGTTTCGCAATTTTCATGTTCGCCGCTACATTTTGGGCATATTTTGGTTTTTTGAAGGGCAGTACATTCTAACGTGACCATATTTCCAGCATTTTGAGCATTGCGTTACTGGAAAGGTAAAAGGTTCAACTTTCATTCGAGAACCGTACGCATATACATGAGATGGCAATGTGGAACCCTTAAAGCAGACGCGAACTGTTTCACAGGGGACCCATTTTCCTTCTTTACCCTTTTTGTTCAGTCGTTTTACATTCACGATTTCTGTGTCACATTCGAAAATGTCCATAATATCCTCATCTTTTAAATCTAAGTCTATCTCCTTTATTATTCCATATGAATTACTAATTTCATTTGTTTTTTTACATATCCAGCCTTTTTCTTTAAACTTTTCAGAGGATAGGAAACTGTTTGCTTCACTTTCATTGTTAAATCTGATAAGGGCTTTTGTATATTACTTTCAATACTTCTGATACATTTTCTTTCTTCAATATTCTAGCCATACCTATTTGTTTCGGTAGAATTTCCTTAGAGATAACCGATATTTCAAAATACGTCTCTTTATTATCCAACAACGTCAATTTGTTTGTGGGCGATCGTCTGAGATTTGGTCGTTTTCCTTTCTTGTTAACTGTAGTAAAACCATCGAGATACTTGTCGTCATCGGTGTCTTCTCTTACTCTTTTGTATCCTCGTACATCATCGTTCTCAGTTGTTTTTTTCTCCGTATTTATATCATTATCGTCCCATTCCAACTCTGCATTAGAACTAACGTGTACCATAGCCTGTACTACCGACTGCTGCATTAAAGGTAACCTGGCTTCTTTTGAAGATTTTTGGTTCTCATCATCGTCACTAGTACCCGACATTTTTCGTTACATACAAAGAAAATATTTTTTTTATTTGAGGGTAGATTGGTTCACACTACCTAGAATCAATATTTCAATCCAAAATTTAACATAAAATTTCTGTAATTATCACTAATCATTTGTTATATAACCTAATTATCACAATATTCACATAACCAAACAAATAACTCAAATTTATTTTAACAAAACTAAAAGTACTTGTTGATATTAACATAAACACTTTTTTAAGTCGGGACGGAACACACGTACGTAACCTTCTCGTATCGCTATCGCTCGCGTACTGATGATGATGATGATGATGATGGTGATGATGCATCAGAGGCCCTCTATGTTATTCTAACGTATCAATATACCAATTTTCAAAGACTTTGAAACCGCTGAAACCGCAATAATGTTTATTGGTTTTATTGACGAGCACTCCTTATTCAGGCTTTGATTGATTTTTCATTTATATAATACCCATTATTTGTTATTATATAGAAAAACAAGCACCGCTACATCTAGCAGCTCAATATGGATCGGCGGAGAGCATCTCCCTGCTGCTTTTGTTCGGTGCGAGTTACAACGTTCGAGACATCGACGGCCGCACTCCGCTGCATTTAGCAGCTTACGGCGACAGCTTGTCCGTCACAGAAGCGCTGTTAGCGCACATACCGGCAGTAAGTTTTGTACTACTACTAATATAGGTACTAGGTTTTGCCGGCGATTTTGCTCCGGAGTTCGGCAACCGGTTTTTGATGCAAAATTTATTTTGTTTGCTCCAGTGTAGCGCGGCGTGGCGTGCAATTATAAGAGTTATATTTAATTTTGGTTATTTCCATTTCCAGAGCGAGATTGACACAATAGATGGATGCGGGAACACGCCCTTGCAGGTGGCCTGTGGGTTGCAGCATTTGCATTCGGTCGATATTGCTCGTCTACTGCTCAAAAAAGGGGTACATAATGTTCTTATATTATATAATAAACACTTATGGTTATTATACATAAAACATGTCTAAGATCTTGCTCTGAATTTGTACCTGATCTTACACAAAAAAAACTGCATCAAAATCTCAGCTGTTTTTGAGATACACATTTGTTGCAACGCCCCCTGGTGGCCATCATCTGTAAACTATGTTTCAGAACCTGTTCTGAAATGATACCTATGTAATGCAAAAAACCGCATCGAAATAATCAGTCCAGTAGTTTTTGAGATAAATTGTAACACATGTGCACAAATACAAACTCGCTACCTTTTACTCCGAGAACGCACATACCGTCACCATCCCGTCGTGCTTAAAAAGGCGAGCAAACGAGCGATTTGCGCGGGAAACTTTACGTGGTGCGAAGTCTCAGGCGTGAGGCAGCGCATAGACATAGTATCGTAGGGACCTACTTACTAAGTGAGATGCTGTCTATGAGGCAGCGGGAGGCCACCAACACCAAGACACTTAGCGCGTGGCACCGAGTTTGGACCCATGGCCAAACAAAATTGATAAGGATCAAACTTGCCTTGAAAAAAATAGTATAAAACTAAAAAGTATATAATCATAATTCTAAAATAGTAGGTGCTCGAGAAAAACTTTTTCGGAAAAATATGTTGAGTATTAAATAATCCATAACTTTATTTCTATGGCTTTGTTGATAAATATGATAGTTCAATAGAAAAATGCTGCACAACATGGCAGTTTCTTCATGTCTGCTCACAGTCACAGCAGTTTTATTTATGAAAATAAATACGCCAGCGTTTAGAGGATCTTTTATTAGTTCTTACAAAAAATTGTGCTAAAGTGGCCTATTTTGTTAGAGTTATGTGCCTCACCCACCAGTTGAACTGCTTTTAAACTACTAATGAAATGCCCAAGTAAACAGAACACCCAAACACGAACAATAAAAAAAATGCAAATAAATATAATTTCGTTAATATTTCATGAACTACTTCATATTGTGATGTAATTTTCTTACAAAGCAATTTCGCTTATTACTAAATAGTAAAATTAAAGGTTTTAGTTAGTCAAAAATTTTTCTCTAGCGCCTTCAATTTTGCAGTTATATTAGGAAAACTAAGCTTTTATCATTTAGGTTACCATACAATATTTTTTTTGTTCATTTTGTTTTTACAACAGGACCAATTTGGCATCCTCTTGGAACTATTTTTAAAAAATCTTGTAAAAAATTTATCAATACACAAACTTTATCATTAATAAATAGATGTATGTTATAATACTAGTTATTCACTTTCTGCTTTGCCTGCATGGACTACACAGTTTTGAGTGACCGGTTGGCCGAGTGGTTAGAGATGCTAACTGCGGAGCCGTGGGTCGCGGGTTCGATTCCCGCGGAACAAATAATTGTACGCATGAACATGTCTACTTGTTTCATGTCTGAGTGTAGCAGTATCCATATATGTATATATTATTAAAAAAATTAATGAATATTTTAGTATGTATATCAGTTTTCTAGTACCCCTTAATACAAGCTTAATACTTGCTTACTTTGGGACTAGATGGCGCTGTGTGGGATATCCCAGTTATAAATATTATACCGCGACCGGTAAAAGGACGCGAAGCTCCAGGACATTCTGAGACGTTCTAGAGAATTTCGGAACATACCTACCTAAAAAAATCTCAATACCTAATTTCATAACATTCCGTTTAGGCAATTTTAGCGTGAAGAATAACTATCTCACAGGAAACGTATATTTTTCCGGGATAGAAAGTATTATAATCTAGATATATATATCTATGCAAAAAATCACGTCATTCGGTTGCTGCATGAAAGAAGGACAAACCAACAAATACGCTTTCGCATTTATAATATTAGTAGGTATTATACAATTAGCATCATGTATGAATAACAATCCGTTATGAAATGATGACCTAATATCCGTAACGATTAGCCAACATTGAGGATATCTTTATATTGCAAAAGAGGCTATTTAATCCATATATTTACTTAAAAATTGAGTTTCACTCAAAGAGCTTTTCAGAAAATTAATGTTCTGACAGTTGGTGGTGAATATATTTTAAAAAATTATTAAAAGATTTTCAAGGCAAGATAATGAGCATAATTGTTAGACGAGATGTGGAAACAGATTAAGCTGTTCCTTAATTCTGTCTCGATAGGGTCAAGACATCCTTCGTGGGTCACGGTATCTGTTTCTACCACAAAGTTCTGGAGAGTGT
This sequence comes from Luffia ferchaultella, assembly GCA_949709985.1. Lineage (NCBI taxonomy): Eukaryota > Metazoa > Arthropoda > Insecta > Lepidoptera > Psychidae > Luffia > Luffia ferchaultella. The sequence goes on from OX453249.1 coordinate 18,033,125, forward strand.
GTTGACCCTGGCTTTGTGAAAAGGCCCACTATAAAATTAGCGATTATGTAGGAGATAACAAGGCGCGGGCGTGTCCCTATGACTCGACCGCTCAATCAATTTGTTGAATTCATACATTTTTACACGTACTTAAATGAATTATTTGTAGGTAATTATATAGGGTCACAATATCTAAGATAAGTATACTATAGGTATTATTTTTAAATATAGGTTATATGTGTTAATTGTGAAATAAATTCATAATGCCCATAACTTTTGACATGCATAAGTATAATTTTAAATTACACGCTATTTAAATTGATTATATGTTATTACCACAGTATAGTGAATTTGCAAACAAGCTGAATTAAATATATTTCTGTATTTAATTTTATCGTTTCAGGCTAATCCATTGAAATGTGAAGACAGTAATGAATCTGCTTGGAAGTTGTCTTTACAAAATCTCGAGGTACCTATTCATTCATTTTTCTTTGACATACCTATTTGACAATATTTACCTTATATGATTACTTAATGCACTTCTACATATCTGATGGCAAGGAATTGAAGCGGCCTTTTGCTAATACTTACCGAGTAGCCATGGACCTCCATTTAAAGTGTTTAAAACTATTTATTTATAATGTCTATACATGTCTATATTATAAAGATTTTTAAAGTATGTATATTAGTTGCCTAGTGCCCAAAATACAAGCTTTGCTTAGTTTGGGACTAAATGGCACTGTGTAAGATGTCCAAGGTATTATTATTTCTTTGTTACATAAAAAAGGGGTGGAATAGATAATGACTGGGTAAGGTCGGCGTCTTTCTGTTTAAAATATTTCAAGCTATTTATATAAAGTTAAAGAAGATTATATGTTTATTGTTCATTTTTAGCTCGGCTAATAACTTAGCCAATTTTTGTTGAAATTAGTTCTTGAAGTAGTTTTACATATGAGTGACTTATATTGATAGTGACACCTATAATCTTATTAATTCGTATTTACACCATAAATGCCACAAGCAAAGGTAGACCATAATTTGCCAAGTTTATTTTTATCTACATAAACTAAACAATAATTTTTGTTTATTATCATATATTATTTAGAGGTATCATTTTTTTCATTACACTATAATATTACGAGCGATTCAAAAACAGGGCCCCAGGCCTTAAATACGAGACTCAGATCCAATCAGGGTCGTGTAAGCGAAATCTTAGGAGATACTTCAATTGGAATCGACTGTACAATCGTACTAAGCAAATTAATTCTCTGCATTAATTAATTTTTTCTTTTCATTTTACAATGTACCATGATTTTACCAAAATGAGCTTTATGTTGAAAAGTAATGACCTAACTGATATCGTCATAGTGCACTAAGGTCATGATAATGCCACTAAAGAAGAAGCCTATTCATATAGTAGGTTGCAATGATATCACATATTTATAAATATATTTAAAATATTAATATATAATTGGTTTTCGACAGTTACGGTCCTTGATAAAGGAATACATTCCCGCGGATTATATTATTGATGAGGACATCAAATCGGAGCCAGAGGACGATTTTGAATCGACTGAAGAGGTGTGTATGTAACGTTTCAAATGGCGCGACTGCGACCCAAGTTAGTGTGTCGCATGACTCGTTTTCGATGCCGCAGTTGTATAGCTAGGCGCACTCATGTGTGGTCGTGATCGCACGTGTTGGAATGATGCTTTAATATTTTAGTGATTGGGTAATTCCACATTTTATTTTAATACTTTAAACAGTTTATAATTTATAATGCATAATTTAATATAACATGTTTATCATTAGAAAGTGATAATTTTTTTCATAATAATTTTTGCACTTATTAATTTTTTTAAACAATTATATGCTAATTTCCTTTGACGATTTCAATTTCCTTTCAATTTGAATAATAATACAAGATAAATTTATTTCTGTAAAAACTTAGCCTAAGTACATAAAATTTGTTTTAATTAATTAGTGTTAGTGTATGTATTTATTATTTAATACCTAAACTAAGCAAATTTATTTGCCTGTGTCTTAGGTATGTTTTCATACAAGTTAATTAGCGCTTATTCAACAGATATTTACACAATGACAATGACCAGCATAATTAATGAGTACAATTCTGAATTAGAAATTATGATTACATATATCAACATTATTTCTACTTTGGCTTTAATTATGTATAATTATGATTTAATTATGTTTTTCCTTTAAGTCATTCTTGTGCGGTTCTTTTACATTCGACTTTATTCATAGGGTAAATAGTAAGATAATATTAATTAATAATATTTCAGACCTGCAATAGGTAATGAAATTGAGGTCATATTGTGACTTGATATTCAGTTTTAAAATGTACTCCTTGTTTCTAGTACAGTGCAGTACAAAGCAGAACGTAGTTATTTCTATTAAAAATATTCCACGATATCGGTTCCTAAGAACAATTTTTAAAGACTTTTTAATATGGTTGTATTTATCTATAGCTTGAACTAACTTTCGCTTGCATTGCTAGTGTAACAATGCGCGTGATCGGTATTAGTTGAGGTTTATTCTTGAAATGGAGTTGAAAAAAACATGATAATATTCGGTATAACGTAGAGGTATTAAAATTTAACTGACAAAAGCAGGACTTCCCCGAGAGTGGCATGAACGAATTGCCACAGTACATCCACGAGGTGTCGGCGCTTTTGGACCGATCGGGACGTTGGCAGGAGCTAGCAACGAGGCTGCACCAAGACGCATTGCTAAATTTGTACCAGAATATGCCGAGTCCTACTGCAGTTTTGCTGTCACACGTCAAGGTGAAATATAGTATTATGCGAAGATTTATGTAGTACAATCGAATACAGAGAAAAGTATATTACATGTTACAACGGTTACAAGATGTTATTCTTGGCCGTTCGATGATTACAGATTTGGTGCAACGTTTTTTTTTTAATTCATACATCTTTTAATTTATGAATATTAAAAGTTTTCAACATGATCTAGCCAACTAATAGTCTTTGTACGTAACGACGACGTCACTAACCGAATTTGAAATTGCATTGAAAATTGATATTTTCGAACGACTAGTATAGTTCCAATCAAACTTAATGGCGGATGTGACCATAAGCATAAATCGCGTCGCAGTAAACAGTTTTAGGTGTAGCGGAACGCAGTGGAGCGAGGGGTATATGACTGTACCTGCGCAAGCACGCTTATAGCGTTGTATTCCGATCCGCCGTAAAGTTTGTGGCGAACTATAAATGCATGCAAGGTGGTTGTTGTTAAAATTTTAAATACACGATTCCACGGAAAAGAATTTAACCCCGAAGTTATCAAGTGAGCATGTAAAAACCTGTATTTTCTCGCGTCACCTAAACTTATAAAACCAAGTACTTCCCGTTTGACTTAGAATTTTGAAATTTTAAATTTTTTTTAGTAAAGTACAGAAATTATTTAAATATGTATATCAGTTGTCTAGTACCCCATAATACAAGCATAAAACTTGCTTACTTTAGGTCTAGATGGCGCTGAGTAGGATGTCCGAGGTGTTATTATTATTTTTAAATTTATATCTGTTTTAGTTACATTAAAATACTATAATATGTAAAACTACGAACTTTCATGTGGCGAGTCCATCTCGTATTTGACTGTTTTTTTTTAAAGTAACAAAATAAATTGAACCTGCCAAAATAACGAGTGGCAAATACCTACGACATGAATCTCACCAATTTTGACCATTCCCATGCTTTTTGAACTAAAGTCCGTTGTAATTTATTTCGAAACAATAAGAAATCTAAAAAAATAATTTATATCGGTTTTTACGTGGATATATCATATTGAAAATTCTTATAGCTTGACGTCACTGGCTGGAATTATAAGTTCAACCATTGCTGTTGCATGTTTATAAAAACAATGTCAGTCTCAGAACTGTCAATAGTAACAGTGTCAATATAATATACGTAAATACCAATCCAAAACAATAAAAATTCAAATTAGTTTCTTAAAATTGCCTATTCTTTCGATAATAAAATAATATAACAGACTTAAATTCAAAAATTTGGGAACGGCCAATTGAATAGCAATTGATTTAACTAAACGATATACTGATATTTTTCAGGACAGCGGCACTGATAAATTCACTTCGCGTTCTCTAGCGATGATACTGAGGGACATGGGCGAAATCGACGCTGCCAACGCCATTTATAAATACATTGATTGAAGAATAACGAATAAGTATAATTAAAAATAAAACTTTTCGCTTTTTTTACCTCGTTTGAGAACAATTATATTATGTGAAATAAACAATTTGGAAGTTATTTTTTGTGAAATTTTCTGTGATAGGTTAAATTAGTAATAAAATGCAACCTGCAATTTATTTACTATTCATGAAACTTCCACATTTAAAAATATGAGATCGTTATTCAACCTAATATAGGGTAGGTTAAATAGTTATAAGAAAAATGATGTAGGTAGGGGTTTCTAAATTATATCATAACACAACACAGACAAAATCCAATTTTGTATATTTATAAAATGGTTAGGATTTCACAGCCATTTAAACAGAAAAAGCTTATGTAATCTAAAATAATAAATTTTAATCACATCACAAGACATTATTTTGGCTTTAACTCGTAAACTAGTAGATTCTAGATGGTCATAATAATTTTGGTAGTAAGTTTATATTTGTGTTGTGTGTGAAAGAGAGAGGGATATGCAACTCACGCACCCGGATAGGCCCCTTTAGTGTCCCATATTTCGTAAATGCGACCCGATTTTGAAAAACCAACAAAAGAACTTTCTGAAATTGCTTTTCAACGGACCCCACTCGAGGAGTCGCGTTATTTTAAAACGCTGCCATTTATGATTTGTTTCTTTAACCGCTTGGGTAATAAATCATTGAAATTCGCGTTGAAAGGCTTTTGCAGTCATTCTGTTTTGTTTGTCTACATTACGTATTTAAAAAACGTATGTACAGGAGTCAAAATACTGTTTCACAAATAAATTAGGCCTAGGCCAGTGTGGCTGTGAGTATTTAAGTTGTTTTTTAGCATTATTATTTAACTCAGGTGCTACACATTAACCAATTTGGGTTAGGTCTAAGGTCACGAGCATTTGAATGACAGGGTCAATTGATTGGTAATGATCGATGACAAGTTAATAGGTTCAAATAATGATAGATGAACGACACTTCTGGATTATAAAAAATAACATCCTGCGGATGTGATAATAATATTTAAGTTAGACCTATTCAATTACCAGTGTGTGCTAATGTGTATGACTTAACTTCACGGAACATATTACTAAAGTTGGAATTGTTTTAACGCTTTGAACTGAAATAAGTATTGTCATCCTCACACAAACGAACATTTTAGGGGCTTATTTAACAAAGTAAAGAATATAATAATAACGTATACATCACAACAACGTCTAGGCCCCAAACTAAGCATTAGCTTGTGTTTTGGGTACCAAGCGAAGACAAAACATACATATAACAACCAAGACCCGGTACCAGTATCAATATTCATCATATAAATACTGACCCGTCCTGGGTTTCGACCCCGGGACCCTCAGCTTCGTAAACAGGGTCGCTACCCCGTCAATATGTACGTACCTACATAAAATTGAACTAAAATATTTCTTTGTATACATATTTGCAGAATTGCAAATAAAATACTTAAAAAATACTCCAAGTAGGATGAACATACGTTAAATTTAAATCTAATCCACATGCTCGACTCTACTAGCTGATATACGTCACTACGGCGAAAGAAAAATGTGAGCATATATACTCTGGTACCCGCGCGAAGCCGGGGCGGGTCACTACAATAGAAATGTATGTGGAAATGCATGTTGTTCATTAGTAGATTATTCATTTAACTTGTAACCTATGCATCTTAGTTTATTAGTGCGTGGTAGCGCATCAAAAATAATGGTCATAGCATAGTTTACCTAAACTACTTAATAGGGCGACAGACAGGGAAAATAGTACAGTGGCACAAAACGGTTTTTTTTCCGGTTTATGCCCCTAGAGGCAAATCTAGTGGCACAGGGCAGAATATATCCAATGTTGTTAGTTTGGGTATAGTAGGTACTTGATGTCGTGATAGCCCAGAGCGCAAAGAACCTGTCTCAAATATATAAGACCCCATAGGGCCTTGGTTCGAATCCGGGCGTGTACCAATGAGTTTTTCTGACTTAAGTACACAATATCACTGACACCGTGCTTCGGAGGACACGTTAAGCAGTCGGTCCCGGACGCTGTCAATAGATAGCGGTCGTTACAGTTCCCAACCCGCAGTGGAGCAGCGTGGTGGACTTAAGCTCCAAGCCCCCCTCCTCACCCTGGGGGAGCCCTAAGCCCCTGCAGTGGGGTAAAAATGGGCTAATGATGATGATGAGGTACTTGAGTAGCGCATACCTCGCTTATTTCTTATTTCCAACTTTTTTCTGTTCTGTTTAGCTTTACCTTAAAAATTATAACGAGCGTTTTTTTTTTGAAACTTCCTTGACAAGTGTTAGGAAAGACTTCAGTTAGAGCAATCATCGGAGACGCCAACTGCAGACCCAATGGATGCGGGTTCGAATTCTGCTCGGGGCAAATATTTTTTGTAATTTGTATGCATCAACATGTCTATTTGTTTCGTGTCTGGGTATTAAATATCTATATATTTATGTATTATAAAGATGTTTAAGTATCAGTTGTCTGGTACCCATAGTACATGCTCTGTCTAGATTGGACCAAATGGGCATGATTAAGATTTTCCAGATATTGTTATTAATGCGGTGAAGTGAGTGTAGATCCTTAAATATTTTCATTGTTGTATTTTTATTGCATTTGGACTTTTATTATTTTAATGATGAAGTTTTGCAACAGTTAATTATTTTAAATATTAATAATAAGATAGCTAAAAAGTGTACGAGAAAACTTATGCAGGTGTGTCTGTCACATTAATTTTGTGAAACGATAGATTTATATTTTTGTTGTATAAACACATTAAACAAATGTATGATATTCCATCATATTATTTTATCAGGTTTCACGTACGCCCACCACTGTGGAAGATGTCGGTGGAGCTGTTATATTTATTGGACTTAAGTCAAAGTCAAATATCTTTATTTCGTAGTTATGTAACATAATCTTGAAATATGTACCAAGAGTGAATTTATTACTTTGTAGAAAAACGTCACCACAAAAGCGCATTCAAAAAGTACTGGTTCCTCTCACAAGAATACGCAAGAAACTGAGGGACGCTCTTTTTAACCAAATTATAAATGATTTTTTTTTAAATAATAAGTTTTTAAATATTAATATTATTGGAACGAACTGATAAGCGAGCGATTTACACCTATGCATTTTTATCATCTAAGTAGGCCGATACTTTAAAATAAACTTAAGTGTTAATAATTAAAAACTACTTAATGTATACGCTTATGGCGGGGATCGAACCCACGACTTTTGTATCCAAGGCGGGGTGCTAAAGCAATAGGCCACATTAAAAACTCGATTTCATATTTCACATCTAAACCTTTTTATGTTTTGCACATTCGCGCATAGATACTCGCGAAATATTGGGAAATAGTGGTTAATTTGAATTCACATTTCATTCCATGTATTTCATCGACGTTGTAGGTAATTATTTGCGCATTAACGTAACTTTTTATACGCATTTAATGAACTTGATTTTCCGCATATTTTCCTGACATTCCAACATGTTACGCATGTTTTGCATTTCCTCTTAAGGGATATGAAGCACATCTGTAGTTAATTTTCTGAATGTACTCGAGGTATCTACTCAAATATTTCCAATGTTAATACCCTAGGTAAACCGTAGTACTATAGGCACCGACCTAAATCATTATGAAATGCTAATAATTGTATATTTGATCTAAGTTCTGTATTACAGATAAATTGACTATGTATATATAAATAGCTATTTTTATAGGAGTTGGAAAAACAATTAAATCTTTCTTATTTTGAACTTGTGTTTCAATTAACAGCTCCTATACAACGCGAATTCTTAATTACCGACAAAAAATTACTACGTGGCTGTGGTAAGTAGGTACCTAATTAATTTTTAAAATTGATAAGTGCACCGTCTAGTAGTGGTCCGTAATCGTCCAATCGTCCAACCACTCACAATTTTTATTCAAAAAATTCGTTGCTCTCTGGAAACTTTGGTGTTTTCTAGAGAAGTTCGGGCTATTTAAGAGGCTGTAAAATGCGTATTAGGTTCTCTAAATTAATAATACACACTCATTCAATCCTAATCAAGTTATCTCTTTGAGTCTCATCTGTCTCTTCCCAATCTCACAATTCACTAATACAGTTGATTCTCCAAAGTTCTCATTATGGTTATGAAGTTGTTTCAGCTTGGATTCCTAGTTTTTCCGGCATTCCGTGTAGTAAGGGACGTGTTGATTAAGTGGCCAATGATACAGTCGCCTGTGGATATAAAATTCCATTTTATTATAAAGGGTAGTTATTCATAAACCAGATATTCCAGCTAAAGCTCGGTTCTTTATTATTATATTTCTTTGAGTTCTCTCTTATGAGTATGCAAAATAAGACTAAGTGAGTGTTGCTCTCTTGTGCACCAGGCTAGTCATTAGGGAGTTCTGATTCCATGATAAGTGAATGCAGCGTAGAGGACAACATTCTGAATGATATCTTTTTAGCATGCCCGGACGCTTCCATTTCCCACTCACATTCTCATTCTCCTTTCTTGTTTATCCAATTCTTGTATTTTTTTATGTGGTATAATAAAATTCATTGTAGATTTATTTTTGCTTTACTGGAAATATACATTTATATCATAACCCTTACTGACTGGGTATGGGGTTTTGTCTCTTTTTTATGTAATAGTAACCTACCTACTACTGAAACATGACTGGAACATAAAAAACAAAACACAGTGATTCAGGATCACGATTTATTAGCCAAACTCTAATATAATATAGGCATTTGTAATAATATTTATGTTTTGGTAACTATTTTTTACTGATCTTTGAATTTTCATTTTCGTTTCAGTACGTGACGCTGGCACATATATAGAGCGCTCAGTACTTTTGTTATTTATAAATACTAAAATAAAATGTGAATCTGTGACAATCTGCGCTATGAATGTCAACGTCAGTGCTAGTAAACGTCAGTTAGACGTCAATCAAAGTCATTCATCAGTCATTCATGACATGACTGAGATGTGATGTGAGCAATGTGAAGTTCTTTGAAATTGTTTGAAATCCTTGAAAGGAGAATTCTTATTCTAATTTGTTTTGCCGTTTTCCGTTTTAATTAAAACAGGTGAAGGCCAATGCAATGTCAACAACTCTCGTTTTCATGTTATCTTATTTATGTCAAAAGTTTACTTTGATTTTACTAAATGTGCAGTTTTAATGTTTTGGTGCAACTCTGTACCAGTCGATCCTAGTGATCCTAAAAAAGGAATATTATGAGTCATTTCTGATTCGTGAACAGTTATTATACTTATTTGTTTGCCTTATAGATCGTGTTATACGATAAAGATGGCAGATAACGTAGAAGAGAAAGTGATCATGACACCGAAATGTAAAACGGCTACTTCTACCACCTTGGTGATTGAGAGAAAAGTAGTAGAAACAGAATGTAGTGACAAAATACATGTGGCTGGCGGTGACCATACAGGAATTATTATCAACAAGGAACAAGTTTATGGTAATTATATAAAGGAAACTTATGTCTTCACAGAGTTCTTTTAATCTTGCGCTCTTATTAAGTAGTTAATGCACTTAAGAGCCAATGAATATGACTTTAAACTACTTAAATGCATGCTGATAGATATAATATAAACCACTTCTCGATTTCAATTCTAGTGTTTATTTAAAATATAAAAAATCCTATAAACGTATGGTCAATTATAATTATAATTTTTACCAAAAAATCACGTATTTGTCCGAAAATCCAGTGTCAAATTGAATGAAATGGTAGTTTATTGTAACTTTGCGTCTAAAGTTAAGTTTCCAACATTTTGGATAGAATATTAGGTATTTTTTACAAAATACTAGATTGGGGTGGATGTGTTAAAATTTTTATTAAACAAATTCCAGACAAAAAACTTGTAAATGAAATTGCATTTACTTATAATAAATATGTGCCATCTTGTGATTAGTTTTAGCAGGTAATTCATTTCTATCTTGAAAGTAGTGTCATCCTATTGATACCGAAATGGATGGATTTTTCGCTAAAATATTACAAGTTTTGACAGTCCTCTCTTGATGTCAACCTTAAGGCACTGTTATTTGACATGAATTACCTATTTCGCTCCTACAATGGCGTTCGCCTCTGCACACTTTCAAGCGGTCGCCGCGCGGTGTCCGTGTGCACTCACTCGCCTATGCACTGGCTGTTATAACGAAATAAGCTCTATTTAGCTCTAACTACAATTAAAATTGAGTTCATGTCACTTCACTGAACACTTCATGCCACCACTGCACTCTGGTTCATACGGTTGTTTTCTTGACATCTTTTCTCCCAAAACAATTGATCAATGTTTCAAGATTGATATCATCCATTTTAAATATAAATTTTGATATAACGCAATTTCCAAACTCATATGCGACTTACAAAGTAACTGAAACATGCGCGGGCGGGGTAACACCGAGACCTGGAGAATGTGCAGTAGTGTGTTGGAATTTCAATGTTACTGTCTAATAAATAGAATCCGTAAGTTTTCAGACCCATAAGTCTGGACATTGTCCCTCTTCAAAATGCTGGGGAAATTAATAGATAGGCACATCAAAAACTATGCATTGATATGTCACCATTAGTGCAATTTACCTATCCAGCAGGTAAGTCCACCGAAACTGCTTTGCATCATGTGGTTAGTAAGGCAGAGCAGGCACTTCAATCAAAGGAAATATGCCTAGCAATATTTCTGGAAGATGGAAGCCTTTGAACAAGCCTTTGCCAATATAACAGTCTCTGCTATTGAAAAGGCTTTGACAGCGCACAATATAAACCATATTTTATTTCAAAGGACCCATTTAAAAAACGTTAACAATAATATTATTAATAAACAACAGAATAGTCTCTATGTCTTTACTTAACAATGAAATAAGCACCAAAACTGCCCTAGGATGTTATTAGGGAGAGGTACTATCTCCATTAGTTTGGAACCTGGTAGTAAACTCATTAAGGGTTTGTCTTACAGTGGGATATGCTGATGACATTGTCATACTGATCAGTAGAAAATTTTCCAGTATAGTTGCAAAAAGACTTCAGAACACAAAGAGCTGTAAGATGATGTAAAAGTAACAGTCCTTTAATCAATCCAGGGAAAATGCAAGAATGACCATAATAAGACTAATTAAAGATGGTCATCTTAAATCAAATTGGTCTGAGCTGCCACAAATAAAGTATGATACAACTCCGGAGATGGAGGTAGTAGGTATTAGATGCAGTTTTGGGTAAAATACAATCAAAATATGTGTTCCACAGAGGGTTTGATGTTCTGCTTTCTGGTTGTTATAATTGGAGAATGGGCACCCCGAAAACTTTTAGGGTTTGAATACTTTTCAATGGGTAAACCAATTTTTCACCAAATTAAAAATACTTTAGCTTAAATATAGAAAAAAACCTCCTTTGTGAATGTGATGCACTACGGCCATCACATATGAAGTGTCTGAGGTTGGGCTATCCCAAACTGCATAGGTTCTGTAATCTACAAATCAGTCGAATCATACTACATGCGAAATTTATCCGAGAATAGGTTTAGTAAGGGCAGAGCATGGGGACAAAATAGATGTGAATAGGTCACAGTGCAGGGCATAACCGTTCAAAAAGATAAGATAATCTGACTTCAAACTTGCAGCCGCAAGAATACTTAAAGGGACTATCGTGAATATCATAACTACTGATGTGTTGATCTGGCTCCACTTTTTCTAGATAGCATTTAAATAATTTGTAATATAATTTTATTATGCAGTGAATTTCTTTATTAAAAGTGACAATTTTTCTTTGTTTAATTTTTTTTTTAAGATGTCTTATCTTGAACGGTATTAAAACCAGCCAAATACAAAAAGTATCACAGAAGAAATTTGATTACAACCAAGACTATTTTATCAAAATGTTATTTAAAAAAAAATGTTTATTCATATTTTAAAATGTTACCATTCATAGTATAAAATGCATAACTTCAAGCACATTAAACAGGAAAACATAAATTATACTGTGTAGTATCATTACCTCTCAGATAAGGATTCTAAATTAGTTGTTTTTGGTAAGATAATAGTAACAGTTGTTTTATAAATACTGACCATTGTTTATGAACTCTATACACTTGTTTAATTGACAGTACAGTTTAACCACCACAAAATGACATCACTTTTATGTAAACCAAAGACTTACCACCCTAGTTAGTTACGTTTGTACTGTCTTCCCTCATAAGAGATTTTCAACGAGCTGAATTTAAATATGAGATTAAATTTTAAAAAATATCTGAGTGGTGACCACCGCCGAATGGTTGTCATCCGTATTAAGAACAAATAATAATAATAATAAGGACAATTACTGTATATCATTATTTGGGTATGTGTTCGACAGTAAACGCCAGGTCTGGCAGACTATATCTTATCCAATTTTTTTTCGACATACATTCAAATTTCATGTCTTACACGGACAGTTGCGAAGTAATTAAATTAGGTTTGATAAAATTGTGTGTAGGTATTTTCCATTGGCCCTTCTTTTTACTATTTTTCAATAAGGTGTACAAAGATCTAGCCCAGAATGAAACAATTCCTTTATTATAAACAATTCCTAAGCTTTACATTATGCCAAATATGGAATTTCTAAATTACGTAATTATTCAGAAAAACGTATGTGACAAAGGGTAGTTGGACTCAAAAGTGATCTTATAAAATACCATTTTTCTCTTTTGAGCTACAGAACCCAAAATATGGAAAAACACTATTTAATTTCTTTTTTCGTTCTGTATTTAAAATTACTTGTTGCTTAACACCCACTGTGTTCGAAAGTAGTACTATTGCTCCACAATGTACAGCTATTAACATAGTGATGTAAATTGCTATAGTTTGCTAACGTCGCTCCTACACTCTTTTGTATTCTATTATGTGACGGTACAACTTTAAAAACAATGTACTGTGCTTTAATTATTTATACGTTTCATTACGAAGAATAATGAGTGCAGCATCGAAAGGGCTATGGTTACTTTTATTTTTAGTGTTTTTACGACTGCGTACCATAACCTACTTACGTTTTAATTTGCTCTAACCTACCCTCCTTCACCACCTTAATTAACTAAACTGCCCTAACCTGACCTACCTATTGTAAACTCTCATTGGTACATGCATGACCGATATTTACTGGTTTTTGAAATCTGAATCTTTAGGCTAGAAGTTGAACCCAACTTATTCTCTTCATATAAGTTAGCAACCATAGTAACCACTAGACCAATTGAACTTAGTACTTCTTAGTAATATTAAACAACACATTTTATATGCATTTTCTCTTTATGAATATTTCAGTTTCCTGAAGGAATTTAAAGACTTGGAATGTTTGTTTAGGTTTTCCTGTAAATTGTGATTGAAGCCTTACTATATACCGTATTTAAATTTTTTATTTTTGGCTCAGTAGTTTCGGAGATAAAAGGGCCAATAATAAATTTTCGTATTTTTTCTTTAAAATCTACCATAAATTTAAAAATGATAAAATATATATATATGTTTCTTATAGAGCATGTCCAATTGATATGTCACACGACGAAGTTGAGAATAGTTTTTAAATATATACTTATATTATAGATACTTGTATTTCCCAAAATCGGCACTTTCATTTAGTATGTGATATGATGCCCCTGAGAAGTTTTTGCCGCCCAAAATGTAAACTCGTTAGTTTACACTTTACACCTGTAAGTTGTGATTCCGGTGTACCAAATTTCAACTTCTTACATTCTGTAAATTTGAAGTACCTAAATAGGCTGTGACAGATAGACAAATACCAGAGTGATCCTATAAGGGTTCCTTTTTTTCGTCTCGGATACACACAACCCTAAAAACTATGGATTTTCGATCACAGGCATCTAAGTGTTACTAGCCTCACACTTTTCCTTTACTCTGTCAATTTTGAATGTAAACATATACGGTCCAGTAGAGGACCTCGCTTTAAATCAATTTTGTTTCTGAAAAATTGTTAGAGAATATATATTTATTTCAACAGAGAATGGAGTATCAGAGCCGTGTCACGCGCAGTTGGTATTCCGCGTGTATTTGGTATCTGGCGCGACGGGCACACACACGAGGGAAGCTAGAAGCCTTCTATTTTGGTTCAAACCCCAATTGCCACCGGACGAACGGGCTCACGAAGCTCAGACGTTCTTCAGGGAGTTAGTCAGCCCGCAGGATTTTCCTAAAGGTGACAGTTTCTATACAGTTTTTATGTTATTTTATTTCAATGATTCTTGAGTATGACAACCCTGATTTGTTTTTAAAGAAATTAGATATTTTTTTTATTTTTATACTGATTGCTAAGAATTGACAAGCATAAAGTCTATTCCAAAGGGAAAGTAAAATTTTCATTAGAATCCCTGGTTTATTATTTTCCACCAAACAGACATAAAATGCTGTAAATACTGTCAAAAATCTCTGATCCAGCATGTAACTCCTTCATTAGTAAAAAAAAATTTTTTTTTTAATCATTTCAGAATTACTGCTGACTCACTCAAATTTCAAATTAATTAGTTTTATCGTTTTGACATTTGCAAAAGTATTTATATTTTCATATGATAATGGAGCTATGTATCAGAAGTAAACATTGATTTCTAAATATTTAACCTAGTTATTTTTAGTAGGATTGAAATTGATGCTTTGTCTTTAATCTTCATTAACTATTATTTCAGATTATGTAGGCTTCATAAAGAAAATAATGAAACTGATGCAGCACAAATATAAAGAACTTAAAATTTTAGAAGTGGAACTAAGACAAGAAGGATGTGGACCTCCACCACAAGGTAATCGGATATTATTATAAATATTCATGAAACATATTTTCCATATGCACATAATATATATATATATGAATAAAAAAACATTTTAAAAACTAAGGAATAAGAAGCTACAGAAATGTACTTATAACTAAAGTTTCTTGGAAAATAAATAGCCTTAATCTAACGCTTTGTTTAAAAAAAAAAATAGAAAAAAACTTCTAAAGCTATTTAGACAGGATTCTTTATATTTCGTTTAAAATATACAATAATAATAATATATTGTTTGATAATAAATTATCTTCTAATCCATAGTTATATAAAAGCTATTATACATTACAATACACATTGTATTATACTAATTACTATAATAATTATGTTTAATAGTGACCGGCCGCGGCTTCACTCGCGTGCACTACATGTTCGTTTAAATCGTGATTAAACTTAATCAGTTCTTAATAGGGTAAGAAGGAGATCCATTTATCATTTCAGAACTGAAGTGTGAATTTCGCGGTAAATAAGTTCATTTTAAGAAAAACTTTTATTTTGAAATCGCAGACAGGCTCTTCTATTTTATTGAAATGTATAAATAAATAATACTTTAGATTACTCTCTGAAAATTTCTCTATCTGCCAATGAAATTCTCATCAAAATTGGTTCAGCCGTTCCGGAGAATAGCCCAAGCCTATATTCATCCTGAAGGTTTATTCTAAATATTAATGAAAAAATTTTTGGAAACGGATCAGTACTTTCGGAGATTACCTTCTACATCCAAACTTCAAATTAGTGTCCAACCGAATATTCAGATTTCGGCGTTTAACATTTTCTGCCGCTTTTTAAGTTTTTGGTCCTTGTAGTTCGTATAATATTCATGATAAACTTTTCTATTTGAATGCAATATTTCGTCTTTCAATTTCGGTATCGGCCGAAAGGATTTAAAGAGTAGAGTTTTGGTTGCGGTCGAAAGAAAATATTCGGATTTTGTTGGACACTACTTCAAATTACCCATTGCGCATATATCTATAAGTTGCCTCTAATTGAAACATATGCCGTTGAACAGTTCATCTTTTCTGTATATGTAAATATAACAATTAACAAAAAAAAAATGGTTCAATTATATTATTTTAAAATATATACTTTTTTTCTGACTGTAGCAATAGCTTTATTTTATCAGGCATATTATACCACGTCACACAGAAATAGATTATACGGCTTTAAATTAATATGTATAATATAATGATTGAAATTTTATGTTTATGTATTTTTTTTTCATACAGAACCAAATGGTGTTATAACGTGTAAGCAAATATTATTTACATAATTATTTAAACATTTATATGTAATGGTATTTATTTCATGCATGATTTTCTTTCACTAATATAATTAATAATTTTCTAAGAACTGCAGAAAATAACTTGCCTGCGAGTCAGTGATGTTGAATTAAACTTTTCTTTATGACTGAAATTTTTAGATATGTGTTTGATTTCCAATCGTAAATAGTTAACGTTAAACTCTCAATTATACTTTTTTTACAATTCCCGCCCGGGACAAATATTTGTGTGCATGAACATGTCTATTTGTTCTGTATGTGGGTGTAAAATATCTATGTATATATTATAAAGAATATTTAAGTATGTGTATCTGTTGTCCGATACCCATAATACAAGCTTTGCTTAGTTTGAGACTAGATATTGCTGTATGAGATGTCCTAGGTATTATTATTGTATATTTAGGCTTGCTCGAGCAGAGGAGGAAAGAATCGCGCCATATTTCCCACTTAGTTTAGTTAATATAAAAGTAAAACAGCATGCTCGTTTATTGATTTCTTTTAATTTTGTAATATTATGTTTATATTTGTAGTGTTAGTGATACATATACACTCATATAATATATTTTTTTCATGAACAGGGTAAAATAACTTTTCAGTATACTTCATAAAAATATTAGTGGCACTTTATTTAAAATTAAATCTGTAATTAGTTGTACTTAAAAAACATAAGTTGAAATTAATTAGTATGTAATGGGCCATAGCCTAATGGGCAATGACTAATATGGAAAATATTATATTTATCGAGAAAATATAAAAATAGACTTTATTTGATAACAAAATTCATAAACAAAATTATAATCAATCAAAGAATATGGAATTATACGTTATTAAAATTTTATCTTTTGTCTCTTTCTTGTAAAACGAAATTTAACGTTATTTTAAATGGCCTGACGTCACAGCTAAGTACGCCGTGCGGTATTGCCTTCTCTGTCTAACAGGGCATTTTAAACATTCATAACTTTGTTATTGATGATTTATTTTTTTAAATTATTTCACTCGATGGAACAATCGATACTGCGTGGTTACTAAGTCAAATATGATAAAAGAGCAATCGCGGGTACCTAGAGAGGAAAAAAGTCTGGAAATCGATCCCGAAGTTAAAAATTCAGCTTTCTAATTTGTAAATTGTTCGCATAGCCTTTTTTATACACAAAAAAAATAATAATAATAAAAAATAAAACTAATCCAATAATCCACCCCTCGTCGCCCCCGACGCAAATGTGCCCATGACGCTCATCGCATTGCCGTGCTGAATTGCAATGGCAATTCTTTGCACCAGGAAGTAACCGGAACGGGGGTCGAGTCCCCTCTCTTTTAGACGACGGCCGATGCTCGCGACGAAACGTTTGGCTTCAATCCCCCAACAGCCAGCATCTTCCACCGCAAGAGGGACGAACAAGTATTTACTCTCCAGAGTAGAGTATTTGACTCGTTTTCTGGCGGCTGCAGACTCCGCAGCGGCTCCGGCCGTTCCCACGGTACGACCAAGGTGAGAGGCGGCAAATGTGCTGACACACGTGGCGTCCCAAAGTAGACACCTACCCTTCTCCCACGGCTCCAAAGTCATACCATCGGGTCTTTTGCCATCGGAAAGGCTAAGACCAGGAGGCTCCAACACGCACGGAACATTGGCCGAAATTAAAGCCCTGCGGACTATGTCGTTAAGAGCGTGGTGTCGCGGTAATCTCCCCAAGCAGCGACGACAACTCAACGCGTGGTGTCCGTTGGCCTCCACCGTGGAACCGCAGATGCATAGGTGTCGTTCACAAACATCGCAGCCCAGGCGGAGCCCCACTGCCACACGCAAAGACTTGCCGTCCAGTAGGGTACCAATGTGCGGGGAGGGAAGAGCCAGCCAGGCCCCGGACTCAGCCCGTGACACCGCTCGCAGCCTCGCTAAGTCCACCCCTGCCGCCTGGTCCAAGAGACTGTTAAAAATCCTTTCAGCTCCCGTTTCGTCCCTTGCGCACTGGCTATGTTGAATCGCCGGCAACGGCGCGCCCGGATTGAGAGCCACCCAAGAGGCTAAAGCATCGGTTGCGTAGGGTATGTCCGCCCTGCCACCTTTACAAGATAGGATATCAGTGACAAGGTTGGCAACCGCATGCACCGACGCCAAGAAGGCCGGCAGGCCAACACTCCGCACGCACCGAACCCCCAGCCCTCCATGCCGGATTGGTAAGGTGGCCTGAAGCCGCTGGTTCGACTCGAGACGGACGTTCAATTCTTATTTCGGACGGACAATCAATTATTTCACTGTTATAATATATTTAGAAAACTCTTTAATATAAAGTAATTTTTAAAGAAAATTGTCATCTACTTTATTATAATCCATAAATACATTTTAAATTGTATATAAATAATATTGTTATATTTTCAGCGTTCATAGAAGAAACTGCTGCAAATCATACGCCTGCCATATCAGAACAAAGGGTATTGGATATGATCGAGAATGCATACCCCAATCCACTCACAGTTGATGATTTTGTAAAGTATGTGTAATATTCTGTTGATTTTTGGGTACTTTATCACATGAAATTTGGATATTAGGTTTCTTTTGTTATATAAGCATTAACTAAGAAGGGTTTTTTTTTTTAATTCTATCTCTAAACCGAAAAATAGGGGATGTATGTTTGCACGAAAATTCACTATTTTTTTTTTAAATTAAATGCATAATTATTTGGGCGTTTGGTCAGAAACTAAATATTTCGTTTTTCAAGATTTTTGGTAATTTACTCCTTAAGGCAGTAAAATAGGGGATGAAACTTTGTATGGGACGTCTGTCGTTCTTAAAATTAAAACCATCAAATGTATTATGTTAAGTAACTAAAAAAAGACACATTTCAGGGTTTATGGAAATTTATCATTATGATATTGTCTGCTTATAATTTTAAATATCCTAAAAAATTAGCAAATCTATGAAAATGCAGGGCAAAATCTATGGAAAACATAGAGCAAAATTGTTGAATACAAAATTAGAACTGGCTACATAACATTAAGCAAAAATGTGATTTGAGCTTAGAAATTCAATCTCTGGATCCAATATTACACATCACCGAAAATATACTATTTGTCCGATTGGTTAGCAATCTATTATTTGAATGTTTTGTTTTAGTGCCGGTAAATGGGCAAAAGCAGATATTAGAGAAGCTCTGGAGGCATTGGAGGAGAAGGGTTTGACTCGCGCCATGTCCGACGGCCTCTACATAAGACAACATAGTGTAGACACACAGGTGAATTTGATGCTATTAACAGACGATCGCCGCGATCTCGTGAAGCCGTACAGTTTTTATATCCCAATGCATTACTTGCTGCACAAGCAGAATTACATAATCCCAATAAAGCACGTCAATGTACGAGCAATGCATTTAAAATTGATATTGTTGTCACGAAACCACTGCAATAGTGTAGTGAAGGCGAGAAATACACCATTAAATGTATACATCATAACAACGTCTAGGCCGCAAACTAAGTATTAGCTTGTGTTTTGAGTACCAAGCGATAACATATTACAACCAAGACCCGGTACCAGTATCAATATTTATCATATGAATACTGACCTGACCTGGAATTCGACCCCGGGACCCCCAGCTTCGTAGGCAGGGTCGCTACCCACTAGGCCAAGCGGTCGTCTAATCCATTATTACCCTTTTAGTTTTTTAATATCAAGTATAGTTTCAATCAAAGTTTATGGCGGATCGGAATACAACGCTTTAAGTGTGTTTACACAGGTACAGTCATATACCCCTCGCTCCACTGCGTCCCGCTAGACGTAAAACTGATTACTGCGACGCGACTTGTACCTATGTTCACATCCGCCATAAAGTTTGATTGGATCTGTAAACAGTCTAAAACCTTAAAAATTTACTTCCATAATATGTAAAACGTACACATTACATAATGTAAAAAAAAATCTGAATTGGTTAAAATATAAAGGAATTCCGTCTTCTAATTTTATTATTATTTTAAGGCGTACCAAGGACTAACGTGACCTTCTGTTCACTAGGTTGTGAAGCAGATGCCCACACTAAGTTCTTCGAGACAACCCACTATAGCAATAGTTACTGCGTTATATTGCGAGAAACAAGCTGTCGACGCTATGATGGACAACCAAGAAACCTTTGTGAGATTCACTACTGTCGGTGAGTTGATTACACTGTAGAGGCTCTCTGTACCCTCATGTTAACAATTTATGTAGCATATATAAATAGATGGGTTGTCACAATCTCTGGAGAGAGACCAAATTCTGATATGATAAAATATGAAACAATAAATTACACAATTAAAATTGTGTTTTTGATTGTTGTCGGATTTTTAAATTTTATAATTTTAATGTGATGTTATAATGAATTAGTTATTTGAGAAAGAACATAAGTCCAGTGAGGTCATTTTTTCAGGAAAGGCTAAAAACTGTTTATCTTGCCCTGTGTATTATCTAAGAGGCTATTTTTTTTCTAGAAGTAGTCTAGATTTATATTGACTGTTCCAAGTATAACGAAATTATATATGATATTTCAGTAATTTATAAAAAAAATGTCAATGTTGCTGGACTTGTGTTGTTTCTCAAATAAATGAAAAACATATAAATTATATATCATTATTAATATAGTTTTATTCATTTTTCTTATGCTTAGAACATACTAAACTATTACAACTTAGTCTGCATCACTAAATCTATTAATCCTCATCAGAGATTGCATCATGGTCGCAGACTTTCCATCTGAAGATGTTGTCATAGAATCTTTATACATCTCTATTGTCGGGCAGGAACCTTTCAAACTTCTTTATGTCATCCATTTTGAACCGGGTACTCCAGAGCTTTCGGTAATACTATGGGTCCACGGTTGACGGCTCGAAGCTCAAAAGTATGTGTGACAAAAGCCCCAATGTGTTCTGACGCTACTATAGTTCCGGGATGTTCTCTCGAATGTTTTATGTGCTTGAACGTAGATATCTTGAAATTGACTTTGTTGTCTTTATGAATGTTACGACCTCTGGTCTCCACAGACAATATGTTGCGTTTGAAATACTTCGGCCACCATTTTTTTTAAATCAATGAATGTTTCGTTATCTGGTAAGCAAATGAAGAAGTTTGCCTTATTAGATGAATGAACCATGAGTTCGACGTACTGTTTCAGTGTGAAAACTCTGTCTGCTGTTTCAATTTTTCTCTTTAAAACAGAGAAGTCCCTATCACATGCCAGAAAAGAATGCCCTCTTAACGGGTAATATTGCTCGATAACATTAAAACCTCCCTCTAACACTAGGACGGAGCACATTTGAACCATTGTATGGTTTTTGTTCTGACCACCACACTCACCAGAAAAAATGTGCAGGTGGTCCACAGAAGCCATGTGCTCCTTGAAGTATTGCATTAACATTGAGCAGACCTCGTTTGGGCCTTTTCCGACAGTTCCCTCATGATATATACATAAATGTAGGCAGTATTGTCTCTGTGATTGTGAATACAAAAAACATTGTTTTTTGTATTAACATAGTATTTTTCATCATGAAAACCTAAAAATATGGTAATGCAGAAAGCGAACAATGGCTTGACAACAAATTAATGACAGAACAATGCCGTTTGACAATTCAGCTTGTGTTGCCCCAAAGAAGTTGTATAAAAAACTCATTCTCATCTTTCATTAACCAGACTCTAGCCTCAAAATATTTACCACAAATCAAAATAAACCACACTAGTCCAAGACTTGTGTTGTTTCTCAATTAAACATAAATTTCGCACCATTACTGCTCCATAGATATTAGATGGACTAGTGTTATTTGTCCTGAGAAGATGCATTTAGGCATAAAGAATAAAGTTGCATCAAAAAGTGAAAATCGAAAAAAATGTGACTAGTGTTGTTTCTCAAATACTCAATTCTATATAAACATGATTTAGTGATAAAATGACAATACTGTCAAAGTCCACATAGGATCAAATCAATGTTTTTAGCTAAAATTAAGTTTTCACCACATAAAACTTACAAAGCTTGGATAAATGTTAAGATAGGACCAAAGGTCTATGAGTGAATTGGATTTTGTAAATATGTTTCTCGATTCGAACACAGTAGGATTTCGCCCACTGTGCCTGATTATACCGACATGTCGCCGGGTGCCGATTATACACCTTCTTTCCAAAATGAGATAAAGCTATTGTTTAAAATAAAATCAATGTCGTGATAGCCCAAAGCGCCACGAACCTGTCTCAAATTTATAAGGCCATAGAGACATGGTTCGAATCCGGGCGTGTACCAATGAGCTTTTCTGCCTTAAGTACATAACTATCACTGACTCCGTGCCTCGGAGAGTACGTTAATAATCGGATGCTGAAAATAGACGTCGGTCGTTACAATCCCCAACTCGCAGTGGAGTAGCGTGGTGGATTTAAGCTCCAAGCCCCCGCACCCCGGGGGAGGCGTAAGCACCTGCAGGGGGGTAAAAATGGGCTGATGAAGTGAAGAAAATCGCTTAAAAGTTGTTTTCACCAAAATGTTCTTTTCTTATCTCGTTAGAACTTTTGAAAGAATTTCGTTTTGGCGAACGAATGAATTTGCGATCATATCGACGAGGTGACTTTCTCCGTTTACGTACACGCGGAATATTTGAAATCGTTTTATACATGTCAAAATGCTCCAAACATGGAAAACCATCGTTTTCGAGCATTACAGATGATCAACTATCTTTTAATATGCGAAGTTTTATTATGGTTTTCCTTGTAGATTTATCACAAGTTTTATTTTTCCCCACTTTTACTGAACTAGACTTTTACTGAACTAAATGACGCCAAAAGTGTATGAAAAATGACCCAGCCACAGAGTATTCTAAATTTACATTTGAATAAAAGAAAATTGACTATTCACCAATCTTAATCATTTAACTAGCCAGTAAATAGTAATACTAGGATAAATAGGAGGATAGGATAGGTTTAGATCTAATATGTAAAATTTACCTGTTTAATAATTCAATCTCAGTTCTCACCATTTTTCATGATAAGTACTGAATAATGTCAGTTGTTTTATACCCATAATACAGGCTTTGGTCAAATGGCGTTGTGTGGATGTCCCAGGTATTATTATTGTTACCATTATTAATGACATAAATATTAAAAAAAAAGAAAAATGTACCCGTCATGGACCAATGCACCAAAAATTCCGTGAAAATCCAAAATATCAAGAAAACTGTTTGTTATATTCTGTTATAAATAGTTTTTGATCACTTCTCGTGTAAACCATAATTTTTATGTACCTGTTTAAATATTTTGCCTATTTTTATGAAATACATACTTTAGGAATAACCATAAAGTAAATTAATTTGACAACAGCATTTGGTTTTAATAGTCATAAATGTCACTGCACATTATCGAAGTTACATTACGCAATTTCGCGGGGTTGAAGACCGGCGCGCGGTATACCTTGCGCACTGAAACTCGGACTAAAACTCGCCATCTTCCGCTAGCTAACTAGAGTATAAGCGGTTAAACGGTAAACTCAGAAGAGGGCTTCTAGTCAATTCATACTTTTATGGGAACAACAAACAAACAGCAATTTCTATTTGACATTGTAATATACCTAGCTCTTATTTACACAGCAATGCTACAAGGATGTTAAATTGTATTATTCTGCTCATGAACTGGCACCTACTGGCCGTTTTTTTTTTTAATATATACTATATATATATTAGCTAAGATTTTTAAACTCATTTAAAAGTCAATTACTTTAAAATTTAACTTGTAAATTAAACGTTAAAATTAAAAGTCGATCATTTTTTTTTAAACCAGTGCCTTTTAAAATCTACGTAAATAAATATTAACACTGTTATGGAAGTAACGATGATGTCATATGACCTTCATAACTTTACAGTTAAGGCTAACATACAAAAAACATTTGGTTTCTTATAATCAAAATGAGATTGGTATATGGAATATGACAACATAAGAAATAAAAAAACCGACCGAGTGCGAGTCGGACTCGCACACGAAGGGTTCCGTACCACCGTATAAAATTAAAAAAAAAAAACATGTTTCTTGTAACCTTCTCTTAATTTTGAACTTAATTTTGATTTTATTATTTGTCGTCATAGCGGCCATAGGAATACGTACGTACCCGTACGTACAATACAATACACAGTACAATACGTACATACCCGTTTGAGGGAAAAGTTCAAAGAGTCTAATATTTTAACCGTGAAGTCCCAATATATTTATTTTTTTATAATGTACGTACGTAGGAATATTTCGAACTATGCAAAGAACCTCGAAAACATGACTACAATCTAAAATTAAAAATAAACTGACACTACCACAACTTGGGTTAAGCAGAGTAAATAAATCATTTTTGGGTCTGTACACGGATCTATAACAGGATACCAGGCGCGATGGTTAACCTCTCAGAAGATAAATTTAATAAAGTTGTCAAAAGCACATTTATGTCCAAAGCCTATTACAGAGTGGTTGACTTTCTTGATGACAGTCCGGTATTTTCGTAGTGACTATATTATTGTTGTTTGCTTATTACGTTTGTTATTGACATTGGTATGATTATTAACTGCTTTGTTGATTTAAACGTACATTATATTCATTAGATACTTACCTATTTTTGTTTTGTTGTGATGTGAATTTTCCGATTGATTTTCTTTCATTGTGATGATTTATTTTGTATTTTGACATTCATAAAGAGAATTCTTGTATCCCTACTTTGAATAAAATTATTTTGATTTGATATGTACGCAGAGTTTTTTTTTTCAAAATTTAAGAGTGCTGTATCTTCCATCATCAACTCAGCAGCATGCAGCATGACTCAACACAAACACCTGAATAACTAAAAAATATAACTCAAACACACTATGCGTGCTTAAGATTTAAGGGCATCCCTCGATTCCCCTACGATTTCATCATACGGTTCTGACCCGGTGGCAATGAGACCACATTGGGAGAATAACCCTTTCAAACAAAAAAGTATTTTCGAAATTAATTTACAATTGACAAAGATATTGGTGAACGTACATTTGAAGTTGGTGAACGCCACGTACAAAGCGCGGTATGCGGCACACGACGAAAGGGAGCTTCAAATTCCAGCCGTTTCTCTAATTATCATGGTTTTACAGATTTGCCGTTCATTGGTGTCTGTTATAACCGCAAATGACAAATTAAATTGAAATAGAGTATACTATTTTGCTTTGTAATTAAATTATACTATTATTCTTAATTTTGGTTACTACAATCTCACTAAAGAACCATCAGAATTCTATTATCATATCTGTATGAGATGCTTGGCATTTGTAAAAAATAAATGCTTAATTAGAATTTCTTAGTAGGAATCAATTAATGGATTCTATTTATTTATTGCGTAACAATAAATCAAACACGCATACAAAATCCACCTAACATAAATAGATTCACTTCCTGAAAATTGGCATGGTTTTCTAAATCAAACACAATGTATGTATAATTACATAATTTTATGACAAAACAAATTTTTTAGCAAAATAAATTATAACAAAATTATTATTTAATTAAATGAAATTCAAATTATAAAATTGAAGCAATTACGCTCAAAATAATATTTACATTATACATACTGCTTATTATAAATAAATAAATATGGTTTCTTACAATTTATGTAATGTATAGGGCAGTTTATTTTAAAACAAAATCATTTCACTTATTCTATTAACATACAAGCATACATAAAAACTATGTATATAAAGGTATCATTGCCACCATATAATATACATTAATCTAAAATCAATTAAGCTGTTCTGATTTGTATAACTGCTACTACTAAACTATACTTATACTCTCTAAAACACACCCAACAATTTCCCTAGTAATTTTTGCTTTTGTCAAAGAATGTTCCACGTATTCTCGCCTATAGTTTTACCATGTCACACTGAGAACTGGACACCTTGAAGAAAATTGGTTATGTGTGACCACAGACAAGTCAACCTTTAGACCAAGTTTTAACAGGGAGTAGCATTCGCCAAGGCTATGTAGTGACACTACATAACTACGTCACTAGTGAGCCGTCAGTTGGAAGCACGTCGGAAGTCATTAAATTGTCAATTTTGAACGAGCCAATGAAAGCTAGCCGACCTCTCCCTGCAACCCGCCACTTTTTGGCGATTTCGTTTTCGTACTGACGTTTATGAAAGCGTGGTCTAAAGGTTGATTTGTCTGTGTGTGTGACATATAAATACTTTGAAGGTGACACCCAGATGTGTTTTAGAAATTCATCCTTGGACAAAACCACCACTATAACTTAAATAATTTCACAACTCAAACGTTTTAATAACACTATAAGGCACGCATACACTCTGAGTACTTTCGTTTCATCCTATTAAAGATAATACTTTGTATATCACATTGAATTGAGAAAATTTTACACATTCAAGCAAAATGTACTGCAAACGAATGCACTTTTTCAATGTCACCTGATAAGTTTATATACCTTAAGTCTTCCAAATTGTGCTCTAACGGAACTCTGTGGAGATGGTTTTTGTTCACTATGACGTTCAATTCGCCAGCGTCGAGGTAAAATGTGATTTCGAAATTCGACTTGTCTCCATTTTGAACTGCAAAAATAATTAGTAACTATTTCCATTACCTACATCGAAAATATCTCAAGGAGGGCAAGGGGTAGCTTTTTACGTAAATCTCTTTCTTAGCTCAGTGGTTTCTCATTTGTTGGATCTGTCAAAAATAACAATACTAGTTAGTAAGTTAAAATGACTAAGTATTTTTATTTAACTTTTACTTGTTAAAGAAAACATATCTAACACTTGCTTTGGCTTTCATTTGGGTGTTTTCTTATTTTAGTCATTTTTTTTACTGTGCACATCACACAACATTCTTTTAAAAACCAGATGATATGAGATAATGTACATAAATAAAGAACAACACTATCTTATTGTTCCGTTCCTTAATGGTTTTGGTCGTTATGAATATAAATCCAAACAATCTAAAATGAAAATCTCCCTACAAGAAACAAGTCATATCACTGTCACATTTAAAAAAGTTATTACTCAAACCTTCTTGCCACAGAGACAACTAGTGTTGAAGATGTTTTTGTCTGCATGTCAATAATATTTTTAGTTATTAAATGTGATATTACAAAGTTTTCGACTCCCACACCCTTGTTATGCCATGTCATACTTTCTGGATTCCCTCCCCGTTAATTCGTAATTCAATATATGGATGGCCCCCTACGAAATAAGAAAAAAAAGGAATGATTTACCTGAAAAGTATAAGTGCATCTGATATTCTTTCTCATCGAGAATGTTGGAGTAGCCAGATGTTATAGTTTGTATAGTTATATTGTTTTTAATGAAATCGAAACATATTTGACATGGCACATCCGTACTTTGGGCAGATGCGATGCTGACGGTAAGACTGTAAATTAATAAAAATATTAAAATAAAATAATAAAAAATGGCATATGTAATAACGCTAAAGAAAAAAATGGCTTTATTAGTTTTTTAAAAATGATGTTGTCTGTTTGTTGTAATACACACACAGGAACCGAGAGAAACATTGTTTTAACTGTTTTACCAGTCGGGTGGGCGTTTTGTGCTGATCTTGTAAGGTCTTGTAATACTAATTCGTTTATATCATACTTCACATGTGGCTCCAACAAAATTCTTCTTTAAAAATAAATATTTCAATACATCAGCTGGTGTATATTCTACCGTGTATATTTTTTTGCTCACATTTTTGTTACAACACTGTACCTATCTCAATGAACATACAGAGTTAAAACAAAATTAATAAAGAGTAAAATATTATAATTTTTTAAATTCATACTTTAATAAGCTTTAATTTGACACCTCACATAAAAACATTTTTAACTACAAACAACTTTTCTGTGTTTGGGCCATAATTTTATTCTTGTTTGTGTGAAATGTTACGAAGATCGCGTGTGACAGACGAGCAGACAGACGCCTATGTGTAACCCAGAAGTGTTTGGTTTCGTCCTTCTTATTCTTCTATTCCTTTTTTGGATGTAATACTAATAATCTGTAAATTCTTCATATAAAACATGTTACGAGTTCTAAACATATCGCAATACCCAATAATAGCGCTTACACTTGTGAAAAAATTTCATGTTTTGATTGCCTTTTAACATGGTGGAATGCTCTTCAGGATATAGTTTTACAAAGTCTAACCACTGGTTTATTTAGTTTACAAACTATATGTTTGCGACAGAAGACAAATGAGTCTATGCACAGATATAAAGATGAAACAATATGGTTCTGTTGGGTCCTTTGAGCATAGAACCCTAAAAAGTATGAAAATATTGACATCAAAATTAAACTTCAAAAAGTAGAATATTGTGAATCAACCTAAAGATATCACAATGTAGACCAAATTAAAATATAAGCATTGACTAATAAGATTGATTGTTAATTGAATCATTTGAAATAATGATGCGATGAGTATTTTTATCATATTTTCCTTACCTGTATAACCTAATAAACAAGGAAATTTTAGTTTTAGTTATGTTCACCTGGATCAAAATTATCAAAAAATATTCAATTTACAGACAACGCAATTAATGAATTACCTATAGTTTTATTAAATCTACCTATAGATTACATTGTATAAAATATATATTTAATTAGGAAAAAGGATAAGGAAAAGCCGATTTAAGTCTAAATCTTATACTTTAAGAACTATCTTAAATCTTAGTAGATTTTCTATCTTGACTAGTATAGTTCACCTCAAACTTTATGGCCGATTGAAATACAACGCTATAGGCGTGCTTAGGGTCATATAGCTCTCGCTCCACTGCGTCCCGCTACACCTAAAACTGGTTGCTGCAACGCGACTTGTGCCTATGTTCACATCCGCCATAAAGTTTGATTGGAACTGTATCTACTTAGGTAATAGGTAAGTGATTTGTCATAATTTTTTGTAAATATTTATATTGCATAAACCACTACACAAACTATATTATACGTAGGTACTCACTTTTGCGGGTTATTCATGAGTGAGCCAACTACTTTGATGGTGTCGTTGTCGTTCAACATCCTCGGTAGTTGAAACATGTTGGTCGAATTTTCTAGGTTAACAGGAGCATACGCGTTCTGCACATCACCATTCGCACGCGACTGATTGCCTTCGCCGATCGGCCCGATCGCTCTGAACACAATACAAAAACACAATTGCTTATCTAATCTTCAACTCACGATTTACTTGTGAGTTTTAAATTTTGATAATCTAATCTATATTAACTGCTATGAACTTTTGATAACAATATTGAACAGTCATAGAAAGTTTTGTTATGGATACTAGGTACTTAGGTACCAATAAATCTAAACTTTATGTTATCAGTGTTTAAAATTATCTTCATTATAATAGGACCGACGTAGTAATTTTTTGTTTGTTTGTTGACATAGGTACTTGACAGTGACATTTGACATTTCTTTTGTGTATCGTTTAGAAACCTCACGGGAAGGTCACTAAAAAAGGAATGAATCAACAAACATAAAAAGTAAAACTATACACACACTAAAAAACCAAGCCAAACCGATAGAGAAGTTCATATAATATAAACTAGCGAGGGATTTCCACAAATTAATAATATGCACAAAACTTGATTCATAATCGTACCCCGTTATACACTCGAAACAGGTTCTCAACATTTTTGTAGTACGGCGAAAGTGTACACGGTCGACCTTACGCTGCGTTTCGTGGAACTAAATTACTACCAGCACATAGCAATTGAATGATCACCGTTAACGACCATTACGTCACGAATCACCGTAAAATTGGGGTTACGTTAACTATAGACAGACGCCAAATTAACACTGTTCAATGTTTTTCTACATGTATACGTCAGAAACTAGTTTCTTACGGAATCCGCGACGTGAAAGAATGCACGATGTGGTCGTCTCGCCTTTTCACACATAAAACCTTAACTTTGTAACACAATATACTACAAGCCTTACTCCCAACGCTCGAAACGATTACGATTCGATTCTGTTTCGACGTGAAATACTGATAACATGCGCAAAATATAAACTAAAACTAATTAAAGGTATTAATTAGCCAAGTTGCTGCATTTAGAATCCAAAAATAAAAAGTAAGTGCTCATGAGCTTCCTTTAAACAGTTAAAGGAAGCTCATGGCTTTCATGAGCACTTTTCAGTCCTAAATTCTAAAAGAAGTAACTTAACTTATACCTTTTATTAGTGTTAGTCTATGTGTATGCATGTTGTGAGTATCTCATATCGAAAACGAGCAGAATTACATATTGGTTCAAAAGTTGATGAGTCTGTACTCATGAGCATAGTTAAACATGGGCTCATATACTTGTCTTAAATAAACCGAAAAGATTGAAACAAAATTGTTCAGTTAGCCTAACTTTTGTATGCCACCCTTTGGTTTGTCAGTAATACATTCAGTCAGTAATCCTTTGTGCAATGGCGCTAGATTGTTTTTCTCCTTATTTTGATTTTGTTTAATTTGGTCTTTAAAATACAATTTCGTAAGTGTAAAAATTTTGCTTGTACTATTGTTGTAAACCAAATTTCTGTAGCGAATCTATAGAAATAAATTTTGATTAGTCGATTTTAAATTAACAATCTATAGATTCTCATAGAAGTCGGGAAAGTCCTTGGAGTTTAAAATTCCGTGCTTGTTTCGCGCACATCGAACAAAATGAGAACGGATCGAGATAGAGAACTAATAGGTACTTTATAGTGTTGGGAGTAAACCGCTAATGTAAATGCGCAGGTGACACGTGGGCGACGTGTTCCTACCTATACCTGCGTTCATTAAGAAGTCTTCTTAAATGGAATACTGTTTTATAGTTATGTTGTAAAGTACATTTTTGGCTCAAACTTTTGATAGGTAATATGGGCGAGTAAAATCCGAGTATTACAAGCAAAAAACTGTTTTGGACCACGCACAGGTTCCGTAGTCAGCAGGTAATATCTATAATGCATATAAATATGCCTGCATAAAGCACATTTTTTTTTTGTTTTGGCGATTATCGCTCCAGTTTTGGAATAATTCGAAACCTCTGTATCGAAATTACTGGAAACGATTTTGATAGAATGTCCTAATCAAAGTTACTTAACCACATGATTTAATAAGTATATATATTTTTACAATTAGAGATTAGGTCAAGACAAACGGACGAATAGATGACTTGACGAAATTATATAAGTATATAGGAGGTTCGGATTCTAGTTGTTGGCTCCAAAACTATAAAAACAAACGAATAGCCTTCAGTTTTTTAAATTGTCTTTCTTAAAATACTCAGTTCTCTCTCTTATCTTATCA
This sequence comes from Luffia ferchaultella, assembly GCA_949709985.1. Taxonomy (NCBI): domain Eukaryota; kingdom Metazoa; phylum Arthropoda; class Insecta; order Lepidoptera; family Psychidae; genus Luffia; species Luffia ferchaultella. Next base: position 18,064,680 of record OX453249.1, read on the forward strand.
ATAGGTAGACAAGATAGGTAGGTTAAATATTTAGTTACTACGCGGGTTCGATTCCCCGGATCAATATTTGCGTGTATGAACAAGTTTATTTTTTGTTCCGCGCCTAGTTGTAAAATATCTATATATTCAAGTATGTATATCTGTTATCTAGTAGGTACTCACAATACTAGCCCTGCCTAGTTTAGGACTAGATGGCCGTGTGTGGGATGTCCCAGCACACTGTGAAATTTTCCTTCAATTGCGGATATTTTTATTTTATCCCTTCATCCTATAGATCCAACATAGAAATATAACTTCTGTGAAGGAACCACGATTTTATTATGTTAGTTTTGAAGTTAATTAAACTTATGCTGACGTCAGCAAAAAAACTATTTTTTATTATACTCGTACATTTCAAAATAATAACCTGATTTACATAAATAATTGTGTTGTTACAGCAACAATATAATATCTAACTTCATGCAAAGTTTAGCAAATAAGCAAATAAGTTAACAGTGGGACTCCAGAAATATAACTTTTCTAAAATTCCCATAGAAATATATGGAAATAGAGTTGTCAAATTTCAAACATCTATTTTATTAAATTTAATTAAAATAGATTGATGATGATTATTTCCTTTACTCCCGACATCCGAAGATACTAAAACTTCTACAGATGGTAAAATAACATTTTCACTCTAAACTCAAAAATGAAAATTCTACAACTCGGAAGTCCCAATATTATTTGCACCTAATTTTTTTAAATATATACCAGATTATAATATAAAACTATTAAGTAAAAAGAAAATTCAAAATTTAAATAATCATAATTATCCCTTGTATTTAAGATTATTTTTAATTCATTTTCGAGTGAACTAGTAGATATAATATCCCTTTTATAAGACCCCATTGTACAACAATTGCAAAATCATATATTTGAAACGAAATAATGTTTTTACGGTTTCTATGGAGTTTTCTCGAGTTTTAAAATAAGTAACTTCAAAACTAAACATAATAAAATCGTGGTTCCTTCACCGAAGTTTTAGTTATACATTAGATCTATTAGATGAAGGGATAAAATAAAGATGTCCGCAATTGAGGCAAAATTACACAGTGTGTCTTGGTATTATTTTGGTTATTATTTAAAACTGAAGATACCTATTCTTCACAATGACAAAAAAATACGTCTCGAAATATTCCGTCACTTTTTTTTGTTTTACCTTTGCGATGGGAAGGCGGATTAAACTCTACAGATTTATTGCACCCACTAAACAACCGCCTGAAGCAGAATAAGGACGCGTGTCGTTAGCCCGAAAGCTCTAACGACTTCATCGGAGCGGCCAGGCAGCACACTAGGGTGTTGCCGGCGCGAAGTTGTCCGGTAACCCCTAAGGGTTACTCGAGGCGAAATGATTCCGTTGGCGCGGGCCTCCGGTTAAGATTTACGTTATTAATATAACATGAAAAGTGTTTTATTGTTCACTCATTTGAGATGAGGTCAGTAGGGGGTGATTCCGTCACTAAAAACATTTTCATGGATGTGATGTTTGGGAAGAAGGGATTTTGTGTTTTCAAATGGTTTTCAACGTTATTGCGCGCTCCGATAATTCGTTGAATTCTCGTTAGAAATATATTGGCATTTACAAAATGAATTATTTAATAATGAGCAAAATATGTGAATTCCACTATATAGTACATCATTCAGTCATATAATAAAGTAGTAGATATAGATATACATCACGAATTCACGAGTTTAGATCGGTTGTCACCAAAGCTAGATAAGAGTATTCAAACAAAAACATAATAGAGTTAATAGAGCTGACGATACTTCGCATAACTCCAAAAATTAGCGGCCATGTGCTTGCCATGTACCTACCTATATCGCATCTACATATAGTTCCAATCAAACTTTTATGGCGGATCGGAATACAACGCTTTATGCATGCTTGCGCAGGTTCAGTCATATGCCCCTCGCTCCACTGCGTCCCGCTACACCTAAAACTGGTTACTGCGACGCGACTTGTGCCTATGTTCACATCCGCCATAAAGGTTGATTGGAACTTTAACAATATATATGTGGTAGTATGTATAAGATTTTTGTTTTTAAATTAGCTACAATTTATTCATGGTTCTAGTGCGCAAAAATACACTCGTTAATAGCGTAAATTTGATACGTGGTTATCAAATTAACGTTACACGAGGATCTTTGCTCATTATCGTTGTCGTAGCCGTGGAATTTCGATGTCGGATTTCTAATACGTTAACGGCGCTGATCTATGTTAGGCGTTATACATACACTTGTTAAGCCATAAACACATTCGAGATTACTAATATCTATTTTCAGACAATCGAGTATAAGCGTGTGTGTCGTTTTACGTAGGTACGTGAGTGTACTAACCTTTGGTATTAACTAACCGGAGTACCAAATTATAATAGCTTCCGTACTAAATATAGAAATTGAGGAGCAATTCTCGTATTTCTAACGCTGTGTGGACCTATTTACAGAGACAGTATAATAATATTAGTGATTGATATGAAATCGTCATTTAATTATATAAAAAAAAACTAAATTAGAAATGATTACAAAAGTATTTCACTACCACCCACAATTAAGACGAATCTAACGACACTTGATGTGTTAAAATCCATCAAACCGTTAAAACTACAGAGTGCAAAAGAAACAGACGTTAATAGATACATTCGAAAAACATTACCCTTCGCAATCGGGTAAAAAATATATTTTATATAATAAGTAATCGATAAAAACCACATTGTGTCCAATGTTGCCAAATGTCAGGCAAGTTGTGCGTAGCTAGAAAATTCTGTGACCTTCAAGTCACCGTTTTCAGTAGATGTTTTTATGAAAATCGTGTTTAATGATACAAGCTTTTAAAGTGAGTTTTGTTGTGTTCGTTCTCATAACTATGTTTCTAATTTGTAATTTTTTACTTTTACACCAATTTCAATCAAATATAGAGTGTCGTGATAGCCCAAAGCGCAACGAACCTGTCTCAAATTTATAAGACCATAGGGCCATGGTTCGAATCTGGGCGTGTATCAATGAGTTTTTCTGACTTAAGTACATAACTAGCACTAACCCCGTGCCTCGGAAAGCACGTTAAGCAGTCGGTCCCGGTCGCTGTCAATAGATGGCGGTCGTTACAATTCCCAACCCGCAGTGGAGCAGCGTGGTGGATTTAAGCTTCAAGCCCCCCTCCTCACCCTGGGGGAGGCCTAAGCCCCTGCACTGGGGTAAAAATGGGCTGATGAAGTGAAGAATCAAATAAAGCTTCAAGTTTAATATGGCTTTGTTAATAAAATTGTAAGTTTGCTAAAACATTTTAATTACCCAAAAATTATATTCATTCATTTTCTTGTGATTAAAATTGAAGTAATTTTAAATCTTAATTAATATTAATGCGAAAGCGAGTTTATTTGTTTGTTTGTTACGCTTTCACGCCTAAACTACTCAAGAAATCATCATAAAATTTCAAATCATCCAGAAAAACATCTATTCCCGAAGAATAAAAAAATAGCTTTTAGACGGTCAACCGGCATAACAACTCAGCCTACTGATGGGTGAAGGGGGAGGGTGGTGCAAGGGTTATGATGAGGGAGGAGAGGAAAAGGGCCTGTGCGAAACCGGAGTGGGACACTATATGATATATGTGTGAAATGTTAATGCGAGTGGGAGATGAGAGCGGGAAAGAATAAGCACATATTAAAACGGAGAGACGGAAGCCGGAGTTAGATCAGAGTAAAAGTGTGAGCGGGAATGAGAACAGTGGTGAGAGCGGAAAACGACTGCAAGGGCGTAACGTCTGTCCGCGCGGGCGAAGCCGCAGACGGAAGCTAATATGATATATTTATGTGTAACTTTACTAAGCTGTGTCAGTAAGATTGTACTAAGCTCATGCAATTATTTTGTACTGCCACCACTTTCGTCGTGGCATTTTTTTATTAGGGTTCCGTAGCCAAATGGCAGAAAAGGAACCCTTATAGTTTCGCAATGTCCGTCCGTCCGTCTGTCTGTCTGTCTGTGGTCAACTATTGGCAATATATAGATGAAATTTGGAAAGTAGGTGTAATCTGTAAACCGCTACACAACGACGTAGTGAAATTAAGAAAAAATTTTTTTGGGATAGGTCGTTTATATCGTATATTAACGCGAGAGGTACCAAACTGATGTTTTTGGATATTTGGAAAAAAATTATGACAGGAGTATATATAACGTAGTTAATACGAAAACTATCACAGCTAACTAGACTGTATTATTTAACGAGTAATAGATTAATTTATAAAATGTACTTTTATAAGCAAACATTTTGTAAAAAATCCATAGAAAATGATAGATAGCGTTTAGTCAATAAGCGAAAACTAGATGCATTTTATATTTGTGATGTTATTGTAAAAGATAATTTAAAAAAAAACAATTCATGATGAAGACTGCATTGTATTACTAGGTACTATAAATTTACGCTTTCCTTTGCAGAACTTATTCTCTTCACAATCGATACTAAAAGCCAAAGGTTCACTGTACTAAAGCAAGTAATAAAAATTTTCTCTAGCTATCAGTGCACTCATGTTATTAGTTTTTGGATTAGCTAGAGAGGATCACGCGCCTTCTAAATAACTAACGAAATAAAAATGAAATATGTTTATATAATAATTCTTAAATTACATAAAAATAACGATTAATTGTTTAGTTAGATTAACGTCGCGCTCGTTTTTTATTTTGTATGGTGGTACGGAACCCTTCGTGTGCGAGTCCGATTCGCACTTAGCCGGTTTTATTACAGTACAGAAAAACATTTAAACTTTACTGACGCCGAAATAGTACTACAACTAAACCTTTTATAATATTACTAAATCAAATCAAATAAATTACAATAAAAATTAATAAAACGAACTTGTTTTGAAACTTGAAAAAAAAACGATGGTTTTTCTTGTTAAATTATAATTTTAGTGATTGTACAATAAAAGGAAATTTTATTGTATCATAAACCCAGCTACACGGCTTCGTTGACGAAGTTCTGAATAATATCTAAAAGTATTGAATTCTTTACTTTTCATAATAAGTAGTAAAACCTTAGAATAGAAACAATAAATAGTCCGTTTGCGGTGGCGCACCCAGTCTCGACTTTATTACGTTGTTCCATTTTAATGATTTCATTAATGGCATTACGCCCACTTAAGATCTTGAAAAATTTTAGCCTATCACATTGGTTGGAATATTTTTAAATAGATATCGTAAATTTTGTCTCTTATGGTGTCATTTTTTTTTTATAGATAGTAGGCGATTCATATTGACTTTTGTTAGTCTGTGTATTGAAACAGAATTCAGACGTGATTAACTTATGTTTAGTTATTTGCAGTAGGGCCAAATACCAATTTTCATTCATATAAGAAAGATAAAAAATGTATTGGAAACTCTATATTCCAATTTTTATTTGCTCTGAATGGATTATAAAAAATTTTTTCTTTGCTTGGTTAGTTCTAAATTTTTGTTTTAATTTCCAATAAACTCCCTTTGTCGTATATCCATAGAGATCCTTCTATTATGCAAATGACACATTATTTTGAAAATAGCTTTGTTCCATATGTTAATGTATATATGTTGCGGCATACGTGTGATTTTAATTTTATATTTTACCAGATGAATTTTCGCTGTCCATTTTACTGTGATAATTCACAATTTTTGAAGTCGAAATTAGTAATATCATAATTTTACTAAACTTTTGTCGTGGTGTAGTAGTTATAAGATAAGTAAAATTAAAACATTAAAGAGCGCAGGCCCAGTCGTTTGGCATTGTCCCTCATTCCCAGAGGGGGCGAAAAGGTACCCCCTTCAGTAAATTTTTAGTGGGCTTATTGAACTCAATAATTTATTAAGCTCAGGGTGTCGCGGGAAATGCAGGTCTTTCCCCCAGTGCGTATCAAAATGCTGGGGTTGTTCTCCCTCCACATATAAAAACACTTTAGGCATGCCCTAGACTACCTACCCTAACCTACTTTTTCTACGCTACAGACAAGTCTGCTTGGAGTCGCGAACTTCTTCTTTTTAATTATGACGTGAGTCGAAACTGGTTATTCGGTTCTGACGTCAATCAACTGTCAACCAGCTTAAACGGCGCTAGTATATTCATATGAAAATTATGTTCTTTTATGAATCAAATATTTTTTTATTGTCTCCGGGCGGGAATTTACATATATTTTCAACTACCTCAAGCTAAAACATGAGCATACTAAAAATATACTATCTTTGTGTTATTAAGTAAAGCCCACCCGAAACATTTTTGTATTGTTTATAAAAACAATACTACGAAGGCTAAAAAAAATTAAGTTTGAACCTAACCGGATTCAATTTGGATTTTCCCCCAAATTTAATTACCGGCCAGAAAATCATTGCTTACCATTTACTACAATTCATTTACATATTTATTGTACCTATTGTTTTGTTCCAAATGCAGAAGTATCGTGATAGCCGAGTGGCAGCGAGCCTACTTCTTGTTTAGAAGGCCGTAGTTCGAATCCCAAGGCATGTACCAATGAGTTTTTTCTGACTTATGTACATAAATATCACTGACCCTGTGTCTCGGAGACCACGTTAAACCGTCGGTCCCGGTTGCTATCAATAGATGGCAGTCGTTAAAATCTACCAATCCGCACTGGAGCAGTATGGTGAATTAAGCCTCCCTCGTTCCGAGGGGAGGCCTAAGCCCTTGCAGCGGGGTATTAATGGTCTGATGTGGTATGGTATGCTAATAATGTGACAAAACAATACAGTCAATAAGTAGATACATACTGTAATAACATATATAAAATCACCTAAATTTCATGAAGTAATTTCGTTTTGTTCTAAATAAAAAAAGTTGTATTTCTTCATCGATAGTAGGTATAACAGGTGTCTTATACAATATTTAAATAAATATGTACTCACTGTAAAATTGTTTCTTGCGTTATTGTCATTGACACACTTATTCCCTTGATGTACTCTAAACGTAGCAATATTAAAGCGTACACTTTCACAAGGATAATTTTCATTTTTCACTTCAATTACTATTGTTATTTTATTATTATAGCTATTTATTTATTTAAAAAAAATAATTATTTATTACAATAATTATTTATAGTCCAATACGAAACGGCCTCGATCTTGCGAATTTGATGACTGAAATCCCGTTTTCCTTCACAATTTATTAAATCAGGTAATGAATGAATCACTAGGGACCATTGTTTGTACTATAACATCATTAGTGACGTAAAATGGTTGCATACAAATTTTATTCGTTTTCGCTATTATTCTAACCAACCTATCTAATGACATAAATGTAATAGTAGATAGATTGTTACACAAGGGGTGAAAGTGACCTATTTAGGCACGAGATGGTTTGCGTACGAGCATAGTGAGGGCGCCAATAGTTCGAGTGCCTAAATAGGTCTTCCACCCGAGGTGAACATACTGTTTTTCATTACGAATATGAGGAAACACAGACAAGTCAACCTTTAGACCACACTTTAATAAACGTCAGTACGAAAACGAAATCGCCAAAATTGGCGGGTTGCGGGGAGAGGTCGGCTAGTTTTCATTGGCTCGTTCAAAATTGACAATTTAATGGCTTCCGAAGTGCTTCCAACTGACGGCTCACTAGTGACGTAGTTATGTAGTGTCACTACATAGCCTTGGCGAATGCTACTCCCTGTTAAAGCGTGGTCTAAAGGTTGACTTGTCTGTGTGAGGAAAGTGCAAAAAAACGCGTAAAATCCATATCTGAATCCGACAAACTCATTTTATACAAATAATTGAATACGTAAATAATTAGCACTCGTCAAAACAACTGAAGATCGAATTGTCACTTTGTCGCCTTTTTTATTTTTCTTTTACTGTGAATTTACTGATTCTACCGGTCAGTATTTTTTATCATTGATGATGGTTAATATTTAGCTCAAATCTATGTAAATTAAATAGTAATTTATTTCAAAGTAAATTATAAGTATAAAGTCATATTACAAAATTGTTGATAATATTCTTTTATTACAATTTTACGCCACGATTCAACAGAGTTTGTTGTATAAAAGTTGGGACATGGCTTGAAAATTTTTTTTTTTTAAATTTATTTGACAGCAGGGAAAATCGTTTCCCAGGGACGAAAAGTACTACTTTCATCCCTCTGATTAGGTAACTTCAAGCGTACTTTCCGAGTATGAGTAATGAAAAAGTGTTTTTGTTGTGCTTTATGTCGTGACGGAATATTGAAACTACGTGATTTTTTTAACCAAGATATAGCTGATAATCCTGTCTTCCATCCATCCACCATCTCACGCACGGCTATCTTGTCCCAAATTAGGCAGAGTCTGTATTATCTGTACTAGATAACTAATATACCTCCATACATACCCACTTACATATCTTTTTAATAGACACGAAATAAACAAGTTTGTTCTTGCACACAAATATTTGTCCCAAGTGGAGATCGAACCCGTGACTTTTAGTTCTGCAGTTAGGGTCTATAACCACTTGACTGATCAGTCGACCGAAAGGGCGAAGCGTAATATATCTAGGACCTAGCATGTCTAACACACGGTCATGTATAGGCCTAAACTAGACAGAGCTTATACCATTGGCATTAGACAAGATATTAGATATTTATAATGTACAGTTCGTCTCAAACTTTATGACGGATCGGAATACAACGCTACAAGCGTGCTTGCGCAGGTACAGACATATGCCCCTCGCTCCACTACGTCCCGCTACACCTAAAACTGGTTATTGCGACGTGATTTGTGCCTATGTTCACGTCCGCCATAAAGTTTGATTGGAACTGTCCTACTGTTTTGCCTGGCCTAGATACCTATAGGGTTGAAAACTATGTAAACAAGATTCGAGGTGTGAGGTGAGATATTAGTGGAATTAAAATTCAAGAACATTTTTGGAGGAGCAAGGGGGGAGGATACGTAATATTTGAACTTGTAATAATATTTCATTATCTTTAACCTAACTGTACAACCCTTGTCGACGCTACAAAATTTACATTTTTTAAGTAATTTGATAAAAAAACTTTTAAATTTCATTATAACTTATAAGTTTTTGTTTTGTCTTTGAGATTTTTTGGTTTTGGCGCGAGTAGTAATTGTTGTATAATATTGCACAAAAAATGTCACTTAGGTATCGTGATTCCCAATAAGGAAATAGATAACGATTAGAGTATTGATGGAAAAAAAATACTGTATTTGGAAAAAAAGTCCTTGGACGATATCGAACCGTAATATTTGTGAAATCTGATTAAAAATTAACCCGGTAATACGAAAATATAAATTTTAAGAAAATTTTAGACAAAACACACGACTTTGTATCACAAACACAGAGTTTACACATCGTTTAAATAAAATCGATATATATATATTAATTTTTTTTCAGTACACTGGTATTTATTTTAAATGTAATTAATTTCAACAGTATTATTTTTATGGAGTGCAAGCCCGAATATAACTGCAATAGTGTATAGAATATTTTCGAGTCTGTGATGTTTTTAATATTATACCCTCAAAATTATTCAAACTTACACGAGTATAATAATGTGAAACGTCAAATCCGTACAAATTTGAAACATTGAAATTTTCGTAATACATTGAAAGTAGTTGATATGATTGTTTTAGATTAGAATTTCATAAAAGGAGATTGTTAATTATTATTAAATTTCACAATTTAACAATAAGGCTTAATATAAAATTCAATATAATCGGTACAAATTGTGAACCTGAAAAATCTGAACCCCCTTCCCCCTTTTGAGACTCACGTGATCAATGAACGATTCCCAGTTGAAAGAATGTTGGATTTTTTTCTTTTTTTGACATTATAATACGTAAAATTACCGAGTATAACGCAAATAGTTACTAATTAAACACAGTCTAGCTCAGAATTTCGTTTGTTTTGTATGATTAACAGTTTTTGCTTTGTATACGCGTGCAAATACAACACAACGGGATAAGTTTAGTCTTTTTAAAACTCCTACCCTTCTGGAACATCACTACATATTATAAAATAAAATCCCTCGCCGCGTCTGTTTGTCTGTCTGAACGCGATAAACTCAAAAACTGCCCCACGAATTGGCATATTATTGACACCAATAGATAGAGTGATTCAAGAGGAAGGTTTACGTATATAATTTATTAATGTTTTGTGGAAATTTGTCGAAATATGACGATTATTGTTGAAGAAGTCGGAAAAAAATTAAACCATTCATCGAAAACGCGGCCTAATCCTTTTGAAATATAACAAAATAATGTATGGAGGAATTGTGTCTCTTTTATAGGACGAAAGAAAAGTCCGCGATGGCATATGTCTATCTTTTATGAATAGCTTACTATACCTATTTTTATGTTTAAAAAAATGGTGTCATGTGATGAGGTATTTGGACAGCAATTTATACGTATATAGTATTAATCCTTGTCAAATTAAATACGTTATGTTCCTTCAGCATTCAATGCACATTATGATTGCCCTGTACACTATACAATTTAAATTAATATCTTAGGAGCTATCGCGAAGTATAAATATCGCGCGCGATATTTATATTTCTAGCAGCTGGGCACCACCGCGCCGGCTGGCCATACCGGACGACGCGACTCGCGTGGTTAGGCTGAAGTTATCAATGTTGTATACCTACAGAGAAATATTGTAGTTTGTTTTTGTGTATTTATTCTTTACTTTTTCAAATATTTATACGATTGAAAATAAAATGCAATAAAAATACTCCAAGTAGCATGAATTTACGTTACATTTGAATCTAATTAAGTCCAATCCACATGTTCGACGTAACAAGCTGATAGGACACTACCTACGCAGAAAAAAAACACTACGGCTTATATGCTCTGCTACCCGTGCGAAGCCGGGACGGGTCGCTAGTATTTATATAAATTAAAATTTTAGAATTATGTTGCAATCGATCTTTTTTTATTCGGGGTGTCCGATCTTATCCTTAGTGCAAAAAAATCGAGATTTCGTTATGTTATGAGAATAAACATATTCAACGCGCAGGAAAGATCGTATGGATTTGATTAGTTTTTTTTTTTGCTAGGAAAAGTAAGAAGTGAGGTTTATTGAAACGATCGGATAGTTTTTATCCGATTTTTACTTGCGATATAGAACGACGATCTCGCCTTACTGACCTTTATTTAACCTGTTTGTAACAATTATGTGTAGTCAAGGAAAAGACCGGATGGAGGAAAAATCACCGAAATTACCTTGTTTTTTTTTTCTAATGGTGCTTAGCACAGGGCCAACTTGATCGTGACTTGCCGGAGCGATTGACTTACGGGAACTGGAGTTAGGGGCAGCATAAAATAGCGTTCTGCACAATGTTGCCAGTATTAAAAAATATGGCCGAATTAGGCAGATATTTTATTGCTACGTCCTTCCATCTTATATGTTTCTATTTTTGCCCGGAGCAACTCGACTACATCTCGAGTAATTACAACTCTGGATTGGATAGGTATTTGTTTGGTAGATATTTCATGGAAACGTCCATTTTAAATAAAAGTATTTTTTTAACGTAAAAATCTCATTTTTAGAATTTCGTTCCTCAATAGATAAAACGGAACGCTTTTAAGATCACATCACTTTATTATCCGTTTGTCTGTCTGTCGTCGAGATCCTTCAGGAAGCTAGTCCGCCTCGCGCTTAACTGTTTAAATTTTCTATGTCGTGTCGTTGCAGGAGAATCGAACGTTTACACTTTGGGTACTGTCGGCGCTCATCGTGTCGTCACCACGAAGTTGCCGTCGGTGGGGCGGACGCGCGAAGCTATGACCGCTGCAGGGAACACCACGACCAGACTGCTTGGAATATTCCAGAAGGTATTGAATAATTAGTAAAATTGATTTAAGGCAATCGAAGTTATTCCAAAATACACTGTTTGAAAACTTTTTTTTTTTTCAAATGGAGAATCTAAAAAAACCAAAAATTTCTAAACTTGAACTACACTTTTCGGTTATTTAAAACTTGATATATTTTACTTCATCACATTTTTTTCCAAACACATGGGCGTTGACGATTAAAAATAAGTTTTACATCAACCGTAGTAATTGGTATGTAATGACAAGTATCTTTGAATAGGTCATTAGATAACTTGAATATTTTGACCGTCATATAAAACAAAAAATAAAGAGATACGACTTCGTAATAGTAATTAAAAAAAAACTGCTTAAAAGCGAGTCAGACACATTTGTACAGGGTTCCATACCATAAATAATCGTATTATCTACCACGTTTTCTTAGATCTGACCTTAAACCCAAAGTTCATTTCGGTAATATGTACTTTTACGCCTTAATTTTTTGTTGCGGCTAGGAACTAAACGTTAAATTCTGTATAGAGGAAAAGACAAAAACGTCGTGTCGTTTTCGTTCTGTTAGTCAGGGACCGTGGATATATAAATATATCGCCTGGTACAAAGTTCCAAAAACTTATATAGACCAACAACGTGAGCGTAGTGGCACTTGTAATGTTTTTGTGGTGTTAAAAGTTGTTAGAAAGCCACGAATACTTTACATATTTTAATACCATTACCGTGCTTCGGAGGGCACGTTAAACCGGACGCTGTCAATTGATGGCGGTCGTTACAGTTCCCTACCCGCAGTGGAGCAGCGTGGTGGACTTAAGCTCCAAGCCCCCCTCCTCACCCTGGGGGAGGCCTAAGCCCCTGCAGTGGGGTAAAAATGGGCTGATGATGATGATGATGAATACCATTACCATCCACTCCCCAAGGAGTGGATTCTGTAGCAGTTAGTGTTGACAGCATTCACAGGGGTCTATGTTATTCTTCTGAGCAATAACATTTTACAGCCGTTTTACATTTTTGCCATTTAAAATAAACATATTCATATAAATAGATATTCAGGAATTATGTCTTCATAAGTTGCTATGCGCGAATCGATCTAATATCGATTTTATTTATAGCGATTTTGTGGAATGTTTATTTTTGTTCCCAACCTCTTCCAGTCGAAGGTTAACGAAACAGAATTAGCTGACTGCGTTCCGGGTTATTGATTTGATTGGTATTCGAATATTATTTTAGTGTCAGGCTGTCATGCTTCCACTGCTGGAGTACAGCCCTTACCCAGCATTGAGTTAGAGAAGTTGAACTCGGTTGAACAATAAGCCCACCATGCTAGTCCGCTGTAGATTGGGGCTGTTAACGTCTGTCGACACATTTTTAGAAAATCACTACATATTATAAAGGCCCTCGCCGCGTCTGTCTGTCTGTCTGTCTGTCTGTCTGAACGCGATAAACTCAAAAACTACCGAACGGATTTTCATACGGTAGTAGTCACGAGTTGACAAAATGATTCCAGAGAAAGGTTTAAGTGTATAATTAATTGATGGTTCCTGTAAATTGTAAAATATTTGCGGAATTTATAATAAAATATATTAAAAATACTACAAATTGGATAACCATATGTTGAATTTAAATTTAATTCACATGTGCATAATTCAACAAGCTGATACGACACTACGACAGAAAAAAAATGTATGCATCTATGCTTTGCTACCTGTGCGAAGACGGGGCGGGTCGCTAGTAAATAACATAACATACGTACACATCAATACACATAAATACTGTGCGGACTCCGCACCATCTATTGAAATGATTCATAAATGGGTTACTGATTTCGTCTTTATCTTTTGAACACACCGCTGATTGCTATGTGAGCGGCCAGCGCTACAGTACCAACCAGACTAGGTTTAAAATTTTTATACCTCACTGAAAATAAATTTGTCTATTTAATAATATGGTGATTGATATTTATATATCTTCTATTAATGTTCCAGGTGGAATACGTGTTTTTGGTAGGAGTGGGTGGTGGAGTACCACACTATACGGATTACTCACGCCACGTGCGTCTGGGTGATGTCGTACTCTCTACTCCGGCTGTAGATCTTCAAGATAAGTAAGCACCTTTCATTTTTTGCAAGCTTTTATTTAGCTTCACTTGTATGTCTGAATCAAACCTAACAAGCTAATTTAAAATCACTTTCACTTGACCTACGAAACTTTTTAACACGTACATAGGTGTGTGATTTTTTTTAAAAGTAAGATTGTATTAAGGCCCCTCACTGCCAATCACTTTTTTCCAGTTGGAACCTGGTTATATTTCTCAGTTTATACGTGCAGGTATAATTAATGATATTAAATATCATATGTTTAATAACATATGTTTTAAAGAGCTTTCAAATTTAAATGTGATGAGAGAACAAAAATAAAATTTATTTTTGTTCTCTCATCACATTTAAATTTGAAAGCTCTTTAAAACATATGTTAGTTGAAAATATTAGATGTTGCAAGGGTTTTTTTTATTTTTAATTGTTTTTTGTTTTACTTTATTTTTTTGTAAACTCAAAAAACTTCATAACTTGTATGATTGCTTTATAGTAAATAACCTAGGCTCCAAACCGTGTATTAAATATGTATTAAATGGTCCTCTCATGGCAGAGGTCATAGTAGAAATTGAGGTTTATTAGACACGACCGACTAATGCAGTGGAACAATGAGTAAGTTACAACATAAGCCGTTCTATATGTGCGCATGGCAAGTTCTTCACTCGTTTATTTCGCCAACAACCAGAATTTGCAGCAAAGTAATATAGGTACACTGATATACTCATACTACACAGTCTGATGATCTGTGACAGCTTATTCGTTTTCTTCACACTTGACATTTATCACTGTCGCTTAAAATTATTTGATAACACAAATCGAACTCTTTCCTCGCCAAACATACAACCTTTTATATTTACCGGTTTGATCGTTCTAATTCTTTAGAGAAAACTACCATCGAATTAATTATCATTTGTATTTCACGGATTTCTCTGGCATAAAATTAGTGATATTTCTCCATCACTAGTTCGGAAAAAAGAACATCGAAAAAATAGTTAGTTTAGTAGAGAGTTTGGAGAAAACTAGTGTAGACTTTTATAGATCTACGACACTCGTTAATATAATGCCAAAATCTATTACATAGAATTCCAATTTAGCTATGATTTTCTACATTAAACTATTGCTTTCCTTTCCCCAGATATGTATACGTGTTCTGCGAGAAAGCTGTCCACAACGAAAGCGGTGGCTGGGACTTCGAAATTAAACCGTATAAGCCAATCGATAACCGACTGCAGGAGATTGCGACGCGTCTGCACTCTCAGTATGGATTGAAGAAGACATCCGGCGCGCCTTGGGATAACTATGTTCAAGAAGGTCAGAGGATTATTATCACCGAACTTTGAATGTGGCTGACTAGAAGGCGCATGTTTGCTAAAATCAATATTCGAAGTCGACAAATTTTGTCATCTTTACTACCTACTTGAACGAATTATCGGTATCTGCCTTTTATTCAATAGTATGTAACTAGTTGTGAAAGGTAATACACAAAATTCCTAGGCACAACACAATATCTAGGTAGCCAATCGCGTGGGCCACACGCGCGTACCTCCTATCTCCCTTACTCATCCTATGACTCAAATGCCATAAATTTGATTCTCGAACTAAACGGCCAGCGATACTTTTCTATTTTATTTATTTTATTGTCGTCGGCGCTCAAGAGTAAGTAGGTGATGCTTTTTACAATGCGAATGATATTCTATTAAATTAATTCAAAGCTCGGTCATTATTAAAAAAAAAATATATGTGTACACTACTTAATATTAATTAGGAATATCTATACTAATATTATAAAGCTGAAGAGTTTGTTTGTTTGTTTGTTTGTTTGAACGCGCAAATCTCAGGAACTACTGGTTAGAATTGAAAAATTCTTTTTGTGTTGGATAGTCTATTTATTGAGGAAGGCTATAGGCTATATGTATAAAATAATACTATCTGTCTGTCTGTCTATTTGAGCAAATCTTCAAAATGGGTAAACTGATTTTGATGAAACTTCACAGATATGGAAAGGAAGTGGTCAAAACTGACATACACTACTTTTTGTATGTCTGTATGTACGTCCATCTGTCTATTCGAGCTAATCTCCAAAACGGCTAAACCGATTTTAATGAAATTTCACGGGTATAAAAAGGAGGTGGTCAAAAATGGCATAAGCTACTTTTTGTCCGCCTGTCTGTCTGTACGTCTATGTCTCTATTCGAGCTAATCTCCAAACGGCTGAACAGACTTTGATGAAACTTTGCAGACGTGAAAGAAGGTTGCCAAGAGTGAAATCAGCTACTTTTTGTGTCTGTCTGTCGTTTGTCCTCACTGATCTATCAGCGTAGATAAAGCCGAAACTACTGTCTAGGAAGCTGAAATTTGGAACAGTGTTTATTTTATAACGTGAGTATAAATTTTTTAAGATAGGAATATTTGGAAATTTCAAACTTAAGGAGGTAGGAATAGAAGTGCTTTGTATGAGGGTGTTTGTTCTTTAAAGTTAGAAACATAAAAATTTTAACAAAAATAAATAATAACGTGTTTCAGGGTTTTTAGATTTGCACATTTTGAGGGTGGGAAACGGGAGATGAAAAGTATGCGAGTATTGGTTTTCTTAAAGGAGTGGGGAGAATGAAAATTGAAAGTTTGAACGGGTGTACCCAATATTAGTTTCAGCAAAAAGTACGTATAAACCATTTCGAATGTTAATACTTCCTAAGACAGTAATGTGTAGTCTACGCAAGCGAAGCTGCGGGCGGTCGCTAGTAGTTAATATTGGCATTCGCTCGTGATTTCATCAGCGTGGTTTAGGTGATAATATTGTAGACTTGGTGTCATGTTTAGGAATACATGGGATATCTTGCACATCTAGTCTTAAAGTACGCAGACACATGTAATATAGGTAGACAACTGATATACACACTTAAATTCGTTTTTATAATACATACGAGTACATATGTAGATATTTAATGCACAGACATGGAACAAATAAATAGACTTGTGAATCACATTACACATGAATGCATGCATGCATTATTCTTCATGTTCTAAACAAATAGACGTCGCGTCGGTCGGTAAGAAATCAAACACGATAAACAAAAGTTCGTTTTTTTTTTAAGTCAATATCATTTGACATTATGTGTGTTTAAAAGACATTACTTTTCTAAGTCTGCCCCTGTACTAACCGTAAAAATATGAAAATATCGTAGGAATGGTTCTTAACGGGAGCGTAAGAAATACAATCGATTCACTGCGTTTCGACGTATCTTTTATTAACGATTATTAGATATTATAATATTTTTATATCACTTAGCTCACTCTGCGTACATAAGTTTTTTTTTTCGAATCTCTTTCGACCCCGAATGTCCTTTTTTCTATTCTACGTTAAACGTTCTACGTTTTAAAAATACGTTCTAAAACCTTTATACATGATGTTGTGTATGGCCTGTATGTTAAGTGGCCAGTTACATACGCTACAATATTATAATTTTTTTAAAATCCTCATACACAGCCTTTTCAAATGATACCTAGGAATACCCAAACGTAGCATCGCGAATTGACTACCGATGCACCCTTAGTAAGTCAGCTTGCTATATACACACGCGTCAACTTGAACACACTCGTACCATAGTAAGACTACCAACCGCCTAGTATGTACGCTGCAAAGTTTTATTATAGTTATACGGCCGCCATTGCAGTGCTTCATTGGTTGTTCATTGATAGGGACTTTAGAGGTTTTATTACGTATGTGCTCGCTCGATGCAAATACTAAACTTTTTTTGAAGAACCAACTAACCCCCAACTGAAATGTGAATAAAAATGTTTCATAATATTTGATTCTAACACTATGCCGAAATTTGAAATCTTCATATTACGTGATTTTCAAGGATAAAATGCATGGAATCCGCTTCTCTCTAATGCGTTTCTCTGTCCTTCTCCGTCTGCTAGATCTGTCTAAAACTAAACTCTGTGACTTACAGATTTGTTTATTTATTATTTGTTAACTAGAAACAACAATCGTACTGTTCATTAGATTGCTTTCGGTTTTTTATAGGTTTGAAACGCCTACAAGGCGTTCCAGGCCGTTGGGAGCCGCCGAGCGACGCCAGCGACCGGCTTTGCGTCGAAGTCGGCGACGGCGCCTACATCGAAGTGGCACACCCTGCACCGCTGCACGATCAAATGTGTGTAACTATTTATAACTCATAAGTAACATCCGGTACCACTTAAGTACTATCCCATCTCGCAAAACTGGAATCTTTGATCTTTATTATTATTTTATTTATTTATTCAGTATCGCTTATAAACTTTTGACCATATAAACAGTAACCTAATATGGTACTTCAGTAGCCTGTTAAATTAGTGTGTAAATGATGTGATTTGAAACTGGTGAAACTCGTTTTGAAACTAGGTAGCTTATATCTTATTGTAGATCCTAGAGAACCTCTATACAAAATTACAATACTGGTTTATTACCCCTGGGAGAAAATACTGTGGAAAGTCGGAGCAAATTCGAAATTCGTATGTACAGCTGCTTTAATGAGGGATATATAAAAAGGTTAAGATCGTAGATAACGGCTTTGCTCTTTGGCTTTACTTTTTCACCTATTTGTACTAATTAATATTTTAAACGTTTGCGAAAGTTTGTTTATTAGTAATTTTGTCGCGTCTTAACAGAGCAACAAAACGGAGTTATTTTTATTTAAAATATAGGGACGTCATGTATGCCCGTGCACAAGACTAAGCTAATCAAAGCTAGCCGTTTAATAAAATTTCTTAATTCAAACAGCGACGGCTATCCACCATCCGGCGATGATTCTTCAAAATCGTCCGGTATACGCGTTTGGTGCGCGCCTATAGGCGGCGGACGAGCGGCCGCGTGCGCAGGCGAGGCCCGTCTCGCGTTCGCCAACCGGACCCGTGTCCTAGCTTACGACTGCGAACTAGATGCCGTTTTGGACAGTGTCGTGGGCAACAGGAAGGATTGTTTCATATGCGTTAGAGGTGAGTTTGACTATTTACAAGGTAGTCGTAAGGTACCGGAGAGATTTCAGCAAAAGCGAGTCACTGCTACGAATAAATAATCTCAAATATTATTTTTGGTCTGTCGTTTTTTAAGATATGAAAGAAAAATATATAATAACTATATACGTAGCCGCTTTGTGTTGACATTGGGTACCAAAATTGTTAACACAGTATCTTTGGTAAAGATCGTAATTTTCTATTGAATGCCACTAAATGGGGATGAGTATTATTTTTTTGTTTATTATTAGACCTATAAAGACTTGGACTCCAGACCTTAAAAAAAAGGATAGAGTTAAAAAACCGTAAGGTGTTTTAGGTGTTGCATTTTATTTTTTTGGGAACGTCCTTAAGTAATTAATTTAATTGTTCTGTGTTTGATTAGCCACAGTGTATATACAACAATGTAATTTTGACAGGTATATCGGATTACCGCGACGGCACACGAGGCAAAGAGTGGCAACCACACGCAGCGTTGGCAGCCGCTTCGGTCGCCAAAACCCTGATATGCGCCATGGATCCCCCCACTGATTGAAATCTTGCCACCGAGCTGGTTTTATAAGTTTTAAGATGGCTGTTTTCTATTTATTAACCGAGTTTTCGAAACCGATATCTCATTTACAAATATTCAATTTAGGCAATCGCACGTTTATTTTGTTGTCTACAGTGATGTTTTATTTTTATAGATACGACAATATAAAGAAAAATTTATTCCATTAAAATGTCCTAATTTGTAATCGGAACGTTTGTGTTTCGACGCTAGCCAATGATGCTGCAGTGGCATTCGTCATATCTGGACGTTTGTGTGCGTGAGATTGCCCGAGTGGTTACATTTATTAATATTTAGAATGAGACAACGAAACTATAAAAATAAAACATCGTCTCTATACATAAAACTATCAGTTGAAGTCATTTTGTTATGAATGCTATTATTGTATCCTATATTATATGGATAGTGTAGGTACATAATAGCCCATATATTAATAGGACAGCGTTGAAATATTCATAGCTACGATTGAATCAATAAAATTCTTGTTTTGACTACAGTTTTCATAAATCTCATATCCGTTCTTGATCCAAATTTTATATTTGAACAAATTCGATTCACCGGATTTCTAAAAAGTAATGTTATCCCGTCTTAGAGATAACTGCAAATCTAAAGTAAAAAATAAATCTTTTCACTTGACTATAAAAACCTATAAAATAATGTTAAATCACCAATATTATTACTGGATGATAAATAATTTTCTTATCATGTTACTTCATAAAACGTAATTTATAAAGTTCTCAATTTATTACGATGATGTTGGAATCAAATATAAAATCTCAACCCAAGCACTACACATTAACCCATTTGGGTTAGGTCCAAGGTCACGAGCATTTGAATGACAGGGACAATGGATTGATAATGATTGATGACAAGTTAATAGGTTAATTATAACTTTTTATGTAGTAAGAACCATTTACAGCCACAATTATTTATTTTATTGAATCTTACTGTACATTCGATGGATAATTTTGGTGTAAGTCTTAAAATGCAGTGATTAATATTAACTATAGTTAAACATGTTATATACTTATAGGGTGAGGTGGGGCACGGTGAAACAAAAAAGTGTTTTTAAATTTTAGAAAAAAAAAGTATTTATTAAATCAACATAATTTCTTTACTTATACATTAGACAGTCTTTGCTTTACTAAATGGTAATAAATTGTTGATGGAACAACATTACAATTCACCGCAATTTGCATATTACGGAGATCATTTTTTGTTGCGGTGTACCCCAGGGCTGGGGTACAACAAAACACCCATAGAGGCACACTGCAACAAATTGGGGCACAATGAAACACAACAATAAATTCTTACAAAATCTACAACATTACAATTCACCGCAATTTGCATATTACGGAGATCATTTTTTTGTTGCGGTGTACCCCAGGGCTGGGGTACAACAAAACACCCATAGAGGCACACTGCAACAAATTGGGGCACAATGAAACACAACAATAAATTCTTACAAAATCTACAAAGTTAACTGACAAAACAACAAAATTAGGTCAGTCTATATTATATATATATATATATATATATATAAATATATATATATATATATATATATATAAAAAAGCTTGACGTTTGGTTTTTGTTTGTCTTATAAGAGGTTGCAAAATAATTTCGATGTCATGTTTTGCAATGACTGCCATATCTGGCTCTAAAGGAAAACAAAAACCATCTGATTTGTTGCTCTTTCTGAGGTAACTTATACTCATTCGTTTCATTATCAATATCTGTTAACAGGTTCGCTGCCACTTGAAAAATTTATGATCAACTGGGAGGCCAAATAATTTTTTTTGTTTGATCGACTTTAAAAGTGATTAACTTAGATTATTATTATACTTAATTATGTTTATTTGTATTTAACAGTAGTTTATGTGAGGAAGGAAACTGCATCGCACCGGTGCGTGTTAGGCACTAGGAATAAAATTTTCATTCCCAGTGCCAAAGAACGCACGGGTGCGGATTATGAGTCTACTACGTTTTTATGGTTTATTAGGAATAATACGCTGTAATTTATTTAAATATGGTTTATATTAGTTACTTCTTATATGGTTCTAATGAAATAAACTACAAAATGGGAAGTTCTGAGTGGTAATTTTCAAAGCATTCCACACAAAGGCCAGGTTTGTCAGGACAGGTATTACAGTACCAAGGAGAGTCAGTACGCTTTTTATTCTTGGTGCACTGGCGGCATGTCTTTCGTTTGAGACGCCCATTTGAAGTAGTTTCAGTGGCTTTCTTTATTTTATGAGCACTTTGGATATTTGAAGGTCTATTTCCTGGTACATTTTCTGGCAGCAGAGCATTTATGACATTCAGGCGGTAATCATAGAGAGACATTTTACGTTGTCCTGAATATTTATTGTACATCTTCATCGAATTCAAGAAAAGTAATTGGAATGTGTGGATGGCTACTTTCAGATACCAACGTAAAGTTTTTCTTTCGCAAGGATAGTATGCTAGAAGCTGGTCTTGCCTGTCTACTCCTGACATGTAATCGTTATATTTGGAAATAGCTTCTGGCTTTTGAGTAACATGGCCACGTTTATTTTTGACTTCAACCATTTTGTCTTCATACTGGGTAGTAATATAACTCACAATACGTTTATCTTTCCACACGCCAACATGCACTTCTTCACGAAACATTGAGCATTTTTCTCCTTTCTTCATTTTTTTTTTTCATGATTTCATGAGGATTTTCTTTCAAATCTTTACGGAGAGTGCCCGTGCAATAGGTGTTGTGATCAAGCAGCTTCTTCGCCAAACCATAACTATTATAATAGTTGTCCATATATAATTCGTGACCGTTATTTAGTTTTTCCCGAAGCAGCTCCATAACTACTTTCTGAGCGTGACCCGTTCCAGTTACGTCTATATCTTTTGGACCTGCATAAACTCGGAACTTCAATATCAAACCACCTGGTTCAGTGAGCATGTATAACTTTATACCGTATTTGTGGCGTTTATTTTTGATAAACTGCCGAAAACTCAGTCGCCCTCTCCATAGCACCATACTTTCATCCAGAGACAATTGTGCTGCAGGATAATAACATTCAGTCATCTTGTTGTTGAAGTAATCAATGACACTTCTAACCTTGAACAGTGGGTCCTCACTTTCTTCCTCTGAGGTAAAATGCAAACATCTCATTATAAGGAGAAATCTGTTCCTGCTTATTTGTTGCCCAAAAATTGGAATGGAAAACAGCCGATCAGTTTTCCAATAATCTTGTAGACGACTGAGAGGGATAGTTCCCATGTGGAATAGCAAACCAAGGAAAATTCTCAGCTCGCAGACAGTAACCGGTTTCCATCCAGTAATCCTGGCAAAATCTCTACTTCGTCTGCTTAGAACTTCCTGATTATGTTTACTTATCAACCTCTGTGCCTGTGCATTCGTCTCAGTACAAATCATCGTTAAAAAATCTTCAGTGAAAAAAAATTAAAATAGTCAATAGGATTTGCTCCTGCAACTTCGCCATTAAATTCGTTTGATTTTGAAAAATAGATTTCCTTCATCTCACCAGCTGTAGTCCATTCAGAGGTTGACCCTGATGCAGAGGGTAGGTTTATCTGGGGTTGACCTTGGCTGTCTGATACAGGTGGTGAGGATACAGGTGGCAGGTCTTGAGCTGTAGGTGACACTAATCGACGTGCCGGCGGGCGTAATTCGATATCTAAGAGGTGTTCCTCACTTTCGCTCTCTGATGATGACTCCTCGTCATCAGGCTGGTAGTTGTCTTCAGAATTATCAGAATACAGTGCCGCTTCTATATCACTGTCGTTTAAAACATAAAACACTTGTTTACGCTGCCTTTTCGGTCTAGAAGAGCCTTCGCCGTCATCCATTTTTATTGTTAGTTATTTGTACATAAAAACTCAACCGTCAAACATACGAAAAAACCAAAAAAACTGTTAGAAAATTTAAAATTTCAAGCGCAGTGCCGCTCTGAACACAATGTCCCTGGCGCAATGCCGGCGCCAAACTGAGTCTACTATTCTATTGAGACGCGAGACCGCACCGGTGCGTAGACGGCCCCACGCATGTACACCTCACCCCGCACCCGTGCGGGGGTGGCAACGAACCTGTTAATATCTGACCTATGAAATATTTTACTTGTTTATCTGTGTTGAACCTAACAACAACAAAATCGTTTCTTTTGGGAGTGCTATAACTAGATAAAGGTATATTGGTGGAAGTAGTTGAAGAAGCTGTAGAACAGTTTGTAGCATCAGAATCTTCACTAGAATCTACAAAAAGCATTTTCGCACCTTTTTCCATCTTTTCTTGGGTTTCCTTGACAACTTCAGCTTTAACTTTATTTTTCTTTCTTTCCTTTAATTTAGCTTGTTGCTCGATTTCTTGTTTGACTGGAGTATCTATCGCAATAATTGTCTTCCCTGTTTTTCTACCTCTTGTTGAACCAACTCTAGGCTTAGCCTTTGGATAATCACGGCACTCAATTGGACTTTTTAATATATTTTGGTCCATCGTCCTTGTTTCTTCTTGTCTCTCAGAATTAACCCGGCGAGATTCTGCGTTCGATAATGGATTAGTATTTATAATCGGTCTGTCATTACTCATTCCAACGGTTGTATTTTCTAGTAATTTATCTGCTTGAATCGTTTCACTTGTTGAAGGTTCTACTTGAATAGGACGATTGGTCACCTCACTTGGCATGTAATCATCATCAGAAAATATGTTTCTGTCGTACGGGAAAATTCCTGTTTTTAAGAAACCCGATTTAATATTTGCAGGTGTCATAGCTTTCTCAAAAGCTAGTCCTAATATTTCCCCTATATCGTAAATTGAAATTGGAATCCCAGGATTCCGCATCATCCATGAATCTGCAGCTGCACTGTAATATGTTTGCAGCGGGCCAAATACTGAAACATCCAAAGGTTGGAGTTTATGGCTAGTGTGGGGTGGAATGGTGAGCAGTGTGACTCCATTATCTTTAGCAACATTTAAAGCCTCTGGTGCTAAATGACTTTCATGATTATCGTAGATTAAAAGACAAGGATTGTCTTTTGAAGCACCGGTTACACGTACGTAGTGTCTCATTACTTCAGGAAACAGTTGGTTGTTCATCCAACCTGTAGGCTGTGCCAACCCCAGTGTTCCAGGTGGAGCTTTATTAAGCATAAAGTGTTTAAATTTTTTTCTAGGAAACACCATTGCAGGTGGCAAAACGGATCCAGATGCTGACACAATGCAACATGTGGTGACAAGTGTCCCCCGTTCACCGCTGGTAACTTTGTTCAATTGCTTGGATCCCTTGGCCGCAATAACTTTCTTAGGTTTTAGCTCTGTAGTTGTGCCTGTTTCATCTAACGCATACAGTCTTGTACCGTCAGCAAAGCTGAGATTCCTTTTCATCACGTTATCTAAATTATCAAAAAAGAGTCCAACATTATGCCTATTGAAAGATGTGGTCCGAGAAAGGCTACACGGCTCGGGCTTTCTTTATGTCAAGTCAAGATGACGTTTCCGAAAACCGTATAACCAATCCAATCCCGCCATTTTGTGGGTTTCCCATGACTCAGGAATGGCCAAGCTATTGTATTTTGCTAACTCATAAGCAAGTTTTCTTGTCTCTATAGTGTCTAACCCATATGACATTTTTGCACGAGTTATTAAATATGCTTTTAACCTAGCTTCTTGATTTGGTTGAAAAACTTTACGCACCGAATAATTGGGCGTCAGACGCACATTTTCAGCTTGTTCTCCATCGCATGATTTTTTCTTTTTAACATATCTACACAGTGTGGAGTAATTGACATTCTTAATTTGTCCTGCTTTTCTCAAACTCATACCTTCCTCTACCAACTGTATAGCTGCTCTCATGTCATTTTCGCTGTGTAATCCTATATCGGTTTTTCTTTTTCTATTCCGCACCATCTTGACTGTCTATCTAAAAAACAAAAGCCAATAATGTAATAGAACAGTACCTACACATAATTCTTACAATAATGATACTATGGGGCACAGTAAAACATGTTGCAGGGTGCCCCGTTTCAGTGTACCCCAATGTCACCTAGGAGAGTTAAAACGATAAATTAAAATTTGAGGTTATGTTTACCGGAGAATGGTTCTGCAATTCAAAGTTACTATGAAACAATATAAACATAAAAAAATAAACACTCACCAAGAACCTTAAAACGATGGATTGAAAGCGAAACAAATCTACAGTTGTTTTTGCCAAAATATCACTAAAAAACAATAATATCGAAATAAATATCGCACTGCTTAATGGCAAGTGTAATAAAATGGCGGCTTGTAGGGTTTCCAATACTAAAAAAAAGTAAAGACAATTGCTAACAATCCATAAAAACATTGTTACTGTTGCATTGTGCCCTCGTTGCACTGTACCCCCTCTGACCCTATGTTAGAATGAGGGTCCACAGTTTGGACTAGATCCATTAATATCAATTTGAGATTGTAGTCGAAATCTTCTTTGTATCCATTAATGGGGAACAGGTTATACAGTTTGGGAAACTGTAAGAAAAATTATTGAAAGTATACAAATTAACAAATAATACGATAACAATATAGAAAACGATTGTTTCTATTATATTTATTACTAACAGACAAGAAAAGTTAAATTAAAAATTAATAATAGATATAAGAAAAGTTGGAAAAAAATATGAAACAATAAAATGAAAAAGACTATAAATTATAAATTAAGAAAATTATTGTAATCAATTTACAGGTACGCTCGCCTTACAATCGGCTGTTCAATTTATAGAATAAATTTATCCACAATATTAGTTTTAGTAAAATCTACAACTTAGTATATCATTAGATAACATATTTTCGCTTTTTGCACACGACTCTATGCACATCACAATAATTTATTCCAAGTTGTGCTCGATGAGTTCTTCCATGAAAGCCCAAGAACAAATCCACTTTATATAAAATATTGTTGAAGAAGCTGTGAACCATATTCCTCAGTAGAAATATGTGTTAAGTCTTAGAAATATTAAATAAAAACATAACTGCTGCGGTTGAATCGTTCTCCTTGTCACGTTAATTGATAAAATAATCCCTGTAAAATTGTCGTTTTCTAGAACGACGCAAGTTTTTTTTGCAAGTTAGACTTCATCGAGGTGTATTAAATTCTAGATAGTATTTCTTTGTGAATGAGAGGATAATGTGCAATTTTCATCTCTGTTGTACGTCTCAGGACTTCAATGACCTCTCTTCGAATACGAGCCTTTGTGATATTCTTGTTCATAACTTCATAGAAAGTACGCGGGCAGTTAATCTTAAATCCAATAGATAAGATTAGCCAAATTTATTTGATAAGAAATATGTTTGAATAACAACAACTACTCATTCAAAGAAATAACAATTGTTATAATTATTGTGGCTGCGGGACCTAATTGAATATGCCAATTGACTTATTTATTTCCAAAAGCATTCCGCTTATTTGAAGACTAAAAAACACTTGATATTAAGTGTGATTGCCAATATTATTATTTTGCATTAATTATGCTTAACTTATATTTACCCTTTGTAGGTATACTTGTTGAAGTGTTTGTTTGTCCGCTCATTTTCCTCACATTGGCTATGTCTATTTGTGCATAGCACTGACAGCCAGGCACTTTGTAAAACTTGACCTCTAGGGTGGGTCATAAATAAATGAAACATAATTATTAAAAAAAAAAAAATAGTTGTTGTCGAATGAATAAATCCTGCGAGAGCTTAAAATGTAAGTAAATATATTACTAACACTGCCATAAATGGCCTATTAGATTGTAGATCTTCCAAATACTTTAGTTATTGATATATTAAACCAAAGTTTAGACTTTTGGCTGTTTCCAAACACCAGGTCTAGTCTATTTTGTGAACTTAGTTTTTTTTTTGTTGTTACATTTGTTTATTAAACAAGTAAGATCACCGATGTTGAAAATTCACATAGGTTTATTTTAATTAATTGACTTAATTTATTTGGAAATAATAAAGCCATAATAAAAGATGAAAGTACATTTTATTGACACGACCTTTAGTGTAAAAATGTGATTTTTGTGATTATATACTTTGTTGTTTTAATTTTATTAATAATAGTTTTAAATTGCATTATCAGTTGATTCGAAACGATAAGAACGAAGTGGGAAGGAGCATCTGATCAAAAAACATTTCTATTTAGTTTCATTCAAGTTATAATCTAAATATTTCTAGGAATTAGGTATTTAGAAATTAAACTTATTGTACCGTGTGTTCCGTACCAATTACACTGTTATTGTGTTATAAAATTGTTAAAGAAATAACGAATTTTGATCAGTCTCCCCTAGATTTTGTCTTTTATTTGATATTAAAAACCCATGGTTATTGTGTGTGTATTTTTGTTGCCTTATTTTTTTTTGTAATAACTTAAAATATGTTTTTTCATTGTTGCTTCTGTAACGCACAAATAAACGATTTAAGAAATTATGTTGAATTTTATTTTATAAACTTTGCGCTTATGACCCAACAAAGATGCCGCAATATATATGTTGTTTTAAAACGACTAGGCCGATTTTGATACGCTTTTTCGCATTACATAGATATTAATGGAAAATAAATTGCAGTAGATCTGTTTTTTTTTACGGCTGGGTTGGTTTTTATGCAGATTGCAGCATTACATACTTAGGTAGGTAGGTATATATGAGGCAAAAGGAATAAATAAAAAAGAATTATTTTTTAAAACCCCTGTCCAAAAATGTTAAATATTAAAAAACTTGTCCTAGTTTCAAAATTTTCTAGAAAGCACCACAATGTCCTGGAGCATCGCGTGTCTCTTTATTAGTCCCATTACAACGGTGTGGTGCACGCGAGTGAAGCCGCGGGCGGAAAGCAATAAATAAAATGTGTTTTACCAGCTAGTGTTAGGCCTTATGCGCACTAGCAGTTTACGGAGCGGTTGGTAGGCCAAATTCAAATTCAAAAAGTTTTTATTCAATATAAGATGTTTACACACACTTATTGAAAGTCAAAATAAATTGATTAGGTACCGGTTCAAAAACTAGGAGAAGAACCGGCAAGAAACTCCTCCCTGTTTATTTTATTTAAATATATCTATGTTTTTCTTAATTTTTTTTTTAATTTAAAAATCCTCACCCACCCTAGAGAAAGCATTTGAGTTTTTATGTACATAAATTAATTTTTTTTTATAAATGTACTGACAAGGGACTGTCAAAATGTTAAGCCTAGATTACACGTACCGAGTATATTGGCGAGACAGTACTCTCGGCCGAGTGCTCGGTACGTGTAAATACATCACCGAGCGCTCGGCCGAGACAGAGGGCGAGACAGTCACTCGACCCTAATCTTTTTACTAGACCGAGTGCCCACCCCCGCGCTTCCCCGCACTGACTCGCTCGCTCGCTCGGCATGTATAAACATGCACTCGGTCAGTGTGCACTCGTCACTCGGCACATTTAATTAATTTTTTTAAATGTCCATGTTGTGAGCCTGCTTCAAAAGTGAAATGACTCGCCTTCAAAAACTAAAATACGTGTAAACACTACTCGCACGTCCCTGCTGTCTCGGCCTAGTACAATTTCACTGTCTCTCTCGATTACTCGGTACGTGTAATCAAGGCTTACTTTCTCTAAAGTGAGCCTTCACATTAACTCTAGATTTTAATTTATATACAGCTCTAATAGCCCTTTTCTGCAGAACAAATAGGTATTGTTTGAATGTCAGCGTTTTTTCCCCATAGCAGAATGCCATATGACCTATGAAAGTAGCTAAAATAAACCAGCCTCGCTGTAGGCACATCGGTTAGTTTTCTTATTTGCCTAATTGCAAAAACAGCAGAGCTCAGTTTACCAGCCACCCTCATAACATGAGGAACCCATTGCGTAAATTTGCGTCGATAGTATTAGCCTAAGAACACAGTTTCATTAACCAAACTTAATGAATCTCCTCCAAGTCTCAAATTGACATCAACTTGGCTAACATTGAGCAATGTAAATTTTAAACATTTTATTTTATTTGCGTTTAATAATAATTATTAGCGTTGAACCAATTTAAGACCTACAAAAGTGAAGAGTTTACTGTTGGAAATTCCTCTTCATTTCTATTAATTTTCAATACGAGAGAAGTGTCATCAGTAAACAACACTATCTCGGCAGATTTATATATCAACATAGGATATCGTTACCGCGGCAGGCGAAGTGGAGCGGCGCCCGACGGCGGTGCCCACCGTGATTCCCGCTAATCTCCCCCGCCTGTTCAGTTTTGCGCTCGGCGGTGGACTTAAAGGATCATTTGGAGTGCTATCTACGCAGCTGTCTGTGTATATGTAAATACTACATGCTGCCTGCTGTGTACCAATGAGTTTTTCTTGACTTAAGTACACAACTATCACGGACTCCGTGCTTCGGAGGGCACGGTAAGCAGTCGGTCCCGGACGCTGTTAATAGATGGCGGTCGTAACAGTCCCCAACCAGCAGTGCAGCAGCGTGGTGGATTTAAGCTCCAAGCCCCCCTTCTCACCCTGGGGGAGGCCTTAGCCCCTGCAGTGGGGTAAAAATGGGCTGATGAAGTGAAGTGAAGTGAGGACATGCTGCCTCTATGGTGTCCATTTTAATTGAAAAAATACCTGCTCAGAACCCGCCTATGAAGGTGGGAAGACCAGCGGATGGCGGGACGGTTTCTGCCGCGGGAAACCGTCCTGTCGCCCGCCATCTCCAGCGGTTTATGCTCCGCCACCCGCCCCGCTAGTGCGTATACATATACAGCATTATTTTCCAATATTTTGAGCTATTTGATAAAAGTATATTAATTTTCCTGTACTGAAATACTACATATATTTAATTTAGGTTGAGTGAATTTAATGGGAAATTTGTGTTATAAAATATATAATAGTTACATTATTATTAGTTTATTGATATTTTAAACTCTTTATAAAATTTTAGATCAAATCCTTCTCAAAATACACTGAAACCGTGTCTTGATTAGTGTTATTGTAGCCAAGCCTTTTGCATATACCTCTGTGGATAATTGTGAATCGGTTTGAACAATAATAATATTGATCTTAATACTGATACCGATAGGGTCTAACTAAATTTATTTAAATTAAACAATTAAAAATAAATTGAATTTCATTTCTTAAAACAATTTTGCTGGTTCTTTTTAGTTTTAAATTTTTATTTGCAGATCAATTCTCGTGAATTCCGCGTTACACAATAAAGAGTAGGTACATTTCAGTTATAATTTATCTGGTAAACACACATATTTCTTTGTGAATAGATTACTTAATAAGTAAACAAAAACGAGTATGAAAGACAAAAATATTTATTTGAATTACAATTAAATCATATAATGACCTTCAACAAAATTCCTGAAAGGGATTGTTTTCCATTTTCCTTGGATAACATATCAGCTTAAGCAATCTGTAAAAAAAAAAGATGTTTAGTAGATTATCTTTTGTGGGTTTTCACCACAGACAAATCAACCTTTAGACCACGCTTTAACAGAGAGTAGCATTCGCCAAGACTATGTAGTGACACTACATAACTACGTCACTAGTGAGCCGTCAGTTGGAAGCACGTCGGAAGTTATTAAATTGTCAATTTTGAACGAGCCAATGACAACTAGCCGACCTCTCCCCGCAACCCGCCACTTTTTGGCGATTTCGTTTTCGTACTGACGTTTATTAAAGCGTAGTCTAAAGGTTGACTTGTCTGTGGTTTTCACATACAGAAGTAAAATTGGCTTCTAAATGTCCATAGCATTTCATACATAGGTATTTCAAAACTGTTATGTTTTATATTTTAATTTATAAAATGTATCTGTAAATCATAATATGGTTTTGCATTATAAAACATTTTATATAATAAATACAATATGACATAATAATTATGAATTAGTATAGTGCCAATAATTAATTGGCAATCAATAGAATTAATGTTACTTTAAATATTTTTTTTCTCTAATGTTTCTGTAGTCCAATCAGTTTAATAGATAGATTGGTCCAAATTATGGAAGTGACATAGGGTATCTCGAAAGCGGCGGCGTAAAGCGATTGTAACACAAAAAAATATATTATTTGTGTAACATTATAATTAAATGATTAATAAATATTTTATTGGGTTGTAAATTGGTCCCCAAAAGGTATTTCAGGCTGGGACAAGCAAAAATTACAATAGATATTTGTTGTAAAAATTAAAATAAATTTTCACTTAAAATCAACCAAGTAGGTATATTTTCGTTATTGGTGTATCTCCATTTACAATACCTTATAACATTGAAGTCATATTTAATTGTATATTTTATTATTTGTTTGAGGAGGTAACAAACAACAAAGAACATTACATGGTACATTGCACTTTACTCAAACAAAATTCGCAAGATTATAAAAGCTTGTTTATTTCTTTTCAGTTAGTTTTTTTTACATAGCCGGGAATAATATCATTTATTATATTTACAATAGTTTTTGTAGATACTTCAAAACACAGGAGTTTGAAAAATCTTTTTTTTTTCTTTAAACGATTTGTCTATTTCTACTCATATTAGTTTGATTTTTAGGGTTTACTACCTCAAAGGAAAAAGTAAACCCTTATAGGATCACTTCATTGTCCATCGGTCTGTCTGCGTGAAGGTAGTCGAAAACTGTTATTACCAGGCGTCACCACTGGCTTCGTTTCCACTGGCGACAAATGGGATTTTTTTTCCAATTTGTCGCCAGTAAGAACGAAACTAGTGGTGACGACTGGGACAGATGTTTCTGGCTACTTTTTCCAATTGTCACCATATATTCGTGATCAGAGTCCACACAGACCCTTAGATATCGATTTTGAAAGCAATCAATTCAGTAACTAAAAAGATCAAAATAGCGGTCACTTTTTCAAATTTTGAGCACATTTGAATAAATTTTTGTAATTCAGGTAGGGCGGAATCTAGTATGAGCGCGCACGCGGGGATCGATGAATGATCTAAGACAACAAAGTGTAGTTTTTTACTTCTGGTCAAATAATTTGCATCATGTACAGGTTATATATATATTCCTTTACCTTTAACGCGTGACAACCCTTATAATATTACATTAATTTCTCGCTTTACTCCAGCTCTACATAGACTGTAATTATGCCAAATATCACGCTTCTCCGTGCGCGTAGTGTGCTTAGCTTAAAAAGGGGTCAGTGTTTTCTTCACTAATTAATTATGTAGATTTTATGATAGGTCAGTTAGTCTGTACTTTAAATTTTTGTATTAAATATAATTCACAAATAATTTTACATTACTGGATGTACCACTATAACATATATCTGACGTTTAAACCTCATTTTTTCAATAAATTCATTATTTTAATCTTTAAACTCTATTTTATTTTATTCCGTTTCACTAGTAACAACGAACAGAAACACTGGAAACTGAAATTTTTTATCCCATGTCTTCCATTTATGTAAACTAATGCAGGTAATCCAATAGAATAAGACGCAGTTGCTTTTTGCTTCGACATTGCTAGGTATACACTTACAATTGGAATTGGTTTCTTCCCATTTGTCACCACAGACAACAAATGGGAACTTTTTCCCATTTGTCAGTGGGGGCTAGGCCAGTGGTGACGACTGGGAATAACCGGTAGAAAATAATATCAAATGCATACTTCGGTATACGATTCCCTAAAGCTGTAAAAAATCAAAATGCAATCAAAAAATATGGCCATTCATACCATATATTTTGTCAGTTGCACGTAAATAAAAAGCTGTAGAGTATGTTGACTATGAATTATGAAAGGCAAGGTCTCACAGCACAAGTAAAGGAACAATACCAAAATAGTTATTTTGTAGATATATCACATAAAAAATATTTGAAAATATCAAGTAGTAAAACTTTGAGAACTTTGCCAAGTACGAGGCGGACTTGCCCTCTAAGGGTTCCTTAGACTTACAAACATATATAGACTTTTTTATTGTTACTAGCACTAGACACTAGAATGCCACGTGAACTTAAATAAAGTTCACGTGGCATTCATACGAAATAATTTGGTAGTTGATTGGTACATTAATATATTAGTAACATATAACAATATTAACTCTGGATGTAATATTTTAAGTTCACGGAATACCGCCATACAAATCTAAGATTCTCTTTTTTTGCCTGGGTACCTTCTAATCCAATACTGATTAGGCACTTCTTTCTCTTGACAATAATTCACAGTGTATTTTGCATAGTTTCAGTTTTCTGAGCCAAAAAATTAAATGACAAGCTATCATGTCATATACAGATACCAAAATGAATACATAAGTGTAATGCAATGTAGATATTGCATTATAAATTTATGCAATATTATAATTTTTATAGGAAAGATTCAAGACAAATAGTAATATACCTGCTTGTCAGTGGAGAAGCTCAAGCCTTAAAACATGTCCATTATTCTGAAATATAAAAAATATTTTATACAGTACCCAAAAACATTAAATATATTGAACACATATTTATAAAAAGCAGCCCACTCCAATAATAAATGTTTAGAAATTGATATAATTATAAATAAATATATAATTATTTTTACAGTGTTAGATTACAAAACAGGTCACAAGAAGTTTACTAGTAATAAACAGGGTTCTATAATATAGCAATAGGTATACATTTGTAACTCTACATTGTCTTTGTTTTTTATCTTCTTCTTTCTTCTTTTCTCTCTCTCGCTCTCTCTCTTTCTTTCTTTGAGATAGACATGGTAACTTTGTTCTTAACTGCTTCTGCTCTGAACAATTCTGCCAGTGTCAAGTTATCTATTTTATTATGTAATAAAAAAGGCAATGTTCTACAGTTATTTTGGAAGTTCTTCAAAAGAACACTAGCATGCACATATGGATACGTTCATACGGATACTGCATTGTGAAAACAAAAAAATATACAACATAGACCAATTATACAACAGTTCATGTTTTGAAACATTTGCTGTGAAGTCACATTTTTAACTGACATGTACCATTCATACTTGAAAAGAAAATAATGATTCTGAAATTACATTTTATGTGTAATTCAGCAAAATGATTGTTTAAAATCCATCAAAATGGTTTTTTAGTTATTAATTATATTGAATAAAAAAACTGATTGACCTTCGACTTGCTTACTTTGACTATTACTACTATTTTACATCAATAAAGCGGCCTGCTATGTGCCACCGTGGTAAAAAAATATTTTTTTTAGTTTTCATAAATAAACTCACACTTTCTATAAATAAACCCCCACAGTATTGTTCGGATGGACCGGAACATGTTATTTGAGATAAATACTGACTCCAGTAAATCATGAAGATTTTTCTCACTAGAGCACACTCGCATCTTGCTCCCATCACTAATTTTGCTGATGATGATGACCTTTGATTGATTTCACCA
Source organism: Luffia ferchaultella (assembly GCA_949709985.1). Classification (NCBI taxonomy): domain Eukaryota; kingdom Metazoa; phylum Arthropoda; class Insecta; order Lepidoptera; family Psychidae; genus Luffia; species Luffia ferchaultella. Next base: position 18,099,488 of record OX453249.1, read on the forward strand.
AAATGGACCATTTTTGATACCTATTAATTTACCATGTCTTTCTCAAACATTATATTGATAAGTATGCCAATGGGTAAAATGTGATAAAGTGTCAATTTCAACTATTATACATGTTTAATTTTCTATTGTTAACACACATAAATTTATAAAGATATAATAGTAGGTAAGTAAAGATATAACATGATGGTAATGAAAGCCCCTTCATAACAAAAAAAAAACACTCAAAATATGATCCAAAAAATTAACTCATAGTTGAGTTGGAAATCGAAAAATTGGTTGAGGAGTCTTTTCATATTTTATATACAAATTCAGGGCTTTTAAAAAAAAATGGTTTAACAACATTTAATTAAAGTACAGATGTGCCATTTTGTTCGATAACTTGTTGCAATCTTGTGGATAGTGACATGATTTTGTTAATGTATAAATTTTGGAGTTTGTGGTTAAAAATTTGTGACAAGTAGTTTCGACAGTCTTCTATTGATGTTGCCTTTACACTACCTATAGAATTCTGAAAAGACTGAAACAAGTGGAAGTCTGAGGGTGCAATGGCAGGGCTATAAAGTGGATGCATTAACACTTCCCAGCCAAACTCTCTGTTTTTGCTGAATGGCTAAAGATCTGTGTGGTCTGGCGTTATGATGATGAAATATCTTCTTTCTATTGATCAATAAGATCAATTATGGCCATTTTTTCTCAATCGCATGCTTTAGTCTTATCAGCTATTGGCAGTGAACATCAGAATCGATGACTGTGCCTGGCGCTAAAAACTCATAAAGAACGACGCTGTTCCAATCCCACCATACACTCAACATCACTTCATTGCGTGTTAATCTTTTAGCCATAATCTGTTGAGCTTGGACGCACTTTAACCATGACCTTTTGCATATGTTCTTATCATAAGTGGTCCACTTCTGATCATCAGTGACCAATCTTTTAAAAATGGTACACTTTTATTGCTTTTAATAGAAAATTACAAATGAGTACGCAGTTCAATACGTTTCTTTCACTTAGCTTGTGTGACCACCAAACATAGAGTTTAATTTTGTGTCTACCCATATTTTCTCAAATGTGTCAAAACTGTTTTATGATCAATGCCCTGTTCTTCAGCAATGTTGTAACTTCTAATATTCCAATCTTGCTCCATATTTTCATAAATGTCATCGCATTGCGACTTGTGTCATTTTTTTTTATTTGTAATAAAAATTTCAAAATATATCAAATTTCTTTATTAGATTCCCTCATTTTCTTAGACAGAGAACAGTTTAATAATGGCGGGAAACTGTTTTTTTTTTTCAAATGCCACTTTACAGTTACAAACAGTAGGTAAAATATGAGAAGAGTTTCTCCCCAAACCAATACTTAACAAATTTACTTTTATTGGTCAATCATCATCATCATTTGTATCAAATATGATCGAACCAAACAAAGCTGAACGTTTGTGACACACAGCCTACAAAATAAATCTGATTTTGTAAACCAGATTGATTTCGCGTGCTTTTGTTGGAATGGTTCCATCTATAAACATTGTTGCTTTTACACAAATTAACAGTTACAGCACAAATAAATAAGCCAATTACACGAGTTTCCCTTGTAAAGGTTAATAATGAAACAATAAGAGATTAGTGACAAAAGCAGTGTAAATATATTAGCGAGTATAAAATTAGATTCTACAATTGCAAACTTATGTGTAGCAAATTAAATTAATATGTTACTTGCATCAGTTTTAGAAGCAAGCTCTCCGGCTGTCGATTATGTTATTGTTGATCTTCTATAATATTGGAAAATTGACAATTTAAATAATGCTATTAAATAAAGTTATGTCTAATTGAATAACACAATTTAAAAAAAAAATTATTATATAATATGTCAAAGCCTTATTCTTGAGTTACTGTATATCTAACTTTTAATAAGCTTTCTAGGTTCCTTAGCAAACAGATTAATTAAAAAATTAGATGTCAAACATTTTGTATACCTGCATATTTAACTTCATCAAAAGCTTTTCTAGCCTTTTTGAGCTCTTCGTTCATTGTGAGTAGATCTTTCACACGGGCATACTTTCGTTGATCTTTACGCACCAAGAATATAATATCCTCTACTTGAACTCTACCCGTACGACCAACTTCCATAGCTCTAGAAAATTTAAAAAACCAATCACATTTATATACATACTAAATAACAGTTAATAATATTTACATAAAGGATGATGCCCATCCTGGGCTGGGAAAAGTATTTGTGATAAGAACCATGTCTATACTCTTAGTATCTACCTAAAGCAGCATTTTTTAACTACTTCATTATTTTTTTAAAAGTATGTGAAAAATAGAAAATTACTATTAAAAATAATGTTTAAGTTGTATTTTGAACGCATCTATAAATCATTTATAATGAATGCATCCATTTGCAATGTTTATTACTCAAATTGGGGTTACCATTTATGAGGATTTTCCGAATACGAAAGGAAAGGATTTTTGGAAAGTAATTAATTACATATATTCAACTTACGTACAATAGAATTTAAAAAAAACTATTAATATTACACAGATATACTTTAAAAAATACCTTTTAATGATGAAACTATTGTTTTTGTTAGAAAACGTATAATTATAATCAAAAATTGATAAAATAGTTAAAAATTGCATTTCGAACGTATTTTTTTTTAGTTTCACTAAAAACAATTTAAATTCTGAAAATTAGTTTCTTGGGATTAAACATTTTTGATAATGGCATATTTTCATTGCTGTCATGATTGACATTTGTGACTGTCATTCACGGTCACATGACAGACAAGTTGTGACCACAGTATAGTTTTGACAAGTGTAACATTTCTTTTCTTCTTTTATCTTTGAGAACTGTCTTGTGTTCTAGAAAGTTTTGCCAGTGTCATGTTGTGACATTACTTATTTGCATTCAAAAAGTTTTATGCACAATTTATAGAGTTTTTGTTTCTAAAATGACGCCAGAAGTCATTCTACGTGTGTTATTTTGAATAAAACCCTACTTCTAACTTGTTATTATCTCTATACTATTTAATAGAGGAGTTGCATTTATTTAACCTTTCATAGCTAGATTTTAGTCAATTCCCAGCTTTAAAAAAATATATGTCTATATCATAAGGCTTTATGTACCTATGCAAATCAAACCACATGCACAAAATTCAAAGTACCCATTATTTTTTTTCCTGGCCCATGTTCGCATGGGAGATGGGCGTGCTTTTTAAATATAGACTTCATTGCTTGTATGATATATGTATGACCATATTTGTATGTTCCATATGATTCAATTTTATTTTAACTTACCAAAAATTTTATTAGAATAAAGAATTTATAAATTTTAAACATTGTAATATTTTCAGGTAAAACTATTATTTCCAGTAATGGCGTTAGGGTAGGGCGCGGTAGGGCGACCGCCTAGGGCGCCGGACATAAAAGGGCGCCGCATATTCTATGCCTTTTTTTCATTAAGGTTTGAATAGCAGTTTGGGGGCGCCGTAGGATTCTCGCCCAGGGCACTGGTACTGCTAAAACCGGCACTGATTATTTCCCTATCCTAAAGAAATTTTGTTATGTTATGATTATTTAGTCTAATATTAAAGATTTTAGCGTTAAGTCAGTTAGGTGGTGCATGAGCCAATAGATGCGTTTTTAGGGAAAATCTACAATTGGGGGGCAGGAATTTGGGGGGTCAAGTGGAGGAAGGGGCGAGAGGGATGTGTTTCTCGGGAACCAGAGAAAAGGTTACTGAGAAATACTAATTGAAATTTTCTTCAAATCTAAACTAAAAATACGATTTATAACAGAAACTGCTTTTGCCCAAAGTTAAAATTGATAAAAAACTTTTTATTGGCTTGTCACTACACTTTGCTTCACTCTTGTCATTGACCTGATGTTACCTAAGCTAACCTTATACATTAATTTGAGAAATGGTGCACCATCAACCAAACTGGCTAAATTTTAAATGAATTAAAAGCTTTTGAATGGCTTGTCACTCCACTTCCCTCTTCCCATTGAAATTAACAAACCAAATCTAATGTATCAATTTAGAAATGGTGGAAAATCAACTTAACAAGGCCAAATTGAAAATAGATTTTAAATGGTTTGTCGCTCCGCTGTGCTTCACTCCTCACATTGCCGTAATCCAACCTAACCTAATCTGATATATCAATTAAGAAATAGTGGACCATCAACTTAACTTGGTCAAGTTTGAAATGGATTAAAAAGCTTTTGAATAGCTTGTTCCACTTCGTTCCTCGGATTGATAGTTATATCTAATCTAACCTAATGTAACAAATTAGAAATGGCAGACTATCAACCTAACTTGGCCGATTTCAAAAAGATGAAAAAGTTTTGATTAGCCCGTCACTCTTCTCTGCTTCATAACTCGCACTGAAATTCCCAACATAACCTATTGATTTAGAAATGGAAGTCAAAATGATGGAATATATTACATTCCACAGCAACAAATTCGTAACTATCAAGCTAATTAATTGTAAACGTACCTTTAACCATAAAATATTTAAAAAATAACTGAAAATTATTCGAAGAAATCAAAAAAATTTCACAAAAATAATTATTAAATATGGTGACCTGGGGCAATTCTGAAATTGAGTATATTCCGAATTTTTGAAAGTTCTACCAAACGCGGCGATATTTGTATAATGGCAACATTCATCTAGAAACCATCATGAAGTTCCCACTGATTTAGCTGATGTAAATAGCTATCAGTGACTGGACGCATGCAGCATCCACATATTAAAAAAAATAAAAATTCATTTTTTTTACAGGGTAATTCCGATTCGAGAGCAGAAAGCATAGCTATTTTCTGAAGGAATGCAACAGTATTTTAGTAAAACGGGTCAACTGCGGTGGAACAAGAAATGTGAATTTTTAGTTAATAGGTATGTGAATATTTTAGTTAATAGGTATGTGAATTACACCAACATATTTCGAAATTCCCTTTGTACAAGAAATTTATAAATATATTTTTTTGATAGTTGTATTTATGGAACCCAACGATATTTCAGGGATTTATTGATACAATGCACATGTTCCTTTCCTTTTTAAACAGAAGTAATATAAAGCTGATAGAAAAATGGATAGGCATTTAGTAATTAACCGAAATAGAAACCCCCTGTCAATCTCATTGAAAATCCTGTCGGAATTCCCCCAGGGCACTTAGTAAAATTATGTTCCTTTCTACACTCACTAAAATAATAATTTAAAAACCCACACTTCCGTGAGGGTTGAGGGGTGTCGTTTGCATGTAAGGAAACCTTATCAACCCCAAATTCCTTGCACCATTGTAAACCCAACCCAATTTAATTTTATCTTTTATTATCAAGCATGCCCATTTTTTTTTTTTGAACATGTATCAAAAGAAATGAATATTGTGTTTTTATGTTTTTGTTGATAAATTGCAAGATTGCTGAAATTATATACTTGGGAGGACACTGGTTTCTAAAATACAGGCCCTGCCTAGTTTAGAAATCAGAGACCAAATATTTTTGTATATTGCGTTTTCTAATAAATAATAAATAAATAAATAAAAAATATTGTGTAATGTTGTCTTGTCTAAAACATACCTGTGTGTAAACTCAGTAATGAATTCAATGACCAAGTCTTCAAGGAAATCTACACTTTCAGTATACGGATTTTGATCATCTCCAAAGCCATACATCATACATCTCAGTTCTTTGCTGAAAAGACGTTTTCGGCCAGATGCATTACCGCCAAGCTGTTCTCCCTCGTCATCATCAAACTGGAAATAGAAAAATTGTTAAATGATAAGACATGCATGTAGGTATTATAAACCATTTCACTTTCACACAAACCAAAATAATAACCTGATCAAAATTATCTTGGGATTCTGGCGTAGATGTCGTCATTTGCAATTAAACGTACAATATTGATAAACTAATGAAATAAAATATTACGAACTAATTTTTTAGCGATTTTTCCTTGCGACGAAACCGATTGTTATTATTTATTCCACAGATACACAGAAGAGACCACGAAGAGACAGAACCACAGAACAATCCAGTGTTACCAACTCTCAAAAATATTTATCCCTAAAGTTGGGTCAAAAACCCCTAAAATCGCCTTAATTATTGAGTTGTCACCCTAAAAAATATATAAATATAAATTCATAATGATTTAGAAATAATATGCTGTAATATGTTTCAAAAGTCTTTTTATTATAAGTTATTTACACAGACCACCATATGCACAGACAATAAAATGGCCGCCAGTGGCGCCAGTATTGCCGCCAGTCACCACAGAGTGGTTGTAGAATTACGTACTAGATGTCGTTATAAGTCGCTAGGTCAAGAAATAAATATTAACATTATCAATTTTAAAAAATATTAAAGAGTCAAAAAATCCCTGAAAATACCCCAAAAATTTTTAGACCCCTAAAAAAATCCGATCTCACTTATTTACCCCCTAAATCTGGGGGGAAAACCCCTAAGTTGGGAACACTGGCAGTGTTACCAACTCTCAAAAATATTTATCCCTCAAGTTTGTGTCAAAAACCCCTAAAATGGCCTTAATTATTGAGTTGTCCCCCTAAAAAATATATAAATATAAATTCATTATGATTTAGAAATAATATACCTACTGTAATATGTTTCAAAAGTCTTTTTATTGTAAGTTATTTAATACATAAAATATTTCGTCTTCTTCTGACGATTCAGATTTTTTAAAATCATACATATTTTTTTGGCGGTATCCTATATGACATAAGCTAATGTCAAACATACGTTCATGTTAAAAAAAATATAGACTTATACACAACAATAACTACCATATGCACAGACAATAAAATGGCCGCCAGTGGCGCCAGTATTGCCGCCAGTCACCACAGAGTGGTTGTAGAATTACGTACTAGATGTCGTTATAAGTCGCTAGGTCAGGAAATAAATATTAATATTATCAATTTAAAAATATTAAAGAGTCAAAAAATCCCTGAAAATACCCCTAAAAATTTTAGACCCCTAAAAAAATCCCATCTCACTTATTTACCCCCTAAATCTGGGGGGAAAACCCCTAAGTTGGGAACCCTGCTACGAGGCCACGTCACCGTATTTATGCCCTTCGTGGCATCGCAGCGCAGCGGACCGCATCGCGGCGGAAATGAGGACAGTGTGAGGAGAGTGCCCATCTCTCCTCTCTTTCTTTGCAGACGCCAGTGGCGCGGGGGGGGGGGGAATAAAAAGCCGTTACGATAGTCTTTAATTTGAAAATCATTATGTACAACAATTCTTATATACAACATTTCTTATATACTAGTAAACGTCTTATGGTCGAGTTAACTTATTAAACTTATATATTCACAGTTCACTTCACTGTTTTTGCACTCGTTATGGTCCGTCGGCGACAATCCGTATTTCAGAGAAATATCCAAATAGAAATATCCAAATATCCAAATGGCAATCTTTGGATGCGACGACTCTGTTGCGCTTGTAAGCGGATACCATTAAAAAACCAGAAAATTTTTAGTTGCTTGCGCGTCTAGTCATCCATGAACCAGCCCTATCTTTCCAGTAAGGTATGCCTAAAAAGCTTGGCAAATCCATTTAGTAATATAATCAAATAGTATATATATCGATGAGAAGGTACATCCATAGTAGGTAGGTAGATACATCAGGACGGTAGTCATTCGCCTGGTGCGTTCGCAAGTATTATTGACGACCTTCAAAACAAACCGGCTTTAGACAGAGGTGTCTTATAGATAGGAAAGGTCATAATAATCAAACAATATCACAATCATACACCGACAGGTATTCAAGCCCCACGCTGTACACATTACAATTTTGTGATTCGCGTTTGTTTATTCAGACGAAACATGTACGTAATTTTGATAATGATAATAATGTGTTTCATTTATTTTTTGCATTGGTGTATGAATTGCCGGAAAAGAGCTCGCATATTTTGGAAAATTCCTGGGCCACCGGGAAAATTTCTTTTTGGAAATTGTTTAGAAATTGTAGTTTCACCAGGTAAGCATACATTTTTATTACCTACCACAGCCTACAACAGTCTATTTTAAAGTCTTTACCTAGAACAATAGCGAAAACAAGTTTCAACAATTTCCTTTTGGTGTCTGAAAAACATAAACCATTCAAGCGCCTGTTGGACAACGTTTAATGAGGAGTTCCATAATAAGTATGTAAAGTGCTTACCTACTGAGTATGCATTGAATACGAACATGTTTTCGATTAATAGGTGGATTTATAATCACTAGGTAGGTACTAGGTACATACGTCACTACTATACTTTTATAAAAACCCCCGACACTAAAAAACTAACCTTTAAAAAGTGTGAAATAATACAAGTTTGTTCATTGCCTAATGATTTTTGATCCTTACAACCATCGGGGACCGCTAATTATTAGGTATTTTAAGTTTACTTAGAGGTCCCCGACGCTTTTAAGGATCAAAAATCATTAGGCAATGTACAAACTTGTATTATTTTACACTTTTTAAAGGTTAGTTTTTCAGTGTCGGGGGTTTTTTAAACTTTTAATTTAATTTTTATTTCAAAATTTTTAAACTTTTGTTTAGTTAAACTACTTAATTCATACATGATCGGACAAAAAAAATATTTTTGAAGTTTTTAGTTTTCATTTCGTAAGTTAATATTCCTCATTCTCTTTCAATATAATGAACATTATACTACTAATGAACATTATACTACTAATGAACATGCTACTAGTCAAGGTCTTTCATTTGCTACCCAAATTGAAAGATTTATGAAAAAAAGGAATTCCCTATTTTCTAGTGGCGGCCATCTTGGATTTGAAATTTGTCATAGTAGTATTCTACTAGTTAAGTCCTTTCATTTAATACCCATATTGATAGAGTTGTGAAAAAAAACGTGATTCGCCATTTTGTGCTGGCGGCCATCTTAGATTTGAAATTTGTCATAGTGTATAGTATTCTACTAGTAAAGTTCTTTCATTTAATACCCATATTGATAGAGTAGTGAAAAAAAGAAACGTAATTCGCCATTTAGTGCTGGCGGACATCTTGGATTTGAAATTTGTCATGTTATATAGTATTCTACTAGTCAAGTCCTTTCGTTTGATACCCATATCGATGGAGTAGTGAAAAACCTTAATTCGACATTTTGTGTTGGCGGCCATCTTGGATTTGAAATTAGTCATAGTGTATAGTATTCTACTATTCAAATCCTTTCATCTGATCCCCATATTGGTGGAGTAGTGAAAGAAAATATGTAATTCACCATTTCGTGGTGGCGGCTATCTTGGATTTGAAATTTGTCATAGTGTATAGTATTCTACAAATCAAGCCCTTTCATTTAATACCCATATTGATGGAGTAGTGACAAAATATGACGTCCGCCATTTTGTGGCGGCGGCCATCTTGGATTGATTTTCACCAAACTTAGCTAAGAACACTCCCGACTAATTCACCTTTCATATAAAAAAATCCGCAACAAAATCGGTTCATCCGTTTGGGACCTACGATGCCACGGACAGATACACAGATACACAGATACACAGATACACAGATACACACACATGTCAAACTTATAACACCCCTCTTTTTTCGTCGGGGGTTAAAAATAAAGTCCTCCGCCGCGTCTGTCTTTTTGAACGCGATAAACTCAAAAACTATAGAACGGATTTTCATTTAGATAACAATGACACCAAAATGGACGGAGTGATTCAGAAGGAAAGTTCATGTGTAGATATAATTCATTAATGTTTTGTGCAAAGTTGAAATATGACAATTATTGTTGAAGACGTCGAAAAAGTTCTAATCTGATTGGGAACCATCATCGAAAACGTGGCCTAATTCTTTTGAGATATAACAAAACAATGTATGCAGGAATTGTTCCTCTTTTATAAAATTAAAAAAAAGTCCGCAATGGCATATGTCTATCTTTTATGGATAGCTTACTATACCTATTTTTATGTTAATAAAAATGGTGTCATATGATGTGGTAATTGGAAAGCAATTTATGCGGGCACAATATTAATCCTTATCGAATTAAATACATTATTTGCGTTCAGCATTTCATGCACATTAGGGTTGCCCTTTACACCATAAAATTTAAAGTAATATCTTAGGAGTTATCGCGAAATAAAAATTGTCACGCGACAAATTTTGAAAGCATTTATGCAACTTCTCCCTAGTGACTTCGGAAACCGCGTAATTGGTTCTTAATTTCTGCGAACAAAAAAGTCACAAGGTGTCAGTCAGGTCGGGACTGTATGCAGGACTGCTCATTAGTTCTACGTTTTTCTCTTTCAAAAATATATTTATTTGTTTGGCCCATTCATTGCCCGTGGTCCACCTGCGCAGTTCACCTGGGTGGACGTTTCCACCAGAATTTTTATACATTTATATTGTGGTATTACAAAAGAAATATGTGGACTAGGTATCTGTTTAAAGTCTGTATACAATATAAATATTACGTATTATGTAGGTAACAGGTGGGCCAAAAGAAGTCATCCGATGTTGTTTGGCTCTAATTTTTTTTCTTAATGAAAAACTTCGATTCCGTTTTTTGATTATGTTTATTTGAACCTTTAGAATTTTATTGGTCAAGTCGAGAAGATGATATCGGCCAAATGGGCGCCGCCACAATTGATTGCTATACGGGCTCGTTTTATGGCATTTTTCATCACTTCGGCGAGAACTTCGGGCGACAGATTCTCGCACTCGTGTCGAATGTTGTCCTTGAGGGCTTCCAGGGTCTCAGGCTTGTTCACGTAAACACGGGACTTCAAAAAACCCCACAAAAAAAGTCTAGAACGGTTAAATCGGGCGATCTTGCGGGCCAGTGCAAATCGCCAAAACGAGAGATGAGGCGACCCGGGAACGCCGCCTTCAGAATATCAGTTGTGGCTCGCGCAGTGTGTGCCGTTGCTCCGTCCTGTTGGAACCACATGTCCTCCAGTCCTAATTCGTTCAATTGCGACAGAAAAAACTCGGTTAACATGGCGCTATAGCGCGCACCGTCCACTGTTGTCGTTTGACCAGCGGCGTCCTCGAAAAAAAATGGCCCGATAACTCCTCCAGCGTGAACAGCGCACCATGCAGTCACTTTGAGCGGGTGTAATGGCTCCTCGTGCATCACTCGTGGATTTTCGGTGCTCCAGAAGCGATAGTTTTGCTTGTTCACGTACCCGCTGAGGTGGAAATGAGCCTCATCGCTCATTATGATTTTGGTCGAAAAATCGTCCACTTCGTCCTCGAGATTGAGAATGGCTTGGGCGTAGGTTACACGCGTTTGGCGGTCGACAGGCAGCAGCTGATGCACGGACTGAACTTTGTACGGGAACATGCGCAGGTCTTTGACCAAAATTCGCCTTAAGGACGACCGGCTGATGGCTAATTGCGAGGCACGGCGTCTGGTCGATGTTTCTGGCGACAGCTCGACATCCTCGGCAACAGCGGCGATATTCTCGGCAGAACGGGCGCTCTGGGGCCGGCCACTCTTGGCAGCGTTTTGTGTGGTCCCATACTCTTCAAGGTTGGTGGCCAAACGGCGCAGTGTTTACGCAGTCGGTGCCGGACGACCGCGGAATCGGCGACGGAATTCGCGCTGCGCCAATACCACAGACGAATTGTTACGCAAAAAAATAGATACGATTATTCCGCGTTCTTAGGGAGGGTATCGCTCCATGGCTTGTTCACTTGTATTCTACATCTGTCTAGTTCACAAATGTCAAAACAGATTTGACATTGGCTGCCATTTGCAAAAATGAGAGCATCTTCCAATAGGGTGATTTCTTTTGGCCCACCTGTTATATGTAGGAAAAAACAGTATTATTTAATTGTATTATCTCTATGGGAAGTAGCTTTTGGTGTACTACAGGAAAAAATGATTTCCCATGGTTCACCTGGGTGTACTACGGGAAAAAAATGATTTCCCATTGTTCACCTGGGTGTACTACGGGAAAAAATGATTTCCCATGGTTCACCTGAGTGTACTACGAGAAAAAATGATTTCCCATAGTTCACCTGGGTGTAATGCAGGAAAAAATAATTTCCTATGGTCCATCTGGGTCGACCGTGGGCAAGATGATACGACGTTTACCTACGGTAATTTTTACGGAGTTTGTCAATAATTTCCAGCAAACAAATGATCGTGTGCCAATTACTAATCACGGTACATTTCTCCAAAGTACCAGTAGCCACGAGTCCAGTTTCCAGTTTTATTAAAAAGAAGGAAACTTCCCCTTAGAGGCACTTCGCTGGCGCGCCATTTTGGTTGGTTTCAGCTTATCTCGACATACCGATACGGTTGATTGCTGCTTTGTTTTGGGGTTGTAGCAATAAATCCATGTATTGCCACTTGTAACTATGTCCCACACCAAATTTGACGCTCCTTCTTTGAATCTGGTAAGCATGGCATTGCACCAAGTGACGAGGTCCGTTTTTCGAGCCTCAGTCAAATTGAGTGGGATCCACCGCGAACACAGCTTTTTCACACCCAAATGTTTGTCTAGGATTGGTTGTATTTTAACTCATCCTACTATTTCATACATTTACTATCTACTACTGGTATAACAGTGTCATCAATGAGTTTGGTAATATTTAATTAACATAATATAACATTCATACGTACCTATACATCACAACAATGTCTAGGTCCCGAACTAAGAATTAGCTTGTGTTTTGGGTACCAAGCGAAGGCACCACATACATATAACAACCAAGACCCAGTTCCAGTATTAATATCCATCATATAAATACTGACTCGACCTGGGATTCGAACCCGGGACCTCAAGCTTCGTAGGCAGGTCACTACCTACTAGGCTAAGCGGTCGTCAAGCGTCAATTATGACAAAGACCAATATTTCAAGTGTCAGTGTACCTGTACGGCTAGTATTTTTATTACAACAGGAGTGGGTCCAACAGAATTCACAGAAACTAATAATTCCACCCATGACAAGCAATAGAGCCACGAGTACTTGAAAAATCCTGTTGAACCCATTGGTGGAACCAAGCGGTGGGACCAACAGTCCGTTACGCATTTTAGCCTGTTTTAACTGATTTTAGATAAAGACATTTTAGATTTTAATGGCGTACAGTGGCGAATCAGCTGTGCTTATCATTGTCGGTGTCGGAGCTTAGATATGGATATGGTATCGCCCATCGAAAACCAACTCAGATAATTAGTCTTACGACGAGATTATTAATAATAATCAATTTTAAATATTACCTACCGTTATAAGAATGTGTTAATTTCCTCTGCAGTTCAATTATTCAAGAAAGGGCGGGCATATTCAAAGACATACCAAAACTTGTACCGTCAGTGGATATATCCATACGGAATTCTAAATATTTACGATCCGCAGGATGTGGAAGTGAGTTGTATTACTTTAAAATTTGTACTAAGAAGGAAGGTGATTGGATATGTGCGGTAAGTCGGAGAAAAACATACCTCCGCCGTATGACACTGATTTTAAATAAGTAGGTATAGCGTTCTTGCAACTAGCCGTTGATCCCTATGTTTTTCAAAGAGACTGTCTGTCCTCAAATTAACAATGTCCAGTCTACGAATTTTAGCGGAAACGTTTAGGTCATGTACACACAAAAAAAATCTTGAACCGAGCCAATTTTGTTTCATACTCGGGTTTCATATAATATACCGAAGAGGTAGCGGGCTTCTTGTTAAGAATCTCATTAAGAAGGCCGTGGTTCGAATCCCAGGGCATGCACTAATGAATTTCTTCTAACTTATGTACAAAATTATCACTGACTTCGTTGAAATGCATCAACCCGCATTATAGCAGCAGCGTGGTGAATTAAGCTCCAAGCCTCCTCATGTCGATCGGAGGCCTATGCCCCTGCAGTGGGACATTAATGGGCTGTTGGTGTGGTATGGTAATTATTTTGCTCAATTATTATGTCAATTACTGTTATAACTTGTTTCAGACTGTACTTTCCAACGTGAAATACAACGAGAAGAGTGTTGTTTACGCACTGCTAAAGCCATGGCTTCGAGATGGCTTATTACTTAGTAAAGGTCCAAAGTATTTAAATTTATGTCCGAAATAATTTCAAAGGAATATCGTTTTATTTTATGAATAAGTGCCTACTTTTAATGATTTCAGATTCGAAATGGTATGCACGTCGGAAAATTTTAACACCGGCATTCCATTTTAACATACTAAATTATTTTACCACTTTATTGGCTGAGAACAGTGCACGTCTGGCCATAGATTTGGAAGCTGAAGTTGGGAACGATGCTACCAGTGTAGTGCCCATATTATCTGATTTTACTCTTAATTCATTATGTGGTAAGTCATTAAAACGCAAGTTTATGTAGGTAGAGAGCAGACTTATTAACTGCCCCATACATCTGCCTCTTCTTCCCGAAAATTAAAGATAAACTTAGAGGCATACATTTTACGAGCCCTGAATCGGCGGCGAGTGCATGCCATAAAGCTATTGAAAAGGTCCCTAAAAAATTGGTCTAAATACTTTTTTACAATGGTTCCACCGAATGCAAAAATGTGTCAATTATGGCGCCATATACTTTGAAAAACAATGAATGTATGATGAGTAAAATATCAGATCTTACCATCTTACTTATAGGAATCCAGAAAGTTTCAGTATGGCCCAGGTATTTGGTCTACGGTGTAGATTTTCTTGCTTACATTTTTGTTGTTCTCCTCCACGTGTAATACAAAAACGTATCGCAGTCGGCCCAACAGTTTTTTTTTGCGAAAAATGTCAATTTGGAATAGTCGTTCTCAAAAATTGCGATCGGATGACGCATCGCATGCAACCAGTTTTTAATTATTACTTACTAATTTATTCTACGCAAAGTAAGTAAGTTTATCTACCGAATAGTGTTTCGTTGAAAACAATATATTGTTTTAGAAACCTCTATGGGAACCATGTTAGCTGAAGACACTTCAGGTTTAGGTAAACTATACAAAAAGGCAATCCATGAAATGGGTAACATCGCAGTTTACAGACTCTCCAGGCGTTGGTTACTTTTTGATAGCATTTTCAATATATCACCAGTGGGCCGTAAACAAAAGGAAGTTTTGAATATCATTCATAATTTCCCCAAAAAAATTATTGAAGAAAGAACAGAATATGTGAAAAAGTACGGTGTAAAAATACCGAATAATGAGGTCTCGAGCACTGGTGACATTATGGTAATGGGAGGAGAAAAACGAAGAATGGCCATGTTGGATCTCCTTTTATCAGCTAAAAACGATGGTCTAATATCTACAGAGGGTATACAAGAAGAAGTAGATACTTTTATGTTTGAGGTAATCAATAATAATTTAATGTTCCAGCTAAGCGAGCGTATTAATATTTGTTCTGTAAATGACAGGGTCACGATACCACAGCTATGGGATTGGCGTTTTGTTTGATGGAGTTAGCACATAACAAACAAATACAGGTAAGGCTTGTAAATTGTGCAATATGTACTTGTAAAATTGAATGGCTTGATGGTTTTTTCAATATTCACTTAATGCGCAGGATAAAGTTTTTGTAGAGGTGCAAGAAGTGTTAGGTGATTCTGGTTGTAAAGCTACGATGCATGATTTAAATAATTTAAAGTACATGGAGTGTTGTATAAAAGAATCAATGAGACTTTATCCACCAGTGCCATTTATCAGTCGGCATATAAGAGACGAAATCACAATAGGTGAGTAGATATAGAAATTTTACAAATATCATTGTCGTTGGAAATACTCAAATATCTTTAGAAAATATGATTTTTCAGAAAGTTTTTAATAGCATAGATACCTACTTTATTATGAGACGACGATGACATGATTTTTAAAAAACCATGAGAAACGAAAATCATGTTTTCCGATGTTAGCCGTATATTTCTATTGGCAATGGTTTTTGTAAAGCATGTAAAGTAAATAAAATTTTTAAGGGTTGCAAAAATATAACCTGTAGAATTCTAACCATTCATCCGGAGAAAGAAGGATACTGTGTGATATATTGCATAAAGTTCATATTTGTTCTACTTTCAGGTGGGCATTTGATACCTGCAGGAATAACTATGTGTAACATCCACATATTCGATTTGCACCGTCGCGCTGATTTGTACGAAGACCCTTTGAGTTTCAACCCAGATCGGTTTTTGCCTGAGAATTGCATCAATCGTCATCCCTATGCGTACATCCCTTTTAGTGCCGGACCAAGGAATTGTATAGGTGATGAGATGGATAATTCCTATAAAAAGTACTATGTGAAAATGATTGACGTGTGAGACAACACACCGACTTCACTGTGCCAAGTTCACATATAAACAGCTGGACGAGCTAGATCCACCGTACAGCCTTTTCATTTATTTCGAACCCTCAGATGCCACTTATTGGGCAAAAAGTTTGAAATTTCTGTGAGTCTGAAAACTTAACTAGATTTTTTTTGAGTCCCAGCCTCTCTCATTTTGGGAGAAAGGTATTCAGACTTTACCCAGCAGATGGTTGACTGTACTCGTTAACGAGAGAGATTACATAATTGATTAAATGTAGCTTTTTTAATAAAAATATATAAATTGTTTATCATTAGCAAATATGAGACAACTCGTAAATAAATAATTTGCCAAAGGAACCAAAAAAGATAGATTAAAATTCTATTCGGAATATTTTGGGCGTTTTTTATTCTAATAGACATACTGTCTTACGTACAGGTCAGCGCTTTGCGATGTTGGAGTTGAAATCTGCCCTGGTGGCTGTGCTGCAGGCCTACGAGCTCCGTCCAGTAACATCGCGCGACAACCTGGTGTTCCGCTCAGACCTAGTGCTCAGAACAACGCATGCTATCTATGTACAGTTTATTAAGCGAAAATAATTAGATTTTCTGTGCAGAATTTAAAAGTAAATATTTAAAAGAAAAACCGTTCAAGTATCTACCAGTCGGACTCACGTGGAGAGATATATTTTTAGAATTTGAACCCGTCGCCTTTTTGTAAGGCATGTGTAAGGAGCTTATTGAACTTATTAGTTTTTAGCGAAATTAAGCAAAACATTGTATAGGTATTCATCTTCTCTTCACGAATATTTTCCATTTCCCGTACGAATTTAAAAACTTGGGATTTCCGTTTAGGTTTTCCTGTAAACTATGTACTGAGACCATGAGACCAAAGTCTCAGAATTAAGAGTGCACCTCCAAGGTAACCTCTGTATTACCTATGTGATATTAAAATGTACTAGGTATATATCACATAAATATGACTTGAAAGGTACCTATATGGCAGAGATAAACAAACGTATAACTAAAATATGTTGGGTGATGGTCATAATAAAGATTGTACAACAAATATGTTTTGTAGTTTTTATGTACCCTTACCATGCCATATCAGCCCAATATACCCCACAGCAGGGGCTTAGCCCTCCCCTCGAAATGCTTGGAGCCTAATCTACCACGTTGCTCGATTCATTGTGGGTTGGTGGATTTGTCCCCTTGTTCAAACCATATTCTATAGAGAGCTTGTTTTTGTTTTTTTTTCCATAAAGAAATAGAAAATAGCAATCAGTTTTTTTAAGACAAATACCTACCTACGTACTGTTTTAATATCGCAACTATAGTATATTTTGTCCGAACTTTGTTGAGATAGCGCTGCCTACGTTAAGCATCCATCTCTTTCACACATGAAATATACCTAACTCTTAAAAAAAAACGTAGGCAGCGTTGTGCTCCACTCGTGTGTCAATCACTGCCCGCTATCACTTGCTTGACCGTCATTCAGTGTTGCCTTTTAGCGACTTAGTCACTATATCTAGCGGATTAGCGGTAATAAAAAAAGCGGTAGACTTTTCATTGAATGAGGTTTCACTATACTAGGTACTATCTAGCGGATTCGATTATGCGGTGAGGCTTTCCACTGATCGACGTTAAAAAAATTTAGAGATTACTAGCGACATAAGGCATGTTTAAAATTAGGCTTAATTAATAGAAGATACGGTTACATTTTCATCCTTTCATTATTTGCATGTGCCTTGGCGAAACCACTATCACTGGTCTTCAATAAATCTTTGGCCGAGGGTGTTTTTCCTGATCTATGGAAATTAGCCAAAATTACTCCAATATATAAATCAGGTGACAAGGGTGACGTATCTAATTATAGACCCATAAGTATTCTAACCTGCTTTGCTAAGGTATTTGAAAGCTTGATGTATCAACACCTATTTAACCATTTCAGCCATATACTGAGTATTCACCAGCATGGTTTTGTCAATCATAGATCTACTACTTCCAATCTGCTCGTCTATAGTAACTATCTCTGTCACGCATTCAATGATAAGATTCAAGTTGATTCCGTGTACATCGATTTTGCCAAGGCATTCGATCGTGTCAATCACTAAATATTATTGGCGAAGATGGAGCACCTTGGGATTCATGGATCCTTGCATAGCTGGCTCAAATCTTATCTGCTGTATCGATCGCAGTTAGTGTGTGTGTACGGATATGATTCCTACCCTTTCATGGCAGCCCCTGGGGTTCCACAGGGCTCTAATTTAGGACCATTACTGTTCTTAGCGTTTATTAATGACCTTCTGGAAGTTTTGACTTGCAACTGCTTAGCTTATGCTGATGATCTCAAACTTTTCTTATCCATTTCTGAAACGTCAGACTGTCTTCTATTACAGTACAATTTAAATCTATTGCACTATTGGTGTGAGAATAATCTAATGTCACTGAATATCAAGAAATGCCACTACATATCCTTCACCAAGAATAAGAAAATAATTTACTATCCGTACAATAAAAACGGATCTCCACTGGAGCGCGTCAGTGTAGTTCGTGATTTGGGGGTGTTGTTCGATAGTGCGCTGTCGTTCAGACCTCATTATGAGTGGATGGTGGGCAGGGCTTGCAAGATGGTGGGGTTCAATTTCCGAGTTACCAAGGCCTTCAGAAGAAAGGAGTCCTTCCTAATACTTTACAATTCAATGGTCCGTAGGCTTCTGAAATATTGTTCTTCTGTGTGGTGTCCGATCTACCAGGTTCATATTAATCGAGTCGAGTCAGTTCAGGCACGTTTCCTGCGCTGTCTCAGCGTTAGATTGGGCCTGAGGAAAAAACTTCCAGAGTATAGTGATCGCCTGAAGTACTTCCTTCTTGTGACTTGTGCCTTCTTCATAAGATAGCTAACGGTGGTTTGGGCGCCGAACTTTTGAATGCTCTTAATTTCAGAGTTAGCAAACATCGTTTGCGTGATAAGCGACTGTTTGACGTACCAATCGCGAATAATAACGTCTCTTAAACAGTCCAATACATAGGTTTTGTAGTCTATATAATGCCTTGAACGATGAATTCGATATACATCATCAGAGTTACGTCTCATTTAAAAGAGCTTTATCCAAATTATAAATGTTTTCTTTCTTTTTAAATATTTTGGTCGTTTTTGTGTTTATTACTTGATTATTACTACGTACTATTTTACAATTATTTTTGTATATTTTTTTTATCTTTACCTATTTTTAAGTTTGTTAACTGTTGCTGTATCTATGTAATAAATAAATAAATAAATAAATTTTGGTTTTTCTCAGATGTAAGTGTGTTGTTGTTGTTGTGTCTATGTTGCTTATAGTATTAACTGTAATTATATTATAAAAGTTATTTTTTCTTATAGGGATGCACTGTGAGTACGCATTATGTTCGCTCAAATTGTGACGCACTAATTTTGATGTAAAGTATGATCAGATAATTCAGTACCTGGACCGACATAAAGAATACTTTTACTGCGGGAAAATGTAACATTTCCACGGGAAAATACAAAACTGGCCAAGTGCGAATCGGACTCACACACGTAGGGCTCCGTACCACCATACAATATAAAAAAACGATCGTGACGTTAATCGAACTTAACCGTTAATCTTTATTATTATGTAATTTAAGAATTATTATCTAAACACATTTCATTTTTATTTCGTTAGTTATTTAGAAGGCGCTCGATCCTCTTTTGCTAATCCGAAAAGTTATGCACACATGAGTGCACTAATAGCTAGAGACTATTTTTATCACTCATTTTATTACAGTGAACCTTTGACTTTTAGTATTGATTGTGAAGAGAATAAGCTCTGCAAAGGAATGCAAATAACACTCTATCTGTCATTTTCTATAGAATTTATAAGTTATAAGTTAATCAATTAAATTTTATAAGTTAATCAATTATCGTTAAATGATACAGTCTAGTTAGCTGTGATAGTTTTCCTTTTAACTATGTTATATATACTCCTGTCATAGTTTTTTTTCCACATATCTAAAAACAACGGTTTAGCTGGTAGTGGGGGCGGACACATGATTCTAACAAAAATTAGGACTTTAGGAGTGCATATCTCAACAAGTGTTAACTTCAATGAAAAAAATCTTGATATCATTTTTTTCAGACCTATCGTTTGGTACCTCTCGCGTTAATATACGATGAATTATTTTTTTTCGTATTTCAGTTACATGTATGGCGTACTATCCAAAAAAAATTCTTAATTTCAGTACGTCGTTGTGTAGCGGTTCATAGATTACACCTACCTTCCAAATTTCATCTATATATTGCCAATAGTTTCCGAGAAAAACCCTAGACAGGTAGAAAAACTATAAGGGTCCCTTTTTTGCCATTTAGCTACGAAACCCTAAAAACGAACACCACACAGTTCTGAAGTGGGCACAGACCCTCTTAATTATGCCTATGATTTTCCAAAGATGATAATATTAAAGGATGGGATGTACCTAAAAAAAAATTATGGCTATTTTATTTTATTTGAATTTTTTAGTTAATATTTATTATAGCTTAGGTACCTACGAAATTATGTGTAGGTATCTAGAGACAAAAATACGAGGCGGCAGGCAACACTACCTCCATTCATTGTTTAATACACAAACATTCAAACATAGCGAAAGAGAAAGAGCACACAAATAAAACTACCGATTAAAAAACAAACCGGCTCGCAGCTTTGTTTAGCTTAGCCTCGAGAGCCCACGCCCAACCCATACCTTATCTTATAAATTCTTTCCTGTCATTCAATGTAGTACAGATATAAAATGTTTTTAATTTTGTTAACGTTTTTGGGTTTTCTTTGTTCACTACATTGGTTTATGAATTGTCGTAAAAGAGCACAATCGTTTTGGAAAATACCTGGACCGAAGGGCGTCTTCCTTTTTGGGAACTGTTTACAAATAGTAGCCACACCAAGTGAGTGAGTCTATTTATTCATTTTATGCTTCATACCGACACCGAATACCGACATATTCAGGTACATACATGTCGTTATTGTCGGTTGTCGGTGCTTCATAATCTATACTGTAAAGCTGATACCTATTTTATACAAACAATTTGAGTTCGACGTTCGTAAACAAAACAATCTGCCTTATATGCAATCCATATTTTTAAGTTCTCTGTGTAGTTCCAGGTATTTGTGCTAGATGGCGTTATGTACATTGATTTGTGGCAGTTTGTGGATATTGTAACTGCCAATAAATTACACCGGCATTAAGTACTTCTAGTCCCCGTAATATTTTATCATTTTTCACGTAGTTTTATTTTTAAACTAATAGTACGACAAAGTTTAACTTAATGATGGGTTTTTTAGGTTATCCCCATTTAACTATTAATTACTTAGGATGTATAGTTCCAATCAACCTTTATGGCGGATGTGAACATAGGTACAAGTCGCGTCGCAGTAACCAGTTTTAGGTGTAGCGGGATGCAGTGGAGCGAGGGGCATATGACTGAACCTGCGCAAGCATGCATAAAGCGTTGTATTCCGATCCGCCATAAAGTTTGATTGGAACTATACAGTACCCGGCCGTTAAGTTATGCACAAGAAATATAGTTATCAATAAAAATCTAGTTTAACTTGAAATAAGTAGGTAGGTAACCTTGATTTTGTATCAAGACAATATGTTTTCCAATGGTTTTCAATGAACAAAACACAATTTCCGATTAAGACAAACAAAAAAATATACTAAACTTACCACCACCCCAAGATTCGAGGAAGAAATATTATCCGTTGTTTTATTTTGAAATATTTTTTCTTGTGGCAAATAAACTCATTTCAGTTCTAAATTAGATAGAAGGCACTGCAACTTAAAGAACTAGGTACTGTGTCAGACTAATAAGTAGGTACCTATTTTATGTCGAAATGAGAATTCAATAGATAAATGTAAGATATTCAAATTAGGACTTATTTAATTCGAATAATATTTAATATTGAAGCAAATATTCTATTGGAAAAAAATAATAATTTCAAAACAACAAATTGCCTACTTACTATTGACAGGAACATATGTTTCGGTATATATGAAACAATATTTTCTTTAACAAATAGCTTTTCTTTGGCTGAAGAAATTTTTTCAGTGTACCCCTTTACCCGCCACCGCTGCCAAAAAAAAATTTAACCAGACCATAAAGCCCAGTTCAGATGCAGGCGTCGGTCGCCGCGATGTGTTATATATCGAGATACATATCTAGTATTATGTAATATGTTTTATTTCACAGCTCAATTATTCTACAATTTGAGGAAGTGGGCACATACATACAGCAACTTGTACCGCCAATGGGGTTATCCTTATGGTATTTTACACATTTATAACCCGGATGATATAGAAGTGAGTGCTCAAACTATTGTATTGCTTTATTTATAACGTTCTAGTAAATAATCCAAACCGACGCGTTCCGATTACTCCAAGTATTTTAACCACCCTAGCCAACTTGACCACATCTGGGTCTAGATGTCTCTTGTCAAATCTCGACTCTAATCTCATTTCTGAAAGAAAGAATTGAAAGAATTATATAATGAAACATCTACTGGATCCTGAAATAATTTTTAAGCTGTCCACTCACGCTTCCACCCTATGCTTCCGCCCCCGTGCAGACTATACAGTTGTCCTGGAATCGCTAAAGAACTACCTATTTAAGAAATGTCTATACCTTTATAACTTTAACTTTATCAAAATCCATTTAGCCATTTTAGCATGAAGAATAGCTATCCCAATTTTTACGGGATGTTTATCATGTATGTTCGTACTAAATTTCATCGAAATCGGTTTAATAGCTGTTTTAGGATAACAAATTGTCATCCCACAGGAACGGTGCCTTTTCCAAAATAAAAAGTAGCTCATTTAACTCTTCAGCTCATGGACTATATCTGTGTAAAAAAACATGTCGATCCGTTATTTCGTTGCTGCGTGAAAGAAGGATAGACCAACAAATACATTTTTGCATTTGTAATATAAAAGTAAGGATTATAATACGTAATTGTCTGTTTCTATTCCGAATATGATTAACGATCAAAATCTCTATATTCTATATAGTATTGTGAACATTTTATTTTATTTAATTATTTAAAATACATAGAGTAAAAATATAGATGGCAAAAATGTGTAAGGGAGAACCATACTGATCCAAGTAACACTATCTGCGAATTGTCACTTGAATCAGTACGGCAACAGGAATCTGCAAGTAGTAAGAGCTAACGCTTAAAGGATTGTTTTAAAATACATTTGTATTATAGCCATTGTAAGCAAAATAAATATTTAAAAGAAGTTAATGTTACGTATATAAGTCGACCACGTCCCACTTGGACGAACCGACAGTCATATTTCTGAAATGCGAATCAGAATTATTCTGACTCGCCCTCACTATGTAATCCCCCAATTAATTGAATAAAAATTTTCTGATTGTGAATCTGATTCTGTTATTTTGGCATTTGGATCAGTGTAGCATGAGGGATTAATTTGTTTCTTGTGCATTTGCGTATCAATTTCGGCAAAAATGTCACTTCGATCACTATAAAAATAAAAATGCCTGGGATATTCCACACAGCGCCACCTAGTCCCAAACTAAATAAAGCTTGTATTATGGGTACCACACAGCTGATATAGATACTTAAGTATTCTTTATAACACATACATATAGATATTTTACACCCACGGAACAAATAGACATGTTCATGCACTCAAATACTTGTCCCGAGCGGGAATCGAACCAGCGACCCTTGGCCCCGCAGTCAGGATCTCTAACCACTCGACCGATCGGTCAGCCAACTATGGTTCTATTGCTGTACACATGTAAATTTAAAAGACGTACTATTCATTTTTCAGATAATAGTTTCTAACACTAAACACAACGAGAAGAGTTTACTCTACGCGTTTTTAAAACCATGGCTTCGAGACGGCTTGCTACTAAGCAAAGGTTTAAATTTTATTTTTATTTTTCGTCATCAGAGTTACTTTATAGTTAATGCACTGTTAATTTTTTTTACAGATTCAAAATGGCAAGCGCGACGAAAAATTTTGACTCCAGCGTTTCATTTTAACATATTAAGTAATTTCACCACTTTGCTGGATGAAAATTGTAAGCGCTTGATTAAGGATGTGGAAGCAGAAGTCGGAAAAGATGCGACCAATATCATACCAATCCTATCTGATTTTACTCTGAACTCAATATGTGGTAGGTAATAAATTATTATCTATATAGCTTTTTTGATCGTGAATAATTTCATTTCGTTATTTGCATATTTATTTTAAAACTGCTACAAGTTTTCATAATTTTCATTAGCTATCTATAAGAATAATAAATCTAACACGCGATTCCAATAGACCTATCTGTAATTGTGTAATGAAATAAAACTAGTTAGATCTAGAAATCTTACCCCCAAAATGGAGATTGGCGCGGGCTTTTATTTGTTGTGATATATTTTGAACTTTCTAATTTGCTCCACAAAATGAACTCCCAAGATTGCAATTAATTCCGATAACGCTTAGATTTTCCTGAAAATATAATTAAAGGCCTATATTCTATTTTTCATTTTTTTTTAGGCTCATTAGTTTCGGAGGCAGAGGAGGTGAATGGCAAATTTTCGTTTAGTTTCTTATAAACTATGCATTTTAAAATTATAAAAAATATATATTTGTTTAGCCATTATAAGCACTTTTATTTGAAATGTCACATCACATGATGCATTTGAAAATTTTATTTCATTAATTTTCTTACTTCACTTTATCAGCCCATTTTTACCCCACTGCAGGTGCTTAGGCCTCCCCCGGGGTGAGGGGGGGGCTTGGAGCTTAAATCCACCACGCTGCTCCACTGCGGGTTGGGAATTGTAACGACCGTCGTCTATTGACAGCGTCCGGGACGGACTGCTTAACGTGCTCTCCGAGGCACGGAGTCAGTGATAGTTAATGTACTTAAGTCTGAAAAACCATTGGTCACGCACGGATTCGAATCATGGCCCCATATGGCCTTATAAATTTGAGACGAATTCGTTGCGCTTTGGGCTATCACGATATCTGAATTTTCTCATTGCTGCCCAAAAGAAAGTAATGCCTAAAATGAATGTTCATTTATACGCTATATTTTCTGACCATATAAGGTTTCCCGTTTAATAAGCAATCTTTAAAAAGTTTATTTCATTTATTGTCAGTGATGATTGTTTCACCTTTCATCGTTGATCTATAATACAAAGTTGATCATTTTCAGAGACTGCAATGGGCACGAAGCTAGCAGAAGATAATTCAGGTTTAGGTAATGTCTACAAAAAGGCAATTCATAAAATGGGGAAGCTTATAGTTCACAGAATCGCCAGAAGTTGGTTGACTTTCGACTGCGTATTCAACATGACGGAAGCGGGTCGCAAACAAAAAGAAGTTTTGAACATTATTCATAATTTTCCCAAGCAAATAATTGATGACAGGAGAGAATATATAAGAAAACATGGATTTACACTACCGGCTAGTGAAAGTTCATGCACAGATGATTTGATTGTAATTGGTGGATCGAAACGTAGGATGGCCATGTTAGATCTTCTAATATCAGCCGAAAATGATGGTCTTATACGTGAGGAAGGCATTCAAGAAGAAGTAGACACTTTCATGTTTGAGGTGATCGATATTCAAATTGTTTTATTGGTACGATATTAAATTCATTTACAGTATGCAACAGCATGCGGTCAGAGGTCCGTCGTTCGTAGCGTGGAGTGGACATCTACCGCATTATGCACTAGACTCTAGAGCTGTTAAAAAAAGCACCTTTCTGCTATCTGCTTCAAATTTTTTTAATAGCTCTACATTCTGTGCTCTACAATGCAGCACTTATGCTTGCATATCAGTCAGGTCAGAGCCGCCGCATGGTTACAAGCGTTATACCGGTTGTTTGGCTGAACGTTGTCCAAATTTATAGAACGTATAGAGCTTACCAATATAGGTAGATATGATTTTGTTAGCTATTAAAACGCCGACTTTTACAAGAAATTGACTAGGTATTACCTATTCTATGGTACAATTAGGTTCTTCACTTCACTTCACTTCATCAGCCCATTTTTACCCCACTAGCTTAGGCCTCCCCCAGGGTGAGGAGGGAGGGCTTGGAGCTTAAATCCACCACGCCGCTCCACTGCGGGTTGGGGACTGTAACGACTGCCATCTATTGACAGCGTCCGGGACCGACTGCTTAACGTACCCTCCGAAGCACGGAGTCAGTGATAGTTGTGTACTTAAGACAGAAAAACTCATTCATAAATCGTCCATATAAATTTGAGACAGGTTCGTTGCGCTTTGGGCAATCACGACAATTAGGTTACTGCGACGCTTTTGCGACTAACTTCAGAGTCGCACACATATATACCTGGCAAATAGCTAATGTACTTACTAAATATACGAGTACCTACAAATGCAAAAATTACGTTATCTATTTGGCAGTTTGTACGACTAAACTATTGAGCTAAGTTTAATAATGGTAAGAGATTATCTATTTGAAAACACGAAGAAGAACATATTGTCTCGTCATCATGTTAAGAAACAAATATCGGGGTCAGTTGGAACGGAGCACTGAATAATAATAAAAACCCCCAACGAGAGTTTATTGAAGAAACATACCATATCAGCCCATCATGCCCCATTCAGGGACTTAGATCTCCCCTCGGGATGGAGGTGCTCGGAGCTTAACATACGCTGCTCCAGTGCGGGTTGGTGGACTTTAACGACTGCAATCTAGCGACGGCAACCGGGACCGACGGCTTAACGTGCTCTCAGAGGTACGAAGTCAGTGGTAGTCATGTACTTAACTCAGAAAAAATTCATTGGTAGGTACATGCCGGTTTCTAGGATTCGAACCACGACCTTCTAAACAAGAAGCGGGCTCGTCACCACACGGCTATCACGATAATACACTTAACACTTTATCAATATACACATTAAAAAAACATAATTTTCCTTATTTATAGGGCCACGATACCACAGCCATGGGTTTGACTTACTTGTTCATGGAGTTAGCGCATAATAAAGTGATACAGGTGAATCAGTTTGTTGGCAAGAAGATTTTTGTCGTGAAAGTGTTGCTCATATTTAAAAAAAAATATTATTTTCTAATGCACAGGACAAAGTTTTTGCAGAAGTACAAGAAGTATTTGAGGATTCCAGTCGCATAGTTACGATGAAAGATTTGAATAATCTAAAATACATGGAATGCTGTATAAAAGAATCGCTGCGACTTTATCCACCAGTGCCGTTTATCAGCAGACGTATAAGAGACGAAATTACGCTGAGTAAGTTATGTTTTATATTAGATATATATTGTAATAAAAAAAAAAACATAGTGTTGTAATTCCGTAGCCGATATGAATAGAGCTTCCAAACTAGTATATTATTATCCGCTTTCGCACAGAGTATTTATTGATTTCGAAAACTAAACTGTAATAAAAAACTGACTTCTGTAATATTGTTTCTTTTGTCATAAAATATATCTGTCTGGAATACCTAGATTTTCGTTAGTAATCAAGTCCGAATTACCTTAGGAAACAAATCCCAGTGATACTTAAGATAGCTATGAAGTGAAGAAGAAGAAGTTTCTTAAAAAAATTGCTTTAATAATATAATAATTTTATGAGTTTTAGGAAATATAAGTTTAGACCTTTCTTTGCCCGTTGGTTATTTCCAAAACGCGTTTATGTTTACAAAAAAAACATTACGAACAAATAAAACTTATTCAAAATTCTAGCTAAAATACTATTCTTGAGATTTGCACAAAATCTTACAAATATCATGTATTTTGACTAGGTATTTTATCATATATGTCATATCATATATATATATATATATATATATATATATATATATATATATATATATATATATATATGATAATGATACCTACTATATATAAATATATATAATTTCAATAAATTTTAGTTAAATAAATAATTATTTGTCGCTTACCTTTATTTTTGGGTATAAGTGATTTTAGGAGGAATGAAGCCATAACTTTTAATTTTTTTTACGTTATTTGTTCGACATTGCAGTTACTATCTAAATAGACGCAAAATTCTTAAAAAAATATTATTTCAGGGGGCTGATATGCGTGGATATAACGCGGAATAGATGGGAATTTCGCTTGGAATTATCTATTAATATCGGCACATTTTATTTTGATTAGTCTTTTTCATGTTTCAGATGGTCACGTGATACCCGCAGGGAAAACTATGTGTCATATACACATATTCGATTTGCACCGTCGCCCTGATTTGTACGAAGACCCTTTGAGCTTTAACCCGGATCGGTTCTTGCCCAAGAACTGCGACAATCGTCACCCCTACGCCTACATCCCTTTTAGTGCCGGACCGAGGAATTGTATAGGTTATAATATATAATTTTTCATATTTTTGGAATAATATAATGTTCTTAAGCGTTGAATATCTGAAAACTTTAAAATCGAACAACCTATTTGATTCTCGGAAGTTCATATAATAAACACATTGTACTTTTATTTAGTGACTATTTTCATACAGATGTTGAGTATGGGTTAACAAATAAAAAAAAAATGGAATAATTAAATTAAAGCAGACATCGACGTCGCTTGGCCTAGCCCATATTAACTATGAGTAGGTAATCATTATTTCGATAAAAAATCATAAAATTATTTTATCTTTAAATTTTTAATTATAGTCCAATAATTCTAAGCTAGCGATTCGTTTTTAAGAGACAGTAATACTTGTCATGACTGTTCTCCCGCAATGATTTTTCTAAAATACCTTTTACTTCAATAATTGAGTCTATTTAAGGAATTTAAGTTTAAACCTTTATCCGTAAGCTATACCCAAAACGCGTATAGGTACCTTTATTTCGTACAATAGGAAATATGACGAAAATACTTACTATTATAAAATTACTTCCAGCAAAAATACTAAGTCTTAACGAGTAACAAAAAGTTTTCAATTCGTCCCTTACGTTATTTTCCAAAAATAGGTAATGTTATCCTTCTCTACCTTACACGCGAGACATAATCGTGATTCGTGTCTGGCATTACAAGGCACGCCCCGTAATGACCCCTTTTAACCATAATGGCTTATCATTACAGTATACATTGATGTCCGCCACACGATGGCCATTGTCTTCATTTAACGCATACAGATATATAAAATGTGCACCGTTCTAGATTAGTAACAAAGAATTAGCGAAAAAGAAGATGGCGGAATCATGACGCTATACGGAGCGGTATCTACAGAATTGTTACTGTTTGACGAGCAATCGCATACTAAGTGAAACTACGATGGGCCAGCATGTTGATGCGCGCGCGCTGCTTTCCCTCTGATATTTGCCCGAAAAACTGACAACACGATCCATCTACCATCGATCATCGTTCGCAATCATGACCAAGCAAACACCATTGCGCCCATATCACGGCGGTAATCGTCGATGTTGGACCATGATGGCCGATGCCGGGTTGCTTCCATAGTCGCCGTAGGTACTTCGAAGTGGAAAGACGTCGTTTTGCTGTTGATACGCATTAAAATCACATTTTGCTACTTATTTCGCTTTTATTTGTTCTATTCTACGTTGCGATTATTACAAAGAAGAACTCTGTAATTAGCGTGCAATGTAAGCCTTGTGTTCTAACAATTTAAGACGCTCAATTTTTCTAAAGTTATTATTTGTGGAGGCCTGGGGTGCGCGAGAAATGGAAACTTCGTTAGGCATATTTCTGCGGCTTT
The DNA here is from genome assembly GCA_949709985.1 of Luffia ferchaultella. NCBI lineage: Eukaryota > Metazoa > Arthropoda > Insecta > Lepidoptera > Psychidae > Luffia > Luffia ferchaultella. The sequence goes on from OX453249.1 coordinate 18,129,428, forward strand.
TGATTATTTGGAAATCTAAAACGGCCAATTGGACGATATTTACACTTGATGCCCGCAAAACATGGGAGCTACAAGCTTAGAGTTGTTGGGCTATGATATCTGTATGATAATCATTTTACAAGGAATTTTGTACAACACGCAGGTCAGCGCTTCGCGATGTTGGAGTTGAAGTGCGCGTTGGCGACCGTGTTGCGGGCCTTTGAGCTCCGCCCGGTGACTTCACGCGACCAACTGGAGTTCAGTGCAGACTTGGTGCTCAGAACAACGCATCCCATCTATGTGCGGTTTATAAAAAGAAAGTAATACATACACATGTAAACTCACGCTTGTTCACCAGAAAGGTTTTATGTCCACCTTTCTGGTAACAAGCGTGAGTTTACAGTTTAGATACGATCATGCATCTTTTACCAAATAATCTCCTCCTTTTTTTACAAACATATTATAGCTAAATAATATTGTAGATAAATTGGAACAAAAACTTTAAAAAAATTTTGTATTGTATTGAGAAATGTTCGCGCGTATTTTGATTTTAGCAAGCAAATAACTTACCAACAAAAGATTTCAGTAGTAGTGTAGAAAGTGTAGAAAGAAGTATTTTCAGTGCTATTTTACTCAGAAATTGCTAATTCAATTTCTACACTTTCTTTGACAAAACTGATGTAAAAAAGGAATAGATTATGAATATTTTCGGAAAGACGCATGACATCGGGTATAATACTATACTATAGATGTTTGTAAATAAGTAAATACAAAAAGTTTAGTGTTTTTTTTATTATTGTATATTCACAATCCAACAAATTTAAAGTAACTAAAATAAAATCTTAAAAAATAATTTTGTTTTACAATCGCGACTGGCGCGTGGCGAAGCTTTAGATGGAGTGGATATTATTAGTACGAAGTTGCCTTACTGATTCAAATATAATATGCTATTCCCAACTAGCACATAGGTTAAACGAGCCAAATTTAAGAATGTGGTAAATACCGCTGATTTTGCTGTCATAAGACCTTATCTCCAAAATCCAACAATTCCTTCGATCAGCTATATAGGTACAAAATGAAACTAGCCAAATTAGAAGTCAAAGGAAAACTTTACTTCAAAAAAATCCATTAGAAAATAAGGAAAGCCTCAATTTCTGCATTGACACCAATTGCTCCATTGACTCCAATTCCTCCTATCAGCTCCAAAATAGTACACACTTGCAAAACTGGAACTCAAAGAAACCTTTGTGCATTTCCAAAAAATCCGATAAATAATTTTGTAATGTATGTCCTTTCTAACCTCTGAGCTTATTATTTTGTTCGTGTTCACGTACATTTTGAAGTATGAAACGCTCCAACTAGATGAATCTGTTATCTAAGGGCTTAAACCTATAGGCATGGCAAGTATCAGCACACTGCTGTCTTCAAAAGCAGAACCAGTACGAAAAAAGTGCTTAACTTAAAATTTATTAAAAGACTTCTTCTTCATATAACTCTGGAATGTATTGAGATAGATGAATCGTCTGCCAGTGTTTGTCGATTTTATTTGTCGAGACTATTACTCCTTTATTAATTTTAAATTAAAATTAATTAAAAAAAAATACTCTAATGAATGAATATATACCTTAATTAGTGTATTTTTATACGACTCATAATTTTAACCAAGTAGGTAGTGCTGTTGGTCCAGCTGATTTGTTATATTCTTCTTCACTTGACTCTGGAATAAATGGAGGTGGTTGAGTCATTCTTTAAGTTAACGTTTATCTTCTCGAGCATTATTCGCGTTACTACCTAATATTCTTTTATTAGTCTGATTTTTGCCAAATACGTAGTTTTAACCAATCGTTAGTATTATTAGTCCAGCTGATTGGTTATATTCTTCATTATTTAACTTGAACAAATTGAGATAGCTGAATCATCCTTTCAGTGTTTATTTGTATAATTTAGTAAGTATCAACAACAGGTATAATATTCTTATAATTATCAACAATTTGTTCCTCGTAATTTACAAATTAAATTAGGTATTATTAGTTAAAAAGTCATTAGATATTTTTATTAATTATTGATGACTTTTGGTATACTTCGGAAATAATAATTTTGGTACTTTTATTACCTTATTGCTTTGTTTATTTATATATAAATATAAAGATAATATAAACTAGGTAACACTAAAATTCCTCTGATCGGATCGGCGGCCATTTGCTGCTAAATCTTCTGTTAAATTGACATGTGAGTCATACATGTCAAAAAGTCAAAATATTGCACGTATGTGTGCAGTGCCTTCGAATATGCAACAATGATTATATTGATCGCATAGAATCTATATAAACTTACAGAAAAGATTTCTGAGATATCAGTGCAACAATCTGTTCATAGATACAGATACGAACGTCGTTGTGAAAAATATCACTTTTGCCCCTAGAGAAAAGAAGAGCAATGGCTGACATTGTATATCTTGTCAATATTGCAAGCGGAGCTGTCGACTGTCCCTTATTGCTTGTTAAAATCAATGTACGTGCACAATCTAGGGGACCGTCAATTTATTTTTTTATTTTTTTGTTTCTCGGAAGGAGAAACTCTTTTCCCAGACAATACCCGCTGCGCGGCGATAGTAGTGAAGGGCTGGAACCCCCTAAACTACTCCCTGACTTTTCACTGTTAGCCACGGTGGTTTTCACAGCGTAAACGGGCGCTTTGGAGCGAGCGCGAAGCTCGAGCCATGCGAAAAAGGGACAGTCAACCAGTTACAACCAGACCTAATCCTTATCCCGAGCAGGTAGTAGGTAATTATCGTGGTCCTCATTTTTCTTTCGTGTCGGTAATTATTATAACCGTTTCGCTAAACGCCACTGTGAGATAGATTTATTTGATGTAACACTATCAACGATAAAACAAATACCTACCTATAGGTAACAAAGAATTTTTAATTTTGTCTTTTTTCAGGCTTGTGTTTTGTTACGTACCTACTACCTATAAGATTTTTTTGTATTTCCTTTGTAATTGATAACGTTCTATTCTAACGTCACCTTCGTGAATAGTTGCGAGCACCTAGCTGTTATTGACTTTTGTTTGTACATAGTTTTTGTAATTTAGTTATTATTTAATGGCTGTTGGTGTTCTAAATAAAATAAAAGAAATGAACAAATAATTTTAATTTATTCAATTTATTTTAATAATTATGTCTAAGTAGGTACTAAGACTACACGGGTCTAAACTTTGTTATTTTTTTTATTACTAGAAACTTCACTGCAATGATATTATCATGTATCTTTACTGTGTTTAAATGGCAGACACATCTAATTCACTCATTACATTGTATGGTAGGTAGGTGTTGTTAGGATGTGTGAACATTTTTGTCAGTAACTGGTAGGTAGGTAGGTCGAGCCAGTATTCGCATCATAGCTTATTTTAAACATGGAATAGGTAGGTACCTGCTTACATACTGACGTTTCCTATAAATATTAAAACGGCTATAATTTCTAGGTTATTGGGTTATTAAGTGGCAATTAGTTGACATTGTAAATTTAATATACCTCCGGCTTTTATGTCCCTAGGCTACATTTAATAAGTACTTACCTACCTACATTCTTTAGTGCATGTATATTAATAGTCTAGGCCAAATTTCACGACATCATTTTTATAATGCTGCCTAGTTGCTGACACTTACGATGCATTGAATTATATACAATAATATGTCGCTTTTTGTTTGTGATGAGAGGTACTGTACATTTAACATATATGTTAAACATTAAAATAAGCGTGATATGTGCATAGCGTCGTTCAAAATCGTGCCGAAACACACATCATTGTTACTTGTAACATGTAGGTAGGTACCTAGGTACTGACACAGTAAAAATTGTAGTATTCCTTATCGTATTACAAACTTTTCCATCGATCATCATAAAAACCAGTTTATGTGTCACAACAACATTCCATATAGCAGTTAGATTTTTAGGATAGTTCATTTCTTCCTTAGTTATTTTTACACTTTCACTGAAAACTTGTAGCATTATAAATGTACAATATCTTGTTATAGAAGGATTAGGGTTCTGTCAGATTATTTTGTTATTTTTATCATTTGTAGGTAAGTTTGTAAAAACCGAAGAGGTACCTAAGTAGGTACCTACCTACCAAGAAGATGGGAATGTATAAGTATCTACTCTCATCAGTATCAATACAATTTGGAAATTTTTCCCTCTATTTCCATCGCAACCCCATTTAGAAAGTAAACGTAGCTAAATTCTTATCTACACAAGAGTCTTTTGACACTTCTTCTTGAAGTAACAAAATTCTTTTTGGGGTATAATCCATTAAAATTTGTAGGTACCTACTTTCACCTCTCCTTTTGTTTCTGTAACATCTGGATAACATTCTGATTTATCATTCATAATTCTATTATCACCGACGGATAAATATCACACCCAATTTCTTTAATGGCTATTCGTAAACTGGTAAAACTAGCATCAACCATATACCTAGCATTGCTATGCTACAGTTCTATCTTCTGGCAACTTCTGAATATTAAAATCTCTTTACTTGAAACCCTGGCGAAACTTAGAAGCTTTCTAAGGAATTACCATGGAATTACAGTTAGATCTTTGACTATTCTAGCAACATCTACATTGTCTGTTACCTTTATTTTCATTTGCTAGCGAACTCTAGCTCACTCCTGAGCTCAATCACTCAATATTTTGCCGCAATGAAGGCGTGTTCCTGTGCTTCGAACGTACAGTACCTACTACTTTCACTGAAAGGTTTCGCTGGTTGTCCACGAATAGAAGTCTCGACAGTCGGGGCAGGAATTAGATGTATACTGGAGACCACTGGAGACGATTCTCGAGTTTTTAATTAATTATTAATGTGAAGTCCAGCCATTTTTTATTACTCATCAAAAAACGGTCCCGGTGCCTATCGTCTTTGGCCTTTTTACGTCTAATTTTAGTAGGTATCTTTGTTAAATAAGAGAACTGGCCCGGGTAATAGGATAGGCCGTACACATAGACGTATATGTACCTATGTACGTGTTATCATTGGCCGTCAAATAAAACTAGTTCTTTACATTTTTGTAATGTACACTATACTTAATATTATTCTATTAGTTTTATTAGTTCTATTAGGTACCTGTTAGTTCAAATCTTTATTCCTAAGTACATTCATTGACGAGTTCGAGTTCAAGGTCAAACCGTATAGGTACAGTATTATACGCCCGGTGCGTGGCTGTACAGTGATACTCTGACCGAACATATTTTTTGTCGAGGTAAGTTCCATACATCTCTTTCACACTTAACACATGTACTGAAAGTGTGAAAGAGATGGACGCCTAACGGACAGACAAAAAATTTATTCGAGTAGGTTTACTGTGCTATGGCGAACGATATAACTCGAAAATGGTATATAATCAGTAACAAGTCAAAAGGGTGTTATTTGTACATCATTTTTGCTTACTGATGATAAGAAATACGCGACTATGCTCCGAGCGTGACCGAGTTGACGAGTGTCCTAAAAGTAAAAATAATTAGGACACTTATCGTGGAGACATTGAGACGCGGTATTCGTCCTTACATTTAGTATACCGGTCCTTACATTTAGTAGGTAGGTACCTACGTATGTTATATCAAACACTAGACGTGTAGTACGCCTAGTACTTGATATAACACTGTGAGCTTTATCAAAAACCCACACGAAGAATTTTCACTTGAAATATTAAAGAGAACGTTTCTCGCTGATCGTTTCTCTTAATATTCACATGTTGCCCGTGATCCTAAAGAAACAGGGTTTTATTGTTTATATTTTAGATAGGTAGGTACAATGTTTACATTATAAATAGGTAAGTATATAAGTAATATTAGTGTATAGAAAAATATTAAAATTGTCAAAATTATCTACAAGTAGGTACCTACTTACGACGAACATTAGCGCTCAATGTCAGGTCAGGATCGTCAAAGAGCACACCTAAACTACTTCCCTACCTAAAATTTTTGCACTGTAAAACGAAACACGATAATACACATAATAAAAAAAAAAATATTACCTCACCTCCCGCTTGGTAGAACAACTATCTCTGTCACACCTAAGGAAGTTAATATTGCTCTCCGCTCACACTCGAAATGCGATTAAAGACCGGGTTTTTTTTTCCAGGAATAGACCATCCATAGTCATGAGTCGGTTGCCCGGTAGGGTCTACAATTAGTGACGTTCTCCTTAACGGTGGTTTCAATTATCGATTAATTATTGTTCACTAACTGATTGTCGTTTATACACTTTTAAAAATTGTGTTCTATGGTTCTTCAAATAATTTATATTTTCTATAATTTATAACATAAGTAGTTTAAGTACAATAATATTTAGGAATGTAAATAATTTATTATTTTCTAAACTGATATTTTCGTGATTTACTGAATTCCGGATTTAATACAACTTAAAACTTTTCTTCGAAACCATAGGTTCCAGTGTGATCCCAAATAAAGCAACTTTGGATAAAAACAAAAAGCAGAGAGTATAACTGGTTCCTTAAATGATTGCTAGTTTAACAATTCTTTCTTTTTTTTTTTTAAATAATGATTGCCTGTTAATTCCATATAAATTTTATTCATATTTACCCACCTAGAAACAGTGCCGGAGCAAAACCGATTTCAAACAATATTAGGTCGCTGTACACGTGTTGAATATAATGGAATGAGATAAGATTGGTTGCCTATAGACAATGTAACAAACCAAGCGAAGGGCCACCATGGGGAGCCACAAATAAAAATAGGGCTAGCCGATGTTAGAATGTCTAGAGGCAAAAAATTGCTGCTAAAAAGTTAAAAATAAAAAAATTTATACTCCGAGATGATTCTGATAATCGCCTAAATGAAGTTGACGATTGATACTCCAGAGTTAGTTATTGACACAGTACCGATTTAATTAAGCAAATATCAAATTGATTTGAATACGAATACCAGAAAATCGAAACATTAAAACTAGTTATCTTAACTATATTTTTTAAAGTTTTCAAGTCTGTTTTTAGATTTTTTAAAATCTATTTAAATTTTAACTTTTTGGTTGTAGCTTTATGATATTAAAACTAATTATTTTATAATAATTTTAATGGGGTATGAAAATAGTTTTTAGATTTTTTCATACTTAATACTAATTATGTATATATTAGGTGATTTTGATACATTTTTAATAACTTTCATCAACACTTATAAAGTAACTAAAGAAGTATAACCTTAAAGCTTGTATTGTATCTATTTTAGTATATACATTTATGTACCTTCATCTAACATAATGATCGTTAATAATTTATCACGGTCTTCGGTCAACAAAAAACTTTTTACAAATTTAAATTAATTTTTATGAAATTTTAGCAAAAACAAAATTGCTAAGCTTTATTTAATACTGACGAGTTAATTATATTAAAAAATAACATTAATCTACGAAAATGACTCTTACTCTAACCAAAACTTACTCTAAATCTAACGCTTTATTTCCTGTTCCTGTGAGTTACTGTCACTGAATGTGTTGACCGGTCCCACACTTCGCTGCATACCTTTCCCCGAAATTGTGATCGATATTTTAGCATGCAACTATCAGTTTATTTTAAATATTAAAAAAACAACAAAATATACTTGTATGGAGAAACACATTTCCAAATTTAAAGTTGTTACCTAAGACTAGTAAAGTTACACTACAAATTCTACAGACTCCTCTCAATGGATTTTTAAAACAATATTTTGGAGAGGAGTTAACATTTACTCATTTTACTATCCAATGACCCGTCTGTGTCAGTCATCAATCAAGTGAATAATGAGTCAAGTCAAACCACAGAATAGTCAGTAGTACAAGATAGTGTTTACGTCATTTATAAAACAGAATTTTGATGATTTGCCTTAGCAAATTTCTCTAAAATGCATTGAAGAAAAAAAATGAAATATTAGCTGTTTCCGAAGTTTTATCATAAATGTTATTTGCTCGTAACATTGATAATGAATGATAATGATTGATAATGAACTATTTTATATAAAAATAGTTCATTATCAATTTTAAAATATCGATGTTTCTTCTTATAATATCGATATTATGGTAACATTGATGAACATCGAGCATTCCTAATTGTGAGACTCTGACCCCCCTGCACCCGGCCGCGCGGCGGCCGGCGGGCATTCCGCTCTGAGCGTTCGCCGTGCGTGTACGTATTATGGTGCGCTTTCTGTCCTTTTGCGATTGATTGTCGATTACAAAAGCACAGCTCGGCCGCGTTATTATTTTTTTCAAAGCTTTTTTCTCGTATATCGCGCTATAATAAATCCACGATATTATTACTGTGGTCGAGTCACTGGCAACGCATAACGGTGACAACAAGGTGACTCGGGGCGGCTACCGGTCCGCTCGCTTTTTCCTAACGGGAACGGCAAGTAAACCGACGGGCCAGGTACCACCGACCTTGGGGACTACCCTAGTCGACGCCTGGTGTCTCCTTCCCACCCAACCTACCCTATTTCCTATTCTTCGGCCGTGGTTTGGCCGCCAATCGAGTTCCTCTTGGCGGTCTCCCGGTCGGAGCAGTTAGGGACGACAGGCACACACCCCCTGGTATTGTGCACGTGCAAAACTAGGGGACGCATTGTAGGCGTAGATAGCTAGCTATAGGAACACACATTACACGCATTTTTCATTCAAGCGCCACACATAGTCAATATGGATACGCCAACCCCAACCCAACAGCTCCAGGTAACTACCCCGGAAATGATTAACGCGCTTCTTGCCGACTTTCACGCATTCGCCGCCGCAAATGGTTACTCATTACCCAAGAATTTCCCTACGAAATTGCCTACATCTGAGCACGTGACCGTTTCTACCCTGTGTGCCGCCACCTCCGCCCCCTCTATAGAAAATCCCATCACCACGTGCTCGTCCGCCTCCTCGCGCGCTTCCGCTTCCTCCCCGCCCGCCGCCGCTTCCTCCCCGCGCGCCGCCGCTTCCTCCCCGCACGCCGCCGCTTCTTGTACCCCGGAAATGATTAACGCGCTTCTTGCCGCTTTTCACGCATTCGCCGCCGCAAATAGTTACTCATTACACAAGAATTTCCCTACGAAATTGCCTACACCTGAGCACGTGACCGTTTCTACCCTGTGTGCCGCCACCTCTGCCCTCTCTATAGAAAATCCCATCACCACGTGCTCGTCCGCCTCCTCGCGCGCTTCCGCTTCCTCCCCGCGCGCCGACGCTTCTTCCCCGCGCGCCGCCACTTCCTCCCGGCGCGCCGACGCTTCGTCCCCGCGCGCCGCCACTTCCTCCCCGCGCGCCAACGTTTCTTCCCCGCGCGCCAATGCTTCCTCCCCGCGCGCCAACGCTTCCTCCTCGCGTGCCCCCGCCGTCGTTGCCGGCGCCGCCGTTTTGCCGACGCCGGAGGCTAGACCCCGTTTGCAGCTGCCGCCAGAAATGCGCGAACTCATTAGAGTTAAAAACGTTGCCCTGCGTCGCGCGAGCGCATATCCTACGCCAGAATATAGATCTCGAGCGCGCGCGCTCCAACGACGTGTGAGGGAACGCATTCGTGCATTACGTGGCGAACAGTAAGAGCATTTTATGGAAGGCTTGTACTCAACATTTCTCAGACGCTCACGGAATGTACTCAAAGATCCACCTGACGATCTCACCACCGAGGTTGAAAGTCTTGGAGCTTCAGGCAGATCAGACCTTCAGTCTGACGTAGGAGAGCAGTACCTACCATCCGAAATCACCTAGTTAACGTAATAAATCTGCTCGAATGGCATCAGAGCCTTTGTTTGTTCACAGTCGGGCCGTCCAGCTCGAGCTGCCCTCCCTTGCCAAGGGGTCGACACGTATCGGCTCTATACTTGAATCTAACTCTTATTTTGAACGAGGCGGCGCCCTTAAGGCGCTGCTCGTCAAAGACCCACGCACCGAAGCATCTTCAATGCGTCCGGTCTGCGTTCATTTCAAATCCTAAAATTTTTAGGTTGAGGTTGTCGTTTAGCCGGTCGGGCTGCACCTTCTGTGTTGTCCCAACCCGGCACTATCTGCGCGGTAGGTCGGGTGCGCAGATGTCTGTATGCAGATTCGGCCCTCATTAAAAAAAAAGAAAGAAAAAAAAACCATGACACACCACGTCGCGCAGCAACGGGCACCCGGGATCCGACATTATAAGCTGCGGGAAGTGCAACTGTTTGAAAATCGGTAACGTGCTTGTTTTTAGAGATAAACATCAGTAATTTGGAATTTGTGTGTTTTAAATCTGACACATTCGACAATAACTTTTTTATTTATTTTATAATATTACAAATCGATAATTAAAAATATAATATTAAGACACTAAGATTATTCATTTAACAGTATATATAATACGTGTATATGAAGATAGTAAAGGCACTAAACGAATATAAGTAAAAAAATTATGATAAAGGAAATAAATTCATAGCTTCTTCATCTAATTCCTTAATTTTTGTGGTACATGTTTTTTTTAATATTAGATATGTAAGGCTCAGATGTTTAAAGCAAAGTATGAAAAAAATGTCTTCATTTCATTAGTACTATATTTTTTGCAGCACTTTCGTGCATGAAGTTAACGAAGTTTTTATAATCATTATTCCGTGCTTCCTGAGCATTTTCGGAAAGTTGACTCAGAGGTTGTATTTATATTTAATTATTTTTATAGTTATATTTTTATTTCATTATATTTAATTTTAAATCTGATGTTGCTGCGCGTATTCATTCTATCAAGGCGCTTCAGTGGCTTCACCGATTGACCGCTCAATTTCCTGATTTTGCTGATTTCCCTTGATATATCATACGACTTGTAAAGACGGCCACGTTTAGGCTGTGGTTTAGACCCACATAATGTAGAGGCTACTTCGTTTTTACACTTTCATCAAATCTTACTTCAAAATCTCCACTAAGCCACTGAGTATTTCTTTTCAGAAAATCTTTTTTTCCTTTTTTTTCCACCGCTATTTAAAGTCTTGTTTTCACAATTACACGTATAAAATTACTTTTGCCAAGATTGTACTTTTCACTTGATGGCCGTGTTCAATGAAAACCATGCATAGCTCTCGTCTACTACACTTGAAATAACTCATCACTAAGTTAAAGTAAATGGATAGCCGAATAGGCAGGTACTAATTAAAGTAACAACAAATATTTACCTTATTTGCAAGCAACGAATTGCAGTCTTTATAGTATACCTACTAACTGAAAATTTGTCGTGCGAAACTTACCACGTAAGTTGATAACCTGTTTTGTTTGCGGTTCAAAAAATGTTCAGTTTACATCAAAATACCTAGTAAATGTCTCACAAAATCACTAACTGCGGTGTTTATCATTATGATGTTGAACTAATAGATACCTAAGTGTATATCAGATAACCAAACATGTTAGCTGTGTTTAATATTCTCTAATTATTGTAATATAATTTAAAAAATACAACTTTGACTATCGAAATATCTACCGCTGCTACAAATAAATCTTAAATCATATCTTACAATAAATATATCATACCAATATTACTAAAACCATGCGTTTTACTTACATCAGGTGAAGACCTGAAGAACAATTTTTGACAAACTTCCGCAACGAACCCGCAGGAATGTACTTACCGTATAGTTAGATGTTTAAAGAATAGTTTATAATAATAATCTACATATCGGCAAACACCGATAAAAACGAAAACCCTAATCATAAATTAAATTTAAGAAAAAAACAGTACCATTCGAAAATCTCATTAGAAACAAACGATAACGGTTTTATAGTTTAAATTATGCGTATTAATTAGAGGTCATTAGTGTACCTTTATTTCAAGGTGAAAACCGAGAACATAGGTTACACAGTTTTTATTTTAAGCAATATCAAACATAGCGTTTACGTTTAATGGCGCAGCTATCAAACGCACCAAGGTCATGCCAGCAGACAGACTACATTCTGTTCACATGTATGTGTTTAATAATAATAATAGTTTCTTTAATATATCTAATTTACATTTATATTTCTTTAAACATTTTTACGTTACACACGTGTTTCAACGGCTGTTTCTACCAAACGCACCTAGATCATGCCAGCAGACCGATTTCATATTGTTCCCTTATGTGATCTAACGATAGTTTAGTCAATCCGTTGAATTCCGTTGCCGCCTCTGGGTATAAATGTACAGACACGGAAATTCTAGATTTTATTAAACTATGTATAGATTACCAAATAAGAATTTTTCATTTAAGTTATAAACTCAGATTCTAAAAGTTATTACTAGAAAAAGGTTACAACTTGGTGTCTACATGAAGATATTTTACTAGTAGGTAACTATCGAAACTCTATAATTCGATTTTGATATCGAGTTCATTTTGTTGTCCATTTTGAGTAGGTACGTCTAGGTAATACAAAACGCTGAAACTACTCAAATGCGAGTTTATGTTTATTACGTTAGAAACACATTAAAATTTTACTTATTATTTAAACTTTACATCTACGTTTAGTATACTGTTACTGTTATTGTAACTTTTATCTGTTCGCTTAATATCATAATTAAATTTTCGTTGTATACGTTTCATTTACACAGTAGTGAAATGTGATTAAATACGACTAATCTAATATAGTCATAGAGTATCATATCCATAGACATATATATACTAGCGTAGGAGACCAACTGACATCTAAACATCGCATGACCGAAACGGAAATGAGTATGTGTGCAAAATTCACATGTGGTTGAGCCAGTTTTAGTGATGTACATGGGTGTTTTTTATATTATCGATAGCACGTAGTACTTTCATGATAATGTGTCGTTGAATTTACCGCGATATCATAAGTCGAAATCGGCAATCCTATTTATTATTTTGAATCTGCTATACTACATAATTTTTGTTTTGAGTTACTTTTCCTAACTTTTAGTTTTTTAAAATGACAAATCATCAATCAGTCAATTCAAATGCCATTTCCTTTACTACAATAAATATTTTTTTTTTGTTAACAGTTGATAATAAAAAATTTGCAGAAGTAAAGAAAGCGTTAACATCATTATGGAAATGTTAATATTTAGTTGAATACAAGCCAAGTAATAAATAAAACAATATAAATAAACGATTTTTATTTTTAATTACAATACGTCACGTTGCAACGCATAACAACAAAATTTTAACTCTTTGTAAACAAAAAAATGAGAATGTACAAAACAAAAACATTTACAATAGAGAAGTTCATGATGTTCAAAATATACAATTTAACTCGATAGAATTGAAAGATAAACCAAAACTAATAAAACAGTGAAAGTTTTTTTCAAATTCGTCAATAAATGACTGAGAAATAAATTATTGGTATTTATTAATTTGACGACCGCTTAGCCTAGTGGGTAGCGACCCTGCCTACGAAGCTGGAGGTCCCGGGTTCGAATCCCAGGTCGGGTCAGTATTTATATGATGAATATCGATACTGGTACCGGGTCTTGGTTGTTATATGTATGTGATGTCTTCGCTTGGTACGCAAAACACAAGCTAATGCTTAGTTTGGGGCCACAACGTTGTAATGTGCACGTTATTATTATTATTATTATGTATTTTCGTGCGGTTTGACTGGTGGATTCTTACTGCCCATGACGTCACATTGTCTACTCGATTGAGTGTCGCGTCGTCTCACTACACCACAAATTATGCCTTGGATGCCTTGGACTAGTCTATAATGTTTTTTGTTTCTTTGTGTAATAGGTAATTAAGTTTTATTTGAATATAAAGGAACAAGTTTTTGTAAAAGACATAGTGATAATTTGCCTAAAATTGATATTTTCACTGTGATGGACTTTTCTTCAAATCCATTTTATATTAGTGCTGAAATAAAGGTTTAGGCTCTAAAGTTGAAGGTCCTGGTGACATATCCCGGTAAACGTACGCTGACACCGATCGCTTGGTCTTCAGATTGACCTGTACAGAAATTACAGTTGGCATAAATGCTCTGACTTTAGATATTAAGTATTATTAGTATATTACTTAATATACTTAGTAAGCACATATGAAAAAAAAAGAAACCCCTAACGGCACAAATTCAGTAGGTATAGATCCTTTCTTCAAAAGTCGTCGGTGATTTAGTTAGACAAAACAGTTATCCGTAAAATGTCTACTGCAAACCAAAGAATGTTTTCGAGGAGTCCCACCTGTTCTATTTAACATTTTTTTCCATTGTTCTATGCTAACCGTGTTTACAGGAAACCTGGATATTATGAAATAGTCATCATTATCAGGAAGCATTTTTTAACACCGCAGTTTCTTGGAGGAAAATGAGGTTAAACTATTGTATACAGTAGTTTTGTCATTCAAAGTTTAATTATTTACGACGTTCATAATCAGAGAACAGATAGAACGTCAGACTTTAAATCATAAATAAATAACGATTAAAATTAAATAGAGCATCAGATTTTAAATCGTAAATAAATAACGATTAAAATTAATTGTGTATATATCTTATATTTTCATTTGAAAAAGTCTTGTATTTACATATATACCCTATGTGTAGTATATATGTATAGATGTCATACTTTCCCTTACAATGTGCTGCCAGGCTAAATAAACCTCACAATATGTTTAAAAACAGTTAACGGCATCATTCCAGTGGAACAGGTGCAATTAGGTAATATCAAATTTACAAAATATTTATATTTGAAAATATCGACATATCGATACATTTTGTGCAATCCCTATGCTTCATTGTTTGATTGTAATTTTACACAATATTTTTGTATCGTACACATAATTGTTTAAAATAACAAATTATTTACAAAATAAAGTATTTACCGTATACTACTGATGTATAACCAAGTAAATTTAGGATTGCTTTTTATAAAAATAAGCATTAAGATAACAGTATGTTATTGGCAGTACTTACCGGTGAAATGTCTCTTTATTTGGATTATTAACATATGTTACAGTGCAATTTAAAACTGAACACTACACCATTTTTATCACAAGAATTAATTTTTGTGGAATTCAAAACGATTATAACACAAAATAGAAAACAAAGCTGGACCTTATTTTGACAAGTGAGTAAAGAAGACTAAATGTGTTCAAAGAGGTTTTATGTCAGATTTTCTTGCATTTCTTTCTCGCATGTAGGATTTCCGCAAAGAGCTGGATGTCATTCGCACACTGTGTTCCTCTCTTACGCTAGTATATATACCTTTATGATCATATCTTCTTCGGTCCTTCTAATACCAAAAACTGAATTACGATGAAGAATACGCGAAAGCGTGTTTAGCGAGTAAACTCGACGAGTAAGCGTAACGGATGGATTGGCTCGCACCGCGAAGCGCTTTCCGGTTTCATCGCCTATCAGACACGCCCGTATTAACCAGATCATAATTTATATATTAATCGGCTTACAACTATTGCAGATCATGCGCATATAAAATACAAAGTCCGACAATTTTGCGTATTATAGACACTAATCACTACATTATGCTCATTATGTCTTATGAAAATTTAATTAAAGATTAATTAATCGACTTACTTAGACTTAATTAGATTTAAAAATATTGATAAAAATCTCAGACAACGTCCGTAAAAACAACATTCAAAACGAGATAGCGCTCATATTTTCAAATTCAGTAGCAGCAAACCTGAACGAGCACGAACCGGTGATGGTCCTCACGAAATTCGCTACCGGCGATGGTGGCATATGAAAATCATAATCATCATTAGACTTATCGCTATGTCCGTGTCTGCTGACGTTGCTTAAATTACACGATATTTAATTCTAACGAAATGAATCCGTGTGTGTATATGTATTTCGGTTAAATTACTCACACAAACAACCAACCCGATAACTTGTTTGACTCCAGGTTAGTAAGTGGTCAAGTGTACCACTTTCCTATGTACAAACATATAGAAAGAATAAATTCTTATTTTCCATTTCCATCATTTTTATTACGTGGGTACACTAATTTTATTTTTAGCACCTACCTTTTTTATAGTCTAAAATCTAGTCTGGAAAGCCTAGTTATATTGAAAAGAAGATAGTATGTATAAAGCGAAGTTAAACTGTGGGTAGAGATTGTTACTTAGAGAACTATGAGGTTAACGCATCACATTCTGTGAGAGCATTGTGTTTATTCCGTCGTCGCCTATCAGATAGTAGAATTAATTCAAATGTACGTTTTTGGGTAAGCACGAATCAGGTTTTTCAATGCTTTTTTTAGCGAAGTGGTAGAACCCAAACAAAAAAATCATACGTACGGGACACATGGTATATTAGTAAGTGTACGACAAATTGTCTAAAATTTATGTAATTAGTACTG
This sequence comes from Luffia ferchaultella, assembly GCA_949709985.1. Classification (NCBI taxonomy): domain Eukaryota; kingdom Metazoa; phylum Arthropoda; class Insecta; order Lepidoptera; family Psychidae; genus Luffia; species Luffia ferchaultella. Next base: position 18,145,680 of record OX453249.1, read on the forward strand.
TAAAAAAAAATGTGTTCCATGTTGAATTTTTGTCGACTCTGGGTTTTGTCATCTCTTTTAAAACTTTTTTTGTTAATATGTGAAAAACTACAATTCCCATTGTTATATCATTTGTTATATCAACTAAAGCAAATAGTTATTTTATTCTGTTACTTAATTACTATGTGGACATTGTTTACCCTCCAGTTTAGCGTGTCGAGTAAACCGTCGTTAACGTTAATGCGCTCGCAGCACGATTCCGATTTGTTATCGGTTAAAAGGCGACCTTTATTAATAGGTCTTCGCGCAAATTGCGCTTTAAATCTTGAAAAATTCATGACAACGTGAAACCATAAATATGTTACACTTGCAACACGTGTTCTGCTAGACATAAAATGTGTACCGAAATATTAATTAAATGAACCCCTAATTTTTAATTTAATTTTCATCTTTACAAGCAGTTTCAATCGACAAAGTTGAGAAAGGAGATTCTACTGTCAGGAACGAATAAGAAAGTGAGTAGTCTTTTATGACCAGTTTAACAGTAAGGTAATATCAATAGTGCAGATGAGTTAAAAAAAATACATACCTATATAATAAATTATGTCGAACATGTTAATATGTAGTCCAAATAATAAAAAGTCTTTCACATAAGATTTATTTAATGCTAAAACAAATTAAAAATTACAACTATTTGATAATAAAGGCGTAATATGATCCTCTGTGCTCAAAACAATTGATACTATCTATCAATTAAAGTTTATCCAGATTATAGAAGTAGCTACATAGAAATAGCTAATCGACGCGAACATATGATCAGTCTTTGCATATGATTTTGTCTCCTAAACCATACGAGGAAATCCAGACATTCCAAACAAAGACATTGATTTCATTGCTGATATTCAAAGTATTATTATTATTATTACTATCGCTAAGTAATACATTAACTAGACAGGTTGGTGTACAGTTTTATTAATAATTGAATACTAATTTAACAACCCATTTGCATAAGAAGATGAGTAAGTGTTTCATTATTAGTTTATTAAAAGGGCCTACCCACAATAGGTACTCGTGTTTGTTTCATTAGCGTGTTTAACTTGCTTTTTGTCGTATGATCACGATCTCCTTTGTCTTTGTGGCCAGTCAACGAGCAGGAATTTGTCTCAATGCCAAGAGCGTTGAACGCATCAACGATAATGTAACTTATTAGATTTTTATTGATACATTAACATTTCTATCAGTTATGATGATTTACTATTTTTCAGACATGCCGAAGTAAGTACAGTTTAAGCGACACAAAAACATTTAATTATTTTAATTTTTAAAATATGGTTATGGTAACGAAGGAACATTTTTATTTGTATTACTGAGGGGGCAGAGACTACCTTCCCTTGGTACGTCTTTACACATCTCGTTCGCTTTGTCAATAAATCATCAATCGTTTCATACAGACTGCGGTCGGTTTCGAGTGCTTGCGAATTTGGTATACGTTTTTAGGGCGCCCTTTATTTGTTTCATCACATTAGTTCAGTCCGTTCCATATGGCCACATTACCTAAACTACTTCTTATAGTTCATAAAGTTCACCTAAAACATTCTGTTCATTCTGAAAATAAAATTATACATGCTGATAAAATAAAAAATAAAAAAATTGGTTTCTCTATTTGAAGAGTACGTTCAAAAACCATTTGCACACATATTATATCAATACGTGATTGTTGTTACAGTAACTGATTACATTCCGCAGATCACTGAAAGACGTGCAGACGCGCGCTCCTGTTTGCGCGGTCAATAAAATAATAGGTACGTGTATTAGCTCTTATATCCCATAGAATTATATAGATGTACTTGGTGTAAGTACAGCATAATCTATCAATTTTAACTATTCTAAACTCTCCATTTATGCACATAACAATTATGAGAAAATTGTCAATCAGAAACACATTAGCTGTTTAACGTTTATTATGAAACCATTACTAAATTCGCTTATGTCAAAATCAATCATGAATGAACATTTGAAGAATCAATTTCTTAACCGTTTCCAATTTCTTAATCTGATAGTAGCATCAGCTGACGGTTCGGCGGTTCGTTATTTTTATTCATATAATAATTACGAAAGCCCTCAAGTATACAATAAAATGGATCTACAATAAGCCTTTTGTAAGAGAGCTCCGCAGGGGTCGGTGTTGGAGCCACAACGATTTCAATTTGTATTACAAGATTGCATAATTTGGGGAAACCTTTTTTCGGTTATTTTCGATGGCTGATAAAGAGTTAAGAAAGCTTGTTGTTCCGACCTTGTGCGCATTGCGAATTCCGATTGCGAACTGTTAAATGTTTTGGGACTGCAGATCAACGGGTCATTGGCAGTGGCGGTTGATTCTATTAACTTTGTAAACGCCATTCATACTTCCAATAAACTCATTTGATTGTTTCTTGTTATTACGATAGTGTAACAATGAATGCAACAATTTTACGAAATGCGATAATGATGGATTGTCTTATATTATGTCCTATTAAATCCATTAATAATTTGTTCTAATGTTCATTCCCAAACAATAATAATAATAACGTATACATCACAACAACGTCTAGGCCCCAAACTAAGCATTAGCTTGTGTTTTGGGTACCAAGCGAAGACACCACATACATATAACAACCAAGATCCGGTACCAGTATCAATATTTATCATATAAATACTGACCCGACCTGGGATTCAACCCGGAACCCCCAGCTTCGCAGGCAAAGTCGTTATCTCAAAAGGCCAAGCGGTCGTCAAACAATGTGTGTCAATACCAGCAAAAAATATGTTAGAAGAACATAGGAAAGAATATTAGAAATAATAAAACGTTCTGTATTTATTATTAATCATTTTTGTGAATCAAATTATTCTGAACTAGCATAAGTATTCCCTTTCGCACTATATCAACCGTATCCTTTTTAAGATTCCGTACCCAAAAAATACCATATAATATGACTATAAAAATAATATCCTATTAATAAGGATCCATTGTTAGTCCGTCCATCCGTCCGTCTGTCTGTCACAGGGCTGGACCGTCTGAACCTTTATAGGTGACACTTGAAATTTTCAGTGTCGAAATTCAAAAAGTTTTTGTTCAATATAAGATATTTACACATACGTATTGAAAGTGAAAATGAATTGATTAGGTACCGTTCAAAAAGTGTATATTATTATGGCCGCCATAACAACAAATGATGAATATAAAATAAAGTTAAAAAACTTGTCAAGTGCGAATTCGATTTGCCCACGAAAAATTCCTTACACTGTACAATATTTAAATATGTGTGTAGTTTTAAATATTGTACGGCGTACGGAACCTTTCGTATACAAGTCCGACTCGCACCTGGTAGATTTTTTTCTACTTCTACTATTATACCTACCATGTCACAATGCGAAGTTTTATTCTTTATTTATCTCAAATCTTGATTAGTCTTGTATTTCGTGGGAACCTACCAGGATAAACACTAGGTATATAATATAAATATTTTTTCCCTTCAACTATCTTCAAAAATCATGTCATTTAAAAAGAAACTTAAGAAACATCTACTAGAAAGACAGATTTCAACTGCTTGACGACCGCTTAGCCTAGTAAATAGCGACCCTGCCTACGAAACTGGAGGTCCCGAGTTCGAATCCCAGGTCGGGTCAGTATTTATATGATGAATATTGATACTAGTACCGGGTCTTGGTTGTTATATGTAGGTATGTGTTGTCTTCGTTTGGTACCCAAAACACAAGCTAATGCTTAGTTTGGGGCCTAGACATTGTTGTCATGTATACGTTATTATTTTATAAAAAAAATTAAAAATAAACTACTTGAATAGCCGTGCAGTGTCCATACTGACCTATACTTTTTTGGATATTTGTTGTGCCTACATGTATCATAGTGTATATATGTTTTTGTTTCCCTGCATGTCCCTCACATCTATGCAACATAAATTTTACAACATAATATATTTACAACACATCTCGCACTAATTTACAGCTATCACTAATTACAGTTTATTTACTAGGTATCGCTTATTTTCTTTTTAACATTTTAAATTTGAATAGCCAAACTGAATGCTATACAGAGCCATGAATAATATTTATAAAATACGAGCCATTGGCCACTCTTTGGTTCCACAGAAAACCAGCGTCTTGGCATCCAAATGCCCTGACATACAGCTGAGTGGAAACCATTTTGGTTATTTTTTTATTTTTTATCAATTTACTTTGTTTATTTTTATATTTTTACTTTTACCGTGTTATATTTTAAAACATTATTATTAGTGTTCTTGTAAGTGTGCCAAATAAATATTTTTTTCTTTTTTCTTTCTTCTTCATTTGGTAACTATTACTATACGAAGAATGAACTGAAAAAAATCACACTTTTGCATATATAATATTATTATAATTTAAAACATAATATAAGTTGACATCCTTGCATCCTTGTCCTGGTCTAAAGATTCTTTATTGGACATTTTTTTTATTTTCTATGGTTTGAAATGACCCTTATTCCGATTTTGTTTGAATGATCTACACTCAACAAGTCGGGCATCTGGTTTGGCATACAGTGGAAAATGTTTATATTCCCAAAAGTTTGGAATTCGTTACGATACAGTATTTTCTTCAGTTTTGAGCAGCGGGGTTCTAGAGCCCTTCATTAAAAATTGGTCACAAGCTTCTAGAGTCTGAATTGTTGGCAGGTGATAATACTTACAGAGTTCATTCACATACTTACGGTCAGTCAGATACTTAGGTATGGGAACGCGTTAGGACGCGGTACAAGTCAGTTAGTAATTTCAGTTCAGTGAGTCAACAATTTAAAGATCCTAAAGATGAGCTATTGTTTTATAAATATGTCGCAGCGCGCCTGTTTTTAATAGTGAATTATTATATAATGCGTCAATTATGACTTACCGGGTAGCAACCCTGTGAGGTATTGTCATATTCGAGTGGAATCGGGCACAGGCGTATGTATGTACATCGCAAAAGGGCGATAAATATACGAGACCCAAGGCCAAGGCCAAAGCACGAGAGGAGAGAACTCCGTGCGTGGCTGGAGGTGGTCGTGTCCCAGGGTCTCTTACGCATCGTATTAATAATTTAAATCGTATTTATAATTTTAATATTATTACTGTGTAAGGATAGATACAACTAGAGTAGGGTTGTAAGCCTGTGAGAGTTAAGGATAGTAGTGTCTGTAGTTTGCAGTAATGTTTATTGTGATAGTTAAATTTATGGAGTTAGATTAATTGTTCAATAAAGGTCTAATCAAAGTGACCATCCTGACCGCTCTCCGACAAATATATGAAGTATATTATATTAGTTTCTAAAGATAGAAATAACAATTATTCGTTTCTACTTTAACGCGGTTAGCACACCACCGTATTTTTAAATTTACCGCCTTTGTCAAATATCATCAAATACCAGCTTCAAATGAAGCAACGTCGGGATGAAAATGTATGGCTGTTAATTCGTTACCGCTATGAATATTGCTTCTCGTATCGCAGTATTACCCACTGAAATAATATTACTAACGTAGAGAAACGAAACCGCGATCCAAACGTTTGCACCATGTTTTGTAGCCGACCGGCAACAACTCATTCAGTCACTCGCATGTCACTCGCCTACACTCATCGTGATTACGTGCCGTAAGTGTACTGAACCACAATTAAACAACAATTCAAAAATGCCGTCGTGCGTGTTAAAAACATGCAAAAATGAGTCAACTCCTAAGAAAAAAGATATGGCGTAACTTATCATCGGTAAGTAAGCGACTCATCAACTAAAATGATGCCAAAATGAATCAAAATAAATTTTTGTCTCTTGCCGCCATTTCTATATGAAAATCATAGATTATGAAGAGTGAACAGTACAGATTGGATACGTATGTATCAAATGTTAGGGAACTATATGATTTAAGTATAACTGATTATTTTTGAGTTTCTTTATTACTCAACCTATGCCATCTGTTTATCTGTCTGTCACAGCGTTATAAGTATCTTTATAATCGTCATAAATAGCTTTTTGAAATGTTCACAGAAAACATGTGATTAGGGCCTTTACCTATGTTGTTGTTTAAATAAAATATCTTATTGCTTACGATAAAAATCGGCTAAGGACGTGTTAGACACAACCATGTCAATGAGGTTCCGTAGCCATTTTATTCATTCACCGTGTTAGGGGAATACCGCTACGTAGGTAATAGTGAATGTTATCTTTTTGGTTTCCTGGTCCTAGTCATGACAAAATAGAAGCATGTATCAGATTGGTCCAAATAAATCGTAACGAAAGTGTCGGGTCTAGTTAGTGCAAGAGCATATTCTAGTACCTACCTATATTCAGTACCTATTACAGTTTAATGTATAATTATTTTACTTATATGGGGAAAGATGTATATATATATACTTATATGAAATATGTATGGGGACATTGTAATTAAAACCATCAGTTTTGGCCTTTTCAGTTTATTTTACTACGTTTCCTTACATTATCCATTCAATAGGTAGAATATAAACAAAGTTTCGCATGTCGCCTCTTTGATGGTGACATTGTATATCTATGACTCATTAGCACGAAGTTAGCACGGCTCATGAGCCGCCTCACGTGCGCCCCGCACTACGCATTGCTGCACACGTATGCACAAATTTTGTTCGCGCCGTGTCTAGTCCATGTAATATGTTTCTATGGTATTATCGCGGTTTACAGACTTTACAGCGGCGACGTGTAAACAGAGTAAAGCCGTTGACATTGTGTATCATCCATCTAATGTATAACGACATATTTTTTTCTTGAAATAAACTTCTTTGAATAATAATAATTTCGTGGTCGCACTGTACAGCTAACATTCAACTGTTTACAAAGAACATAATTTACTAAGCAATCACAGCTATATTAATAGGCCAGTTACACAATTGGGTCAGAAGTGTGGCAGCTGGATTGAATATTTATGCAACCATTGCCCCGTGTCGCATAACAATGCAATTTAACCTGCATTTGATATGAGATTTGGATTAATAACTAAGTTATGTAGTATAATTGAGTGATTATGATTGCTGCACAGTATATAAATTTACTTTTTACTATTTATTTTATTTGTTATTTTCAGTGTTTTTACTGTCCACTGGCTGCTAATATTGACAACGACTGTATAAAGGGTTTAAGTTTTTAATGAAGTTACTTTCATCATCGTTGCTTAAGGCACTATTTCTGTTTTTTTTTTGCTTTGTCAGGATGTAGAAGCTTTTCGAAAGTTTTGTATGAAATCACATTTAATTTTGAAATAATAAATCTTTACCATAGACTTGTTCCGTTATATACAAAGAACGAGAGAGTGGGCGTCGCCGCGGTTTATTGTCAAATCAGGAACCAATCAATCTAAATACCGAGCAATGTGTAAGAGAAGAAGCGAGGTATCAAAGAAGGAAGAAAAAGAGTAGAATAAAGTAAGGGAAAAAGAAAAAATAAGGAACATAACTAGTTTAAAAAGTTATATTAGAAGCGTATACAATACACCGTGATCAGCTGAACGCAGTCCAAACATAAAGCGTGTAGAACTTACTGAACTAAACAAAAAGTTTCAAATGACTAGACGGCGCAAATTAACGATTACCGAGAAAACATTTTTAAAGTTTAATTTTTTATCACTTATCTTTTTTTTTTGAAACTTTTTGTTTAGTTCGGGTAAGGTCTGTTCTACACGCTCTATAAGTTTGGACAAACGTTCAGCCGAACACCCAGTAAGTAATCCATGCTGTGAAATTGCAGAGATCGCTAGTAAATTTACCTATCACTTAAGGTCAATAAATTGGAAAGTCCGATTTTAAATCAGGTTTTCAACAAAATTCCGTAACAGAATTCTAAAAAATATATGGTATACGTTCATTGATTAAAAATTTTTATTGCTCGCTCTATAAAAGCGACCACTTCAGTACAGACTACATACACTACACGGGGTCTGGTTTGACACGGGGTCTGTGATAGAAACCGTAACTGGGAACAGAATTAAACTACGTTCGAGACCGAGACTGAGACCGTCGAGATAGCGATTGAGATCGGAGAGATCGGAATAAGGGATCGAAATTGCGACAGACATCACAATTGGGATCAGAATAAAATTGCTACCGGGATCAGGATCAGCAGAATTCAATTCATCTCCACGCGGACGAAGTTAGAAGCACAGCTAGTTAATTATAAATATATAACTGTATGTATGTGGTATAGAAATTATAAGTACTCAGTACAAACTTGCACACAAAATTACATAACATATCAAACTGACAATCAAAGCTAGGCAACGAAAATGATAACAAAACGAAACCGCAGAAATAGCAATATTCTCTAGGAAGCGATTATAGATTTGCCTTGTGCTGTGCTTTCACCTAACCCTCTGGCTGTATTACGCTTTTAACACCTGGATATGATTTTTTGTTTAAACGGAACATATAGTGAAAGCGCTGATCGCTTGAAATTATTACACCAATAAATAAAGTTCTATGTCTCCTGTGTCGACGTTTAATTGAAAAATGTGGCTATAAAAGTTCATCGATCAAGTGCACGTCGACCCACGCAAGATCTATGTAGTCAAAAACGTGTGTCGATGTGAAATGGTTTTCGAATTGTATCAAAAATATTGCGGACCATGTAATTTTATTTTTTTATTTTTATTATTTTCAGTTTAAGTGAATTGAATTTAATAAACTTCCAAATTTTCTTTCGCAGTATGATGGAATAAATTTCATATATACACGAAAATACAACTTTTGTGTCTATAATTATTTTTTTCACATTTAAAAATTATTAAAATGTTTAAATATTACTTTTTCTGCCGTATCATATTTATTTTTTAAATATTTTATGTCGATAATCATTTAAAATATATATTTAAATATAAACTTACAAGCTTTTCGGTTTACATATCAAAGTTATAGGATTCTAATTCAGACATTTTCTTATAAACCATTTAACACATACATTTCATTTGGCAGGTAATAAACAATATTAAACGGCATATATTTAAATTAACGGAGTATATTCTCTTCTATACAGTTCTAAAATATATAACATATCAACTTTAACATTTTAAACGCTTATCTAATCATAATTTTCTGAGAAAAACTATAATTATTTTTATTTTTATATTTACGAAAGAGCTCGTTGGAGTTGGTTACATATACATACTTATACAGAAAAAAATATATATCAACAATTTTTCTAACAAGCTTTTATTTGAACACCTAATAAAGCATAGTGTAGCTAAATATACATTTTAAAAGCGTTGTTTCAAATAAGGACGTTTGATGTCTGAATCTTTTAAAATATAGTACATACTTTTCAATACATTTGCTATTAATACGATCTTTGTGGCATCGAAACTTGTACCGTAATGTTATATAATATTTTAACTCAACAATACTCAACTCAACAAAACAGACAGAGTCAATTTCTACTTTACACCAATCACAAACGAGCATTCTGTTTGTAACGCATGCGTAACCGCGAAAAGCAACCAGCTCGCGCCCTTAGCTTCCGCCATTATTACATTTGAAGTAATATTTTAATCATTTTAATCGCAAATGTATTGGAAAGCGTCGTGTGATGCTCTTACTCGGTAAGCTGGCTATTATAGTCTCGGTTCGGTCAACACCTCGACTATAATATGCAGCTTACTTGTTCTTAAAAAAGTACTTTAACATGTGGTTTATTTTAGATTTTTTGGAACGAATTTACTGCTGTTAAAGGAGCGATATAGTTATGACTCGAGGCTGATGCGATTTCGGTACTTACCACTTTTTCCAATTTTTTTAGAATACTGGTTTGATTTTAATTATTTTGTTATTCGAATTTTATATTGTGAGTTTTGTTTTAGTTGTTTTATTTTTCTATTTCATTGACACTTGTTTTACTTATTTGTGTTTTATTCTATTTTTATATCTATAAGATCCTAACTAAAGATATTATTATTTTTATCATTCAATAGGAATAATAATATAATAACGTATACAAGACAATAACGTCTAGGCTCCAAACTAAGCATTAGCTTGTGTTTTGGGTACCAAGCGAAGACAACACATACATATAACAACCAAGACCCGGTACCAGTATCAATATTCATCATATAAATACTGACCGAACCTGGGATTCGAACCCGGGACCTCCAGCTTCTTAGGCAGGGTCGCTGTCCACTAGGCTAAGCGGTCGTCATAAAATCGTCGTCGTCGTCGAATAAAATAGAATTTATTTATTAATAATTTAATTAGTTTTGTAGTATAGATATCAACTCTCGTGAATATACCGCATCACTTAAACAGTTTTTTTTAAAGTCACCTAACAAAGTGCCCTTCATAATATACACCAATCGATAAGATGGTGTAAGTAGTTTAAATTTTTCTTTCTCGTATTGAACGGCAACTCAACAATAACCGTTTGGGAACGATTTCTTCCCCCGAGGGCTCATTATAGTGGCTAATGCGCGCCCTAACAGTATACCGTCGCCGTTTTAAATTCCACAATCTGTGAGATGGACGAGCGAAATTGTAGATGAACGGCATAATAGCAGCCTCTAGCAATTTCCTTTGGTGTAACACGGAAATTAAAAAACCACGTAGGCTTGGTATGCATAGGAATAATTCATGCCTTCTGCAGCCGCTTTGTCTGTGATTTCCTTTCCATTCCATCAGCCCTTTTTTACACCGCACTGCAGGGGCTTAGGCCTCCCCTCAAGATGAGGGAGCTTGGAGCTTAAATCCACCACGCTGTTCCAATGAGAGTTGGCGGATTGTAACGACCGCCATCTATTGATAAAAACCGGGACCGACTGCTCAACGTGCTCACCGAGGTACGGAGTCAGTGATAGTTAATGTGCTAAAGTTAGAAAAAACTTATTGGTACCCGCTCGGATCCGAACCACGGCCACATGGCCTTATAAATTTGAAACAGGTTCGCTGCGCTCGGACTATCACGACCCGATGTCTCTGATTTGATAATATTTAATTACAAAATGCTTGATGAAGTCATAGATGTATTATGAGCCAATGGTACTCGAAATGAATTTAGAACGAAGACGTTTCCTAAAGATTGCTTTATTAATTGTATGCGTTTAGGGAATGTAAATTTAGAAGTTTGTCCGTTGGTTTTTTTTAAAACTCGTTTACGTTTTATGTTTACGTTAATTTATGTTTACGTTAACGTTACGTTTACGTTTACGCACGTGTCTCTGTAAAAACAACATATCTAAAATTCTAGCAGAAATACTTTGTAAATGTAAAGAATTACGAAAATCTTAGTGTTCTACCCGTTAACTCCATTGTTTGATTAATACAATGCTTCATGCTGCTTACATAGTTTTTTGTAAATAACTCAATGTGATTCCTGTTTTAGGGGCTCGTGATGGCCGTGTAGTGGTGAGCTCGCTTTTATTTAGAAGGTCGTGGTTTGAATTCCAGAAAATGGCGAGCACCAATGAGTTTTTCTCTTACTTAAGTACGTATATGACTATCACTGACTTCGTGCCTTGGAGAGCACGTTAAGCCGTCGGTCCCGGTTGCCATCATTAGACAGCAGTCGTTAAAATCTACCAACCCGCACTGAAACAGCGTGGTGGATTAATCTCCAAGCACCCTCATGCCAAGTGGAGGCTTAAGACCCTGCAGTGGGACATAATGGTATGATATGAATGGATTCCTGTTTTGCTTGCTTGCAGTTGTAATGTATATTGCGTCTGTTAAAGGCATGCATGCCCCGGTCGTCAATCGCTGCTGTGGTCGTCGCCTGTAACTGGAAGTGCGCACATGTAGCAACATGTGCGTAATTCCAGTTTCAGGCAACGACCTTAACAAGTTAGCAACAATTAGCACAATTACCGCAAGTTATTACTCTACTAGGCGTGAAGATCAATAATAATAATAATAATAACAACAACAACAACAATAATAATAACAACAACAACAACAATAATAATAACAACAACAACAACAATAATAATAATAATAAGACCTGGGATATCCCACACAGCGCCATCTAGCCCCAAACTAAGCTTGTATTATGGGTACCAGACAACTGATATACATACTTAAATATTTATACATATGTAGATATTTCACACTCAGACACAGAACAAATAGACATGTTCATGCACACAAATATTTGTCCTAGGCTGGAATCGAACCCGTACCATGGCTCTGTAGAATCTCTAACCATTCGGTCAGTCCGTTTAAATATGTTTTAGGAAATATACATAATATATAGATATTTTACATCCAGACACAAAAACTATTAGACATGTACAAATAGCACACAAACATTTGTACCGGGCGGGAATCGAACCTATGACCTTTGGTTCTGCTGTTAAGGGCTCTAACCACGCGGTCTATTAGTTATTGTTGTTATCAATGCTACAGTAATCTACCTTATGCTTGACCTGAGACGCGTTTGACCGTTTTGTGTATATCGAAGTAAAGGGTCACAAAAATGAGTAACACACTTCGTATTGTTATTCAAATGAATTTAATGTATTTTTGATATCGGAATATCTGTCGGATTTTTTTCCTAAATCTCTATCGGCATCACAAATCTGACAATACATTATATGGGAATAAGTCCAGCCTTTGATATTCAAATGATATCTAAACGTGCCACATTGTACAGTGAACGTAAATTGTCAATGACAGGGTTAAATAAATAATAAATACCAAATAAGACTATTATTGAGGAAAAAATTATAATATTCAAATCAATTCAAAACATTGTATCGATTAAGAAATAGCAGCAATTTGACGTGATGCGGTACGTGCAAACGTGATGTGAAGAAAAAATGAGCGCGGCCAACGTTTACAATTCCTTCCTTTAACTATACAATTAATACAAGATATGAGATTAAAAACTTGGCCAAGTGAAAGTGACCCTATCCAGAAAATTCAGTAAAAAAATTTGATGGAAGAATCCTTGAAAGCGCCAGAACGTTTGAACCCTCATATACAATACGGCGTATTACGTATTGTCGAAAGTGCGTAACTTAAGTTCGTTTCGAATACCGAAAGTCAGTGACGTGTAAGACTAAGTGATAGCGACGAAGTAAAGATCTAGATTAGGAAACAAATAGACGAATCATTAATGGAAAAACGACGTAACTTCTTTTTTTTTTTATTTTATTTGGTAATCCGACAGCGTTACAGTTAAATATTACATTCAAGTTTAATACTAAATAAGGCCAAACATGGAATACACTTTTAATTTAACAATTAAACTAGCAAATATGCCTAAGTTAACAATCCTATTTATATATAAATGCGTGTGTTAACAATCCTACTTATATATATATATATGTGTGTGTGTGTGTGTGAGAGAGAGAGAGAGAGAGAGAGAATTAGAGTATATTTGTGTGAAATTCTAGTGATTCTAGAGTGTAGGTAAGCGAAATGAACGAAAAAACGACTAACCGTACACTTACTGAATGACAGACAGCAACCGGGCTGTGAGAATATTTACTAAAAGAATTAGGCGTTTATTAAATAACCAGTTTATTTTTATGTATTAAATACGATCTTTACACGTTAGCCGCTACTACTCAATACGATAAAAGTCATGGTGTAACTATTATGTTTTATAAAACAATCAATAATAACAATTTAGTCCTAGACGAATTGTACTCACAAAACGGTACCAAATAGTTTCTGGGGGTACGGCCGTGCCCCCACCAAGTCGAGCGAAAAAGCGTCACGGCCGTACCATCCTTTTCTCGAAGCAATTCAGACCATTTTCGACCCCCTGTAACTTCGTTGTGGATAAAACTAGAAGACTGAAATTTTCAGTAACCATGCAGGCATATTATATAAGCATATTTTCAAATTTCATTCAATTGGAACCAGTATTTTTAAGAAATTATAACGGGTCAAATTTCTTCATTTTGTCACTCACTCACTCACCGATCATCAAAATTCTAAGGCACTTCTAGCAGACCTAAAGCTTCAAATTTGGAATATAAGTAGTGTTTGGTGTATGAATCAAGGAAAAACTAAAAAATCTAGAAAAGACCGCAAAGAAAATTAAGCCCATACAGCCAAGTCTTCAGTTAAATTTTTCAATATTGGCTTTATTCGTAACGATGTTTTATTACGGCAGTTATTATTATATTGCGTGCGAAGCCGCGGGTTTAAGCTAGTCCCATATAAATATAGGCGCATGGTAGTGCCCCTGCCAAATCGAGCAACATATGGGTATTCCCGTCATGAAAACACGTGTATTAAATTATTTATTAATGCAAAAAACGTACCTACGTGCGTATTCGTACTTATTACGAGTGCGTAAGGTTGTATAATATATCTTAGAAAAACTATATACATATAGATATACATATATACAATAAGTAGAAGGTACCGAAAAGGAAAAAAATAGAACTGTCTACAAAATACAAAAAGAAATGAGATCCCATCAAAAACAATACTTGTCAAAAAAACCAAGTCTCGCAACTCAGTTGTTCTGCGGTAAAAAGTTGTGAGATCCATGTAATACCAAGTCGGTTATTAATTTATTCGGTTATAAATATATTGAGACTTGGCCATCGCACTAAATAATTGAATTTACATGTGTTTTCAGGCGATTGAATTTACACGTGTTTTCAGGCGATGGTCAAGTCTCAATATATTTATAACCGAATAAATTAATAACCGACTTGGTATTACATGGATCTCACAACTTTTTATTGCAGAACAACTGAGTTGCGAGACTTGGTTTTTTTTTGACAAGTATTGTTTTTGATGGGTAAGTTATTACTAAGCTACTAGCGACCGCCCGCAGCTTCGCTTGTGTAGACTACACATTCCTGTTTTAGGTAGTATTAACATTCGAAATGGTTTATACGTAGGTGCTATTTGCTGAAACTAATATTGAGTACACACATTCAAACTTTCAATCTTCATTCTCCCCACTCCTTTAAGGAAACCGATACTCCCATATTTTTCACCTCCCGTTTCCCACCCTTAATATGTGGAAATCCAAACACCCTGAAACACGTCATTATTTATTTATGTTAAAATTTTTATGTTTCTAACTTTAAAGAACAAAGACTCTCAACAAAGCCCCTCCATCCCTCCTTCCTTAAATTTGAAATTTCCAAATATTCCTTTCTTAAAAAATTAATACTCACGTTATAAAATAAACCACTGTTCCAAATGTCGGCTTTCTAGACTTAGTACTTTCGGCTTTATCTACGCTGATAGATCAGTGAGGACAAACGACAGACAGCCACAAAAAGTAACTGATGTCACTCTTGACAACCTTCTTTCACGTCTGCAAAGTTTCATTAAAATCTGTTCAGCCGTTTTGGAGATTAGCTCGAATGGACACATAGACGCACAGACAGACAGACGGACAAAAAGTTGCGTACGTCACTTTTGACCACCTCCTTTTCATACCCGTAAAGTTTCATTAAAATCGGTTTAGCCGTTTAGGAGATTAGCTCCAATAGACAGATGGACGTACATACAGACATACAAAGAAATTGTGTATGTCATTTTTGACTGCTTCCTTTCCACATCTGTGAAGTTTTATCAAAATCAGTTCAGCCGTTTTGGAGATTTGCTCGATTAGACAGACAGACAGATAGTATTATTTTCTACATATAGCCTATAGCCTTTGTCAATAAATAGACTATCCAACACAAAAAGAATTGTTCAATTCCAACCAGTAGTTCCTGAGATTTGCGCGTTCAAACAAACAATCAAACAAACTCTTCAGCTTTATAATATTAAGCATAGATATAAATCTGTACAATTTAATAATTAAATCTTTATGTTTATTAGTACTTGCATAACCATCGTATTAGATTTTTAAGTTAAGTGTACCCTATTTTAACGAGGACGCGATGACAAACCACCCTCTATATCAACGCCCACTGCGCGCCATATCGTAATGGAATGGGAACTGGCCACTCTGGCCAGTGTGAGATGAACACAGATTAACATTAACATCTGTTACATCCTCCACTCTTTTCCATTAAACACGTAGACTCTGTCGAACGAAAGAGTAGGCCGTACGGTAATTACCTTTGCCTCATTAGAAGGTAAGTATAATTAAAATATGAACTATGTATTATATATACAATTCATTATTATGTACACGGAGATTTATATCGAGTTGCCGCGACAATATCACAAAAAACCGGCCAAATGCGAATCGGACTCACACACGTAGGGCTCCGTACCACCACACAATATAAAAAAACGAGCGCGACATTAATCGAGCTTAACCATTAATCGTTATTATTATGTAATTTAAGAATTATTGTATAAATATATTTCATTTTTATTTCGTTACTTATTTAGAAATCGCTCGATCCTCTCTGGCTAATCCGAAAAGTAATAACATGGGCCCACTGATAGCTAGAAACAATTTTTATTACTTATTTTATTACTGTGAACCTTTGAGTGTTACTATTGATTGTGAAGAGAATAAGCTCTTCAAAGGAATGCAAATAACATGCTATTTGTCATTTTCTATGGAATTTTTACAAAATTTTTACTTATAAAAATACATTTTATAATTTAATCTATTACTCGTTAAATAATACAGTTTAGTTAGCTGTGATAGTTTTCGTTTTAACTACGTTATATATACTATTGTCATAATTTTTTTTCACATATCCAAAAACAACGGTTTAGCTGGTAGTGGGGGGGGGGGGGGAGCACATGACTCTGACAAAAATTAGGACTTTAGGAGTGCATATCTCAACAACTGTAGACTTAAATAAAAAAAAATAGTTTGAAACTTTGATATAATTTGTAAAACCTATCGTTTGATACCACTCGCGTTAATATACGATGATTTTTTTTCGTACTTCATTTACATGTATGGCGAACTATCCCAAAAAAATTTTTTCCTTAATTTCACTACATCGTTGTGTAGCAGTTCGTAGATTACACCTACCTTCCAAATTTCATATATAAATTGTCAATAGTTTCCGAGAAAATCCACAGACAGACAGACAGACGGACGGACGGACATTGCGAAACTATAAGGGTTCCTTTTTTGCCATTACTACAACAGTGCGATGCAAATATTTTTCCATGTACTATTAATATAAGATATGAGATTACAATCTTGGACAAGTGACTGTCTACGAAGTTCAGTAAAAAAATGGAAGTATCCTCGAAGGTGCCAGAATGTTTGAATTATCATATATATTGTTTTTTTATTTGTTTGTTGGTTTATTCCATTAAAACATTCCAAAATTAAACAAGGCATCTTTACACTACTGTAAGATAAAATATTTGTCTGTTCCGAATAATTTGCAAAGACCGCTGATTTTATTGGACAGTCTTATCGCAATATTCTTGTATTTATTACGAGCATTCCAGTAGGTATCTTTTCCTTTACATGATTTTGTGCCACTAATTTTCACGAAGAACACAGGACTATTTGATTTTGATGGTATTTTTCGGAAATAAAACGACGGAACCCTTCGTATATAAGGCCCCTGAGATTTTATATTTTATTTATTTTATTTTATTGTGTTTGGGAAGCTAACAGCGTAATTTACAAAATATTATTACATTCTAAGTAAAGACATGCCAATTATAAGCTACCACAGATATGCGAAAAACAATTTAAATATACTAGACAGCTGTCAGTTCATATGAAAATACCTGGTTTTATTTCGCTGTAATTGCCGTCTGTAGCAAAATAAATAAGTGAGGACAGTGTCGTGAATTTTACTGTCACACCAAGAAACTGGTAAATAATAATAATATCAAAGAATTTGCCATTCTACATTTTGACTACTCATGCATGACCTTCTATAATTATGAAAGTGATACCGATTTTGGTGATTTATTTGCTATCTTTGGACTCGTTAAATCATAAATCACAAGCCTTACCACAAGCTGCCACATCTCATTACACTTATCGGTGTAGATATGTATTATATGTAGATATGGCTTTTGGTTAAAGAAAATATGAGATACTTAATGCATACCAAAAACGAAAATGCAAGCTTGTTGATGTCTAATAACAGTTTTATGTCAATAAATTATGAACTACTTACAATATCTATTATGAACGACCGCTTAGCCTAGTGGGTAGCGAGACCCTGCCTACGAAACTGGAGGTCCCGGGTTCTAATCCCAGGTCGGGTCAGTATTTATATAATGAATATTGATACTGGTACCGGTTCTTGGTTGTTATATGTATGTGTTGTCTTCGCTTGGTACCCAAAACACAAGCTAATGCTTAGTTTAGGGCCTAGACGTTGTTGTGATGTAGACGTTAAAAAAAAAACTTTCAAATTAAACTAAAAGAAGTGCTTCAATATTGTTATTATTAATATTAGAAATCATATTAGAGTAGTCCAATATGATTTCGAATATTCTTAGGGCTTCGCTCGCGTGGACTACACGTTGGTATTATCCGTGTGTTGCTTCTATTCTTTCAATTGTTAGTATGTTATACAGGAAGTTTATTTGTTGCTTCTTTATATTTGTATAGTCATCTGTATAGCTGCGTCACTGTCCGTGCCTTTTCTATTTTCCCTCGGGAACGAGAACTTGTCCACGGAAAAAGTTGCCACTTTTTTGTTCCTTACATTTAGATATTATATACCTAAAATGGAAAATGACTAATTTTATTGTGCTTAGTATATTATGGCCATAGTTTCGACCAGTTGATTAATCTATGTATATATTCTCCTAAGAATAAGGTATTTTCTTAAAGTAAAAGAAACTTAGACTAACGTTCGTTTCTTCTGCTATCTCTATGCATAAAATAATTCGTTTTGATGTTCTGTTACGGCCTGAAGAAAGGACAAACAAACAGATTATTCTCGTGGGAATGAAATTTATCCCTAAGTAAAAAGTAATCTATATTACAGTCCCTTCCTTCAACTGCCTTTGGTACGACCTGAAGCAAAGACAAACAAACATTCTCCTGAGGTGAGATATTTTTCCAGAATAAAAAGTTACCACCACACAATAATATATTTGTGTTATGCATTTACATATTTCGTTTCGAAACTTAGATACCGCAATAACTCGTGAAAGAAAACAAATTTGTTTTGATCACAGCTTACAAACCATATTATTATTAGTCGGCGGCGTTTTCAGTATTTAAATTTAGTATGCAGGTAGTTTGATTTTCGAATAGAAAGAACTCGTTTCAAAAATGATCTAAAACTGCCTGATTTGCCTTCTAGATCTTCCACATGTTAGAATAATTTTTTTTTAAATTGACTCCCTTTAAATAGATATAGAACACCCTAAAAATTATTTAATTGCCGGTTCAACATTTTACACAATAGGCATATCTTCTCGAGTATGTGATTCATTTGTTTACGAGCTAGAGACCATAAAGACCAATGACATGTGGACAGAAGAACGGACGGACAAACAGACACGAGAGTGACAGCAATAGGGCTCCGTTTTGTCCTTCGGATATGGAACCCTAAAAATCTTAAAAATACTATTGAATGAGACCCGATTTCTTAATGGTCGAATTGGGTGACGTTAGTTGCGAGAGCGAGATGTATAAAGCTAGTCAAATGCCTCCCATGGTCAATGCTTTAAATAACACGACACGGTAAGGTACCTAGTAATATTCATCCACTATGAGAACAAAACCTAGCACCTAACCTTGAACTGTCCTTTAGATAACTACATAGGTACACGAGTCCTTTTATCACAGCACACTTTTTTTCCTGTCCATTGATCTACTGTATATTGCACCTAACACAATATATATTCTTGTTTAATAAGTTATTTAAATTATTGTAGAGTAAGTACGTACTTCTACTATAAAACACCCATTAAAATGTCATCCACACTAGTTTACGTCATAATATAAAAGAAATATATCTACTGTAGTATTAAAATAATCTCAGTAACACGTTATACTATATAGTTTTTCTGTGGATAATTTTCAATCAAGGATGTTAGAAACAACAATACATTTTCCATAATAATGCATTTTGATGTATATACCATTACCACTTTTGGTCCAATGATTTGATTGATGAAGGTGTTGCGTTCCCTTAATTGAAAATAATGACACGAATTTCACAGCATGTTTCTCTTTAACTATCCTATATCAATTAACTTTAATAACGATTCGTGAGATTAAATTTTAATTAAAAACTTAGGTACTATCTCTTTTCCATCTAGTTTACGCAGGCACTCGCACCAACTTCACAGCGAACAAGAGTTTTAATACGAGCTTACGATTATATTATTAGGTGAAGATGTTCAGTTATAGACGTAATTTTCGTAACTAAATGTTCCATATGTGCACGTGTATCATATTTTGAAACACAACTATTACTATCAGAATTTAAAATTTTGTGCGTGTTATGAAAATAACTGACTGACCCTAAACTGACATTTTAGGGCCAGTGCACTGGGGACATTTTAGTCGCGTCGTTGGCCCGGTCCTTATATATATGTATGTCTATGTAAATAAGATACTTTCACCAAGAGCGCCATCTACAAAAGTTTTGCGTGACACACCCCATTGAACGTGGAAAATCAAGTTTAATCATGGTTTAATCAGCTTTAATACCTACTTCATATTAAGATAACTAAAAGTTCACCTCAAACTTTATGGCGGATCAGAATACAACGCTATAAGCGTGCTTGCGCAGGTACAATCATATATCCCTCGCTCCATTGCGTCCCGCTACACCTAAAACTAGTTACTGCGACGCGACTCGGGCCTATGTTCACATCCGCCATAAAGGTTGATTGGAACTGTACTATAATGAAACAAAAACTTAGTTAGTTACCTACATTCAAATACACTTTACAAAGTTTCAACCTAAATTATTTGATTGCATAAGGAAATAACCACTAATAAACTAACCACTTTCATATTTACTATGAAGAATATTGCTGTAAAGAAAATGGCAAAGTAGATCAATTTAAAATGATCGCGACACCTTGTTTCTGATATCGGGTGTCCGATCGCCTCATTAACAAGACCTGGGAATGTATAGTCCTACAGCACAGCGTGTAATTTAACTATTTTTAAACAAACCAGCTCAATCCAATGTTCGATAATAAATTAATGGCGTCCGAACACAATGCGCAGGAGCAGATAGAGATTAAGATCTAGGCGAGGTTAGCCTCAGGTAGATAAGAAAGGTGATTTTTTTAAATTATCTGATCTTATTATATTCGTTCCAGCTTAATGTACCAATGCGTTTCTAAATTATAGGGTTATAGCGATGAAGGATGGTCGTACAATCTGAAGTTAGCAAATATAGAAAACGCGTTTGAAGTAGGTTTATAGTAGTTTATAGCCATTGATGTTTAAATGTGTGGATGATGTGTTTTTTGCCTTTCACTAATGAAAAAAGGGTCCCTCACACACAAACAAATAATTTTAATTTATTCATATTAATTATTGTAATTCCAGCCTTGTACCACACAGGATATATTTTTATTTGCTTTTCCAATAAGGTACGATCCACACTAACTTCAACCTTATAGTGTTATATCAAAACATTATAAGCGTACTTTTGGGCTGAGGCGTTTGTTTTTGGCACACGTTTGTGGCTCTATAGTTTGACCGAATCCGCTGTACCACGCCTTAGGTATGTGCGCGGCGCGGAGGGAGGCCTCTGTCAGCCCATCGTCAATGTTTAGGAGCTGCCTTCCTTCTTCTCCACGCACATACCTGAAGCGCTGTACAGCGGTTTCGGTCAAACTATAGCTACCTGGTTGGCGACTAGATGGCCGTGTACGTCTCAGGTACTATTGTTATTATTTTGGATTCATCATCATCATCATCATCATCAGCCCGTGTCTCTCCACTGCAGGATATAGGCCTCTCCCAAGGCTCGCCACCACACACGGTCCTCCGCCTTCCGCATCCAATTACCCCCGGTATGGTGCTTCAGGTCATCAGTCCACCTTGCCGGAGGGCGTCCAACGCTTCGCTTCCCAATACGTGGCCTCCATTCGAGAACCCGTCTACCCCATCGGTTGTCGGTTCTACGGCAATGTGACCGGCCTATTGCCACTTCAGCTTGCTAATCACTTCGGCTATGTCGACAACTTTAGTTCTTCGACGGATTTCAGTATTCCTGATTTTGTCCATCAGCATAGCCCGCTCCATAGCGCGCTGAGCGACTTTAAATTCGTGGACCAGTCCTGCCGTGAGAGTCCATGTTTCGGCACTGTATGTCATTGTGGGCAGGACGCATTGGTTAAAGACCTTGGTCTTCAGACATTGTGGTAGTGGTGACGAGAACAGACGACGGAGCTTCCCGAAAGCAGCCCAGCCCAGCTGAATTCTTCGGTCGGCCTCTTTGTTGAAGTTGTGTTTGCCTAACTGGACAGTCTGTCCTAAATAGACATAGATTAAATCTAGGTAATCGGCCTATACTAAACTATACCTTTCCAGATAGTATTCATACTTCGAAAAATACAGCAATGGAATTTCTTTTAGACAGTTAGGTAGTCGGTCCAATACGCATACGTGTCCAAGCATATTCCAAAATAATCAAAGCCCACAGTCCTTTTGTAAGTTTTAATCAATAGGTAACCATGATAATAAACATTTTATTACTATTTTCTATTCTTATTATAAAGATGTAGGTCCTAGAGTGGGACGCCCACTTTCTCTACGGGACATGAAGTTATAAATTCAACGAGTTCCACTTGTGATTTGATTATAACTTTCCATATTAATTGCGGCTTCACCAATTAGAAGATTTAGTTTCTTCCGCAAATATAGGTTTTTGGCAAAAACTAACATAACATTATTTATGTACGTCAATATAATGGAGGTCAGTCGTGTTTCGTGTGGTTTAATAGCTTGTTTATGTAGATTGAGTACAAAACAAAGCCGGAATGAAAATTCTCTTTTTAATTGCAAGTTATTCATATCAAGGTTTTTAAGTCAGAAGATATAATATCTAAAACATTGGCCACTTTTGTCATAAAATCGAATGTTTTTGTTTTTAATTTGTGTTACCTACACTCGTAAAAATGTTATAATAAACGAAGACCTGTAAGACTAGCTATCTAGCTAACTTACACAAATGTATTTACAGTTTAACCTACAGTAACGACTGTTTCTGCCATAAAGCTAGAAAAATGAAAGTAGGTATATAAAGGTAAATTAGTTCGGTACCTACCTATTCGGTACACAAAAGTCGTTCGTCAGTTAATGGGCAGTTATATACCGCACATTCATTTTATTTATTAATAAATAATTTTTGATAATTATTAGAAATCTAATTTATAGGTAATAAAATTAGTAATGTTTTGACTTTGATTAGTTATAAGTAAGTAAGATAGAGCCACATGGTGCATTGACAACAAAACAATGGGTCTATACTTTTATACTTAGCCTTTGTTTTTTGGGTGTAGGTATCTATGTGAATAACTGAACAGACCACATTTCCGTTCAGTGGCGGCTTTGGGGAATATACAGGGTAAGTCAGAATGTTATGCAGGTTTTCAAAAATTTATTATGTGAAATATAATGAACATATAATATTGTGAGATACACTGTGTGAAAGGTAGGTAAACTCTCAAAGTTTAGTTTAGTGTAGTTTTTAAAAAAAAAAACACATCAGAGGTGTTCTATGTGAGCGCCTTTTGTTACACGACAGACATCAAGCCGATATTCAATCTCCTGCCAAACTTTCTGCAGCATATCGCGGTCGATATCAGCAATCGTCACCCGCCAATCGCTGGCAAGTGCCAGTGACGTTCCAGCCAAACTACCAACCGGCGGCGTGGGCCACGACTTGCCGGATGCGTCGTGGCATCCGGCAAGGTCTAGAAGTGTCTAACTAAACGAAACGCGTCAGTCAGTGCCAGTCGTCTAAACCAGCCTTAAGTGACGAGCGAACGTGCCTGTTTACACTGTTTAGCTGTATTTTGTAGTTTAGCTAGATGTCAGTTGGTTAAGCAGCGAGGCTAAAAACACGCCTCGTAACATTCTACTTCACAGCGAATATTTCAAAACATCAGTTGGTACACTACGGCGAATATTTTTATGCTCACATTTTTGCTGTCACAACGCGGAGCCCCTATGAACATTCATGGTATAGTTCCCCTCAAACTTAATGGCGGATCGGAATACAACGCTTTAAGCATTCTTGCGCAGGTACAGTTATATACCTACCTCTCGCTCCACTGCGTCCCGCTACACCTAAAACTGGTTACTGCGACGCAACTTGTGCCTATGTTCACATCCGCCATAAACCTTGATTGGAACTATATACATAAGGTACCTAGTACCTACATATTATATTCTTTAACAATAGTTCTCCAATTAAATAACAATTTTGTTCCATTTGATTTATTGTTATAGTTCCAAATTCCAATCAAACTTTATGGCGGATCGGAATACAAAGCTATATGCATGCTTGCGCAGTTCAGTCATATGCCCCTCGCTCCACTGCGTCCCGCCCGCTATATCTAAAACTGGTTACTGCGACGCGACTTGTGCCTATGTTCACATCCGCCTTATAGGTTAATTATGACCAGTATTTATAGCATAACTACTGATTTTTATGTTTCTATCGAAAATATAATTCAAAGGAAAGATTTAATTTCTTTCTTCTAATTTAAGAAAATATACCACAGTGAAAGAAATATAGTTTTTAATTTATGCATTTTTAAAATGGTGTTAAGGCCGAATATGAATATGATGATATATTTACGCTTTCATAGAGAGTATAGAGTTGAAATAGATTCTATACCCCTGACGACAACATTGCTTGGTTATGAGTTTTCTCGAAAGTGAAAATGTTCCAAAATAACGTACTTTTGGAACATTTTCAGAGAAACTTCATGTTAACCGTAAAACGTAGCTTTTTTGTGTTAAACTATGTTCAAAGCCTGAAAAAGGAAAGTAACACTAACTTATTATTCATTTACAGTCAAATCATTTTTTATGGATATGGAGTTTTCCTCAATATGACGCCAAAAGTCACACTAAATTTATATTAAAATAAAAAATTTAAAAGTGAGTTTTTTATTTTGAATAATATTTTTGATAAAAAACATAAAAATCCAGCAACGGTTCCGTACCACCGTCCAATATAGAAAAACACGTTTATTGTATGGGGACCGCCATAAATTTTTAATAATAATAATATTTTTTTATGGTTTTGTTATTTTTTGTTGTTATAGGGCCATAGTAGTACAGTACAGTAGTACAAACTTCATGAATATTTTAACAAAACCATTTAAAAAGCTGGTTTCTTATACAGTGACCCCTTTTAATTTTTAACTTTTTTATTATTTGTTGTTATAGAAGCCATAACAGTACATACTCTATGAAAATTTCAAGTGTTAACATTGATCTCATAACCATCAATCAGAAAAAACACATTTCTTGTATAGGGATACCAATAAATTTTTAACTTTATTTTATTTTTATTATTTGCTGTAAAGCCATAAAGCCATATAGCCATAGCAAATTAACACACATTCTGAGAAAATTTTAAGTATTTACCTATTGTGGGTAAGACGACACAGTCCTGTTACAGACGGATGGACGGACGTACGGACGGAAGGACAGTGGAGCCTTAGTAACAGGGTTCCCGTTGGTACCCTTTGGGTACGGAATCCTAAAAACGGTATGTTAGAAAAAGTCGTCAAAAGTTAGTAGTAGTTAGTGGTGGTTAGCAGGTAAAATTAACAGTATATAGTAACACTGCTGCTAACTGTCATGTCAAATGCTCCAATCAGTAAGGGTGAATGTCACTGACTGACATTTACTGACTGCCACTGATTATGTCAAGTCAATTAATATTGGTTGACTTGACACAGATTGGTTGATATTGATTAGGTTAGAAAATTATCGTAAACAAATAAAGTATATTCAGTTCTATGAATATTTCGAGTTAAATATGTAAGTACTGTTTTGTTTAGTGATGTGTGGCAACGCTGGTTTTATCACACATGGTAGTGCATTTTAATCTTGCTATAAAACTATGAATAAATTGGAATCCACCGAAGTCGATAGTATTGCAGAGGCTTGCATTCATGCATATTATAAGTTACCCAAAACTGGAAAACCTGTTGAACAAGAATGGACTGTGTTGTCAAGTATCGTGAAATATAAAAATTCCAAAGACATAGAAGTCGTTTGTCTCGGTACAGGTTCCAAATGTGTAGGGGCGTCTAAAATGTCCTCAGGAGGTGACATACTGAACGATAGTCATGCTGAAGTAATAACGAGACGGGCCTTTATGGTATACCTTTACGAAAACATCGAAAAAGCTATTGACAATAAAAATTCAATATTCTATATTTCACAAGGAAAATTGATTTTACAAGAAGAGCTGTCTTTTATTTTTTATTCTTCACAGTTACCATGTGGTGATGCGTCTATTCTACCTAAAAGTGATAATGAAATGATTGGAAAGGTTTTGACAGGACTTAAACGTAAAAACGAAGAAATTAGTAATTGTAATTTAGAGCAATTAACAAAAAGTGACAATGATATTCACAGAACTGGGGCTAAATGTTTACCAGAATCCCAACAAGATCTCAAAGGTTCTGGCAAAGATTACCATGTGCTAGGACAAGTTCGAACTAAGCCCGGTAGAGGTGATCGAACATTATCTGTTTCATGTAGTGATAAAATTGCAAGATGGATACATGTTGGCATACATGGCGCTTTACTCGACTTGTTATTGAAAGAACCGATATTTATTAAGCATTTTATATTTGGTGCAAACATGCCTTTCTCTGAAGAGTCAATTAAACGTGCATTTCTAGACCGATGTATAAAATCAAATTTAAAAGACTCTTTGCAATCAGAGTTACATGTTAATATTCCAGAATTTTATCAATGTAATATTAACTTCCCGAATGTTAAAAATGAACATTCTTTAAGACCAGCACCGGGAAGTATTATTTGGATTAATACACATGATCCGTGAGTACTTATAAATTGAATTTTTGTTTAATCTCTATTACATTGCTTTAAATGTCAACTTAATTTACAGGGTGTTAGAAGTAGCTGTGTTGGGGAGAAAGTTAGGCGCTACCAAGAAAAAAGGAAATTCATCAAGTACATTGTGTATTAGCAAACTTATGTTAATGAAAAGGTTTCTGACAGTAATCAAGAAGAATCACGATATTAAGAAGAGTATACCCAGTGATAGAGATATAGAAAAAGTTCCTTATAATTACCTAAAAGGTTTATCTCAACGTTACAACAGCAATTGGTCAAAAGTGAAAAATGTTTTTTTCCAAACGTGGACCATCAAACCAGATATGTGGAATTTTTATGTTAACAGTTGAAAAAAGTGAAAATGTTGTATATGAACATTATAGGTAATTAATAAATTTTTCATAATGTGTTACTTATTTTTACAAGCTTTTATTTCACTTGGCAACATTCATATGGTGTCTTCTTCAAATTTTGATTATTGAAATTAAGACCACTTATGATGTTAAAATTTTGCACACTTGCTCAGTTCACATATGATGGCAATGACATTTATTTGATACACTTAATCTGATGCTGCCTCTAGGATCATCTCCTCACGAGGGAACTCTTCAACAGCTAACAGCCCAAACATGAAACTATACGTGTTTTATTTTGTTACCAAAACAGGATTTTCACTATGAACTTGTGATGAAGTAAAGACATTTTCTTCAAATGGCAACTTGATGGAAAGTTGTATGTGCTACAAAGTTAGTATGCATATTCCAATTTGATACCGTGATTTTCACCATAAACTTATAATGAAGTAAGAATTTAATCATATTAATATTGTGAAATTTCTCACAAAACATGGTCTAAACCTGAATTTTTTTATTATGTCAATGTCTACTTAAGTGGCGTGAGGAAAACCATGTTGCTAAAAATCAAAAGCTCAAAGTATATGCTATGGTATTTGCCGAGGAGGGATGACAGGGGGTAGAAACATATAATAATAATACCTGGAACATCCACACAGTGCCGTCTAGTCCTAAAGTAAGCTAGTATTATGCTTGTATTCTGAGTACTAGACAACTGATATACATATGAAATATTTTTTATAATATGTACATATAAAGACATTTTACACACGGACATGGAACAGATCGATATGTTTGTTCCAGGTGGGAATTGAAGCATGACCTTTGGTTTTGCACTTAAGGTCTCTAACCATTAGTCAGTCAAACGCATGCCTCTAACCTATCTCTGGGCACTAAACACATACATTTAGATATGTTTAGTTATTAAGATAAATAAAAAACACATTGTAATAGTAAACCTCTAAAATAAAATATATACTAAAAAATCTTCCTAAAAACAAACTTTTATGTAAAAAACTGAACTAAAAAGTTAAAAGTAATTTTCCTTTTTAAATCTCAGAAGTATAGCTATTAACATAATGAAATATTATTACATATTTTAGAAGCTTAGGATTTCATTTAAATCAGAAATTTTTAAATAGTTTTTTTTTAAGATTTTTGATACCTCAAGCTTTTAAAATATATATTTATGTATATTTCATATTTCAATAGCATTACTTCTGAGCTTTAAACACTGATTGTTATTTTTACTTTTTAGCTCTAAACTTGGTTTTTTAAATTGTTTTTTAATATATGTTATTTACTTTACAGGCAGAAACAAAAAACTTCCATTCCTCATTTCCTCATCATCTTCAAGGAAAATGCATATTATTGAATTTTTTTTTAATATGATTAATATGAAACCACAAAATAAGTAATAAAGCTAAAATTAAAAAAAAAATGTTTTCTCGTGTCCAATTGATTATGGTTCATTTCTGTACTTTTTACTTTCAAGTTGTAACAAAATTACAAGAAGTGAAATTTTGAAATTGTGCATTGGGTCACACTTACATGTTTTTTTATGAAATTGTGTTGTTATAGATTTTTATATGATTTTGAAGGGCTAGGAATACATTCAAAGAAACTGTTTCATCAAAAATTATGTCATTAAATGACAATTCTTGAAAAATGCAGAATATAAAGGGCAAATTTTTTTTAAGGCTAAGTAATACCTGGTAAAAGTGTAACTTAAATATAAAATATGTTGGGAGATGCAAAAGTAGAGGTAGTTATGTAGTGATTTCACTAAACATTTAGTGTATTTTTAACCAACGAAAAAAGACCAACTTTTCATGTAACAGTTATATGTGCAGTACTTATTCTCGGGCAGGTAATGTGTAATATATGTTATATTTAAACTTATAACTGAACCATTCCCAAAATATTAAAGTGCTAGTTTCATTTTTTTTTCAGTCTAGTTTTCGTTTAAAACTTTGTTGATACAATTAGTTAGAAATTGTAACAATCAAACACAGACGTAATAACTCGAGACTCCGTCACTGAACGACCCATGAAGAACTGCAATGGCGGCCGCGTAAATATGTGTGAGTGGAAGTTTGAGCGTACCTACTGGCAATCGATAGACTTACTATGGTATGAGTGTGTTCAAGTTAACGCGTGCGTACATAACCAGCTAACTTGCTAGAGGAGCATCCGTAGTTCGCAATGCTATCTACAGGTATTCCTAGGTTTGTGCATGCAAGTTTGGTCCCATAATTGGGGTAGGCCCAGAAGTTGATATATTCCACCAGCCCATTATGTCCCACTTCAGGGACTTAGGCCTCCCTCAAGGATGAGGGGGCTTGAAGCTTAATCCACCATGATTCTCCAGTGCGGGTTGGAGGATTTTAATGACTTCTATCTATTTATGGCATCCGGGACCGACAGCTTAATGTGGTCTCCGAGGCACGGAGTCATGTCCATATGTACTTAAATCAGAAAAAAAAACATTGGTACACGCCCGAATTCGAACCACGGCCGCACAGCCTTCTAAACTTCCAGCAGGTACGCAGCGCTCGGGCTATCATCACGACACAGACAGAAATTGATAGGTTCGGTACGGTACCCTGCGATCGAGCTCCAATGTGTTACCACGGCACGCAATTTAAATTGAATATGTAGAAGGGATACTTTGTAATGTCGATAATCCACGATCAATTACCAATAAGCATCATCGAGGTCACGTGGGCGTTGAGCGCGCATTTGTTTTACTTAAACCCCTTAATACTGTTATCTTAGTGATTTGTCACTTGACGCGATAGTCGGTTATTTGTGGCCCTTTAAAGATGAAATCGGAATGAGGTCGGTGATATCAAAACGGGAACTAAGTGATATATCTATATACTTATAAGAGATTAAAGAATGAATGTACAGGCAGAGAGAAAAAAAAAACATGATTTTATCGACTTATACATTTTTTTACGTATTTAGCTTACAAACTTATAGTCAAAATATCTAAATTTTTCATTTAAGTTTTCGTAATTTAATTTCGCAGTATGTACTTACCTCTGACATACCTTCCACTTCCGCCAGCCGATTATGCCCCACTGCAGGGGCTTAGTACTCCACCAAGGTGAGGGGAATTGGAGCTTAATCTACTACGCTGCTCCAATGCGATTTGGTGGATTTTAACGACTGCCATCTATTGATGGCTACCGTGACCGACAGCTTAGCGTGCTCTCCGAGGCACGGAATCAGTGATAGTTATGTACTTAAGTCAGAAGAAACTCATTACACGCCTGAATTCGAACCACGACTGACACGGCCTTCTAAACCAGAAATGGGTTCGCAGCGCTCGGGCTATCACGACGTATTGACATATCTACCTAGTTCTTAGATTAGTTCTTCACGCAAGGGTTTTAGGAATTCAGTTAGTTTTTGAAAATTCGAATTTAATAAAGTAATAAAGTTAAAGTAAAAGAATTAAGTATTACTGTTAAGTAATATATGTAAATACCCAATAAATTATGTGAGAACTATATCTACTTATTTACCATATAGGTAAATTAAATTAAAATTAATAAATAATTTTTAAAATTTTTTTAAAGAAAACCTTTTTCCAATCATTTAGGGATAGCATAGGTTTCATCCACAGATTTCATAAAATTTTTAAGTGTGTTAGTCGAATTTACGATTTCGAGTTTTATTGAATTACACAATAAAACACGTATGAATAAACAGCTGTTTATCGACCGAAAAAGGGTCTACAAATACCACCGTATACAATATCAGCCCATTATTATCCACTGCAGGGGCTTAGGCCTCCCCTCGGGATGAAGGTGAGGGGATACGAACACTAAGCTAGTATTTATTTCACAGGAATTATAAAATGAATATATTTTTTTTTTAAATTGGCATATTATTTGGTATACGTTTTCCTGTCATCTGGCGGCGAGTATAGTGTTAGACACTTCGGCGTTAAAATTCCTTATATAAGCAGTACGGGACTCTCGGGGCTGATCATGGCCAATTTTAATTTTTTTACAAATGTTGATCCTCAAAATAAATCTTAAAATTTGCAATTTGAACTGAAATTTTGTAAACTTTTCATTTTCTACGTCTACATGCAGTCTCGAAACTAGAAGGAAGGCTAATATACAATAAGTTACTTTGAATTTTTCAATTCCGCTTCATTATATTTAGTTAACAAACGTCATGGGTCCATAAATTTGGGAAACGAGCTTTTAATCCATCGTGCTGCACGATGGATTAAAAGCTGTGGTACGGAGCGGCGGTATACCACCATGAGCGACATATGTTATCGATGTATTTCGAAGCAGAAGTATTTTATTTTTCGAAGTATTTATACTACCTAATTAATTCGACTTTGCTTGTGTCCTTAGAGTTTCATCATATTTCTCGCGCCGGTGACACCTTAGTTTGCCTCCTGGCCGCTTCGATGAAGTCGTTGGATCTTTCGGGCTAACGACATGCGTCCTTATTCTGCTTCAGGCGGTTGTTTAGTGGGTGCAACTCCCACATACCCCGCGCGCGGAAATTGTAGAGTTTAATCCGCCTTCCCACCGCAAAGGGTAAAACAAAAAAAAATCATATTTCAGTCCGTTGACCGAAACCGCTGTACCGCGGAGGGAGGTAGATCTGCTCCGACGTCAGTCCGTCGTCAACGCTTAGGAGCTGCCTTCCCTCCTCGCCGCGCACATATCTACTAGTACAAATTCTAATCTCTCCTGCTTTGAGAATAAATAAATCTGTATTTTTAGTTTTTCATGGATAAACCGGAATCCTTTAGCAGTCTCGGTACAACGTGTGGGCGAAGCTGTGAACGGAAAGTAGTTTTGAAATATGTTTGTCTCTACGTGACATTGCATATTTGGCAAATAGAATAACAATGTTCTTACAATGTCCTTTATTGACGCTCTTTAAAAAAAAAGGACATTATAAAGCAACTTCTTGATCCTATTAACATCCGTCTGAGTGTCGGTGGTCTGGGTAAATATAATATTGACTGATCGGTCTAGTGGTCGGAGATGCCAAATGTAGACCTAAATGTCGCGTATTCGATCCCCGCTCGGGATTAATATTTGTGTACATGATTATGTCTGTTCTGTGTCTAGGCTGGGTGTAGAATATGTTTGCATTTATTATAAAATAAAGTAAAATAAGTATTTAAGTAAGTATAAATTGTCTAGTATACAGGGTCTGCTTTATTTGGGTTTGGACGACCGTGTGTGAGGTGTTCATGATATTGCATCACCATCACTACATATTATAAAATAAAGTCCCCCGTCGCGTCTGTCTGTCTGTCTGTCTGTCTGTCTGTCTGAACGCGATAAACTCAAAAACTACCAAACGGACTGGCATGGCGTTGACACCAATGGAAGAGGAAGAGGAAGGTTTATGTGTATAATTTAGTCATGTTTTGTGATATATAGTTGAAATATGACGATGCTTGTTGTAGATGTCAGAAAAAATCAAGCCGTTTATCCAAAACGCTGCCTAATCCCTTTGAGATGTAACAATGTATGGAGGAATTGTTCCTTTTTTATAGGTCTTATTTATCATTAACTTTGGGCCTCGAAGAGCACGTTAAGCTGTCGGTCCCGGTCGCCGTCAATAGATGACAATAATTAAAATCCACCAACCCGCACTGGAGCAACGTGGTGAATTAAGCTCCAAGCCCTCTCATCCTGAGGGTAGGTCTAAGCCCCTGCAGTGGAGCATTAATAGGCTGATGGTATGATATGGAGCTTAATCTACCACGTTGCTCCAATGCGGGTTGGTGGATTATTTACATTTAAATCTAATTCAAATGCTCGACACAACAACCTGATACGACACAACGACAGAAAAAATGCAGGCATATATTATTATGCTCTGCTACCCGTGCGAAGCCGGGGCGGGTCGCTAGTCATTGTATAATTATTAAACAGTGTCACCAAAACGGGACCGATTCGAGATAGCGCTAAGAGCCGGAGTAGGGTCAGGCCCGACTTTTGGCGGTGCAAATAGTGGCGCGGCGAGCGGCTGTAGCTGGACGCGCCACGCGCCGCCATGCGCCACCATCGCCCGATAAGTGCGGTGGCTCGTGTCATGATACGTTTCTATATTCGCCGCTCTGTTTCCGTTGATAGCGATAAGGTCAGGCCGTAAGGCCGTAAGGCCGCACATTTTGTCTTACAGCATGCAAGCAACTCGATCGAGTTGATGACGGGATTAAATGAAACGGTTATTCGTATCTGGGGTAAAGATGAAAAGGCGGCGGTCGTAACACAGTATTGTATTTCGTATATATGAAATCCAGATCTAAAGTTAAATCTCGATGTATGGCATGCAAAGAATACCTACATAATGTAATAAAAAGTAAGAAATGAAAATAATCAGTTCACTAAGAAACAGCTAGTGGGAGGACAAGATATCGCGCGGAATGCGAAAATAAAGTCATTCACCTTTAGTATGTGTCGTTAACATGCGGTGCTATTTCTTTGTGATTTCTTTGACATGGTTCTTTTTTGTATTGCAGTTAACAGATATGTCGTCGGCAAGTCCTATAATTCGTCTGATTACAAACGGCGTCAGTTTCTAACTTTTTTCAAATTAACAAGTTCGTCGTAATTAATAAGTCGTATACTCCTGGTGGAGTGGTCGTGGTCATGGATCGTTTTATAGGAGACCTCTCCAAGACTCTCATGGGAAGAACAGTAGCAGTAGTTTTCCGTTGCCTTTTGCTCCAGTACTTTTAGAGACGTTTGGACCTCAAGTCGCCAGAACCTCGTTGGTTATCCAGTAGGGAGTGCCACGGAAGTCGTCGCCGCCATCCGGCGCGTGCAGGTGAGGTTGACATTTGGGATTGTAGAGATGTTAATTACTTTCTTCCCTTAGCGGACCGATGAGCCACTCAGGCGTCTATTAATCAATTTCGAATTTGGTTCATTTGGTTAAGTATCAGACGAATCATACGATTTGCTGACGACAGATATTAGGTTAGCTTCCGCTCGCGACTTCATCCGCATGGCAATGTGTTGAGCTTAGTTTTCCCGCCGATTTCAACTTAGAATACCTGCGTAAATTGGATTAGATTGGTGAAATCGCGTGATGTAAGTGGATCGTCTCGTATCACGAAACACTTTATTAAAGGTTAATAAGGTAGAAATTACCATAGAGACAATAGTAGGCAAGCTAGTCCGAAATGCGGGCCTTAACAGAAAAAGACAGATAATAAGAGGAGGTACAGTTCCAACCAACCTTTACGGCGAATATGAACATAGGCGCAAGTCGCGTCGCAGTAACCAGTTTTAGGTGTAGCGGGACGCAGTGGATCGAGGGGCATATGACTGAACCTGCGCAAGCACGCTTATAGCGTTGTATTCCGATCCGCCATAAAGTTTGATTGGAACTATACCTTGATTTATACATAATTATACTAAGTATATCTCTTCTTATTTTGAACATTCACGGTAAATAGCTTTTTGGTCGCTATCTGTGACCGCTGTGACTGTCACATGAGTGCCCTAAGCACTGCGGCTTATAAGTAAAATAAAGATAGAAGTTATAGATAGAGCTATTTTCCATCCTTTTTTCTCCCATACCATACCGTAACATACAGAGCTTTATGGAGCTTGTCTATTCTAGTTATATTATCTCTATGGAAATTACATTATCACGTGAGTTATGTTGGGCCCGGATATCTGAAAATATAAGTAGAGAGAATTATACTGGTGACTTGTGTGTCACATGTGCAGTCACAGGTCAAAGCAGGCGTTTCTTTTCTAGTAGGTATCTACCTAGATATGCGGCCTAAATACTTAGTTTTTTGTTTTTAGTGTTACAGTAATTTTTGAACCTGAAGTGGTTTATAATGATATTTGATGCTGATACAAATATGAGCTCGGGGTATATAAATGCTACGGATTGCCGTCTTGTCATTATTTCGACAAGAATCGAACGAATTGGCGCCCGGGCCTCGGTCACCCACTTTCTACCGGAAGGCAATTAAAAATAATTTGCATTTCTCTTTGTGCACGTCATATATCGGCGATGTTTCCGAAATACCGCATTCGTTAAAACCAGTATTCGGAAAGAAAATAAACGATTAAAATAAAATATTCTCGTTATGTGCGATATACGTACGTTGTAAACTACATCTATTATCTAAGAAAAAAAAATGAAAAAAGGGTTTTGTGAAACCTCCTTATGTATGTAGTTGATATTATAAGGGGCCATCCATAAATTACGTCATACGAGTTTCATAATTTTTCATGTAGTCACATTTGTGTGACCCCCAACCCTGGTGAACGTCACATATTTTGTAATTTTGAATATGAACAATATTTATAGACAAAATCACGATGGCCGGCACCATGATGCGCCGATCATGAACTCGCGCGGCCGTCACAAACAAAAAATCTTGAAATATTAATGAGGTAATAAAATTTTACGCTGTCAATAGATGGCGGTCGTTACAGTCCCCAACCCGCAGTGGAGCAGAGTGGTGGATTTAAGCTCCAAGCCCCCCTCCTCACCCTGGGGTAGGCCTTACCCCCTGCAGTGGGGTAAAAAAAATGGGCTGATGAAGTGAAGTGAAGTGAAGTGAATATTTTAAAGTTTTTCATTAGAGTTGAATTTTACTTGTAATATTTTAGATTTGTACATGACTGTGGCGTCATGGAGCTTATGACTCGCCCCCTCTCCTTGTTACACGATGACACACTTCGCTGACCTCCTTCCTCCCCCATAACGTGTGACGTAATTTATGTATGCCCCTTTAACGGTGAGCGCTGACGTCTTAACTGAAGGAATTTCTTACCAATTTCCCAACAGTTCTCTACGTATCCGCGATGACGGTACACAAACTATTTTTTCTTGCAACAACTAGATATAATGCTGGTGAATCTATTCGTCTTTATAGGTCAATGAAATTGTACAATGAACACCTCCATGAATTAAAATGTTTGCTCTATTTACTACCTTCTATAGTTAACTATGGAAGGTAGTGCCCTATCCAAATATACCCACTTTAATTAAGGGAGCTTTAAAATAGTTACCATAATTTGTTTTTTATTTTTCTACTTTTGTATTATTTTTCTACTTTTGTATTATTTTTGTATATTTCGAATTTTAAGATTTTTGTGTTTAACTTTAACTGATTTCGGAAAAACAATTTCCAGTTAATTCAAACTAGTTTTTAAATAAAACATATAAAATTCAAAAAATTACAAATTTAAGAATTTTGAACTAGAGCAGTTTTTTCGTAATATGTACAGATTTAATCCTCAATTGTTTTTTTTCTTGATTTGTAACAATAACATTATGTTCGAATGTCATGATGTATATACCTATACGAGTAAGAATACTGCTATAGTGCGTGGTGTTCAAATTCCAAACTCAGTCCAAGCAAAATCGTATCACGTGTAAAACTTTTTCACAAATATCAGCTGTTCTGATTCGAAGTTCACGCTGTTGACCCCATATTGTATTTACCGTCCCCGCTACATAAGTTAGCGCGCTCCCTGACAGCACAATAGCGGTTCCGCACAATAAATCATAGCAGGTGAACTGTTCTATAAGCCACAAGAACAAGCGTAGAATATTTCTATGCGATTCTGTTTATTTGAAAGCTTGTTGTTGTAGGAGCGATATTTTGTGAAGTCTTTTGTTAACGTAACGAGAACATATATAAATATAAAATTTTAGGGGTGTAGTATTTTTATTCTTCTAATTTCTCTACAATAAAACGGACCAAAACCAATGATACCCTAAACTGTCTATTAAATATATTTATATCAAACAGTAAACGCGTGATCTTTGGGTTTTGGGACATAATAGCAAATATAGTATTTGATAATGGTAGGAGAGCTACTGCCAAAATTTTGATTAGGTATTCGAGGCAGTATGAAACTTTCTGCAAAACTTGTTTAGCAATGTCTCAAAATAAATTTAAAGACTTGGCTGATGCTTGAATTTTTAAAATTCACAATTTTTCTTGCTTAAGGCATTTTGAAATGTTAATATATTTTAATATAATATATTTCAATTTAGTATTTAATAAAATATAAAATAAATATGCTAGATCATTTTATTGGGTCTATAATATTGTTAGGCGGCATCAAAATTGAATGTCGTTAATTTGGAAAAAAATATATTTAAGGCAAGCTGAGACTTCGACATAATAATATTTACAAAAAACACATTTTCAAAAAGACGGGTCATCAGAGTGAGACATCAACATTTTTTGGGATTCAATTTTTTAAAATAAAATTCAAGAGTTGGCAATGGACCGCTACCCTTCAGGCAAGTATTCAATTTCATGGTCATGACTCTTTGCCACTGTACAACCAGTGAAGCACTGTAATGGCGGCCGCTTCATAGCGTAGACTTCGGTCGGTATGGTAAACAGACTTACTACGGTCCGAGTGTGTTCAAGATGACGCATACGTATATATACAAGCTGACGTACTAGGGGCACATTATTAGTTCGCAAAGTTACGTTCGTATATGGGGCAGTGATTAGCAAGTTATACACAAAGTTTCATGTTGCCCCAAACACCTCAAAATTGCGTTAGCAACTCTCGATCAATAACTAAAATACCAGTTAATTGAGAGTCAGGACTATGTGGAAACTCGATAATTTATTTTTAAATACATATTTTAATAACAAAATTAAGTACCAATAGTTATAATTCAATATAGACACAATAGATGTCATTCATTTTTTTTTTATTTCAACAACGCAACAACTTGTAGGTTTAAATTTTTTTTTATTAACATTAGAAATATGTAGAGGCAAAATTACTCGAAAAATGACAGTGGCATTATACAAAACATGAAGATTTAAATAAATGGTACCAAAATAGTGACTAAAATCAATTTAGTTTCGTTGTTCTATTTTATGAATTATGTCCAATCATGTCGTAGTATAACATTATTGTCATTTTTTTATTCATTATAAAAATTTCAATTAAGTACCATTTGAAATGTTTGCCGAGTATGCAAGAATGTGCAAATCGTGTAAATTTTTCATTAGTTAATGTTACAATCATTTACGCAGTTATCCCGCGACCGCCGACCGGTTCACGCGTGTTTTCGCTCTCAGATAAATGCGTCGACTCGCCGCGAATAACTACCCACTATTCGAGCAATAAATATTATACCCATAGAATAATAGTGAAATACACGCTACTTAGGGTGCTCCTGGCAACAGGAGGCCCTTATTCTACCATGGAAAACCCCACCACCAATGTAAGTTATGCCAACGTTACCTCTAAGACGACACACCCAAAGAAAGATCAAGCTATTGTCATAGATTCTATAGATGGAATCATGATACGAGAATATTTGTTATCTCTCTCCACCGTAACTAAACCAACATCAATTCGTTTCATATCACGTATAGCCAATTCAAGAATATGTGTATACATGGATTCTAAACAAACAGCTGACGAACTTATTAATGTAGTTAAAATGGTCAAGGTTAATGATCACAATCTGGAAATTCGACCATTAATTTCAAGGAACAAACGAATTGTTTTATCTAATGTGTGCCCAGTTATCCCGAATGAAGTGATAGAAGAAAAATTCAACCAAATGAACGTAAAAATTTTGTCTCCAATTACATTTATGAAAGTGGGAATTTCGGACCCAGGTTTTTCACACATTATGAGTTTTCGACGTCAATTATATGTTTCACCGGAGGACGAAAAAAGACTACCAGAGTCGATGCAAATTAACTATGACGATACTAACTACTGGATCTATATTACAAATGAATCGATGAAATGTTTTGAATGTAACGGACTAGGTCATTCAGCGAAGTACTGCCCACTTAATAAACGATATTTACCCTTTTCCAACACACAAGAATCTAAAGAAATTTCAAACTACCCTCCAAAAGAATTTGAAAAACCCCAACCTCAAACTAACGACTCATCCACCAGCAAACTAAATTACCTCAACAAAGGCATTAAAAGGATTCACTCAATCACGACATCAGAACAATCACAAGCAGAAGAAAATCAAATGGAACTAACTCAGGAAGAGAGCAAGACAATGAGTGACTTCACAGATGATACAGACAACAATTACCCCACTGATGAAGAACCAGTAAATGACAAGCATTCTAAAACGAAGAAGAAGAAGAAGAAAACTCTCGACAATAGATCTGATGAACAAGTATGGAGGGATATAGAAATTGAATTAAAAGAATCCCAAACTTACCTTCCCCTAACATTGGATCAATTCATAAGCCTTCTAGACAACGCTCGTAATAAACAGAATATTCAAGAAGTAATCCAGGACTACACAGCAAACATACAGGAATTAATAGACATGTGCCTATTCCTACACCCTAAAATGAGTAAGAGTTTAAAAAACAGATGCTCAAGATTCTCCAGGAAACTACAAGATATTAATCTGGCAAAAAACCATTAACATTCTTTAATATTTAGTCTATAAATTATTACTTATTTTTGTTTCTCTCTCCTTGTACTATTAACATTATTTATCCTACGATGAAAATTCTGCAGTGGAACGTTAATAGCTTTAGAGCCAGATTCGAAAATATAAAACTTATTTTAAGCCAGGTTGACCCGTTAATCTTATGTATACAAGAAACCAACTTCAAAGACAATTATTGTTCTAAGTTAAAAAACTATGAATTGTTCTATAAAAATCGCACGTACGGCAGTGTGGCCAGTGGGGGTGTGGCCACTTATGTTAAACCTCACACTCTTCCAGAACAAATTAATATTAATAGCTCTTTCGAGGTAATAGCAACAAGAATCAAATTTCCGCTGGCCATAACTATCTGCAACATATATTTACCCAATAGTTGTTCCTTTAGTGAAAATGACTTGAATCACATAATTGCTCAGCTCCCGACGCCCTTTATTTTTCTGGGTGACTTCAATGGACACCATCACTATTGGGGTTCTAATAAATGTGACCAAAGAGGTAAAGTGATAGCCGAATGGCTGGATGGAAACGATAATATGATTCTACTTAATTCTCATCAATCTACACATTTTAATAGCAGTAACGGCCAAACAAGTAGTATAGATTTAACCATTGCATCACGAAGTATATCAACTTACTTTGATTGGAATGCATTGGAAGATCTTTACGATAGTGACCACTTTCCCATTGTAATTACGTCACAAATAGAACTGAGCCCAACTGTTCAAAACACTGCTCAGCATTGGAAATATCAGAGTGCAGATTGGTACAACTTCCGATTAGAGATAGAATGTAAGATCAAGCAATTAGATAAAATTAACCCTGATTGTAATACCAGAATTAATGACATAATAAACGAATTTAATCAAATAATAATGGACTTAGCCGAAAAATATATACCTAAAACATCAGGAAAATTAAAAAAAAAACAAGTTCCATGGTGGAATGAAGAATGTTCTAGATCACTAAAAGAAACAAAAAAGGCTTATAGAAAATACACAAAGGAAAAGAGGAAAAATCAAAACAACATCGACAACCAATATTGTAATCAAGAATACCCTTCTACTGAAGAATTGCTGAAGATAGAGTATCGCAAAAACAGGGCTAGAACAAGAAGAATTTTTAAAGAAAGCAGGAAAACAAACTGGGAAAATTTTATCACGTCAATTAATAGTTATACCCCGTTAGGAACCATCTGGAAAAAAATTAACTCTATAAATGGACAGAGAAGGAAAAAACAAACGATAATTTTGAAAAACAATGAAGGAAATTTATCTGGTGATCCAAAAATAAATGCAGATCTATTAGTGACAGCTTTTGCCGCAAATTCTAGCTCCAGTAATTACAACAAAAAATTTCTACAATACAAAAATGGAACAGAAAAGTCTAACTCTGTATTTAATATACAAGATAACAGCAACCCTATCAACAAAAATATTACTATGTACGAACTTAACCTTTTTGTACAACAATTGGGAAACTCAAGTCCAGGCCCTGACAAAATACCTAATACTTTAATCAAAAAACTTCCCATCGTAGCCATGGAACGCCTACTGGACATCTATAACTACATCTGGTCTAATCAAGTCTTCCCTGATCAATGGAGGAAGGCCATTGTCATACCTATCCCAAAACCAAATAAAGCAATTAACATCACTTCAAATTATAGACCAATATCCCTTACTTGTAATCTATGTAAATTATTTGAAAAAATTGTAAGTAACAGACTGAGATGGTACTTGGAACATAATCAATTAATATCAACATTCCAGTTCGGATTCAGGCAATTCAGATCAACCTTGGATCATTTATCCTATCTGGAAAACGAAATATTGCCATCCTTCGCAAATAATAGTAAAGTTGTTTTGGTCAATTTAGATCTGGAAAAAGCCTATGAAATGGTGTGGAAGCACAGGGTCATATCACTTCTAGAGCAGTATAATGTGAAGGGTAATATTCTTTCCTTTATCATAAACTTTCTTACAAACAGAACCATAAGGGTGAAAATTGATGACACCTTATCCATTCCACTCTGTACAGAAAACGGATTACCCCAAGGATCCGTCCTGAGTGTTATTCTTTTTCTTATATCCATTAACAATATTTTAGAAGTCATAGAAAAACCGGTGAAAGGTTGTTTATTCGCGGATGATTTGACAATTTTCTGTAGTGGTAACAATCTTAAACCTACTCAAAAACTCTTACAGAACACCTTGGATAAATTAAGCGAATGGTGTAAACATACAGGTTTTAAATTCTCAGAAACGAAAACTGAATTCATAATTATATCAAATAAAAAAAACAAAGAATTGATTACCCTAACTATTAACGGCCATAAAATAAGTGAAGTAAATAAAACAAAAATATTAGGTCTAACCTTCGATCCAAAAATGAACTGGGGCTCTCACATAAAGGAACTGAAATCTGAATGTTACAAAAGAATTAATATTATTAAAATCTTGTCAGGCAATAAATGGGGTTCAAATAGCAAATGTATTAAAAACACCTACAAAGCCTTAATTAGACAAAAAATAGACTATGGTTCAATTATATATGATTCTGCCCCTTCGAGTACCTTAAAACGCTTAGAAAGCATACATAACACTTGCCTACGATTAAGTCTAGGAGCATTTAGAACTAGCCCAGTAAATAGTATCCTTGTTGAAGCAGGAGAAATGCCACTAAAGGAAATAAGAAAAGAATTATGCTTATCATATACTGCCAATCATATAACTATTAATAATGATTCATTTCTTAAGAAAACCTCTGTACCATCGGATATTGAGTACAACCTCAGGCCATCCCTTCCCTCCCCCTTAAGAATAAGAGTTAACAAATATCTTAAAGAATTTAATCTTGAACTTCCCCCGGTTTTCCCTCGTAAACTTCCCCAACACCCACCATGGGAAAAAATAGAACTGGCAATAAACTTCGAAATAGCCCACAATAACCCACGAGAGACCACTCCGGATTATATTTATAAAAACCTCTTCTATGAAATTAAAGATAAATATTCGGACTACAAGCAATACTATACCGATGGCTCTGTATGTGAGGGCAGAACGGGTTGCGCTATTGTATCAGATAATGATAGTTATAGTTACAGACTACCAGATTATGCAAGCATACTTTCATGTGAAGCAGTAGCTATCTTGAAATGTCTAGAGATAATTAAGGAAACCCCGAGCAATAAAAAACATATTATTTTTTCTGATTCAATGTCATCCCTCATGGCACTAGCAAACAGTAACAATAAAAATCCTTTAGTTAATTTGATAAGAGCAAACCTAATCCTACTAACAACCAATAAATTAGTTATTAAATTAGTCTGGATACCTAGTCATCAAGGCATTCCCGGAAACGAAAGGGCGGACAAGGAAGCTAAAGAAGCTACAAAAAATGAACAATGTGATTACTTAACTACTAGTTATCAAGATTTTAAAAAACACCTTAAACTAAATGTTAAAAAACTATGGAACAACTATTGGGTTAAAGGTAACAACGGCGCCTTGTATGAGATAAGGAAATCTGTATTCGAAAAGAGCAACCTACAAGTTAATAATAGAAAAGATCAGGTAATTTTGAATAGATTAAGAATTGGGCACACCAATGTAACCCACATACACCTTATCACGAAAGAACCTAAGAAGAAATGCCTAAGATGTCATAGTGACATATCTGTTAAACACCTGTTGATCGAGTGTCCAATGTTCAGTGCAGAAAGAGCAGCGGTTGGCCTCCCAAAGTGTTTAAAGGATTGTTTATGCGATGTAGAAAAAACTGTACGATTTCTAAAATTAAGTAATTACTATGATTTGATATAATAATGTACAAA
This sequence comes from Luffia ferchaultella, assembly GCA_949709985.1. Classification (NCBI taxonomy): domain Eukaryota; kingdom Metazoa; phylum Arthropoda; class Insecta; order Lepidoptera; family Psychidae; genus Luffia; species Luffia ferchaultella. Next base: position 18,189,204 of record OX453249.1, read on the forward strand.
TAACTATAGGGGTCGCTAATGACCATTGATGTTTGAGCGACCTTAAATAAATAAATTTAAAAAAAAAAAAAAAAAATCATTTACGCGTCCTTACGTGAACGCGAATCCGTAGCCGCGTATTGTGAAATCCTCCTTTGTCTTAACCTGGATGAGTGGCTGAGGTGGAGCAGCGTTTAAGTGAAGAATTTATTCATGAAAATTATAAATCTACCTGTTTTGTCTCAGATTCCTATGTGAGTAGGGTTTCTAAGTTCATGCCAGCCTTGATACACTAAGTACCACATATAATAATAATAATAATAATAATAATAATAATAATAATAATAATAATAATAATAATAATAATAATAATAATAATAATAATAATAATAATAATAACACACACAATCACAACAACGCCTAAGTCCCAAACTAAGCATTAGCTTGTATTTTGGGTACCAAGCGAAGAGACCACACACATATAACAACCAAGACCCGGTGCCAGTATTAATATTCATCATATAAATACTGACCCGACCTGGGATTCGAACATATAGCAACACTTCAAAGATGTCATCTTTTTGTTCGTTACGTTCATAGAAGAAACGAAACTCCCGTCCTTCTTTCGCGGCGGGGCGTTGATTTTTTTTTCTATGATTACTTTGCTCTCTACAGTATGCCTCTTCCTTATATACACAAATGATAGGATGTGAAACTAGTTTTATATTTATTTATAGTACGAAAATTATGAAATATTTGGTATTTCTTATACAGACATTTATTAATTTTTTGTTGGGCTAGAGCTTTTAAAGCAAATAAATGAAAATAACTATGAACTATCAAAGTTGAGCTGAAATAAAAAACTTATATGAAATAATTAGTAATTATTAAAATAATGTTTTTACAGAAAATAGCATAAAACTTTGCGGTTTTTTTTTTCAGTCAAAGTGATTTTATTTGTAAGGAATCCCACATAACCTCAGTTTTTCATTCAACATCAAACTAACGTTTTAACTTTGTATCTGCAACACTTTTAGCTATCATTGCTATTATTTTGTGAACTATTGCAGAATAAACTGACTAACCGTGATCTGTGAACGAGCACTTTATGTATGTATCACCTGTCAAAAATTTGGCGTTTAGAAAGTCGAGACAAATTTTGATCACAGACTCCGCGTCAGTTATAAATAGGCTATGATAAAGGAGGATCTCTCAATACGCTTCCTAGCCCTAGACTTTTTAAATATTCTAACCGCTGCTCTTTCAGGGAAATTGTCCGCCCGTTCTCATATATTGAGCCGTTAGTCGCTGTACTGCCTTGTAGGCTTTAACATAATTCTGTCTTGGAAACATTCTTATGGTGTCGAGGGCCTGTTCCTTCCTTTAACATGGTGCTGTTTATCTATTTTTCCACGAGAATTTCGAAGTATTAGTCAAAGATCACGCTTATAGCTTTAGTTGTTTATTGTCCTACTAAAAAAATTATGTTTTTCTTTAACTAATTGCACAAGTACCTACGACTTGTGTTTAATCGGTTTTATACATAGAGTCAATTAATTTGACAGCAGCGTTTGGTTTTAATAGAGTCATAAATGTCAGTTCACGGTATCGTAGTGGCATCACGCAGTTTTCGGGCTGAAACCGGCGCGCGGGGATTTCTTGTGGGCGAAGAACGGTGCGCGGGGACCTTGCGCACTGAAAGTATGAGTGGTTAGACGGTAAACGCAGAAGGTTTTATATATCGGTATGAACATAATAAAGGATTTGACAGTTATAACATGTATACAAGAAGCATAAATTTTAAATGATATTTTTAATGTCTATAGGTCTGTATGCCATCTGTCCGTCGAGATACGATCGTCATTTCGCAAATTCACATACTCGTAGCTACCGGCACTGTACAATAACTGGTTATTAAAATATTGCTTTTCTCAGTTCCTCGTTTTGACCGACTGACCGATTGCCCGAGTGGTTAAAGACCTTAACTCCAGAACCAATGGTCGCAGGTTCGATTCCCGCTCGAGACAAACATTTATATGTGCATGAACGTGTGTATTTGTTCCATGTCTGGGTGTAAAATAAATATACAAAAAATATTAAAATATATATATCAGTTGTCTAGCACCCACAATATAATCTCTGCTTAGTTTGGGACTAGATGGCGCTAAGTAGGATGCCCCAGGTATTATTTTTGGTTTCTTTATATTTTATTATAACGTTAAATACCAATAAAAAAAAATTTAAGTAAGTAGAATGTCTGTTCCTTCAGTCATCTTTATCGAAATTTTACCTTTGAAATTCATTGACAACTTACCTATTTAAGTACTTCTATCTCTAAGCCTTACCTATCACTTCGTTGTCACCACTCGTTCTAATCTGACAAGGTATCGGCAAATGCACCACTTTTTATATTCAAAGCTTCGGATGTTCTAGCGCTTTTCGGAAAACTCATCAAATTAAATTACAGGTTATTTATTTTCCACTAAACCACAGATTGAACTTTCTGGAACAGAATAAATATTGAGGAAGACAATATTGTTATTCATATTGACAATCGAAATCAAGGATACACCTAACAAAATTGAATGTGCTTTATAAAAACCGCGAAGATTTCTCTTTCAATATACAAAGTGAGATTTTAGTAACCGGCCAAAATTTTTCTAGATGTTAGGTATCACCAACAGACCTCATTGCGTAAATAATAAATATGGGTTACATTTTCATAATAAATTATTTTATTTACAGTGTTATGTTATAACGTTTGGTTGCCTTCTTAACGCTGTAGTAAACGTACGCGCCCGAGGCCTTGAAACGGAATGGGGCGGCGGGCATGAATGGTGACTAGGGTTATAGGTTTTTTCGAGAAAGGTTTGTGTAGGCATATCTCAATATTTTTGTATAGAACGATACTAAAAGGAAACAAGACGGCTATCGGTTTTCTACCAAAGATTATATTAAAATTTGCTGCATAGAATTCTTCGTACTTTAATAGTTTTTTTTTTGTTTTGTAATTACGTTATGTTCGCGTGATTTTAGATTTAATTTAAAATTTTAAGTTTTTAATAACTTTGTTTAATAATAATAAGTATTTTTAAGAAAACGATCTACGCTATTTTAGGTTGAAAATTTAATTTTATTTAGATTGTGTATTTAAGTTGAGCTGTTCAGATTTTGGAAAGTTGTAATCATGGTTTATGAAGGGCCGACGATTTGTTACTCACTTCGAAGCGGAACGGTATATAAATAAAGATAACATATAAAATGATCGTCATACGAATTATGATCTTCGAAAATCGGTCAGACATAATTCGTTGACGTTTATGTGGCGAAAACGGGAACTCGAACCCTGTACCTCGACTCTTGAGTTACGATCGGTATTGTGTTAATTTCATGTGACGTTACTTTCCTCACAAAATAACTGTGCGGTACTACGTTTTAAATTAAAAACGATTTATCGGTCGTGTCACCCACTAAAGATTTCATTTCGGGTGTTTATCGATACTTAATTTCAAATTTCGATAGTAATTATACGTTATTATCGTCGTTTAATATCTTTGAATGCGCAAGTATAAAAGACCCAATCGTAATTCTGATTTACGTCGTCCTATTTATCGAATAATAAAATCAGTATAAATTATTTTATAACTCTTTAAGTGAAACGACCTAAAATCTGGTCAATTTTCGTAATAAATTGATCGATTCTTCAATCTCGATTTTTTAGTGATAGCTGATATTTTATTTATTCCTAGATGTATTTACTGGCAGTGTCGTGATAGCCCAGAGCGCAACGAACCTGCCTCAAATTTATAAGGCCCCATAGGGCCATGGTTCGAATCCGGGCGTGTATCAGTGAGTTTTTCTGACTTAAGTACACAATATCACTGACACCGTGCTTCGGAGGGCACGTTAAGCAGTCGGTCCCGGACGCTGTCAATAGATGGCGGTCGTTACAGTTCCCAACCCGCAGTGGAGCAGCGTGGAGAACTTAAGCTCCAAGCCCCCCTCCTCACCCTGGGGGAAGCCTAAGCCCCTGCAGTGGGGTAAAAATGGGCTGATGATGATGATGATGATGTATTTACTGGTGAACGAAATATTTACATTTCGACAAAGCTTTTATTTGTTTTTATTATTATTATTATTATTATTATTATTATTAATGCACATCACTATTAGGAGAGGCAATTGTCGCTTCGTAATTCACTAATGAAAAAAATGTGTCACACGCACACATTTATTATGTACACACGCATTCACATTCCATACTTTGACTGACAATTGGCCAAGTGGTTAGAGACTCTAACTGCAGAACCAAAGGTCGCGGGTTCGATTTCCGCCCGGGACAAATATTTGTGAGAATGGACATGTCTATTTGTTCCGTTACTGGGTGTACATATATGTATATATTGCAAAGAATATTGAAGTATACCATGATGCAAGCTTTGCTTAGTTTGGGACTAGATGGCACTGTGTGATATGTCCAAGTTATAATAATTATTAGGGCAATGTATACGCTTTTACAATAAGATCCCAGCTGACATTCAAGATCTACCCCTTAATAAGTTCAAAACTACAATAAAACGAAAGCTTTATGCAAAAGCTTATTATAAAGTATCAGACTACTTAGATGATAAAAATCCATGGGTGTAAGCCGCTCGCCTATCAGTTTGTTTCAATAATATTATTCTTTAAGCACTTATTGTTAAATTTTTTTTTTATAATTTTGTTAACAAGAGCGTCCCTCAGTTTCTTGCGTATTCTTCTGAGAGGAACCAGCATTTTTGAATGCGCCTTTGTGGTGACGTTTTTCCACAAAGTAATAAAATTCACTGTTATGACGTATTTTAAGATTATGTTACATAACTATGAAATAAAGATATTTTGATTTGATTTGATTTTTGATTATAATATAGCGCAACTTAGTACAATTCGCTCATTCGTTGATTATGGCGACACTAATCGATGATGAATCAGTCAACTCGTACTGTACGGCTCCTTTTCTGGAATATACAAGCTTATTTTTATAGCATAGACCTTATCTACTTTTTTATTAAGTATCCTTAAAGAGAATTATATAATAGGTGTTAGAATGATACAGACTAAAATAAAACATAATGAAATTCAGTGAATCGCCATCTTTAATTCGTAAATTAATCATTTGTAAACAATTCCTTGTTTACTATGACAATGTTACTGCAATAGAACTTAATGCTCGTCGTCTTACACGTATTGGTAACAAAAAATCATATAATTACTATCGGAGAGGAGAACTCGGTATCTTGTTCTTGGATCGGGTTTTTATGGTATATTGTGATTGTGCTAGACAGGCTGCCGTCGCCTGTTTTATTCTTAGGGATCCTCAGGTTTTGAGGGTTAGATTTAAAAGTGGTCGTTATGCGTCAGTCGGTCTTGCGGAATAATTCTATTCCATTCCATCAGCCCTTTTCAAACCCCACCTCAAGATGAGGGGCTTGGAGCTTAAATCCGCCACGCTGTTCCAATGCGGGTTGGCGGATTGTAACGACCGCGGAATAATTATTCGGTGGTATATGTAAATCAATTTTTTATTAAATAGTGCCATTTTCTGAACTGCCTATAGTTTTTTTTTTTCATTCTGTACATACTCTATACATACAAATCAAATTGAAGTCTGTCTGTTTTTGTTTATTTGCACCTTAACAAAACCTAAACGGACGTTTTTAAATTTTTTGTCTGTTTTTTGTTTGTCCGAACTAATCTCCAAAACGATTAAACTGCTTTTGATAGAATTTTCATTGGAAGACAGAGACATTTTCGGAGAGTAATTTAGGCTTTTTCTTATACCGAAAATATCTATTCTATACATATAAATAAAATAGAAGTGTTTAACTATGATTTCAAATTAAGGGCTTTTTAAGGTCGATCTCATTTACACTTGTTTCGTTTGCTTGTCCGAGCTTATCTGAACAGCTGAACTGTTTTAGATGCGACTTTCATTGGCAGATAGAGGACTTTGTGCAGTGATCAAGGTTACTTTTTATTCCAGAAATATTCAACTGTTCCATACACAAAAACAACACAGAAGTGTGTTTTTTTCCAATACACCAACCCATTATGCCCCACTGCAGGGGCTAAGGCCTCCCCCCATAGTGAGGGGGCTTGGAGCTTATTCCACCACGCTGCTCGAGTGCGGCTTGGTGGATTTTACTATTTATTGATGGCACCCGGGACCAACGGGTTAGGCCGTGCGGCCGCGATTCGGACTCGGGCGTGTACCAATGAGTTTTTTCTGACTTAAGTAGATAACTATTACTGACTCCGTGCCTCGGAGAGCACGTTAAGAAGTGTGTGATCGAATTTAAATTGATTGCATAATTAAGCTGTATTTGTGTAATAAAAGACTAAGCCTTGAATAAAAATTCAATTAAAAAAAAAAGACTAAAAGTAGGTATGCGATGACCTAGACGAAGTCCACCCTTGAGTTACAATCAATAATATTAATATTTATATAGGAAACGAACACGCGAGTAAAATGAGCTTTATACATAGCTTTGTAATTTTATTGTTCACTAAAGTTCATCATCATCATCAGCCCGTGTCTCTCCACTTCAGGATATAGGCTTCTCCCAAGGCTCGCCACCACACACGGTCCTCCGCCTTTCGCATCCATCTACCCCCGGTATGGTAAACTGTGGTATGGTATGGTCACTAAAGTTGCGCAATAAAAATTTTGCTTTGCATAGGTATTTGATTGCCTGACGTTCCTAGTTATTATTAGTAATCCTACACAATGCGCGATGGGATCACAATACCTTTTGCTCGAGGACAATGCTACTTGTGTCACAGACAGACTTGAAGGTAATTACATAAGCGTTCCATTTTCCCAATTTCGGGACAATAAAATTTGTGTTTACGACCGATTCAAAACTCCGAATCGATTCACTACGCAATTTTCACTATCGATATTTTTAATTGGCTCTTAATTAAAATGTCTTTAGTGTTTATTGTTGGTTAACGTCATATTATTAGTAAAGTTCACTCTTGACCGACTTTTGCAAATATGTCTGTCTGCTTTTTTTATGTCTTCGAGATAAATGTTATAGCAATACGACAATTGTCTTTACCATAAGCTGATCAAACCATTATGGTCAATTGGGTACCATATAAAGGTCGAGCTGTTTTCTATGCGATTATATTTAGAAAACTCCATAATCTACTAGAGATCTTGTTTGTCGAGCTTTGTTCATTATAAATCGGAGTTTCGATCGAATAGTTTATATGTGGGTATTGTTATTTTATTGAAAAATATTGATTAATACGATTTACGCGATGATTTCTATGATTTACGATAGAAGTTATCTATAAGAATTTGTTAACACGTACTGAAACAATTATGTGACGGCTGAAGTGTTTAATGCATAAAAAAGACGAATTGACTAGAAACCCTCTTTTGCGTTTACCGCTAAGCACAGACGAGTCAACCTTATAGACCACGCTTTGACAGGGAGTAGCATTTGCCAAGGCTATGTAGTGACACTACATAACTACGTCACTAGTAAGCCGTCAGTTGGAAGCACGTCGGAAGCCATTAAATTGTCAATTTTGAACGAGCCAATGAAAACTAGCCGACCTCTCCCTGCACCCCGCCACTTTTTGGCGATTTCGTTTTCGCACTGACGTTTATTAAAGCGTGGTCTATAGGTTGACTGGTCTGTGCCGCTAAGCCATATACTAATTAGATATTATCATTCTCAAGAGGAAAAGCGTAAAAAATCCGTTGTTTAATTCCACTGAGAACTAATAATTAGTAAAATTGGTCACTATTCAAGTGGTTACTACGGTAGCTTTAGCTTCTTAGACAGAGGAAGTCAGGTTCAACAACTAACCTAAATGTGATTTAGATAAAAAAATGTATAGTAGATGATATTCTTTATGGTACGGAACCCTCATCACGCAAATCCGACTCGCACTTGACCGTTTTTTATTTAAAATTATATTTGCCATTAATATTCGTCTATTGTGAAATAAGTTCGTGTACTTATATTGTACTTACATTACATACAAACGCCAAGTGGTTGCCTCTCCGTGAGTCATTTGTTCAGATTAACTCTATATTACAGTCATCTGTTAGTTGCGTTCGTGTTTCCTCAACGTTCGACTGTCTGTCTGTATGTCGTCATACCTTAGATTCCTTACTAGTTTTACTAGAGCTATGACTAGAGCTAGATATATAGTTGTGTTTCATCAAAATTTTAATGGTGTTTTAAATTTATTTAAGTGCTAGCTTTCCGCCCGCGACTCCGCTCGCGTGTACTACACAGTTGTACCGTGAACCCTTTATCCGGAAAGAAAGTAGCCTATGGCACTGTTCAGTTTATAAACGATATCTATGAAAAAATTTTTTGCGGTCCCGGTACAACTTTGTAGTTTACGCGAGTGAAGCCGCAGGCGAAAAGCTAGTATCTTTATAAATTGCAGCTTATGTGTTATTCTGATGTATAAGCTATATTATTGTAAGGTTTAATTAAAATCCATTCAGTAGTTTTTGCGTGAAAGAGCAACAAACATCCATACCTCCATATATACAAACTTTCGCGTTTATAATATTAGTAAAGATATTATCCGGGTTACCAGCGCAACAATTATATTCTGTTAAACAATGCATTTCACAGTTATTTATTCTGTTTCTTATTAATTCCTCAGCTCAACTTTGTTTCCCTAGGAGTTGTTTACGTTTACACTATATAAGAACTAAAATAACAACTGTCAACTATCTGTGATTCATTTGCTCTAGTGGAGTTAACTAGTCCCAAGTTTGATGCACAGTCAATTGTTTTTGAATGAAGAAGTAGAATGATTTAGTTCCGGGAACGCGGATCCGTGCTAGGACATAACCATTGTATAGAAGAAGAAACTGAGTGACAGACTTACAATGCATAGTTAAATTGCTGGTTCTTGAAACTTGTTGGCGCAAAGGGGCCTCCAGAGAACATAGAAAGGTTTTTATTTAATGACAACCAATATAGGCGTTAAATTCCATTTATTTGAAATTTTATTATCATTATCTAAATCTATTATATAAAAGGATTAATTTTATCTGTCCATCTATACAGATCTATACGTTCTAAAGCTATTCTGCCACCGTATCTCTTCACTACCATCACGCGTGAACAAACGAACCTAACATAATTCATGCGTATTTATACATAATCAGTATGTTAAGTAAGTTAGTAAGACAACCGCTTGGCCTTATGGGTAGCGACCCTGCCTACGAAGCTGGAAGTACCGGGTTCGAATCCCAGGTCGGGTCAGTATTTATATGATGAATATTAATACTGGTACCGGGTCTTGGTTGTTATATGTATGTGGTGTCTTCGCTTGGTACCCAAAACACAAGCTTAGTTTGGGGCCTGGACGTTGTTGCGATGTGTACGTTATTATTATTATTAAGTAAAAAACTCATTGTTACATGCCCTGGGATTCAAACCAAGGCCTTCTAACCAAGAAGCGGGTTCGCTACCAGTCGGCTATCACAAATATTATCTTTATATTATCGATATCTGTCTTTCATTTCATAGTATATAACTAGTTGTCATAGCTAATTGACATACTAACATCATAACATCTACGTAAACAATCGCGTGGACCCTCAGAATAATTACCTAAAGTCATATAAGGCATTCGACGACCGCTTAGCCTAGTGGACAGCGACCCTGCCTGCGAAGCAGGAGGTCCGGGTTCGAATCCCAGGTCGGGTGAGTATTTATATGAATTAATACTGGCACCGGGTCTTGGTTGTTATATGTATATGGTGTCTTCGCTTGGTACCCAAAATACAAGCTAATGCTTAGTTTGGGACCTAGACGTTGTTATGATTGTGTGTGTTATTATTATTATTCTTATATTTACATGTATTTGTTTCATTTTTCAACATTTTTTCCATATGGTGAATTTCAGTGTGAGTTAAAATGACGTAAGTATATATATGCGGTTTGCTTCAAGCTGCTTGTACCTCTTTTTCAATGAGATTAGTGTGACTAGTCAGACGGACGTTTGCATCAAATTCTTTGAATTTACCTCCATTGTTTAAATAAGTTGAAGTGAATTTGGGGGTTACGTTTTGATCGAAAGCAGCAATTATTTTGTACCAGCTATCTTTTTCTTTCCAATGCTTTATTCTACATGTTAGAACAAGTTAAACATATGTAAAATTTACATTCCTTCTATGACTTTAGGTAAAATTGTTCTGAGCGTGGACCATAGCGCGTCCCGCCCGTCCCCCTTCTTCATGCCATGGCTCAAATGTGATTACTTCGGTTCTCGAACTAAACGTCCGCATTACTCGTCTATAGAACTAATTCAAAGCTCGGTGATTTCGGTCGTTCCGTCTTGCTTCCTAAACTCTAATATACGTTGCAGGTTTGTAGGCGAAGCATCTGGCGACGAACGTTCCAAAGTAAGCAAGTATTATGCTTGTGTTATGGGTTACTAGACAACTGATGTACATACTTAAATATTCTTTTTTGTAATAATATATAAATATTTTACACCCAGACCCGGAACGAAATAAACATGTTCATGCACACAAATATTTATCCCGGGCGGGAATCGAACCCGCGAGCTTTGGCTCGGCAGTTAGACCAAATAAATAGCACATATTGTTAAATTAATAAGTAAACAATATCCACGTACGTTTTGTATGCCATATTGACTTTATATATTTTTTTATTACGTATCAAACTATTTAATAAAAAAATATATTTATTATGGATATTAATCAAAGAATTTATTATGAAATAAAATGTTTTTATGCCTTTACATAACCCGTGTATTTCCAAAAGTTACATGTTGGCGGTACAAGCGAAATGTCTTTATTTGTAATAAGAACATATGACAGTAAATAATACAGTATACCATTTCGATTGTTATATAACAGTGGTATTGATTGGAATATTGGAACTCGGTGTTTTAACAAACAATCAATATACGTTACTGGAAAACGTGGCGAAATATTAATTGGTAATACATTATCACAAAATAATCGAGTTGTTCTGTCTCGGTTTAACTATGTTTCGAATGCAAAGGTTTTCAAGTTTTATTTTGCGATTATAAACATATAAAAAATACATGTGTTTACTTGTAGATCGTGGAGAAACAACGAATACACTGAAAATAAATTTATGTAATTTAAACTGTTTTTTTTTTGATAATAATAATAAAAACAATATCTGGGACACAGCGCTATCTAGTCTCAAAGTAAGCAAGAATTATGCTTGTGTTATGGGGTACCAGACAACTGACATACATACGTAAATATCCTTTTTTTTAATAATATAGACATATTATATAGATACTTTTACACCCAGACACAGAACAAATATAGACATGTTCATGCACACAAATATTTGTCCCGGGCGGAAATCGAACCCGCGACCCTCGGTTCCGCAGTTAGGGTCTCCAACATTGATTTAACAATTTGATGATAAGGATTTGTAGTCGCTAACCAAAAGTGAAATAAAACCGTCCGCAACAAGTGTGGGTTGATATGGCCGCGGCTTTGCGCGTCAGTGCATGCAATTACTTATTACGGTTCGGACGTGTCGCGCTGTTTACGGGAATGTGACGAGAATTAAATCGTGATAATGTTCAAATTAAATTAAAAATAATCGAATAGCCGTCTGTAGGCATAAACTAATGATAAATTATAATGTTTACTTACCGCAAATACGATATTCAGCTCTTTTTTGCGTCTTTGACGAGTAGTTTCACAAATTACGACACAAGTCGGCATCGCGCACGTTTACTCGGCGCTAAGCCATTACACCGACTAGAAGCCGGTTGGAAGACTTATTGTTTTGGATGACTTCCTGCGCGGACACTTTAGAACGCGGACGGCACATCCAGTTATATTATTGGTATATCAATGGTCTCCAACCACTCGGCCAACCGGTCAGTTAATTTTGGATGTGCAATAAATAATATTTAATATTATTATCATTATTGTCAATAAAAATTTGATATGAAAATGACTTTTATATAGTAATAATACATCCTAGGACATCCCACAAGAGCGCTTAGTCTAAAAGAAAGCAAGTATTATGATTGTATTAATAATGGAGTACTAGACTACTGATATACATACTTTAATATTTTTTTATGATATATACCACACTTTTTTAATACTTTTTAAAACCCAGACACGGAACAAATAGACATGTTCATGCACACAAATATTTGTCCTGGGCGGGAGTCGATTCCGCGAACCTTAGCTCCACAGTTAGGGTCTCTACCACTCGGCCAATCTGTGAGTCAGTATTTCAATAGTAATATTTGCATAGTATTATTTCACGTAAAAAGAAATAACACCATAAAAGGGTATTAAAATCCCTTATTTATCGTTTTTATTAACTCCAAAAAAATCAATATTTAATACAAAACATCTTATTTTAAATCCACGGAAGCAAATGACAAACATTTTATAACGTTATTGGTCTCTTTCTTTCCTTGGGGTACCGTAATGTAATGGGGTACCGGGTCTTTTCCTCTTACTTTAGCGAGACCCGGGCCTTAACAACCCACACTAGCACCGGCCAACACAGCGTGGTGAGCTCATGCTCCAACCGAACTCTTTAACTTGATTTAAGTAAGCTGTACTCCAGCAGTATAGACTTAGCGCGTGATAAAAAAATCTAAAGCCAGTATAAATCGAATCTTTTGATATAGCTGGATTACTAAAAGGAAAAGATTAAACGAGGTAATTTTTGGTTGTAATGCCAGCGTACATGATGAGTCGTACAGCAATTAGTGATCAATTTATGAAATAAGTGGTTATCGAAGACAGTTTGATTACATTGCGTTTGTGTAGAGAAGGTCAAGGTTAAATTTAAGTTATTATGTTTTTTGTCTGTCAAACTTCTTTGTTGGAGTATTCTTTATTGTAAGCAATATTTTGAAAATTTTGCAATAACGTCTGACCTGTATATGAATAGAAATGGGATTCACATTTGAGAAAGAAGTAATTCTTTCTTTTTTAAACGACTTCGAAAAGGAAGGAGGTTTCTCAATTCGACCGTATATATATGTTTTTTTTTTTAATGTTTGTTCAGGGATAACTTCGTTGTTTATGAACCGAATTGGATGATTTTTTTTGTTGGAAAGGAGATATTCCAGGAGTGGTACCATCATAAAGAAATCAGGATCTGAGATGGCATCCCAGAGAAATCGAGGGCGACCTTCGAAAATCGTATTTTAAAGTATCGTATTTTAAGTATTTTGATAAAGTGCTACTACTAGTACTATTTAATGAAGGTCGGGAGTCGATCTGATAATGGAGCTGAAAGACAGTCGAGGGAACTCCTCAACGATTTATAGCAATTACCTGGTGTTTGGACTTGATTCATTTCTATTGATGAGATCTTTACACCCATATGGATTATAAGTGCTATTACAGGTCTGATGATGGACACTATACACAATCGAGAGAACTCCTCAACGATTTACAGCAATTACTTGGTGTTTGGACTTAATTCATTTCTATTAATGAGAACTTGCACCCATACGGGTTATAAATGCCATTACAGGTCTGACGATGGAGACCATAGACAGTCGAGGGAATTCCTCGACGATTTACAGCAGTTACCTTTTGTTGGGCTTCCTTCATACGGTTCAATATGCCAAAATGTCCAGTTCGCACAAAAATAATACCTAATTAAGATTGAAGTTTTACATAGGAATACCACTAACTACTAGGCATGCTGATACGTCAATTTGACACTGAATTTCAGTTGCGTAATCACGGCGCTGTCTCATTTGAGTAGCGCGCTTAGAAACCCCATTTATACTAAATACAAATAAGTCACAGGTACGTTTAACTAAAAATTGAAGAATAAAATATTTTTCAAAAAATTAAAATTAAAACCGACATCAAAAACATAAACTAAAAAGTTAAAAATAAAATTTTCTCTTTAAAGAAAGGAGTATTAACAGGCGGCATATAGTTATTGAAGTCGGTGCCTACTCACTCAGACACTTTAAATTGTGTTCTATATTCGTTATAGTTATAAATATATCATCGTTGTAATTATTATTACCTGGTAAGTACCCATTTAAAGTGTCTGAGTTGGCACCGACTTCAATAACTATATGCCGCCTGTTAATGCTCCTTTCTTTAAAGTGACACTTTTATTTTTAACTTTTTAGTTTATGTTTTTGAAGTCGGTTTATATTTTTTTTTGAAAATTATTATCAATTTTAATTTCCCTTAACTTCGGAAACACTCCAGTCCTGTAATGTCACGGCAAAAGGCTCGAAATAGTTCGTGTAGATGTTGTACAGGGAACTTGGCCCAACCCATTTTCAGTGTATCAGCATAATTTACAAAAAACCTGTGAGAACGCAATATAGTATCTGCTTTAAAATCTCAAATATTAATGATCATGTCAAATATGACAAGGCACAAAGAAGGTATTAACGTATAGACCTTTTAAAAGCGTAACGGTCTTTTTAATGGATTTTCATACAACGCCCATTTGATTTCGTTGCCAATCACAATAGGCGAAAGTCGGTAGCTACATAAAATTCGCATTAAAATGAATATAGTGTGAGAAAAAGTTTGACCGGAAACGGAAAGTGATTTATTATTCCTGTTATAAGCTTTTGGTCAATGAAAGTTATTAATTTGCTCTTGCAAAGTTTCTTTAGAGCGTTTATATAGTGTAATGGACTTTTGTGATTCCTATATGTAGGTACGTAGTGTTTGTAATTTGAATTTAGTTTTAGATTTATGTTTTGAATTAGTTATTATTGTTTAGAAAGAAAGAAATTTATTTATAGGTGCTAGTCCCATAGTAATTTTTACGTGTTATTTACATTACATTTAAAACGGATTAGTACAGTTAATTTAAATAAAATGCAGATAAACTATAAATAAATATATTTAAAATTAAAAAATAAACAACCGATCAATTATTTAATTGACATGCAGATGTACCCAATGGGCCATAAATGAAGAGTCCAATCTATCGGCGATAGTGTCCAGATTGGTGTTGGATCACCCGCGCGAGGATGGAGGCACAGTGTTTGCGCATGCTGGCGTGGAAGCCGCCTCCGCCAAGACCAGCCGTATCAGCACCCAGTTTAGCTTCCCTGTTTTATAATATAGTTTTCTGATTTATATTAACCACTTTTTATTTAATATATTATTGAACACAGTTCTATAACTCACAATAGGAAATGTATATGATAATTATACGAGATGAACGTATATTATTATTATGTAGGCACTGATATGTTGAAGATTTTTTGAATTTATTTTGATTTGATTATTCTGGAAAACTATTGTGAAAATTCATTTCATGTTAATAAACAATTAATCTTTTTTGGGGCAGCCAATTAATTTTTTGGTAAAATCCAGACAAAAAAGAAAAAAAATATTTCACGTTCTTGTAATAATTATGATTGTGAAGTGAAAATAATTCGTCTTAATGCAATGTATTTAAGCAAGAAAATGGCTAAATATTTTTTTTCTTTTAATAATTTACTCTCATCGAAATCCATTTAGTAGTTTTTGAAGAAAATTGTAACGACCTAATGCACAAACACACACACAAACGCACAACCTCTTACCCTAAACGCATATACCGTCTTAGTCCCGTCGTGGGTAATAAACTATTGTTGACGTGTATAATAACTCAAAAACCCGACTTCAAAAACTTAAACTAAAAAGTTGAAAATAATATTTTTACTATAAAGATAAAAGCATTAAATGGGCGGCACATAGTTTACAAAGTCGGCGCCAAGTTATTCACTTTATACTGTGGTCTATATTTTTTATAGTTATGTAACCTTAATGTACCATATTATAATGTTATGTGAGAGAGAAATAAAGCAATATTATTATTATTATTATTTTTATTATTATTATTATAGTTGTAACTCTATCATTGCTGTAATTTTTATTTCTTGGTAACATAAAAATATGAATTGACTAGAAGCACTCTTCTGCGTTTACCGTCTATCCACTCTTCATCTAGTTAGCTGGTGTATCTTTGGCAAGTTTCAGTACGGTTCCAATCCGCGAAGTCTTCGCGCGCCAGCCTTCACCCCCGCGAAATTGCGTTTGACATTTTCGATACTGTGAAGTGATATTTCTAACTCTATCGAAACCAAAACTTTAAAAACTTTGTACCGCCCATTTAATGCTCTTTTCTTTAAAGTAAAAATATTATTTTTAACTTAATAGTTTAAATTTTTGAAGTCAGTTTTTACTTTTTTAAATTTATTTCACTTTAAAATTCTTAGTTTTAAGTAACTGTAGTTTATTGTATTTAGTATGAATAGGGCTTCTTAACACACTGCTAAAATGAGACATAGCGCTGTTTGGAGAAAACTGTCGACAAATAGCAGTATTGCTAACCTAACTCCTAACCGTTAAGGAGTACTGTAGCTTCCATCGTCAGTTTAACAGCATGAAATGATGACTTTTAGACCCAAACACCTGAATAACTAAAAATAGAGCCCAAACACACTATGC
This sequence comes from Luffia ferchaultella, assembly GCA_949709985.1. Classification (NCBI taxonomy): domain Eukaryota; kingdom Metazoa; phylum Arthropoda; class Insecta; order Lepidoptera; family Psychidae; genus Luffia; species Luffia ferchaultella. The sequence continues at coordinate 18,205,690 of OX453249.1, forward strand.
GTGCCCTATAAGATTTAATCTCTCGATTTCCCCGGGTTTTATCAGCAAATCCTGATTTGTTGACAATAGAACTAGAAGAACTTTCCAAATCGGTCCCCAAATGACGAAGACATAACAGAAAATACATAAAAAACATACATACAGACGAACATAAAACTTCCTCCTTTTTTATAGTTCGAAACAAACACAGGGCTCCGTCTGTAGTTACTGACGTTTTAATTTTCAAATCGGAAGGCCGTTCAAAGTAATGAACTTTAAAGTTATTTACTAATAAATTTCAATATGGTTTTTATTAATATTGACAAGTAAGATTTGTAATTGTAACAACAATTGGCATAATAAGATGTATTATTTAATGATTTTTTGTTGAATTCAATGCTGTAAATCTTCCAAATAAAATAAAATAAATAAAATAAGTAGTAAATATAGAAGAAGCCTAGTTACAAAGAGACATTAAATTATGATCTAGTCCAGAATTTAAATATGGAACACAAGAAGATGTCACTTCTACCTTAAATAGACTGCGTGGGACGACAGTGATGTATTTTATTTGATTCCCTTATTTAGCTCTCATAAAAAACAAATATACGAATTAAAGAAAGCATTGAAATGTGATATTTATAAATTATGGTCTACTTTACTAAGATATTTTCTTTCAACTGGTCGTTATTTTTAAATTACATGATGTAAGCACAAATTTTTTTATTTAATTTTGTAGTTAAATACGTTTTTTATTTAAATTATAGCCAGTCTCTTTTCAAAGTTTTTACTTGAAAATGAAATTTTTAAAATAAATTTTTCTTATATTGAAATAAAAAATTGTAAAAGTTTAAGATACTTACTTATTTAATTATTTTTTAATAAAAAATATGAAAATAAGCAGTTAAGTTTTACCGCCGTTGTTCATTTTTTAAATATCTACCGGAAAACCTTTAGTGTAACTTGAATAATGGAGTTTTCTGTAAAAAGTTTAAAGAGAACTTTAACTAGAAAATTTATTGTTTAACCCTCTTATAATGCCAGCCAAAAAAAAAATTGTGTTCACCGAAAAATATTTATCAAATGACATAAAATTTTGGCGATAATTTGTGTAAATATTAATCCAGCAGGCCAGTTTAAGTTGAAAATAGCTAAAAACTTAACTCCCTTATTAATTTTTTTTAGAATAAACTTGTCGACTAATAAATTATCGACATTCATAACAGGAATAAGGATAAGCCAAACCTAATTTTGTATTTTCTGTACATCAATCTTCAACTATACTAAATACCTACTCAGGTATCATTCTTAAACGTTTTACAATTATTTTTATATTGCAAATACAAAAAAAATTTATATATAAATTTACTAGAAATGGACTGCTAGACTACCGGTTTGTATTTGCTTAGTAATCTTTTATTTAAAAAAAAGGGCCCTAAACTTATTCCTAGATTTTGGATACGCTTCGTTCGTACTAGCTCTCATTAAACTCTCTCTCTCTCTCTACTTACCAACAAAAGGTTTAGAAATCAGCTTGAACCAACATTTTATAATCTGGCTGACGGTTTTCAAAATTGAATGAAATAAGCTAGAACAGCCGCACTGAAGCAGCATGGTGGATTTAAGCTCCAAGCTCTGTCACCTAGGGGGGAGGCCTAAGCCCCTGCAATGGGGTAAAATTGGCTGATGGAATGGAAAAAAGGTAGAATAAAATAAGATAAGATAGAAAGGAGTAGGTAAATAGAACAACCTGTCAAAACATTCTACATCAAAAGTCTAACTATGCAATTTTTTGATTTTCGAATGTGATATTTATGAAAAATCATTTGACGTTTAAATTGTTCCTGTGACGTCATCTGGCCGGTTTGGTTTATTCCGCTGTTTTCCACTGTAAAAAACTATCATAAAAAAGCTAAAAGTAAATACAAAATGAGGTCACTTTGTTAAATTAAATTGTAATCCTCGTGAATAAAACAAAATAGCATAATGCAAATAGTATTTTCACGTGACGCCGCTAGAATATTTTATTAATCAAACTTAAGAATGAAATAACTAAAGAAATTGCGGGTTTAATTATTATTTTTTTATTGCGTGAGGAAGGCATAGGTCAACTATATTTTTGGAAAAAAAAATTAAAAATGATATTATGAAAGTTTTGGTCCAAACCCATTAGAGATTTGTGACAGACATAGCGAAGTTTTAAAAACATAACTTCGCGATAGCCTTTCTGATGGATTTATACTATTTTTAAAACAAATTCCGCATACGTAAATCGCATTTATTGCTAACCCGTTAACAGTGCTAACATGTGTAATACGGGTAAGCAATTTAACTTCTACTTCTTTTAGCGTTACTAAAATTAACTTTATAAATATAACACCGTTTACGGTTGACCAACCGTGTAAACGAGTCGAATGAGAGACATGCTGTCGATCAAGGAAAAGACACGTTTAATGATCAATTTGCGCACATTTTTATGTCGCACGCAACACCCGCAACCTACCATAGCAAGCGGTGAAACTCGACTAGTCATCTAACTATGCAAATATAATTTCTTATTCGAAAGTTTATTTATAAAGAAGTCACAATAGACAGTTAAGATACGAGACCGATTTTAATATTTTATCCGTATGTAGAATTTTATTAAATTATTTATGGCGGCTTCGTATTTCCGTTTTTTTTTTTTTAATTCTCCACATTTGAGGCAATTCATTATCAACAGTGATATAAATTGCGGTTAATAGCGGTCAACCAAATAAATATTTTTAATAAAAATAACTAGTGATTAGTCACGACTTCGTTTGGATTTTTTATCACATGTATTCGGGTTCCCGCTGTGATAACATAAAATATAGTGGGTTTGATAAAAATACTATGAATTATTAAAAAAACCCAAAAAGATAGATCTTTTCCAAAAAGATAGATCTTTTCCAAAAAGATAGATCTTTTCCAAAAAGATTTTTATGGATCATTTTTGTTTTATCGGTTCTAGCATTTAGCTATAGTACTTTAGTTATTTTAATAACAAAATTATTATAAATGAGTCGATTGGATTCATTCTTAAATTCAACCATGATACGAATTTGTAGTAACTATGTATACCATACCATCAGCCCATTAATGTCACACTACAAGGGCTTAAGTCTCTCCTCGGGATGAGAGGGCTTAAAACTTAATCCACCACAATGGTCCAGTGCGGGTCGGTGGATTTAAACGACAGTCGTAATTGATTGCAACCGGGACCGACGGCTTAACGTGCACTCCGAGGCACAGTCAGTGATAGTTATGTCATAAGTTAGAAAAAAACTAATTGGTACATGCCCTGGGATTAACAAGAAGCAAGCACGCTACCACTAGGCTATCACGACATTTTATATACCTATATATACATGTGTGTCGTGTAGTCGTGTAGTGTAGTGTAGTGGAGTGTGTTGTGATAGTCCAAAGCGCAACGAACCTGTCTCAAATTCATAAGGCCGTAGGCCATGGTTCGAATCCGGATGTGTACCAATGAGTTTTTCTGACTTAAGTACATAACTATCACTGACGCCGTGCCTCGGAGAGCATGTTAAGCAGTCGGTCTCGGACGCTGTCAATAGATGGCAGTCGTTACAATTCCCAACCTGCAGTGGAGCAGCGTCGTGGATTTAAGCTCCAAGCCCCCCTCACCCCGGGGGAGGCCTAAGCCCCTGCAGTGGGCAAAAATGGGCTGATGAAGTGAAGTGAAGCTATATACATATGGATAATAATGTTATGGTTGTGATCCGTTGATAAATCTCTTCGCATATGGATTTTATCGTCTATCATATACTATATAAACTATTGAACAGTATGTATACTTGTTTATATAAACATTAATGATTATGGAATGATATTTAATGTCATACTTAAAGTGTCCGCATGACAACGACTTTGAAAAAAAAATACAAAATTTTTTTTCTAGACTAGACTTTAAAAATATTTTACCCAAAAGTATTACATCTATTGCATTTACAGTCAATATCACGATTATGATTTTATCAAACGGTTTTTGGACATTTGTGTATTTATTTTAATTATTTTATGAAGCAAGGACTCATTGATATTGACAACACCTCTCTAATTATATTCTTACCATACTTTATATGGTGAATCCCCATAATATTAAATAACACATAGTACTGTGTATCTTCACTTATAAAATACCTAATTGATTAAATACCTTAATTAACTGACCGATTGGCCGAGTGATTAGAGGTCCTAACTGCGAAACTAAGGGTCGCGGGTTCGATTCCCAACCGGGACAAAAATTTGTGTGTACAAGTCTATTTGTTCAGTGTCTGGATGTAAAAAATATCGATAAGAATATTTAAGTATGTATACCAGTTTGAATAGTGCCCCATAATAATTGCTTACTTTGGGACTAGATGGCGCTGTGTAAGATGCCCTAAGTATTATTATTATTATTTCTAATTCTCATAGAAACTAAATTCCAGTTCTCCCATTAATAAGCTCCATTTCGCCATGACATTATCTGGACAATGTGAGAATTGTATCTCTGTTAAGGAAGTCATCAGAAACGGCGACAGTTCCGTGGGCGTTAGCTGGTGGGTGTACGAACCAATTTATTACCTTAGGTAGACGTTCTCTCCCATATCGCGTCAACTAGCAAACTAATATGGTTATATATAAATAAAAACATGTATTTTCTCACCATATCACTATGTTTCTATTGTTGTGTATTTAAAAAAAATTATTGTGGGCTAAGAACACGGAGACTGATGAGTCTGTATGAAAAGTTTGGTAAAGGAGATGTAATCTACTGTCTATCCTTTTGGGAAATCTTAGTGGGAAACATACATCAGGTTACGTACGTATGTGTCTAATCAATATACCGGGTATTCGGCTGAACGTAGTACAAACGTATAGAGCATGTAGAGCTTACCGACATGAACAAAAAGTTTTAAGTGAGTAGATGGTGCAAACTAACGGTTACTGAGAAAAACATGTTTAAAGTGGAACTACGTTCAGCAAAACATTCCGTAGGTATATATTTTTACCTTGTATTCGAGTGAACGTAGTCCAAACCTATAGAGCGTGTAAAACTTATCGAAGTAAACATAAAATTTAAAAAAAAATTAAACTTTAAATATTTTTTTCGGTAACCGTTAGTTTGCGCCGTCTACTCATTTAAAACTTTTTGTTTAGTTCAGTTAGCTTTCCATGCTCTATACGTTTGAACTACGTTCAGCCGAACGCCCGGCATAGAAGCCTTTTTACAACAAGGATATTCATAATTAAACCCCTCTATGATAAAACTTCTAAAGAGCACTCATCAAAATTTATCTAGTATATACAAACTCTTTTTTCGGAATTAAAAATCCAAAATTGTAATAATATTAGTCTATAATAGTCTCAAAGTTTCGCCGAATTCAATTAATTTTTAACTTAAATTTAATCAGACGTTATCATAGAGAACCTATGAAATATGAATATTGGACATATTTATTCCCAAGAAGCCATCGTGTAATTAAAGAAGGTTAATTTTTTTTAAATGTGTTTCGTTAATAACATATTTTTTGTTGGAACACATAGAAATTATTGCAATTGCAACCGACGAGGGCTTATCCCGAGAGCGAATCGTTAACAGATTATCAAGGTCGTGCGTCTTTGAAGGAAGACATTTCGAAAAACGAAACGTTTATGCATTTCGTCTTTTGTGACTACATATAATCAAAACATATTCAAAAATACTTGCCGATATTTGACGCTCCTCCTCAGGCCCACACATAACAAAATAAAAAAATAAAAAATATATATTTGAAAGTCTGCGCTCTGGCTATGATTAATAATAGCCAAGTTACTATTTCTTTAATGTACATTTACGCATACAGTCATTTTGGGCACATACCTATTTTAAATTGATCCGTTGAAGAAATGCCAAGATTTCGTAGACGACGTCTACTTTTTAACAACGAATTAACGCATACACTGTATTTACATGTCAGCGGAATTAAATGTGAATTATGAGTGCGCGTACGCACTGAACCGAGTAGGTTCTACAGCACTTCGAAGGCTTCGTTTACGATGCGGTCAGTCGCGCGGTGGCCGTGGCGGCGAACGGACTATTCCTATGAAGCTCCCTTTAAAAAATAGTACGTAATCTGATGCATCGTGAGGTTTTACGATAGATTTTACTAAAATTGCATTTGTGGACTGTGGGTTAGAAAAACTGACATCGGGATTGGTTATTAATTATTTTGTAACATGTTCAGTTAAATTTGACTACACAAATAGTGATTAAAGACATACAAATGAAGATGACAGTGAATCGTATACGAGTGGTGGTGCTCGGCAGCCCTCGTTGCGGTAAAACTGGTAAGTAGATTTTTAAAATGCGAAAAAATAAACCCAAATAATTGAAAAGAAAAATTCTAAACTTTTAAATAATAATAATTTAAATATAATAGACATCAAAAAATCTTATTAATGTGTATGTAATTATTGTGTAATTATTTCATGAAATCTGTCAAACGATTGTAAACAATACATATTACTAGAATTTATTATAATCTACTTGCGGTATAGAGGGTATAGATAACCAAGTACGAGTACTGCTTTTTAAATATTCAATAGTATTTGTCGAGTTAAAAACATAATAAATAAACATTTAAAAAAAATAGGAAGATCATTATATGCTCTATGACCTTAAAATGCTGATTTTACTTATTCAAAATCGTAATAACACGTAACTTTTACTTAATATAATTTACTAGCGCAAAACATATGTTCGAATCCGAAGGTTCTCACAAACACTTGCAGTAATTTAACTATCGACATTGTTTTGTCGAATGTTCAACAATTTTTGTAATTACGGAATTCGTTTGCACAGACACGTGCACACAAGGGCATTAAATGAATCGAGAATGAATACATTAATACACATAAATGAATATATTGTAATTTATATTGTAAAAAATCAATGATCCCTTTAACAATAAACGAAAGAAAATAAAAATATAAAATAAATGAAAATAGTAAATTTGAATGATATACAAAATAAAAATAAACATAAAAATAAAAATGCATAAATGTTTCTGCAATGCGGACACGTGGTTGCGAAGAAATGCGAAGTAAATATTTTTGATAAAGACTTGATAACCGATGATGTTTAAACGGTTGTGCCAAAAACCTGAAATCGACTCGAAGGTTGAAACTACGAACTATTAAAAAATTTCACTTGTGCACATATAGTGATTTTATTATATCAAGCAAATGATATATCATGGAATAGGCGGACGAGAAATTACGTGTTTGTTAAAAAAAAATTTTAAAAAATTTGTCAAACGAATGGCGAGTTTGTAGAAAAAAAAGTAAATAGAAAACAATTGATATATTGTTACATCTTATGCATCTTCATAGTTGCATATTATATGGTGCGCTAATTATAGTGTATAAGATGATTTTGTCTGACCACCTAAAGATTGACATGTGACAATGCAATAAATAAATAAATAAATAATTTTTGTGATGAACCATCACGTGATCCCATAATCTAATAGTCTTTTTAATAGAAATTCTATGTTTGTGTTTGAATTTTTTTTTTCCATTATTATCTACAGTGACAACTGATCTACACGTAGTGATGTGTATCATTGTTTTTTTGTTGTTTATGATCATGTTATTATTTTTAGTAATTTTTTATTTTTGTCATAGTTATAAGTATTTTTTTGTTGACGATTACACTGTAGGACTACCACTACTTGTAAAATTTTATATAGTACGTAGTACTTATTTTTTGTAATAAATATGAATATGCGTAGAACATCCATTCCATCAGCCTATTATACCCTCACTGCAGGGGTTTAGACCTCCCCCCCAGGGTGAGGAAGCTTGGAGCTTAAATCCACCACGCTGCTCGAATACGGGTTGGCGGATTGTAACGACCGCTATCTGTTGACAGCAACCGGGACCGACTGCGTAAAGCGCTCTCCCACGCACGGAGTAGTGATAGTTATGTACGTAAGTCAGAAAAACTCATTGGTACACTACACGCCCGGATTCAACCACGGCCACACGGCCATGTAAATTTGAAACAGGTTCGCTGCGCTCGGACTATCACGACATTTTTATAGTAAAAATGTAAATTTTCGATAAATGCTCAACTTAGGGTATATCCCATTCGATACATCATCGGTATAGATATCAGTCGAATACAGCCGAAAGATTTATTAAGTACGAATATTAGTGCTGCTGTAAGCCAAAATCATTCATATCTGTATGTAAAATATCGATATTTATAAACATGCTGTTTGTGCATCATATCTTTGCCTGTACAACATCTGTACACATTAAAATATATCTGCTTTGTTGTAGTGTCAAAATGTTTGTATTGCTATTGTCTACTAGTGCGTTGTTAAGTATGAAACGGTTCCAAAACATTCATTGACTAACATATTTACTTTTGCATACCTGCCATATGGAATTTCCACGTAGATAATGCACGATACAAATTTGTTTAAGGAATTCTTGATAATTATAATTCTTTACTAACATATCCTTTGTTCAGAGATATTTTCATATACATATGTATGCATTTTGTTGCAAAAAAAGTTATTGATTTAAATTAATGTGTATTCAAAATCAAACTAAAAAAAATATTCAATATAAGATGTTTACACACACTTATTGAAAGTCAAAATGAATTGATTACGACAATAATACATTTTCATTTCATTTAGAACTATATTTATATAGAGCCAAATTTTCTATAAACATCCTAGTTTCTTTTCTGTATTTTTTTTTGTATTTTTGTTTCTGTTTATTTTTTTGTAACTAGGATGTTTATTATAGAAATTTCGAAGTTTTAGGTCTATGTAAATCTAGTTCGTTTGTATAGCGTTCCGCACGCAGTACCTTCTTAAAAAAAAAAAAACCAGCCAAGTGCTATTCGAACTACGCACAGTGAAGGATTCCGTTGTCGGGATGTACGTTCATGGTCAAAATTCTGTTCAAAACAAATACTTATAAATTATTATTCATGCTAATCAGTATACAAACATTATCTTATTCAAAGTAATTTTCATTGAGAGAGTTTTCATGTTTTCCAATTTTCCACTTAGTAGTTGAAAAGTTAAAGGGAGGATACACCTCACCCCTAGATATGCGCTGAAATATTTTTTGTCGTCCCTCAATTACATAAGGTAAACCTACCCCATAAATTTTATATCCGTGTTTTCACTAGACCATTGTATAACAGTTCCTAGGTTATACCTACCGACCACATTTCATCTATCTATATATATATGTACGGATGGAAAGACAGCCATACAGACACGACAAAATTATATGAATTCCGATTCTCGTCGTTTGGGTACGGAGCTCTAAAAAGGTGTTTATTCCGCCTGTCTACATATATTTAGGTATATGAATACGTTATACTGAAATGTGAGAAATAGATATGTATGAACATCCTATGAATTTAGGTATTGAATTTAGGTAATATTGTATTCCGGATAACATTTTACTTAATTTCAATAACAAAGTTTCGTTTGAATTTCTTTTTGATATTTATTCATTCATTAAATAATTTTTCTATTTCTTATAAAGTATTTTTTTCAATTTCTATATTTTATTGAAGAACTCCTAGTAGCTGATTATCTACATGTCCTTATTATGTACGTTGATTAGGAAACCAATTAATATGTCCAATCAAAGTCATATTCTTGTAGCATAGAAAACGTTAGCTTCATCATCATCATCAGCCCATTTTTACCCCACTGCAGGGGCTTAGGCCTCCCCCAGGGTGAGGAGGGGGGCTTGGAGCTTAAGTCCACCACGCTGCTCCACTGCGGGTTGGGAATTGTAACGACCGCCATCTATTGACAGCGTCCGGGACCGACTGCTTAACGTGCCCTCCGAAGCACGGTGTCAGTGATATTGTGTACTTAAGTCAGAAAAACTCATTGGTACACGCCCGCATTCGAACGTTAGCTTATCACTACATATTGATAACTGTGTGATTTCGTAATAGTTTCATTTTTGTCTTAGAAATCGGGAACGTTATAAATCGTGGGTAAATAAAAAAATGGATTTTTTTTTGTAAAACGTATGTCAATAATCTAGTATTTCCGATACCACAAAAACACGTGGTTTTAACTGGGTTATACTACAATGACCAATTTAAAAAAAAAATTGCTGTTTTCGAACTCTCAAAGTATCAAGAGATCAATGAACGTGCGTTTAAAATTGCACAACAGTGCGCCCGCGTCTCGGCGCCATGCGAGGCGGGGAGAGGAAACGTCTGACCCAGCGGCCGAGTGGCGACTCGTAATTGCTTCGGCCTAATTGTCGCCACTCTGACGGAACCGGTGCCACTTTTGAGGATTAAGGCATGAAGGTTGACAGCTCAGAATAGAATATCACTGCCAGCGATTTAAAACATAGAACATTATGTCGTCCGTTTATGCTAATAGACGCTAAAAGATATTGTTTGTATTCAAACAGTGCGCGATGCACTGCTTACCTGCGAACTCTCGGTCGCGCGCTCTTTGATAGAAACATCATATCGCTTTCTCGTGTCTTCCAACTCGTTGGTACACGTTTTTCACATGTGTAACTTGCTGGCCGCGGGCGAGATGACGGCAATTGTCAGCTGTCATGACGGCATGACAGGTGAGACCATAAAGAGACAGCTTTTATATAAGAACCCGCACTTAAATCATACTGTCATGAACGCCCGCGCCGTTAAACTCATGGATTATTGTTATTTTTTGATTTTTGTCGTAGTTATAAGTATTATATGTGAAGTAACCGCTATCCGTGGCTAAAACCGGTGAACCGGTCTTAATAAAAATAGGTAGAGTACTAGCTTCAAATCCCAGGGCATGCACCAATGAGTTTTTTTCATAAGTAGCTACATAACTATCAAGGACTCCGTGCCTCAGAGAGCACGTTAAGCCGTACCTACTGCCCTGGTTAAAATTCACCAACCTGCACTGGAACAGCGTGCTGTATTAATCTCGAAGCACCCTTATCCCGAGGGGAGGTCTAAATCCCTGTAGTGGGGTAAAAAGGGCTTATATATGGATAAAGTTGGACATGGGATACTTTCTATCACGGAAGTGTATCAGTAATTCTATAAAATAAATATCGCAGCAGTACATGAAATTTACTCAACATGAACATTCATATAGATTTTCTTTAACGTGAAAAAAAAAGATATGTATCTGTAAATACACCTGTATAGAGACCCACTTGGGTAAATAAAACAGTAAATAATATGTACATTCAATGTAGAATTAATTAATGTAAAACGTAAGCTAATAGCAGTTTCGAGATGACAGAGTAAATTGTTTTTAAAATACATCCTGTCCGCAGTCAAGGCGGGCAGTGCATGTCAAGTGGATGAAGCAGAACTGTGCCATTATACCTGTTACACGACTTTGCTTCATTTTCATATAAATAAAATTTTGGTGCGTATACTTATATATTTTCTTCTTCGAGTTAATTTCAAATTAAATATGAAAAGAAATAGGTATATTGAAATGAAATGTGTTTAGTAGAATCGCGAATTATTTACCGATGCATCTCTAGTGAGTCAGCTGGTTGTGTACGCACGTGTCAACTTAAACACACTCATTGCATAGTAAGTCTGCGAAGTTCCACTCAGCATAGCTACCGCCATTGCAGCGCTTCATTAGTTGTTATGTGACAAGGAATCTAGAGTGTTTATTATATCTGTGTAAACATGCGCGAGGTAATAACATTGAATTTCAGACCAAATACTAATTCGAAGATCGGTGGATAATATTAAGTCAAACGAAACGTTTCAGCGAAACAAATCAAAATGTTTTAAATTGGATTTGATTGCAATTCGGAAGTTAGAATGTGTGTGTGTATATTTCGTCGTAAATTTATCGGCGAACATTTTTTACAAAATCAACATGTCACTTTGATATTGACAATCCGTTTGTCTCTTCTCCAAACTTGACTTTAACTTCGTTCCCAAAACTCCAATTGACTCGAGTACGCTTCGTATATTCAAAGCTTTAAACATACCTCTAGCGATTACAAATAAATTTCGCCATCGTCTGTTTTTATCGTAAGTATGTACAGGATAAAAATTTAAACATATTATTTGGTTAGTTAATCGACATTGGCTAATATTCAAAAATACCTAGTCTACTTGTAAACATTTCTTGTTTGATCTAGCACAATAGTTTATTTAAGTTATTTCATACTCGATAAAATAATTTGTGGCCTTGTTAGAGTTTACTATTGTAATAACTTACTATTTATAATTACTAAGGAGACTTTTGACTGACCGGTTGGCCGAGTGGTTAGAGACCTTAACTGCGGAGCCGAGGGTCGCGGGTTCGATTCCCGCCCGGGACAAATATGAACGTGCATGAACATGTCTGTTTGTTCCGTGTCTGGGTGTAAAAGTGTCTATATAAGTATATATTATAAAAAAATATTTAAGTGTGTATATCAGTTCTCTAGTACCCCATAATGCAAGCATAATACTTGCTTACTTTGGGACTAGATGTAGATGGCGCTGTGTGGGATGTCCTAGATATTATTATTATATTACTTAAACATTTTTTTATTACATTATATCCTTAAAATAAAAAGAAATATTTTTTCTTATGACGTCATGACAGTCTATTAAGGGATTGATATATTAATATTTATATTAGTGAATTGCAGTTTTAATTAGTTATTCGAAAAAAAAAAACTATCGTGTGCTAGCCCCGTAGTAATTATTACAATTTAACATACTATTTATACATTACTATTATTAATATGGAAAATTAAATAACGTGAAATTAAGGGTGAATAAATATATTTAAAATTAATTAATTATTTGACATGCAAATATATCCAATATGGGCCATAAATGAAGAGTCCAATATAATACGTATAAGAGAAATTGGTCAAACTGTCTACATCAACAGATTAAAATGTTTCTTAAACCAAGAAAATATAAATATTTCTTCAGACCAACAAGTCATACCTTGCAACAGCAATATATTTACTTATTTTGAGAGAATAATCTTTTCATTATACAAGGTGAGATTTTAGTAAACGGCCAAAATTATTCTAGATGTTAGGTATCACCAATAGACCTCATTACGTAAATAAAAAATATGGGTTACATTTTCATAATAAATTATTTTATCTACAGTGTTATTTTATAACGTTTGGTTGCCTTCTTAACGCTATATTAAACGGAATGAGGCGGCGGGCACGAATGTTGACTAGATTTATTGGTTTTTTTGGGAAAGGTTTGTGTAGTCATATCTCAATATTTTTCTATAGAACGATACTAAAAGAAAACAAGACGGCTATAGGTTTTCTACCAAAGATCATTATATTAAAATTTGGCTGTTTTTTTTCACATTATATAAATTAATACGATTGTAAACTTGTAAATCGATAATACCGTGTTTTAAATGGTGTACCAAAAGGGAATGAAATGTTAACAAATGTAATGTGACAATTTTTGTCATTGCGTATGTATGCATTTATGTAACATAAGCGTTTTCGGTAATAACTGTTTAATAAATAGGTTTTACTTTAATCAATAAGATAACATTAAAACAAACTACTTTTTATGACATAATATATATAACATACCAAGCTTACGCCCGCGGTTTCGCCCGCGTGGATTTACATTTTTGTAATAGAATCGTGATAAATGTATACGTATCTACATTTGACAGAGGGAGGGTTTGCTCAGTTAAGGACAGATTCTGTTTAGGACAGATTCGCTTTACGAGTTGTTCGAACAATTTATAAAATAAGACCTAGAGTATCACTTAAAGACAAATATAAGGAAAACGTTGCCGTCTCGGTTGTCACAAAAATTGTGATCGGCATAATGTCAATACAAGAAACAAGGATAAACTTACTAACCATGTCAGCCGCCTCAATAAAATCACAAAATCTTTTAAAGCGCAATGTATACGCTTTTACAATATGATTCCAGTTGACATTCAAGATCTATCCCTTAACAAATTTAAAACTACAATAAAACGAAAGCTTTATGCAAAAGCTTATTATAAAGTATCGGACTACTTAAATGATAAAATTCCATGGGTATAAATCGCTCGCCTATCGGTTTTTTTTTCAATAACTTTAATTTTAAGCATTTATTGTTAAAAAAAAAAACTGTTTGTAACGTTCTTAAAAGAAAGCGTCCCTCAGTTTCTTGCTTATTCTTCTAAAAGGAACCAGCACCTTTGTGATGACGTATTTCAACAAAGTAATAAATTGTAATAAATTCACTCTTATGATTAACTGGTTTGGGTGTTGAAAATAATTTTATGAATATTGGTGCCGTGTGACTCATTATTTGAGTTATTCCTACATAAAATTCCACATAAATCGATTCATTGTGGTGATGACATAAATTTCTTGTGAACGAGATGTTGTCATTTGGAAATTAATATCGCAATACCCATAAAGAAGGGCATGCAGTCCGGTCGAATTTATTTTTTTAATCAGCTTCCAAAAATAAGGACACAGGAAAAAATGTTTCTTAAACCAAGAAAATATGATTTCATATACAGGATGAGGTTTTAATGACCAGCCAAATTTTAATATAATGATCTTTGGTAGAAAACCGATAGCCGTCTTGTTTCCTTTTAGCGGTCGTCAATTGTGATAATAACATCTAACATTTAAAAAAAAATCTGGAAGTATTACATTACACTCGTTCTTTTAACCGCATTATTATCGAGTTAGTACTGTTTATGGGATCACAACAAAACGCATGGCGAGTCCTTTCCGCGTTTATTTTGCTTCCCAACACTAACTAGTGATCTAATTAATGAAACGAAAAAATAATGAATTTACTAAATTATCGACGTCCAGTTCATACAAATCTGCACATCTAACCAGACAGTTCGTTTCTCTTGACTTTGGCTTACTTATTATTACTTCATTTGGCTCGTCAGCTAACAAGTTATTCGATATAATATATTAGATAATTCAAACGTTCTAGCGTTTACCTATTTTTGACCATACTTTTTGAAACAAAACCAGAAATAGGGTATTGTCGATAACCCCGTGAGATATGAACGAAACAATTTTTAAACATTTATGCAAATTTTTGCAACGCATTCTGTAAAGCTAGGGCAGGGCTAATCCACGATTTTAATCTATGCAATTTGCTGTTCAAACTTCAGCGTACTTATGGGTTTTATTTATGAACGCGAACACGACCGTCGGCGCCGGCGCATACGTTCGTAATCGATGGCAGGCTGTCGTTTACTCCGGCCGATGACCCGCCAGCTGATGATTGATGAACGCGACTTTATGTTTAGCTATATATTATTAATCATAATATAACAACGTACCTATATACGTTCACGAAAATTTGTTTTAATATCTACTAATATTATTGATAATGAAAGGGCGAAATAAAAAAATTAATTTCTTTCAGTTAATATGTCCTACAACATACGTTATAGTATACAATTCTAAGATCAGATGATCCTAAAAAAATACTATCGTATTTTAAGGCGATATCTATTTACATAAATATGACGTTGGAAACAGGAACGGTATCGAGAATGGGAACTGAACGTAGGGATATGATGACGTAAGCAACTATCTGTCATCTTTATATTTTTTATAATCATTGATGTATATTATGATAAAACTATAAGGAGGCCGTGTCTCTACATTTTTTTTTTAAATTGTTTTGGCACTTACTTATCAATTTAGATATCAAAACACCATTTTTGGAATTTTTGTCTGTTTGTCCGTCTGTCTGTATCACGCAAAAACTACTGGACGGATTTTGATGTTCAGTGTGAAGGAAATTTAGTAAGGGAGTCAACATAAAGGATACTTTTTACTGCAAGAAAATTTTTCATTTCCTAAGGAAAATACAAAAACTTCAGACACGCCACCTGGACGATGACGTCACGACCACAGCTAGTAGGTATATAAAAAAAAGGGTGCCTACTAACTTCGTATCTTCATATTCATATAGTACTATAACGTGGCCTTGAAAGTTCAGTGTTACAAACCTCTGCTCATGGACGCATGATTGATTACCTCTGTGACCTATTAATTACTACGGAACCAGCATTCAGGTACACTGTCATCCATCAATAGATAGATGCCATGTTAATACACTACAACAATTCGTTATACGTACTAAAAATAATTCAATTAATAAAACAACGAACTTCAAAAAAAAGTTTTAGAAGCACCGATGTAGAAATCGATATTGAATAAATAAATTTTCAAATGAAGGCCGAACGAGCGCATCAATCAGTATCAATAAGGGTCGATTGCATTAAATAAACTGGCGCAATCGATTTAACGATTGTTTTCGATTACGCGCATACCTACATCGAATGAACCAAACCGGTAACAAACAATACAAAACTCGACAATTTTTAGGGTGTTAATTGAATATTTCGGAACAACTCTGGACCTGGAAGCGTTATACGTAGGTGCCTGCGTAATCATATCGCAGAGAAAGTAATACACTTAGCGGTGTGACGCTAACTGAATCGAAAGTAAAAATCGATGTATCGAAAGGCATATCGCACGTCGCTGCGAAAAGGATTATTCGTGATTTTAGTGCATTTATATGGTTGCCTTATTTATGTCGACATGTAAAGGAAAGTGTTTTATGTTTGTGTGTAGGTGTGTGTGTTTTCGTATATCAAAAATACAAAACAGGTTTTTTTTTTGCTGGAAATTATATAATTGTATTATTTGGCATATCATTGGCAAATAATGCATCTGTTATTCTCGTGTTTATATTTGACAAATCCTCAGAAAACGTGGAGTGGTTAATGTTTACAAAGAAATCTCCTTAGATTGATTTGAAATTTTAATTTTAGCTTCGTGCTTGGTCTTTAAACATACATTTTTCATATTTTGTCAATACTTACATAACACCATTTTATAAATTTTTGCTTAATAGTTCTGTTTTTAATTAATAAAAAAAAAACAGGTACTTATCGCCAATGTGGAGCTAAGAAATGATAACTAAATTTGCTTTAGATGAATATATTAGTATTCATTTTTTTATAACTTTTGTACATGCACCAGAGGAACTTATCCCTATCTACTCACGGGCGATCGTCGACTGGCTTTCTTCAACTGTTTTCTTCTATCCTTCTATGTTTCAAACGAGCTTGAACCTTCTTTCTTTCTTGGTGGTGCAGCCAGTGTTTTGTTACTTTTCTTGCTTTGTGCGTGCAACCAGTATCCTTTCTACAACACTATAGTCCTTGGAGGGAACCTGAGACGTTATATCTATCTTTGATCATTTTCTTTATCAATTAGCGTCTTCACTCACGTAAACTATATTATACATATTTGTGTTAGGGGAGACACATTTCCTTTCGTCCCCTCTTATATTTATCACTTTAACTCTTCTTCTCGTTTCGCTTGTCATTTAAAAGCTTAGTGAGAATCCCGCCTTTAAAAAACCTTTCATTTTGATACCATAAACAGATACTCCTATTTTATTTATATGCATAGAATAGATGAAAATTTCTAGAATAAAATGTAGCCTTGCTTACTTTCCGAAAAATCTTCTATCAGCCGATGTAAGTTTCATCAAAATCGATTCAACTGTTTCGGAGATTAGCTCGGACAAACAAACACAGACAAAAACATGTGTTTGAGTTTTGGTAGTGCTAACAATCACACGAGCTGAAAAAGAAGAAGCCCTTATTTTAAAATCAAACCATTTTATTTATGTGTATAGAACAAAATAAATAATATTTATGATGATGGTGGAACAGCACAAAGCGGACTTGATTATAATATGCTGTAAACTGTGTTCGCCTGAATGTAGTTCAACTTATAGGGCGTGTAGAACTTACCAAACTAAACAAAAAGTTTCGAGTTAGCAGATGACGCAAACTAACGGTTACCGAGAAAAACTTGTTTAAAGTTTTATTTCTGTCACTTACATTTTTTTAAACTTTTTGTTTAGTTCGATAAACTCTATACGCTCTATGAGTTTGGACCAGCCGAACACGCCATTTGTCATGACACAAATACATTTTACGATATGAAAAGTTTATAAGTTTACTCGTCTAAGAACTGAGTAGGACTTTTGTCGAAGTATTTTCTTTTTATATTTTTTTTAGAGAAGCTTAATATCATCAGTGAAACCCCTAATACCGTCACAATACCTATACAAACTCGCCCATAATTACGACTGAAACATGAATAGTAACAAAAAGATCAATACGGAACCTTTACAATTATTATGCCTCTTGACCGGTTTGTATCAATAGGCATTCTGTAGGCTTTACGCACCTGTAAAGGTATTCAAACTCCACCACAACCTCTGTGCTAGTAACCATCATTTATACAAACTTGTTGTGAATAGGGTTGCCAATTCAAATATTTTGTAAAGGTTGACTCAATGTAGTTACCTATATACACATTAAAAAAAAAAGAATTCTTATATCAAAGCAAATTGCATTGGTCCAAGAATATGCGGTATTTATATATGTTGAAGACTATATTTTCTTGATAACTCTTTTTTTATGTGTACTCAATATTAACGGGTATAATACCATTCACGAATCATCCCAGAAATTTTCCTAATAAAAATACGTGTTCGATGTATGAATGTAATCCAAACTTATAGAGCGTGATAGCTTACCGAACAAATTAAAAATTTTAAAATAAACGAAAAAAATTATAATTTGAACATGTTTTTCTTGGTGACCGTTAGTTTGTGCCATCTGTTCACTTGAAACTTTTTGTTTAGTTCTATAAGCACTAAATGCTCTATATGTTTGGATTACGTTCAGTCGAACACCCGGTATACTTACTACAAAATTTATATGTTGTCGACCCTATTTTTTTAAAGGCGCAGGATTCTCTACCCACCAGGCCGGTAGCGTAAAATATTGCTCGGTCATTCAGTTTGATAGTCGATCGTATTGTTCATTTCTCAGCTAGAAATACCAGGAGTGGGACGTTAAAGATGCTTGACCCACTTACGTTCGGCCCTTAATTATAAATAACGGACAGTTAGACTATTTTAACAATTCCTTAAGTATCTCTCTGAATAACAAAAGCCGTTCTCTTTTAATTTCTCCATAGTATAATTACCGAGAGGAAATTGCGGTAATTTTTTTAGTGATTCGAATCGATTGTATACGGTTATCATTTTCTGCGTTTAAAACAATTTCCGATTTTTTTTTTGATAAAAGTAATTTCTGGTAAGAGTATTCTTTTTAAAAAACCATTCAGTATTCTGTTGGAAAGCATTGTTCTCCTTTATAATAAGTTATCACGTTTGCTCGCGTATTATTTTTTAGATTTTTGTTTATTTTTCAGGTGAATAACGTAAACTTTATAGTTTATACCTACTGTCTTTAATAACTTACACAGAAAATTACACATTACATTACATTTTTTAACATAAGGTGTAGTGCACCCATTTCCAAGTATTCATACGCAACGAAAAAAGTTGTATGTGATAAGTGTATAAAGAAATTAAAAAAAAAAAATATTTACTAAGAAACAGTTTACGCCCTGTTTAACCCGGATAATGCCCAAATATAATTCATTCGTCCTTAGAATAAGTCTGCCTGTAGGATTGGTTATTTAACCATGTGGACTACCGTGATCTGTGTTACAATTGGCTGATGCTAAGGCCAAATTACTTGTGACAAAGAAGTCAAGGCAAGTCAAAGTAGATAAAACATATAGAAAGTTATGATTTTTCCATACAAAAATATTTTTAAAGGTTTTGAATACTAAACGCGTGGTTTTCACTATTTCTAAAGTTCTTAAATTTACAAATCTACGGTAAGTATTTCTGGAATAAAAAGTAGTCTATGATTTTCTCTGTCAGCCATACAGATTTCCGTCAAAATTGGTTCAGTAGTTCCGAAGATTATATAGGACAAACAAAGAAACAGACAAAAATTTTAAAAACGCGTGATTGGATCGGGTTTTGGTTATTAGGTAGCTAAAGAAAAGTCTTTATTTAGAAATTACAGACAGGTACTTTAATTTTATTGAATAGAAAATTGATTGAATAGAATTTTATTTTGTTACAGCTGTGGTCGTCCGATACCTGACGAAGCGTTACATCGGCGAGTACAGTTCGACAGGAGGTTGGTATTAATTTTTTCCATCCATTTCATCAGCTTTTTTTTTTGTACCCCACTGCAGGGGCTTAGGCCTCCCCTCAAGATGAGAGGGCTCGGAGCTTAAATCCACCACGCTGCTCCAATGTGGGTTGGTGGATTGTAACGACCGCCATCTATTGACAGCAACCGGGACAGACTGCTTAACGTGCTCTCCGAGTCACGGAGTCAGTGATAGTTAATGTACTTAAGTCAGAAAAAACCCATTGGTACACGCCTGGATTCGAACCACGGCCACATAGCCTTATAGGTCTAAAACAAGTTCGCTGCGTTCGGGCTATCACGACACTGGTACCTATTAATCGAATAAGGGTGTTTACACACCTGTACGTGGCTTCATCGATTAGAATCACAACAAACTATCGAAAGACGTGCGGAAATCGCGGCGACAAATATTATGCCACCGGTAATAGGTATTCTAACAATCGCGCGTATTCCTTGTATACGTTTAATAATGACAACAACTTCTAATGCTCTTAAGCGATATTTTATGAAAAGCTAAATCAGTTAGGTCGACATCGGTAACCTCTTTTTCAGTTTGCCTTTTGGCATAAGTCTCCCACAGGGCAGAGTCGATGTTCTATAACGGTCTATTCGATGCAGTTCCACCACAGACCAGTCAACCTATAGACCACGCTTTAATAAACGTCAGTACGAAAACGAAATCGCCAAAAAGTGGCGGGGTGCGGGGAGAGGTCGGCTAGTTTTCATTGGCTCGTTCAAAATTGAAAATTTAATGGCTTCCGACGTGCTTCCAACTGACGGCTCACTAGTGACGTAGTTATGTAGTGTCACTACATAGCCTTGGCGAATGCAACTCCCTGTCAAAGCGTGGTCTATAAGGTTGACTTGTCTGTGAGTTCCACCCATGGCTTCCAGATCACCATTCCATTTACAATATTGTCTCTCCCTTTTTTTTGATCTCTTATAGCACTTCTTACGACACGACCAGCTATCGTGCTTTATATTTCTATATTCTAGACGAGACATCTGTTATTTTAGTTAGTTTCTTAACAGTTGTTACTTATATACGCACACAATATCAACACCAGCGAGTCGCACCAAAAGAGATTACGTCAGCGTATATCGCATAAAGTAAAAATTGACAGATATACTTTGATCGGAACCATAATGTCTTTTATGATCGTACTTGGTTGTACCAGACATGAAAGTCATCATCGTTCCAATCAAAGTATAGCGGTCAGTTATTACTTTATGCGACGTCTCACATCTTACCGACACGCACGTAAGGCTATTTATATCACTCGGTGATTTGTCGCCGTAGACAATTACCAACACAGTTTTAACTGAGCGCCAGTACGCGCGTCATTATTATACAAAATTAACGGTGATATTATTACGTACAGTATAACATACAGAATATAATTATCGTTTATATAATTGTTATTAATTAAAAAAAAAACTTAATTTTTTAGAAATTAAAAATAACAAAAAAAGTATGTTAAAAAAATCACTATATTAATAAGATAAATATTTGACTAAAGACAAATAAATAAAGGTGATATTAAATCGCACTATTAGTATATTTAATTAACTAAGCACCATTCGATGTTTTCCATCAGTCCTTTTTTATAACCCACTGCAGGGGCTTACGCCTCCCCTCAAGATGAGAGGGTTTGGAGCTTGAATCCACCACGCTGCTCCAAGGCGGGTTGACGGATTGTGACGACCGCCATCTAATGACAGCAACCGGGACCGACTGCTTAAGGTGCTCTCCGAGGCACGGAGTCAGTGACAGTTATTGTATATAAGTCAGAAAAAACTCTTTTTTACCTGCCCGGATTCGAACCACGACCACTTGGCCTTATAGATCTGAAACAGGTTCGCTGCGGCTCGGGCTATCACGACTTCTTTCGATGTTTTTAAATCTATAATACACTGTATGGGTAATTAACTTCAGATAAGTTCTCGGAAACTATTATATTCGTACGACAACAATTGACACCTTTGTTTGCGTGAACCGCTTATTCTGTCGCAGACATAAACTTCCAACTAAAGACATAACAAGACTCATATTCGCTTAGGCAACGAATCTGACCTCAACAATTTCTGAATTTACCTCCATATAAATTTATCTGTGGCTGTTATAGTCATGGGTTTATTATAAGCACTGGGATTCGCCTCATGCCTATATACACCTCGACTATAATATGCAGCTTGCCGTACTTGCATCATAATGTACTATTAATAAATAAAGTTAATTAAGTAATTTATAATAATTATTATATTATAAATTTTCTTCTATTCAACAGATTTTCTGTACCAACATCGCGTAGCTTTCGACGGGGCTCTATCGGAGGTAGAGATTTTGGACACATCAAATTGTGCAGTGAGTTTCCTGTGAATAACTACTGACTTTAATAATGAAGAATAGATTTAACATGCTTGCTTGAGATTAAACAGCTCTAATCCACGTAGTTTTAAGATAATTTTTGTAGGGTTGTCAATAAAAAAAAAATTAGCCACTCTTAGTTTTTTGCAGTGTTCTTCTTAGAGTGGTCACGTACAAACCTAAGCTAAGCTAAACGAAGCTAAATAGCTTTATGACGTTCAAAAGTGACCAACTGAAGTTGACTGACCGATTAGCCGAGCGGTTAGAGACCCTAACTGCGGAACCAAGGGTCGTGGTTCGATTCCCGCCCGTGACAAATATTTGTGTGCATGAACATGTCTATTTCTTCCATGTCTGGATGTACAATATCTAAATATGTATATATTATTTAAAAAAAATATTTAAATATGTATACCAGTTGTCTAGTACCCCATAATACAAGCATATACTTGTTACTTTGGGACTAGATAACGCTGTGTGGGTATGTATTATTAACTTGAAAACAAATGATTTTTTTCCATTGATACCTACTAAGCAAGTACTTTTTACTTCAATTGCGATATATTAACATCTAATTTTAGTAAACACCACTCATTATAATATTTTTATTACATTTCTGTCGATGATCTCAATGCAACTTTGTATATTAAACAATTAATAATTTATTTAAAGATTTTGTAAATAAAAAAAAAAACAAAATAATAGCTTATTATCATACAAAAACGACTGCTTAGCCTAGTGTGTAGCGACCCTGCCTACGAAGCTGGAGGTCGCGACTTCGAATCCCAGGTCGGGTTAGTATTTATATGATGAATATTGGTACTAACGCCGGGTCTTGGTTGTTATATGTATGTGGTGTCTTCGCTTGGTACCCAAAAACACAAATTAATGCTTAGTTTGGGGCCTAGACGTTGTTGTGATCTATACGTTATAAAAAAAAAGGCGGGAACGATAACGTTAAAACAATAATCAATAATAAGTAGCTAAGCAAGCTCAAGTTAAATGAAGCGGTAGAAGCGATCGAACTTAATTTACCACCAAACAATAGAGATGTTAATCTTAGTGAGACGTTGACTTAGCGGGATGAGCTCGCCTCCTACCAGATTATATCGCTGGGATATAAAACGATAAAAAACTTTAAGAAACTTTAAGAAAGAACGAATGCTTATAATTGCTTGTTTACTTGTGATAAGCTTTTAAAGTTTCTAACATTATAACGTGTCTAAAATATTTCAATTATAATATAATAATAATAATAATATCTGGGACGTCCCACACAGCGCCATCTAGTCCCAAAGTACGCAAGTATTGTGCTTGTATTATGGGATACTAGACAACTGATATACATACTTAAATACACTTTTTTTTATAATAAATACATATATAGATACTTTTACACCCAGACTATAGCTAGCTGGTGTAAGATGGGCAGCTTTAGTCCGAGTTTTAGCGCGCAAGGTCCTCGCACCGCTCTCAGCCGCTCTTCACCCTGAGAAATCCCCGCGCGCCGGTTTCAACCCTCAAAATTGCCGTAATGTCACTTCGAGACCGTGAACTGACATTTATGACTCTATTAAAACTATCTAAATCTAAAAAAAACGCTGCTAAAGTCAAATGAATTTCCTTTATCTTCAAAGCTCTTTTTAAAACTGTCTTTTTAACCATGTCTACAGATTACAATTCTGATAACTCTTACGTAATTATTAATTAATTTTAACATTTATAACTACTTTTTCTAAGAACCTAAGCGTTCTTCATTTCTTCAATTCTACTTTTAGCACTATTTACTCCTTCTCACAAATTAAAACTTTGCTGGCCGTACATTTTGAATTTTGATTAGTTTTGTAAACTAACCTATCTTACGATTCGTCCCTTCAACTGTGTTTAAGCAAAAAATCACGTCGTTTTATAGCCTCGTTGCAACCCAAAGAAAGAACAAACAGATAAACAAAGTAACAAACAAGCGAATACGCTTTCGAATTTATAAGTTACATTTAGGATATTCGTGAGTATAGAATAAATATAAAAAAATTAAATGTGAATCGCGATATAGTTTGGTACAGGCCAGACTCGCTCGTGCGCGGTATAACTTAATTAGATAAAGTTTATGGCCCTCAGACCGCAATATCAGATGCACCGCTTTTACCGGACGGAGACTTGGCATTGCCTCTTGAATCACGATCGTGTAATTTTTACGGAGGTATGTTGCGATAAGCATAGTTATTTGAATTACATTAACGTTTAATACTTGTGTCGTGATAGCCCAGAGCGCAACGAACCTGTCTTAAATTTATAAGGCCCCACAGGGCCATGGTTCGAATCCGGGCGTGTACCAATGAGTTTTTCTGACTTAAGTACACAATATCACTGACACCGTGCTTCGGAGGGCACGTTAAGCAGTCGGTCCCGGACGCTGTCAATAGATGGCGGTCGTTACAGTTCCCAACCCGCAGTGGAGCAGCGTGGTGGGCTTAAGCTCCAAGCCCCCCTCCTCACCCTGGGGGAGGCCTAAGCCCCTGCAGTGGGGTAAAAATGGGCTGATGATGATGATGATGATGATGATGATGATGATGATGATGATGATGATGATGATGAACGTTTAATACTTATTCAGTGTATTTTGTAACTGTAACCGTAGTAGGCATGATCCGAAATTGATGATTTATTAATATACAAATGAGTTAACAATAATAATAATAATATCTGAAATCCACAGAGCGCCATCTAGTCCGAAACTAAGCAGAGATTGTATTACGGGTACTTGACAACTGATATACATACTTAAATATTTTTAAAAAAATATATGCTCAGATATTTTACACCCAGACACGGAACAAATTATAATAATAACGTATACATGAACGACAACGTCTACGCCCCAAACTAAGCATTAGCTTGTGTTTTGGGTACCAAGCGAAAACACCACATATATATAACAACCAAGACCCGGTACCAGTATCAATATTCATCATATAAATACTGACCCGACCTGGAATTCGAACCCGGGACCTCCAGCTTCGTAGGCAGGGTCACTACCCACTCGGCTAAGCGGTCGTCAAGGCAAATAGGCATGTTTATGCACACAAATAGTTGTCTTGGGCGGGAATCGAACCCGCGATCTTTGGTTTTGCAATCGGAGTGTCTAACAATTCAGCCGATCTACCGTAAATAGTTCAGTGAAGGGAAGTTTCGTTCTGTATGATGTTTATGCGCTCCTTTCTACTGTCTGCTTACGAAATTACAACTTTATAGATGTTACTGTACTAGAGATAATTTCGTTCGAAATATATAAATGTAATAAAATCGTAGACTTTCCGTGTCTGTACATTAACGATTTTTGCTTAAAAGATAACTGGGATATGTGAGGAACGAGTGATAAAACGTAAAAAAATATTTTTTGAAATTCGTCTGTTCGTCGGTTTGTTTGTTCGTTTGTACACGCACCGCTTGAAAGTTACTAATTGGATTTGAAATATAGTTTCTGTAATAAATCAAACTTTATTCTGAGTAACATTTGGTGTTTATTTGATCAAAATTGACCCATAGAATCAAAATATATTAAATTTTTAAATTAAGGCGCAGCGCCGCGTCACCTGTGCCTGATGTTTCGAGGCGGTGCCGGTGTGTCTTGGGGGACAGAGTTTTTGATATTTATGTCCATGCGGAAAAAATCGCGGGCTCAGCTAGTATATAATGTTAAAACCAGCTGGGATAAATCTAAGTTCACGCGAAAGAAGTCGCGGGCTCAGCTAGTATACAATGAATACGAACGCTTAGCTTAGTGGGCAGCGACCCTGCCTACGAAGCTGGAGGTCCCGGGTTCGAATCCCAGGTCGGGTCAGTATTTATATGATGAATATCGATAGTGATATCGGGTCTTGGTTGTTATTTGTATGTGGTGTCTTCGCTTGTTACCTAAAACACAAGCTAATGCTTAGTTTGGGGCCTAAACATTGTTGTGATGTATACGTTATTATTATTATTTACAAAGCCTATACTACTGAGTAGAATTCGAACCTAAACTAAATTTTGGTATCGAATACGTGATCCGTTTATTGCTTGCTGGATAAAAACAACATTGAAAGCTGTACTAATTATCTTTCTTACACAATAATTCACATTACATTTAGAGCGGCTCAGGTAATTTTCGTGGCGCATTTCAAAAGTTGATTAAATCGTAGTTTGTTTATAATAATAGTTCTTGAATGTTATTTAAATTTGACATTAACTGGATCTCAGAACTGAGTCCATGTCGGGCAATGCCGGGCATTCTGTACTCGAGTTGCGTAATGTAATGCAATAATAGTGAATTTACTTCACGTATTCAATTCGACCAAACACGGACCCCTGCGGTGACCCACTTGTTTTCTGTAACGGTTAAAAAATGTAACCAAATGATTTCACTTCGAATCGAACTCGAAATCTATGTTGTTGCACTCGGTCGAATAAAATAACGATAAAGTTTTAACATTTAACGTACCGGTCACGTTTTTTTTTGGACATTTATATTCGGGCGAGATGTCGTACTGTCAATAGTGTGTGTAACATGCGATTATAGATACACTAGTGACTGTCCGCGGTTTAGCCCGTAAGGTTACATGTTCGTATACACCGTGTTCGGCTGAACGTAGTCCAAACTTGTAGAGCGTGTAGAGCTTACCAAACTAAACAAAAAGTTACAAGTCAGCAGATGGCGCAAACTAAGGGTTACCAAGAAAAATATGTTTTAAGTTTATTTTTTTTATCAATATTTTTTTAGAACTTTTTGAGCAAATGGGAGATCCTGATATGAGAATCTATTGATAAATAAACTCATTAGAAGAAAAATCCATTAAGTTGAAATCACAGACAGACACTTCTATTTTATTTATATATAGAAATAAAAAGTCTTCTAGATTATCTACTCTCTGAAAAGTCCAATGAATCGATACCGATCGAGCCAAAATCGGTGCAGCCGTTCCGAAGATTAGTTCGGTCAAATCCGATATTATGCTATACCTTTGTCCACCCTGTAGGTCGATTTCGAAAATTGGTGAATGATTTTTTTTTTAATAGAATGAATAGTTTCGGAGATTATCTACTACATCCAAACAAATTTACAAACTTTAACTCTTTATAATATTATATTTAATGTAGATAAAATATATGAAAAAATTTTGCTAAATATGAATTCAAGGAAATTAAACAAATAGTCCATATGAGCAACGAACTGTCACAGGTGATTGTTTAGCTATTTTTCATGCAACAATTATATTTTGCCACTTGAATACAAATAATAAATGTATAAGCTTAAAAATATGCTGCTATTTATGTGCTATAAGTAGGCAGGTAGGTTATAATTCCGAGGAAAATCGAATGGATTTTAAAGTACATTTTTTTACAGATTCAAGGTTGTCTCGCTGACCATCTAAGATGGGGTGAGGCGTTCGCGGTGGTGTATTCGGTGTGCGAACGCCGGTCGTTCCTGGCGGCAGGTGAACTGCTGGCGCTGCTCGAACGGACGCGGTTGCCCGCCTGCGCCGCTGTCACACTGCTGGCCAACAAGACCGACTTGGAGCACGCCCGGTAAGTACTTGCTCTCACAATAAACGTCGACCCTCGCGCGGTTTTCACTTTGTTTTCTCGGAATTCATAGATAGAATAGGTAAAAAAATTATTTGAGAACCTGAGTTATTGAGAACCTGGTGTATGGCACCATAGCCCATAGTTAAAACAGATACGTTGTTGCTTATTTTGTTACTCTATGCGGTTTTAGCCATATTTTAATTGACTGTGTCTCGCGTCGTATCTGCCTTGTCTGACTATAGTCTGTCTACAGGGCTGTCACAGCTGCCGAGGGTCAGGCTCTGTCGCTGCGCTTCGGATGCCAGTTCTACGAGGTGTCGGCAGCGGAATCTTCGGCAGGTGCGGCGCTGGCCTTCCACGCGTTATTGCGGGAGGCACGTGCACTCGCCTTGCTGCTGCCCACACCACGCAGGAAGCTCGCTGCGTATTCCGTCTCCAAGGTTATTTTTGTTAAATTTTAAAAAAATCTGTGTTAGATGATCTCATTTGTGCGTTGAAATACAATATAGTTACACTTAACGCAACAATTACTTTAAAAATATTTATAGTTTGTTAGTTTAGGTGCCTTAGAACTTAGTATATTATAAAATTTCTCTCGAGTAGTGACATCTCATTTCCACACTTTTCTGTAAATGAGTGGATATGGTATATTTACATATTAGGTATTTAAACGTCCAAAGTCTTCCAAAAATAAGATAAAAAAGCTGGCTCAGCGAGTCAGACTCGCACATCGAGGGTTCCTTATTTTTGTTACATTATTTACAAAAATTATCCGAATTACGTATTCCGTAATGTACTTTTGCTATATATTTACCAAAAAATAAAACAAAAAATGCAATCAAAGATATCAAGATACTACCAACTTACAATACCTAAATAAAATCGAAAACTTTCACGGGTCTACATTTCGTTATTTTTAAAAACAAAAAATATATATAATAGTCACATGCTTTCAAGGAACCACGCCCCACATGCCGGGAAGTAAAATTAAAAAAAAAAACTTTTATTAATTTTCAATGCAATATTCTGTTTTAAGTCAACAATCACATGAAATATGTTTGTTTTGGTCATAGCATAGGTACACACTACATTAAGAATCAGCGTTTTCATTACCTATTTATTGTTTAAAGTACAGGACATGGTACATAACATATAGAAATTTCAAATTCCTGACACTTTCATAATATTATTTCTAAAACACAGTGTCAACCTATGGCCAGTTTTTTTTTTTTAAATGTAATTTATATGTAAAGTGCAACTCCCAATTTTTTAGTTTTCTAGTACAGTTCCGATCAAATTTTATGGCGGACGTGAACATAGGCTCAAGTCGCGTCGCAGTAACCAGTTTTAGGTGTAGCGGGACTGTACCTGCGCAAGCACGCATAAAGCGTTGTATCCCGATCCGCCATGAAGTTTGAGACGAACTATCGTATAACAAATGGTTAATATAGTATTTAACTTAATTTAATGTATATTCACAGGTAATAGGCACGATTTTTGGCAAAAACAGCAAAAGTGTCCGCAAGAAACGGCCATCGCTTAGTATTTAATGATCTCGAAATACTTTTAATCAGTATGATTATTAATTTTAAGATTTAAGAATTAAGTAATCAAGTAACTATAAAAAAAAAATGTTTGCGTTCAAATCAAATATTATTGCATTAATTTACTTTTTTTTTTGTTTTAAGATATATGAATTTAGAAATGAACTGAATTATTGACGTATAAACACAAGAAAAATATTTATTGTATAAATAGTTGTTTAATTATTTGTACAAATATTGAATGTATATTAGACATTCACGATTTGTCATTGTCGCCTCGCATTATGTAAACGAAATAAGAATTGTACATATAATATTCGTTATAAACATGTTTAAGATGTAATTAAAATAAGTTGTATTTCGCCATATATATCGAATTTATGGATAAATAAAAGTACACGTGTAAATATTATTTGGTTTTATTTAATTTTTTTTATGTTTTCTTAGAAAATAACTTGTTTTTTTTTCCATTTCTTTCGTTTCTTGTTTAGAATGTCGTCGTGGTTCAAATCCCAGAAACCGGTACCTATGAGTTTTTTCTGACTTAGTACATAGTATTTAGGTATCACTGACTCCACTAAAGCACTCTAAGCCGTCGCGTCGGTCCCGGTTGCCGTTACCAGATGGCAGTCGTTAAAATCAACTAAATCGCACTGCAGCAGCGTGGCGGATTAAGCTCCAAGCAACCTCATCCCGAGGGGAGGCCTAACCCGTGCAGTGGGGTATAATGGACTCATATAGTAACCTGTTTTTGGGTGTGATCGTTTGACCACGGGTTTAACCTAAATAAAAAATAAATTAAAATATCATAAAATATGGATTAAATTTGCTACCAAATTGCTTAGTATTTTCTAATTAATACCTACTAAATTATTTTCAATTCTTTTGTAAAATGGAAAATGATCAATATGGAACCTGTTTACATGGGAAAATTTAAGTATATATTTAATTTCTACCTATAAACACGGCAACAATGCTTTCTAATTCGTTATACAACTTTTGAAAGAACATTTTATTTCCTTGTACAATATCAAAGGAGTTGTTACATTCTGGTCTAGGTCTTTGTATACCTTATCAAAACATAGCGAAAAATTCGCGAAGCGTAATAGGATGCTGGGAAAATACACAAAATTTTATTTGTTTAGTATCTTCGTTGTACGAAAATGATTTCTATCAATATTTTACAAAACAAAAATGTTACACTAATTTGATATATTATATTATTATAAACCTACTCCGTAGAAATTTTTACTCGAGATAGCGTAGCCTACGTTAGACATCCATCTTTTTCACACTTGCAATACGCGAAATATACTTAACTCTTTCTTTCACATAACGTAGGCGGCGCTATCTCGACAAAAATTTGTTTGGAGTGTTAGAGCCCTGGCAGGTGACAGTGTTAGGATATGTGACAGTTTTGATTGCCATTATCTATTCACCATTTTCATGTCAGAGTGTTGCAATCGTTTAACTAAATGTGTGTTTCGTAGAGCTACAAAACACGCCAGATTGGTGAAATTCGTAGTAAAACTTGTTAATTTCTTTGATTGCGTATTTTTGAAGTACTGTACAATGTTCTAGCCCAGATGCTCATACACTGTGGAACATCTCCTTTAGATATACAACTATTTCCAGTTTGGAATAAAGTATTCAATAGTCAAGATAGCCCAGAGCGCAACGAGCCTGTCTCAAATTTATAAGGCCCTTTAAGGCCATGGTTCAAATCCGGGCGTGTACCAATGAGTTTTTCTGACTTAAGTACACAATATCACTGACACCGTGCTTCGGAGGGCACGTTAAGCAGTCGGTCTCCCGGACGCTGCCAATAGATGGCGGTCGTTACAGTTCCCAACACGCAGTCGAGCAGCGTGGTGGACTTAAGCTCCAAGCCCTTCTCCTCACCCTGGGGGAGGCCTAAGCCCCTGCAGTGGGGTAAAATGGGCTGATGATGATGATGATGATTCAATAGTGAATTTGAAGTGAAATGTCCATGTTCCAATGAAAATCATAAAAGTACGAATTGACTAGAAGCCCTATTCTGCGTTTACCGTCTAACCATTCATATTATAGCTAGCTCGTGTAAGATGACGAGTTTTAGTCCAAGTTTGAGTGTGCAAGGTCACCGCGCGCCGCTCTTCACCCCCGAGAAATCCCCTCGCGCTGATTTCAACCCCCCGAAATTGCGTAACGTCACCTCGATACTGTGAACCTACATTTATGACTATAAAAACAAATCAAAGGCTGCTGTCAAATTAATTTACTCTATGATTAAAATATATATATTGCATCGGAAAGAAAGCTACACGAATAAATTTTAAACTTTCGTCTTGAACTTGTTCGATGGAGGTCTGCCCTTTTATGTTCTTAAATACTTGTTCTCTATGGCGCCAGTTGGTTTGTTTTATATGGAACGAGCCATCCACTTGTATAGTCAATCTGCTTTATATATAAAAAAATCGCGCACTTGCGTGTCGGATCACGCATCATGAAAGGTGACACAGTCAGGTTGAAAGTCTATGGTTAAAATTCAAACAATTCGTTTAGAAACAAATATCTCAAATTCTATTAGATTCGACTTTGACTTCGTTGGCAACACATCCTCATTAACTGTGAAAATAGTCCGTTAGTATACTAGAAGGTTTGAAAAATTGGGGTGGATAGAAGTCGGGCCACTACCGCTAGTTTGTCCCTGATTTCGATAATTTTGATTAGAACGAATGAAAAAAAAAATTGAAGAGATCCAACTGACGTAAAAGCTGTATGTTAATGTGTTTCGAGCTGTTCTCATTTCTCAGAACTCCTTTCTTCCTTGAACGATAGAAACGTACACCTTTCGCTCTTGAAAAAATTAAATTAAAAATTTTAAAAACCCCTGACATAAAAAAAACTAACCTTTAAAAAGTGTGAAATAATACAAGTTTGTTCATTGCCTAATGATTTTTGGTCCTTAAAAGCTTTGGGGACCGCTAATTATTAGGTATTTTAAGTTTACTTAGAGGTCCCCGACGCTTTTAAGGATCAAAAATCATTAGGCAATGCACAAACTTGATGAAAAGGCTTGACCAGTAGAATACTATACACTATAACGTATAGTATTCTACTGGTCAAGCCCTTGTAGTGAAAAAAGTAGTGAAAAAATATGATGTCCGCCATTTTGTGGCGGCGGCCATCTTGGACTGATTTTCATCAAACATAGCTAAGAACACTCCCGACTAAGTCACCTTTTATATAAAAAAATCCGCGACCAAATCGGTTCATCCGTTTGGGAGCTACGATGCCACGGACAGATACACAGATACACACACACGTCAAACTTATAACACCCCTCTTTTTTCGTTGGGGGTGAAAAACGGTTTCGACCGGTTGCAAACGGGATTTAATTTTCAAGTGAAAACTTCTTTAGCATCGTTGTGATTTGAAAGTCGATGAATCGAAAAAGCGACAGTAAAAAGAGACAAACACAAATTCATAAGATTTAACGTGGGAGAAAATGAGATAGGAACGTTAGGAAGCATTAGCACAGAGGAAATACATACAGAGGTTCGACGAAAGCTATCGCGTTACACTCGAGTGAATTAATTAATTTATTTATAAAAAATATTGATTGTTGTTTTGTCACTATAGTACACACAACGTGTGCCGCAATTACTAACTTTCTTCTTTAATAGCGCGAATAACCTCCAACCACTTGCCAAAACATATTATTTGTCGTTGGCCCTATTGCTAGTTGGGCTTTAGTAGGGAATCCTATGCTGGCCATCACGTTTAGGCCCAACCCAACGAATTATAGGTATGTGGCCCAACTAACTGCTAACAAAAAACGCTACTAGGGTATAGGATTTCCTGATAAGCCGAGGAGCAAATCTTTAAGAAAAAAAAATAAAAGAGTGCTGGGTTTTACTAAATAGATCGTAATTCAAAGACAAATTTGTATGCTTTAAGAGGAGTATGTAGTGGCAAATTTCCATACAAACAGCGTGAACGTTTGCTGATCAGAATATCTACTGCCACTACACACTTCTCTTAAGATAAAAAAACCAATCCAAATGTGGACCAAGCAGTGCTGGGTTCTATGGTTGGGATGAATGTTCATCGTTAATATTCAAACAATAAGTTTAAGAACAATTATTTAAAAAAAATGCTTAAGAAGGGGCGGGCCGCGTGAATTTCCATACAAACGCATATTATTCTAGATTTTTTTATACATACATTTATATATATAACGAATTCTCTATAACTAGGAAGTTTAGAGAAATTTCAAAATTTTGGCTTTACACAAACCTAGTTTTAACTCAAGTGAGATATAATTAAAAATTAAACCAAGATCAATATGCGTATTAACGACGTAATCGTTTAAGAACTTTTGTATGGAAGTTCACGCGTACTGTCCCTTCTTAACATATTCAAACCAATTTTAGCTAAACGTGTTTTTTTAAGTTGTTCAAACTTTTTTTTAATTTTTCACCCTGTAGTTCAAAAGTTTAAGAGGGGGAACACATTCTTAACAACTATTGACTTAAATAAAAAAAATTAGGTATATACACATATGTATGGTGACCTAACTCAAAAATAATTTTTGTGATTGCACATAATGGCGGTTCATAGATTATCCCTACCTATCAAATTTCATATGTATAGTCCAATAGTCTCTAAGTAAAATAGCTGGGACAGACAGACAAACAGACAAGCAGACAAGACGAAATTATAAGAGTTCCGTGTTTTGTCATTTGGTTACGGAACTTTTATAATAGGTGTTAACAAATATTATTTAAGTTAGAAACATTAACCATGCGGGTTAGAGTGCAGGCAAAATTTTAGTTATATCTAAATAAAATTATTAATTTAAGTGGGGCAACGCAAGGACGCTTTACTTAAATGGTATCTTGACTGTGGCATCTCAATGTATTTATAATAAATAATATTTCAGCATCAAAATACAAAAAATTACTAAACACTTAATACACTTATAAGTTAGTGGTGTGTCATATCGCCTGAAAAAGTCCATAACTGTATTATGAGACAAAGTCGGCAAGGTTACGCATTTACAACAGATTTCCTCCAGAAATATTAAATTTACCATTTCAAAAATTTAAAAATATTGTAAAAAAATTTATACCGAATAGGTATATTACATAGTAGATGAATGTTTTGATTTTCTTTTGCTTTATGTCGTGTCGTGCCGTGATAGCCCAGAGCGCAACGAACCTGTCTCAAATTTATAAGGCCCCATAGGGCCATGGTTCGAATCCGGGCGTCAACCAATGAGTTTTTCTGACTTAAGTACACAATATCACTGACACCGTGCTTCGGAGGGCACGCTAAGCAGTCGATCCCGGACGTAATCAATAGATGGCGGTCGTTACAGTTCCCAACCCGCAGTGGAGCAGCATGGTGGACTTAAGCTCCAAGCTCCCCTCCTCACCCTGGGGGAGGCCTAAGCCCCTGCAGTGGGATAAAAATGGGCTGATGATGATGATGATGATTTGCTTTATCCGTTTCTTTCGCTTTGTTCATACATATTATTAACACTTAAAAAGAGTAACTGCTGAGTTTCTTGTCGTTTCTTATCAGTAGAAGCTACATTCCGAACCTATAGTGACTCTTTCCCTTCCCACAGCCCGCGAGTACACTTTCATACTGTATACAATATCATCAAAGGCACCTTCTTAAGTTTAACGAGAATAACAAATGCTTTCGACTTTGTCGTTAGACCCCAGATTTAATCGTTCATGCGGTCTCTAGTAATTTCTATAGTACAAGGTCGGTGTTGGACTTTGATAGGGTGTGCGAATAAAGAGAGAGCCTAGTCTATCTTGTCGTGAGATCTAAGGATGGCGAGATTGAGCGCGAAAGTAACAAGTGCCAATTCAAGGTCGATAGCGGAGAAATTCCGGTGGATATCTGTTTGACATATGTATCAAGATAACGTCGGTATGTGGATGGAATGTTGTAGGAAATTAATATTATAGTCCATAGGTAATTTGGCTTTATTTGAATTTCAATGGAGTGTGTCACGTAAAACTTTTGTAGATAGCACTCTCGGCGTAAGTACCCTCTTTGCATGTTGTGACATTTATATTTTGTGAATATATTTATTTGTATGCATATGTATATAAAAATTCCAACTTTTGTATGAAGCTGACTGTCGATTGAGTAACTTACCATCGCTCATTGCGCCTCCTGGTGAGAGGAAAGGGCCGTGATACACCATACCTTACTTTATAGCCATTACATAATATAGATTTCTATCGGAGATTCGGATCCCTGTGGCAGGAGGAAGGGGAGGTAGGAGAAGGAGGAAGCTCCAACTCGTCCTAGGATTCTCATTTAGCTCTAAGTCCAGCTGGCCCGGTGCCTGCTTCTATCCTCTAGTCCAGCTTTTTAATCCGTGTCAGTTTTTTGTTCTGGTTTCCTTCCTAATTTCTTTTTCTTCTTATTAAACCTTGATGACTTAGATACATTTCGAGTTTAAGGTGTCTCATTACAGTTTAGTACTGTAATTAGGCCTGCTTTAAACTAAAGTAGGTAATTTGGTAAAGTAACCGAGAAATATATTGGAATGTAGTAAAGTAGCTCGATAAAATTAAAAAAAAACATAAAAAATAGGAAGAATTAAAAATAGACATACATAGTTTCAACGGTGAAGGGCCCGTGTTCCTACCAATTTGACCTACTGGTAGGACTACGGTATCCACTATGTAATGTACCCGTGGTCCTACTGGACCTGAGCATAAAATGTTTTTGAATGTGTTCGACTTAAAAGTGAATTTTATTTTAAATGAAGAAAAAATGTTAGTTTTAATTATTAACTTAATAAAATTACAGATAAATATCGACACTATTTAATTGTTTCTAGTCCCGAAGGACCATGAGTACATAGTGGTATACCGTGGTCCTACCAGTAGGTCAAATCGGTCAAAACGGCCTTTCACCTTTTCAACTAATAAATAAAAATATATCAGAATTCTGGAGGCTTACAAGATGCGAATAGATTTACAAAAACAATTTCAATCGCTGAGCTAAGAACTCGCAAATACCAAAGCCTTTGAAATATATTCACTTGACCACAAATATTGCCGTAAGCCAAAAATAATACGCCACACACTAAATATACGCTAATTAATATCTTGACAAAACACGCGTGAAGTATAATTTAATGTGACGTATTAAATTCTTAATAGAAAAACAAATAAATATTCTGAAATCAAATTTTATTAGTAATTTAACAAAATGTTAAAAACAAACAATAGTAACATGCTGCGGTCTGAGGGCCAAGTGTGAGTTTTTTACTATTAACTGTGTCGTTTGCGTTTTTTATAATTTGTATGCAAACTCGTACAGCACATCTAGCGGTCGTTTTAGGTAACTATGAGTTTCCATACAAATTACGGTAAACGCATACGACACAGTTAATAGTAAAAAAACTCGCATACTTGGCCCTCTGTTTAATCTCTGAGTCCGTAATTTTGCTCGAGTTTGCGATTCTGCTATCTAAATGCCAGATATTGTTAACTGCAATAATTAACTGGACAATTTAATTGTTTGATGAAATTCTCGATTAAATACTTAAATTTTTAACTTTATTTACTCTTTCTGATACAAATCTAAAGTAAATAAATTTTCAAGCATGTAATTTACAGTAGGTATCTATTTAAGGTTTATTGCAATAACCGGCCGTAAACAGGTGTAAAGGCTCATCAACTCAACTCAGGAACGAATGGACAAGATTATCTTGTGTGGCTTTTTTATTTATGAATTTGTATTCGTTGTCGACAGATTAATTACCGACGAATAACTGTAGAATGAATTG
This sequence comes from Luffia ferchaultella, assembly GCA_949709985.1. Taxonomy (NCBI): domain Eukaryota; kingdom Metazoa; phylum Arthropoda; class Insecta; order Lepidoptera; family Psychidae; genus Luffia; species Luffia ferchaultella. Next base: position 18,243,079 of record OX453249.1, read on the forward strand.
TTTGCGACTCAATTATAAAAAAGTTTATTGTTTCGTGTAACGACGGGTAAACAAACTACTTACTTCCGCCCAAACTAGTGTGTCCAAAAACTTGAAGCTTTCCACGCATTTTCATATAATTATTTAGGTATCTATTAGGGATTTTTCGAAATCCAATTCTATAAGGGTTGAAAGCATTGAGCTTTGAATTAGTTCAGTAGAGATAACGCTGACCGTTTACTTCAAGAACCAAAGTTATCAGCTGGGCTAACATGCGACGCACGACAAAACTGCCACACGAGACGAGAAAAATTGTCGATCTCGACTTGTCTGTCGTTGTCCCTAACATGCACGAGTCACTCGAGAAAATATGTCAACGTGACTTCGCTTTGTCGACACGACAAACAAATGTTACCCTATAATGAAAAGAAGCCATATTCTAATATAGCAACACTTTATTCGTTCTTTTTTATTCGTTCAATTTATAGTAATTTATAGTCTAAATTGTGTGATTGACCATAGAATATAATTAATAATTTATTTTAACTGAACATTGACCGTTTCTGCAACTAGAATTTTCAGCTTTTGTGTTGCCTATGGTTAAAAATGTTTTTAAATTAGTTTTTTAAGCAATAATAATAATATTAAGAATATTAATAATAATGATAATAATAATAATATTGAAACAGGTGCGCTGCGCTCGGGTTATCACAACACATTACTGCTATTTTTTATTATTATTATTAATAATAACAATATTAATAATAATAGTAATAATAATAATATGAATATTATTAATAATAATAATTAAAAATATTAGTATTAATAATAATGATGATAATAATAATAATATAGAAACTGGTTCGCTGCGCTCGGGCTATCACAACATATTATTATTATTTTTTTTATAATAATTTAATAATTTAATAATATTTAATAATAATAAGTAAAAATATTATTAATAATAATAATTAATAATGTATATTAATAATAATAATAAGTATTAATAATAATAATAATAAGTATTAATAATAATAATAATAAGTATTAATAATAATAATAATAAGTATTAATAATAATAATAATAATAATAATAAGTATTAATATTAATAATAATATTTTGTGATAGCCCGAGCGCAGCGAACCTGTTTCAAATCGATAAGGCCATATGGCCGTGGTTCGCATCCGGGCGTGTACTAATGAGTTTTTGACTTAAGTATGTTAACTATCACTGAAACCATGCCTCGGAGAGCACGTTAAGCAGTCGGTCCCGGTTGCTGTCAATAGATGGCGGTCATTACAATCCGCCAATCCGCATTGGAGCAGCGTGGTGGATTTGATTTCCATTTTGAGCTCCAAGCTCCAAGTCCCCTTATTTTTAGGAGAGGCCTAAGCCCCTGCAGTGGGGTATTAAAAAGGCTGAGGGAATGGAATGGAATAATAATAAAAAAACCTTTTTTATTACCTAGAATCTAACACTGAAAAACAGAATAAAACGAAAGTTTAAGGGGGGGCTTCCATAAAACAAACCTGATTTTTTTATATTGTACGGGGTATGGAACCCTTCGTGCGAGAGTCTGACTCGCTCTTGGCCGGTTTTTATAATATACATATTTTTATATTTTATACCCAGAAATAAAACAAATAGACACGTGCACAAATATTTGTCCCGGTCGGGAATCAAACCCGCGACCACTGGCTTCGCAGTTAGGGTCTCTAACCACTCGGCCAAGCGGTCAACATGTCATCGATCATCAATTGTTTTTTATTTGTCTGTTTTCGACGTTACTGTAACGTAAACAATATTTAAATAAAATTAAATTAAGTAAAAAAAGTTTTTCCAAGCTGAATCGGTAACGAAACTTTTTTTTATGCATAAAATACAACCGATTCAAGCGTATAAAAACAAAAATAAAAATTAAACAATTACTTTCTACATAACAATATTTTTCTCACCGTTGTCGTCAACAAAAATTGCCGACGAGAAATATACCGCTTAAAAACGACAAAATTCGATAAAATATGGTTCGCATGTTAGGGTTTGTAGACAAAACTACCGTAGACGAGTAATTTTACCAATTGTGACGGAGCGCGACGAGATAAAAACGTTGCATGTTAGCACTAGTAGACATATAGAGATATCTCGTTTCGGGACGAGAATTGCCGGCGACAAAATTTTGTCGCGGCGTGCATGCTAGGCCCACAGGTTTAAATCGTAGGCTGAGGATTGGAGACGGGCGGGACGCTTATATGGCCCACGCAATTGGTCACCTAGATGATCTGCGCCTACCGCGTCGCGTTGTGTATTACCTGTCACAACTGTAATTACGTACTACTGAATGAAAGGCAAATATCGATAAAAAAATTTAAAATAAGTAAATTTGACATTTGTCGGCTTTGAATCGTTGAGTTTAAAGCTTGCGCCTTCTAGTGTGCTACATTGAAAGCTCGGTAGTTGAAAGTTATAGCTCCATATCAATTAAGTCTATGCATTCTTCATCGTGTGCGCGAAGTCGTGGAACGAGCAGGCTAGTTTTTATACAGTTTGAGGTTTTAATGACAAGCCAAAATGACCTTTGATAAAAAATCCGTTGGCCGTCTTGTTCCTTTTTAGTATCGTTCAATAGGAAAATATTCAGTTAAGACTACGTAACCTTTCTCAAAACTACCAATATACTAGTCACCGTTCACGAGGGCGCCAGTGCACGTACACGCACCCCGCTCACGTGCCCCATGCCCCGCCCTTTCGCGTTATAAAAATAGAAGTTAGCCAAATTTTGTTAAAAAATATTTAGAATATAATTATTGATTATGAATATTTAGCCTATATTTTTATTTACGTAATGAGGTCTATTGGTGATACCTAACATCTAGAAAAATTTTGGCTGGTTACTAAAATGTCATCATGTATATTTTAGGAAATTTGTTTAGCATGATCACCCCATTTAACAGTTCGTTATATCCATATGAAACTTTGAATGTGGATATATTTTAATAAACCTTTTGCATCGATTCTAATATCCAATTCAAACGCACGTCAATAAGATCGAAATTGTGACCAACTTATTATATGTCTGACATTTTGTTAAAGCGTAAATATTTAATACTTTCTCGACTCATCTCTAATCAATAAATAATTTACAACGTTTGTTTCAATTAGTGAAAGCGAGTGACGATTGCTGTGAAGTTATTCATTGACATCGCCAGCGAATCGTGTTTGGTTTCGATGAATATCGAATAATTGTTAGATAACAGATTTGTATTTTCAATACATATTCAAGCAAATAGTGTCTGAATACACAGTAGGTAATTTAAGAAAACGGATATCCGAAACTGAAGTTAACAAATAAGTACTTACATAAATTACAAACACATTAAAGCTACAATTCAACAATTTAAGTAACAATCCAAAAACTTCGAGTGTTTTTACAGTTAAAAAAAAGAAATAATGTAAAAAAAAACAGTATTAGCCACTCAGACGCTCAGGATTTCGGTCACTGTTTTTATATGACATAATTTAGCTCGGAGAACAAACATTGTTAAACACCTATACAAATGCGCCTTTTATATGTATATATTCCAACGTTTCGAGAAATTGGCTTATTTTTTTTTAAATTTTAATATCAACTTTGGTAGTTTGATTGTTGGACCAGCTTAGACTTGATGAATTGTAGATAAAGTTCGACAACTTAAAGCTGTTAGCTCCCATGTCATTGTAGGGAGCAAAGCGGTTATAACTAGCCAATCGACACGTTTCAAATTGGCAGATCATTAATTTAATACACGCTGATTGGCCGTAATAACTTCGTCCGCACCCCGCAACGACGTAAAAGCCGCCAGCTTAGAGTCGTCGTACTATAATAGGAATCTTACTTGAACATATGAATCTTTTTTAGTTCTTTTACCTATCGCTAGTTACGATCACCGGTCAGATAAATTTATCAAATTGTCATATTAAAAAAAATTAACAGACGTGGCTGAGATCAAACAGGAATAGGTACTTAGAATACTTCCTAATCAACGTGCCCGTAGTGACGTATGACGTATGACATACAGAAGTATCTGGCTGTACGTTTGTCGGTCCGTCACTGCACTCCGAACGTCGAACGTCTATGTCTGAATGCTAAGACGACACTTTAGTTACATACAATGTGATCGATATGCTTTATTCCAAAAGTTATTCACTTTCCGGAGTGTTGATCGATACACACATCCTCGAGTGTCGTTCAGCTGCTCCGATGCAATACATTCGATATGATATCGGTGACTTTCATCTACCGGCTGAGATTAAATGATTATCGGCGCCGTCTAATCGTTTCGTGATGTCCCGACATTGCAATGCCTTTGATATTTATACCTGACGGGCGGACTCATCCATCTTGTTGGTTCGGTTGTATGAGAATGTTGCGATGGACGGCGCTAGACGAGCTAAAAAAACTATGCATTGTTTACCATGAAATCTTCAGAGGAATATGAGTTATCGTAGTTACCTTTTGTAAACTATAGAGCGTGTCGCAACCGCAACTATTAAGTAATTGCAATGCTTTGTGATAATAATTATATCTGGGACTCCTGGGATACTTGTGTACATCTAACATGCAAACATCTAGTCCCAAACTCGGTAGAACCTGTATTATGGATGGGTGGATAAATGTTATATATATACTTAGAAAATTAATATTTTATTAAATAATACATTATTACATACATGTATAGATTACTTTACATCTAGACACGGAACATAGGAACATACATAAATATTTATCTCGGGTGGGAATAGAACCCGTAATCTTCGGTGCGGCAGCTGTAGGCTCCAACTACTCGGCCAGTCGGTCAGTCTAAGTTAATTATATTAATCTCAGCTAATATACTCATTAACTCTACAATGTAATATTTAAAACGAAGATATTACACATCTAACATAATTTCCGAAATACATCCTAATTACACTCCCCCACGAAAACGTAACGTAACGTTTTAAAACCTTATTTTATTAAAAAGAAGGCGTCAAAAGAATCACTTGATATGTATGAACGTCTGGATTTTAAGACCTAATTTTGATCAGAAGGTCAACGTTTGTTCATACATTGAGCAGCTGTACCAGACCGCAACGACCGCGACGCAGCACTTGCGGCTTAAACTTATAGTATCCATTACTGAGTCACTTTTGTTGCTTTAAAAGAGATGCATCTAATAGCTTAACAGGTAAAACTTAATTAAGGAAGCGACTATAAGTACGTCTTGTTTATTTACGTTAATTGATTTGGATCCGAGGTTAATATACTATGTGAATGCCGATACAATTAGGAAAATTTCGTTTTTCTATTCACATTTTTCAAATCTGTCGCAGGAAAAACCAAACGTTAAACAGTTAGAAATTTTATTATCGTTAGATTCATAGAATACTAGGAACGGCACCCTCTAATTTTTTTTTATCATTTTGAGCCACATCAGCTGTCTAATGAAAAAAAAAATGGTTTTTCCATATTAGTAAGTCATGTCACAAACGGTAACGAGATTATAAATGGCTGAATCTTACTTCATAGGATTTAAGCAGATGGATTTGCTGGACAAATCATTCACTTTATTGTCTTTATTTGCTATAGTTGTAAAATTATTGTTGTGGTTGTAATTACATGGTAAGTACCCATTTAAAATGTCTGAGTTGGTACAAACTTCATAAACTTAATGGCGCCCGTTAATGCCAGGCACGTGTTTTCCTTGAAAGCCAAAAAGCCATGCATGTCTAAAATTTTCCAACAACAATAAAGTAAAAAATACAGAAATGAGAGTATTTGAATTTTCTGCGAGCTTGTTGTTTCAAACGCCGCGCATAAACGCGCCTACCACGACACGAATCGACACGTGACCGAGTGACCTCGACTGAGTTCGTCCGGCGGACTCGATGAAGTTAATGCGTAAGCCAGAAATAGATGTCTTTTATGTTTGTCTTTTTCTTACACATAGTGATGATTGGCATCCATCCCTCTCACGTTTCTGTCGTATTACATTGATATGTATCGAAATTTCATACGTCTCATAAGCCAGGCTTGCAAAGTGAAATTCGCAACGTATTATTAACTGAGACAGTTTGTTGTAAACTAGCTTCATTATTGTTTTCAAATGCATTCATTGCGATTTGTTGTGTTTTATGTTTTAAAGTTGTATTAAAGTAACTGTGAATTAGGTGAAGTTAAAGTGTAAAATACCGAAATTGAAATTTTGGAGGACTATGGACTGAATGAAATGTGTTTCGCAGTCATTGCACAGTGACAAAGTAAGGAGGTAATTAAAATCATACAGAACTTAGGTATCTCTTGCTTTATAAACCAATTAGCTTTTATAAACAATGATTTTTACAAACGAACCCACACATATTTACGCAATATTTCAGGTCTGGGTCAGGTTTATTTTATAATGACATCATTGACGAGTTTTTAAAACGAAAAGACGCATTGATTTAATAAACTGATTCTTAATTATTTTTTTTAAATGTATTTTTTATATTTTATATATTTTTTACTACCACAAAATCTATATATTTTTTGTAGATTTTGTGGTAGGTCTAGGTATCACGGTGCGGGCGGCGGCGCTATGATAACAAGATTCCACCACAATCATTTGAAAACTGAAACTTCACATGTCGTGTTGGCGTAACCATGCTCTGAACCCATCACATGCCACTGGTTAATGCCCATTTCTTTAAATTAAATATATTATTTTCAACTTTTTAAGTATTTAATTTACACATTTGTTTAGTGGTATTTGAAATACTTTCAAATAAATAATATCACCTTCAAGACTTTGTCTACTACAAAAATTTGTCAACACATTACAAACAGTAATTTCAGTTTTTTAGTTAAAAGTTTAAATCAATATTACTTATTATAATCATAAAAGCGTCGACAGAAAGCATCACTCTCGGTTTATAAATCATGCTAACCATGTACAAAGCATCTCTGTGTGCTTGAATAATAACCGAACTGTTAGGTGCTATTCTTATCTACGTTTTTGATAGCGACTCTGTATCCAGACATTATATAATCAAAGCATGGCGCCTTCCTCTACCATTCATTCAGCTTTACTTTTTCCGTCCACCATCAATTCCCAATAAATTCAGATTAAAAATTCACAAACGCAACAAAATAAGTATTTTGTAAGCGATTATATCAATAGCATAACACAACGTAAGCCCAGGAGAAAGCCACAGCTCAGCAAGGTCAGAGGTCCACATCGATAGAACAAAAATATAGATATCAATCACAGATTATTTACTGGCATATGCTAATACAGTGATGAGTCAACACCTAATGACTGATGATTTCCTAGTTTGCTTGCGTAAGATTCGAACTCGCTACCGAATTGTATAATACAAACGATAGATATCGATTTAAAGCTAATGGTGTCTAATGCAGATAATCTTCAGAACACCTGCCTGCAATGATATATAGACGACGTGTGCGGTTCGCATAGGAGAAAGTGAATCCGCGATAAATGATAACGATTCTGTATAGGTATATCTTTCTTTTTATTCTCATGGGACAGGTTTTACGGAATTAGGAACCGGTCGTCTGTACCATATCGATGAGATCATCTAACTACGCATGTAAAAGCGAAAGCCCCATTGAGTCACAGTCGAATTCCTTAAACTCCTAGTGTTTATAGAATGTGGTTTATAGATTGGTTCCTTTTAGGTGTTGGGATTAGACTATCCATCAATTTAGTATGTGTCCAAGAACAGCAGACAGGAATTTAATATAATAAAAATACTATGAAAAGAATAGCACTGTTATAATCGGATATTGAAATATAATGAGTTACAATTTAAAACAAAAAAACGGTTCACGGTCAGTGTCCAGCATTTTCTTGGGGTTTGGGGGGAGGAGTGGGGAAAGGAATATACCCCATAAGTATTTGAAATATTTAATACAATTTAAGGTAATATTAATATTATTATTTTTTCTCAAAATAATTAAATTGTTTTCGCTGAAACTCATAGAGCTATGTTGTTTAATTTAAGAATTGGCTATTCATCAATTAAGCACGTATCCAAGAACAGCAGACAGAAATTTAATATAATAAAAATACTATGGAATGAAGAGCACTGTTATAATCGGATATTGAAACATAATGAGTTACAATTTAAAAAAAAAAATTGCGCGTGAGTTCATGGTTCACGGTCAGTGTCTAGCATTTTCTCGGGGTTTGGGGGGAGGAGTGGGGAAAGGAATACACCCAAGAAGTATATGAAATATTTAATACAATTTAAGGTAATATTAATATTTTTTTTCTCAAAATAATTAAAATGTCTTCGCTGAAACTCATAGAGCTATGTTGTTCAATTTAAGGATAGACAGGTTGTGTTTCTAAAAAATTTAGGGAATATTTATACCAATACATATCTACACAAATGCAAATCCTGTAACTAATCTGATGTAGGAGTAACAATTTAATTTTATTTAAATCCGCTAATACAGAATAACATAACAATGACTATCAATTTGTTTTTCGATAAGCGATTATGCAAATAAACATCTTAAAGCGGTTAAGCATGGAGAGAAATAAAATCGTTAATGCAAATATTGTATTAAACATGTTGCAATTTGTAACGTAATTGCAATTTAATAATAATACATGCCATTGAAATGTATTAATTTTAATATTTATCTTGTTACCATAGATACAACAAAAATTGAGATGGCACGTTTTTATACTTTGAAAGGATCAAAAACCCGAGCAAAATTACAGACTAAGAGATTGGGTAGGCTTTATATTACGTCAGTACCAATGGTTGTTTTGAACATTTAGTTAAATTACACTTGAGATGTAATTTCTGAATCTTTATTAATTTTTCTACGTGTGGTAAGGATTTTACATGTGCAACACTCAAACTTCTACTTTACATCGAATATGTCAAAACATCAATTGGCGTATATTTAGTTTGTGGCGTATATTTAGTTTGTGGCGTATATTTTTGCTCATATTTTTGAGGTCACAACGACGCGATATCTCTATGTACATTCGCGAAATGAAAAGGGTCGCTAATTTTTAAATTGATTTATTTAACTGTTGCATAAAAACTTATGTTTTAACAGTTTGTTAAGAAAATTTATCTTACTTAGATCAAAATTATTTGATTTTTTTTTGTATTATAGGGTATATTACAAATATTAAAATGAAACGTTCTATGGCTCATAAATAATATCTAATCTTCTAAAATTAACCTATCCACAACTATCTAAGAATCGCAAACTGAAGGGTTCTAACATTTTTCTATTCGAAAAAAATTATATTGGATAGTCTCATTCGGTGTGTTTAAAAAGTTTCGAAATTTTCGATATAATATAGAGACGCGTACGCTTGCTTTGTAGTGAAATGAGTCGTTGTGAAATATTGACTGCGTTCGAGTGTTTACAAAAATCAACAAATAAAGGCGGATGTTCGGAACTACGTGCGGCACTCTCGTTTGTCCTTCAGTTCACTTCAAGATCGTACAAATAATATATCGCCTTCACTTCATATACAGCTTCAAAAGAATAATAAAAATTTCTAGCTTATATTTTTCTTGTTGAGTCTTTCATCAGTTGGCAAATATAGTATACTAACTTTCCGCCTGCGGCTCCGCTCGCGTGAATTACACAGTTACACCGGGATCCTTTTAGTAAAGAAGCTATTAAATAGCCTATGACACTTTTCAGCTTATAAACTATGTCTATGCAAAAAAAGCGCTCCCGGTACAACTGCGTAGTCCACGCGAGCGGAGCCGCAGGCGGAAAGCTAGTATTTTTATAAATTATAACCCATGTGTTATTCTGATGTACAAGCTATATTACTGTAAAGTTTCATTAAAGTCCATTTGGTAGTTTTTGCGTGAAAGAGTGACAAACATCCATACAAACGAACTTTCGAGTTTATAATATTAGTAAGGTTAGGTCTCTAGGTTTCTAGAAATATGCATCGCATTTTATATTAACTAGAGAAAACTGAGTTTTAATGTGAAATGATAATAGAACATAAATAATTTTTCATTAAACAATTTTGGTTTTGATTTTAATAACTTATATCATAATTTAAATTAAAGAAGTTTCCATTAATACAACAGGTTATGTTATAATAGATCAATAGCCTAGAAAGTAGTCTGGTCTGATTTCGAATTTAAATTATTACACACGGGCCGTGGCCTTCGTAGTATTTATTTAATTTTTCATTAAATATCTGTATAATATGTAATCATTTAAATTATTTATAGTCCAATTTATATCGCATAATAAGACGTAATCTTATATTTATAATGTATTAAAACATTTTTTTTAATAACAAAATTTCGCTATTAATCTATCGAGTATTGGAAAGTTTTTTAAAGTTCTCTGATGTAAAGATGAAAATTATTTGATACTTGATACCTTGTGTGGTTTTGCTAAAATATTTTAATTGATTTGATTGAACACATTTCTTGATTACGCAATATTTAGAGAAATTGGAAATAATAATTTACGAAAGATGTTTCTAGAATCAAATAGATTACCTACCACAGACAACGTAATCTTAACGTGGCTGCATTTATTGTTTGAAACAAAAAATCAGTAATAATAAATTTTTAGGTTAATGACTTTTTGCTTTCAAGGCCTCGAACAAAGTTTAATTTGTATGATTTCATTGTATATGTTACTTACCGTGAATATGAGATGTTGGAGAATGTTCAGATGTTCCGGTGTATTTTGACAATCACCAATTTTGTTGGTGTAAATACGTATAACTTGGTTATCACCATACATATGTATGTCTTTTATTCAAACGAAAACAAAGGCTATGAACGAGACTAGAAGAACCGTGGGGTTAAGTTAATTCGTCACTTAAAGAGATAGTCTTTCTCTGCGTCCTACCTACAACAAGGTACCGTGCCGAAACATGGACTCTCACGACAGGAGTGATTCACAAATTTAAAGTCAGATAAAATCAGGAACACTGAAATCCGTCGAAGAACCAAAATTGTCGACATAGCCGAAACGATCAGCAAACTGAAGTGGCAATGGGCCGGTCACATTTGCCGTAGAACCGATAACCGATGGGGTAGACGAGTTCTCGACTGGAGGCCACATACCGGGAAGCGAAGCGTTGGACGCCCCCCGGCCAGGTGGACAGATGACCTGAAGCACCGGAGGTAGTTGAATGCGAAAGGCGGAGGACCGTGTGGTGGCGAGCCTTGGGAGAGGCCTATATCCTGCAGTGTCGAGACACGGGCTGCTGATGTTGATGATGATGAATATCGAATTTACGCCAAATAATTTTCAAAAACGAAGAACTGACGGAAATAATGTTTTTCAGGAATTTATTCTTTAACAACTAAACAAGATGTCAAAAAAACAAAAAAATACCGCCTTGTACCAGAATTTTTCCTTTTATATATATATATATATATATATATATATATATATATATATTTGTAAAAATACAGCGAGGATTAGACACTAGCCAAACCCTTCCCCTTAACTACGAAATTCAGCAAACGGTGTTCAACTACAGTGATACCGTTTCCATGTTATATTATACACGAAGGCGATTTCGTGTAACTTAGAAATATCAATTCAGTCAGTGCTTGTTTGAAAAGCGTAATAATATGTTATAAACTTAGATAAATTATTGGTCTCCGCGCACGCGCCAAGACCAATCATTTATCCAGGGGCTTAAACAAATCTAACCTTACCTACAAATTTAGAAATGGTTTATCGTTAATCTAACCTAGAGTTTAAAATTGAAAAACTATTTTCTTTCCTACATACCGTTCAAAAAAAAAATTTTTTTTATAGAAAGTCAAGATGTATTTTCCACCGGTTCAGAAGTACTAGAAGGAAAAGGATCAACAATAAATTCTTTAATAATAATAATAATCGAATGTTAAGACTGTTACAATAATGATCGTGTATGATTATCATTTGAATACACGTATTCCTTGACAGAATAATAAGCTCTTTTTGATGAGCTGTAATTTTACACACTTCTTGAACTGTTTGCTATATTTATTATATAATTTATTTATTTATATTTAATTGTCATACTTCCATTGCAAGTCTATTATAAAACAAACATAGTTGTTTTTATATGCATACATATTTAGTTGATATGGGACCGTAAGAATATAACGTGAGTGAATAAGTAAGAGTGTAAGAATATAAAGTGAGCCCTTAGACTATCTCTAGATTTTAATTTATATACGAGGTCATCGCATTGAAATAAACAAACCTAACATAACCTATCCGATTAGAAAGAAATGAATTTATTTTCTAAGGTTAAACTCTGTCGTGGTGAATTTTAATATAATACAGTAAGATCGAAATAGCTTTAAACAGAAAAAACCTTTTATAAAAGAAACGGACTTTCACCAGTGAGCTTGGAAGATGTCAATATGCACTTGTATAGCTTAAGATAAGCAGCATTTCTGACAATCACGGTGATGACCGCTCGCGCTCGTGTCAGCCCATGCCATCGGCCCACATTATTATGTAAATATGCAAATATTTACTATTTAGATCCTCATTCTCTTAAGCTTCTTAAAAATTATTTTAGTCGTCTTTTTTTTTTCAAGGTAACTTCAACAAGGAAACAAATTATAACACAATTTTAGATAGCATAAAAATTTGGAAGGTTTTACACAAATATTTCATTAATTACACATGCAGTGTAATTCTAGAATCTTTTTTTTATACGAATTTTACACGTGGGTCACACAAAATTCTGCTCCACAGTAAATATTTTAAAATATTAACTGGCGTATATTTGGTGTACGGCGTATATTTTTCGTTGTCAAAACTCGTTATCTCTATGAACATCCATCCATGAATACAATTAATAAATTAAATTGGATATTGTGAAACGATAACATATCCCAGTTACAATACAATCAAAACGAGTTTACAAAGGATGTCTTTATCGAATGATCTTTAAAAATATAACGGCAGGTGTTCTTAACAGTAGCCCCCGGATAGGTAATCCCGCTCGCATCCCGGGATAGAGTCAGAATCCCGAGAATAGATCAAGTGATAATGTAATGGTAAAGATCAATTTATCATACTTGTTTCCTGTTAAGCTTACCTTTAAAACAGTTTAAAACAATAAGTACAAGTGAAATAATAAGTTGCAAAATTAATCAAATTATGATTCAAAGTTAGATGCGTTCGATTTGTTGTAAGTAATTTTAGCAATACTTTACTATGATGGTATAATAAAGTATTACTTAAAATTTTAATAATACTTTGCTATGCTATGTAAACACGAAATACGTCTTTCTAGACTGCATCATCATCAGCCCATTTTTACCCCACTGCAGGGGCTTAGGCCTCCCCCAGGGTGAGGAGGGGGGCTTGGAGCTTAAGGCCACCACGTAGCTCCACTGCGGGTTAGGAACTGTAACGACCGCCATCTATTGACAGCATCCGGGACCGACTGCTTAACGTGCCCTCCGAAGAACGGAGTCAGTGATAGTTGTGTACTTAAGTCAGAAAACTCATTGGTACACGCCCGGATTCGAACCATGGCCCTGTGGGGCCTTATAGATTTGAGACAAGTTCGTTGCGCTTTGGGCTATCACAACACTGCAGACTGCTAGACTGCATATGCAATGGTTTTATGATAGCGTTTGGGCAAACCTATAATAAACCAATTAAGTTAAATTTTGTTCGTCGTGAATATTAGCGGATCTCCATTTTTTTAGGCTAGTTTATTTGTGCCATTTCTTTTTAATGTCATATTATAGACGTCTCTATTCGTAAATTTGTGATCTGAATAGTGCTTTTAATAAAATATATCGATGTAATTTACGATAATATAAGTAGAAAATTTTATTTGAAATTTCAAAATTCATCATCACTAAAAATCAGGGCTATATAAGGACATTTTTATTTTTTTCTAATTTACATAAATGTAAACCACATTAGTATTACCATTAACGACGATGGAATCATATACCAAAATTAACAACTCCCTATCTATAATTTATGTGTCTCGTAGAAACTTGCTTGTCTGATGAATGCAATGGATGAATGACTTTCATTCATTTGAAGTTCGAACGTATACCTACATCACAACAACATCTAGGCCCCAAAGCATAGTTGTGTTTTGGGTACCAAGCGAAAACACCACATACATATAACAACCAAGATCCGGAACCATTATCAATATTCATCATATAAATACTGACCCGACATGGGATTCGAACCCGGGACCCCCAGCTTCGTAGACAGGGTCGCTATCCTCTAGGCTAAGCGGTCGTCACGTCAGCGGTTCGAAGAATATCAATTACTATTATTCACTTGTCATTGTGTTATTCTTGCTTGTCACGAAATTTCACTGTTCCGATCAACCTTGGGTACATTATCGGCATTGTTTTGGGTTGTGCAACATCTCATTACGTTATTGATTTCGCTAAGATCCCCGCTGTGGCTCAGCGCACTCTTCATTACCAGTGCCGACGAAATATTACAATGCAAGATTAGTTAAGTGCCTCAGAGCTCATCTATATATATATATATATATATATATATATAAATCCGGGATAAACTTTGAAACTATTTAACCGATCTTGATGATAATTTGAAATTTTTTATATTTCATATAAAAGTCTACATGATTTTATTAAAAAACAGTTAATAGATGGATAATTAAGATCTATAAAATAAAAACTAATTAAAAACTAAAAGTATTTACAAATTAAAAAAATACTATGTAACGATAAATGACAAAATTTTAAAGAGACGATGGGTTCAGGGTACCAAGGATGCTTGTCGCGTTGCCGCGTTGTAGTGCGACACTGATCCTCTGAACAAAGTATTCCTTGCACATAGGATCCCCTGTCAACAGACATAGCGCGACACCCAAATCGTGGACAAGTGATTTGGTATCCTTGGACCAGGGACCCATCGTCTCGACAGCAAAATGGATGAAATGGTAGCGATAATTGATAATTGATATAAATGAAAATTAAATTAAATAATTATTGTGAAACCCCCGACACAAAAAAACTAGCATTTGGTAAGTCCGAAATAATACTGCTTTGTTAATTTAAAAATGATTTTTAATCCTTAAAGACTTTGGGAACCGATAAGTAAACTTATACTTAATATACATAAGCACCTATATTTTGTTGTCATGTAACATAAAAGGTACGAATGGAGGTAATAAGGTTACTTACTAAGCAGTTTTTTTTATAGAAACAAAATGCGAGATTAAAAACTTAATAATTTTTTTGTTTTAATTTTGTTTAGAAATAGCTAAGAAAAATCACTCAGGAAGGTATCTCAGGTGAGATACTTTAAGTAGATAATTAATTTTTAATATGAATTTACAATTGTTTGTAAATGTCGTGATAGCCCAGAGCGCAACGAGCCTGTCTCAAATTTATAAGGCCCCATCGGGCCATGGTTCGAATCCGGGCGTGTACCAATGAGTTTTTCTGACTTAAGTACACAATATCACTGACACCGTGCTTCGGAGGGCACGTTAAGCAGTCGGTCCCGGACGCTGTCAATAGATGGCGGTCGTTACAGTTCCCAACCCGCAGTGGAGCAGCGTGGTGGACTTAAGATCCAAGCCCCCCTCCTCACCCTGGGGGAGGCCTAAGCCCCTGCAGTGGGGTAAAAATGGGCTGATGATGATGATGATGAATATGAATTCTGGATACGATATACCATATATTGCATGATCGGCGTAAATCCTTTGCTCTGTTTCGAAATAGTTAATCCACACCATTATTTACTTATTGTGAAACGAGCCCTAAAGAGGTCTGTTCTAAAAGTAAATTGATAAGATTAATCCATAGAATTTTCATTCATAGCACTCGTGTTGAGTAGGACCTTTGTAAGTGTGACAAATGTCTGGCAGCTTGCGTTGATGCTGCGAGATCTAACATTTCTGTTTCATTGTGTAGCATTTGTGAATAGGTCCTGCACAATATACGAGATTAAGATATATTTCCATTTTGAAACTCATCGTATTAAAGCATATGAAAGCCATATTCTTGGATTATGTTAAATTTATATGTTACTGAAATTGATGGTAATGTGTTAATCTGTGAGACCCTAGAAGGTCGCGGTTTCGATTCATGCCTGAGACAAATATTTGGTTCCGTGTCTGGGTGTAAAATATTTATTTAAGTATTCATTACAAAGAATATTTATGTATGTATATCAGTTGTCTAGTAACCCATAATACAAGCATAATACTTGCTTACTTTGGGACTAGATAGGGCTGTGTGGAAAGTTCCATATATTATTATTATGAACCTGTCTATTTGTTCTGTGTCTCCGTTTAAAATATCTAAATATGTATGTTTTATGAAAAATTTATCCAAGTATGTATATCAGTTGTTTAATACCCCTAATACACACTCTGACTAGTTAGGAACTAGATGGCTGTGTGTTAAATGTCCCAGGTATTATGAATATTTTATGATGAACTCAAAACAGTTAAATGTGCTCCCGGCCTTAGTATCTAATAATAATAATAATAACTGGGACATCCCACAAGGCGCCATCTAGACCCAAACTAAGCAAAGCTTGTATTATAATCCAAAATGTCTCTAAAATTTGTTGTTTCGGTTTTCAGGTAATTTCTTACAAACTGTTATCTATCAGAGGCGAGTGACGCCGTGGTAGGATCAGTCCAACCACCATGCTATTTATACACCTCTTCAACCCACTTACTAAACAAGAATGTTAATAAATAGACACGATACAAGAGACTTGTCATATAAACACGGGATATGAGATAAATACCTACATATAAAGATATATAGCTTCGTGAATTGAACCTGGGCTTAGAATAGAAAGTGGGAGGACAGCGAAAGCGCGAGTTTTACACTACAGTTAAAATAAAAATGATTGTCTGAAGTTAACTTTTCGAACTTCGTATTAAAATTAAGGGTTACTGTATGAAATTGCTGTTTAACATAGGAAAAAATTAAACTAGAAATTACTTTCTTAATTATTTTACGAGTCGCTAGTTCATGGTAACCGTGCTGTTTGTGTTAAAGCCAGTGTTTTCATTTTTAAGTGTAGACGTGATTGTGAAAATATTTGAAAAGAAATTGACGTCGTTCATATGAAATGATTTCATTTATTTTGAATTTAGAACACGGTAGCATTTATTTGAAAAAGCTCCAAATTATAAAACTGCATCATGCAGGTATGGAAGTACAGATGTATCAGAAAACTTATAGGAATCGGTTAACATCGCACGCGCAGGTTTGCCCGAAGTTATCAAATGAAATAATTTTAATAAGAAAAAGTCATAAATTATAACAAAAATACTGTAAAAAAGCTTTATTACTAAATATGTTTTGTTCGAATTGTCTCGCAAATTGCAAATTGCAGGTACATCCAGTCACATTACTTTTCTGATAGATCTATACAGATCTATACAGTTTGTCCTCCTTTTCATCGGGCAGCGGAGTATTATGTTTTTTCAAGTAGCTATGTAACGGAGCAACGAAACTTCGTCATTTCTTGTACGGAACTCTTTAAAAATACGAAGAATGACACATAGACTATTGTTATTTTGATCAAAAAATTATATGGATTATAACTGATTCAAATTGAAAATTAATAACGAGCCAAGCTTCAAATTTTGTTTGAATAGTTACTGAGAAAATTTTCGCTTGATTTTTATCAAGAAGTGAAGTAGAGAATCAGTAGGTACATAGAAAACGGATAAAAGCTAATAAAAAGCTTTACTTAATTCAATTAATATTCATTTTAGTGAGACTTTTACCTGTTTTTCTATTTAAAAAAATATAAATGCAGACAGTGAAGTAAAACTAACAAAAGATTCGTATCGTGAACTGATGAAATAACGCTAACATTTCGGTTGAGATAGTAGATCTGAATAAGCGAGTTGTGTTACGCGTGTCCATTGTATGCTGTCGCACGTCGCTTCCATAGTGGAAAGGTGAAGGTTGTCGGAGGAATGTGCAAACACGACGACGTTTGTTATGCAAACAGTATTTAATTACACGTTGGAAAGGGATTACGACTTCGGGGCGGTAGTGATATTGCGGGTGAAGCAAGTGAGGCTGAGCCTCACTAAAGAACAAGCTGGGACCCTGAACGCTCATACAAACGCTCTTGAGCAATTACGAAGTAATACGCAATTCAATCGTGGTTTGTTTTTAATTATAGTCTCATTTGAGTTAGAACTAGGTTTGTATAGAGTCAAAACTTTGAAATTTCTATAAAAGTTATATAAATATTAATATAATTGTAATATTTTATTTCGATTTATAACAAATTCAATAGAAACAGCACTTTTCTACGCAAAAACACACACACAACACATACTCACCCACACAACATGCAAATACTTAAACATACACCCATGCACACACAAAAACACACATGCATGCATAGAATTAGAGTGTATTAGAATGATCTTAGGTTAGTACTATGGGGAGAAGACACTGACTAATGAAACACAGGTATATACCTACCTCAGGCGTCAGGGACTTCAACATAATTGGTTGTACCATGCTAATGTCAATAAAGATTTAGTTATTTATTTTAAATATATAAAATCTCTGTAACTAGGATATTTAAAAAAAAAAATCGTGGTTTCGACTCTACACAAACCTAGTTCTAACTCAAATGAAACTATAATTTATGACAAACCATGATTAAAATGCGTGTTAAGGTCGTAATAGCTTAAAAATGTTTGTATGGGAGTTCACGCGTCCAGCCCCTTCTTGAATCAACTGATTACACACAACGATCTGACTTTAATTTTTACTGACTTAAGTTTTACACTAATTACCTATTATTTAATCTGTATAAACTCCACTAAAAATTTTACACAATCCACGATCCCCGGCGAGATGAAGCGAGCTAAGGCTAGCAATGGCTTGGCTTAACTGGCGTTGTCTACATTGCGTAGTTACAGCGGAGTGAGCCGGATAATTATCATTTCATGCAGCAATGGGCTACGTTCTCATTTGCTTATGCTGCGGCAAATGACATTCTAGCCACGCGGGCCGTGTAAAGTGGGAATGTGGAGGTGGGCGCTCTAATTCGCCCCCTTCATTAGGACGTTATTCGCGTCGCATATTTTCGAAGTACTTCTGGTTTTTTAATGCAGTCATATTTTGCTATCGAAGTTTAAATATGGGCCAGTAGTGCCTTAGTAAAGACGCTCTAAAACGTCTTTTACGCGAGGTGAGAACAAAACCAGCAATGTAAGATTGGTAGTCCAAGAAAATCACCTTTATTAAAAACATTCTTCATTTATACAATATTTTAGGTACTTACACATCGATGTAAATATATATATTTTTTACACTCAACCGCAAACTAACGGAAAAAAATGCTTGTTTGCTTTTGCGTCGAGCATATTATGCACCAAACAATATATTATTTACAAAAGATCATTATTTGTTTTGCAGTTAAGTCGATTTAAAATTAAAACTCTAATTTATTTGTGTCAACATGCTAACTTAAAAGATGTTAGGTACAGTATAATAGTAGGCCTTATTTAGTTGAATTCAAGTATTGTATGTTTCGGTGGGCGTACGAGGTCCAATGAAACATGAGTGCTTTAGTAGGTTTCTATATTTGTAGAGACTTGGGAGTGAACTAAGTCTAATAACAGTTTATTTAATGCAGTACAATACTAGTCGTAAATTCTGCACAGTGAGCTCTAGAAAGAGGCAATCGGCTATTTTGGACTTTGTATGTTCAATCGCTGACATGTCAACACTTGCCAGTGGTTGTTATACGACTAAAATTTTAAGAAAATATATTATATAGAGTCGATAAAATCCCCAACTTAAAAAAGTACAGTCAATGCCACTTAGTTACCAAAGCGAATATGTTGCAATGTCAAAATAAAAAATGTCCAATTTTTGAGGTGTTTATAATCAATTGTGTGTAATGTTCACGATATATCAAAATAAAGTTTCGCTGTTTATTGTTCTATTCTATATGTCTGTGTTACAGTTGATTTAAGTAAAGTTTAAAGTGCAGTCATTCTGCATAAACTATTTGTACGAGTCTGGATTGGTTATAGGCTATTATCACGTTATTTCAGTATTTTAGTTGAAGTTAATTAGAGAGGTTTAAAATATGTTTAGTCCTTAATTTTCATTGTGACACTTAGGCTTGAAAGAAAAAAATATCTACAACGCACAAGTTCCACTTGGACCACACCAGTTATTTAAAAAAAATATTAGTGATAAATTCGTTACGACAAAACTCATAACAGTTTGAAATTCAGCGATTATACAAGATCGTTCACTATCAATTTATTTATTTTTGTGCTTTTAAAATTACATCACAGAGTATAGCAGTAACCGTGAAATAACACACACACACAATCACAACAACGTCTAGATCCCAAACTAAGCATTAGCTTGTATTTTGGGTACCAAGCGAAGACACCACATACATATAACAACCAAGACCCGGTGCCAGTATTAACATTCATCATATAAATACTGACCCGACCTGGGATTCGAACCCGGGACCTCCAGCTTCGCAGGCAGAGTCGCTGCCCATTAGGCTAAGCGGCACAAATGTTTGATAGGTACATATATAGTTACTGAAATCAGCAAATGGTATAATAATAATTACTTTCTAATGATAAATTAAACAATTACTCGTGATAATTGACGGAATGTGTGGCAGCGGCTTGGATTCACTATCGTTGTATACATTGAGTAGTTTTAGCAGAGATAGCTTGATGATTGTTAACTCATGAAGCAATGAACGATGCCTTCATTTGTTATTACTGCGGTAAGGGAGTTTCTAGTGGAGATGGTAATAACAACTTAAAATTGACAACAATTGTAAGCATGTAGCTTAAAAAAATTGCAGCCTATATAAAACGCATATAAAGCTTATAAAACTTTATGTATTTTTAATGACATCTAGGCATCATTGAATAAATATTAATGTACGGCACCAAAAAATAACATTTTTTTTAGTATAAAAATGAAATCTTTTGAAGCAATCAACACTTTTACAAATGCTCGGGTTAGCTTTTTGTGTAAAGGCCGACGCAGCTGAAAAGTATAAAGTTACCATAGACAAAAAATTAAGTTTTCATTAACTTCCCTATTTTTTCAGGTATTTTTTTAAATCCATTGATGATACAAATGTATTGAATTCATTACAAAAATATGATTCACTCTGCTACTAACGTATCTACCTACCCCACGAACGCAAAAGCTTATAACTAAATATGCTTTTTTATATAAACGTTACAAATGCTTTTTTATAAGCGTGCTTTTACCACGTAAGCCACGTAAACAATGTGATGAAGTACGGAGGCTGGCGCAATCTGCTTGTCCCATTTACTCACACGCAACTCGTGTCGCATATTTCCGAAATACATCTGGTTTGTTTTGTTCGTTTATATTTTTTTAAAGACCAACTACAAGTACGACTCACTTCTCACGCAACGCCACGTATTTATGACTTAATATTGTAATTGTAAAATATTGCAATGTGCTTCCATTCATCGAAAAAAATTAGAAAAACTCACTGAAATAAAAAATAGCTGATATTAAAATGTTGCATTGGTTGACATTTTGTCCACTTATTACCATTATTAGGTAGTCAAATGATGATGATGTGATGTGAATGATGTCGTGATAGCCCAGAGCGCAACGAACCTGTCTCAAATTTATAAGGCCATGGTTCGAATCTGGGCGTGTACCAATGAGTTTTTCTAACTTAAGTACACAATATCACAGACACCGTGCTTCGGAGGGCACGTTAAGCAGTCGGTCCCGGACGCTGTCAATAGATGGCGGTCGTTACAGTTCCCAACCCGCAGTGGAGCAGCGTGGTGGACTTAAGCTCCAAGCCCCCCCTCCTCACCCTGGGGGAGGCCTAAGCCCCTGCAGTGGGGTAAAAATGGGCTGATGATGAAGGTAGTCAAATATTCATTAAACGATTTTTATGATTTCATACCTAAAACAAATAATTTTAGAACATGCACTTACTATGACTGACATGTATGTATAAGTACTATTTAATTTTTTATTCAACCGGCAATTATCACCACAAAATACAAAATCAAAATCAATCAAAATCAAAAAGTTTTTATTCAATGTAAGATGTTTACACACACTTATTGAAAGTCAAAATGAATTGATTAGGTGATTAGGTACCGGTTCCAAAACTAGAAGGAGAAGAACCGGCCAGAAACTCCTCCCTGTCTATTTTATTTAAATATATGTTTTTATTAGTTGTTTTTTTTTTTTATTAAATATATGCTTACAACTATTACAATGATGTCCATGCGTGCTTATCATTTAAATACTCACTAATACAATAGTAAGCTTTTTCACGAGTTGGACTTTAACTTGCTTTGTAAATTAATTTGAATTTAAGTTCAACATTTCTTTAGGAATTTTATTATAAAAACGACTACAATTTCCCATGAAAGAATTATTAACGTTTGAGAGTCTGAACCTGGGAATCAATAGTATATGCTTATGTCTTGTATTTAAGTTGTGGCTAACACCCACCCTAGAAAAAGCATTTAAGTTTTTATGTCCATAAATTATATTTTCATGAATGTACTGAGTACGGAGTATGACAAAGTAAGGAATAGAACTCGGAAAGAAATTAAATACGATGAATAGAATTCAATTCAAAATAAATCAGGCGTATAACATGTATATCTCGTGATAGCCCGAGTGCAACTAACCTATTTCGAGTTTACAAGGCTGTGCGGCCGTGGTTCAAATCCAGGCGTGTACCAATGAGTTTTTCTAGCTTTCAAGTACATAACTATCACTAATATCGTGCCTCGAAAGCACGTTATGCTGTCGGTCCAGGGTGCCATCAACAGATGGCATGGCAGTCGTTAAGATCCACCAACCCGCACCGTAGTTACGTGGTGGATAAAGTTACAAGCCCCCTGGGGGAGACCTAAGCCCCTCCAGTGGGGCATAATGGGCTAGTGGAATGGAATGGAATAATATCTATTATCAATTTACCTCGTTTTTCATTCACAAGATAATATTACAGTCAGTGCTATTAATATTGAAGTGCGTAGATATTTTTCACTAAAAACAAATGTATAGTTAATAATCGATAAATAGGTAATATTACATATAATACTTAAGTACCCTTTGATGATTAAAATCCTAAGCAAAGTACAGTAGGTCGCAGCGAGTCCGACGGGGCACATTATGTCGTAACGGACCCTCCGGCAGACACGTCGGATAAAAAGAGAGACCGGTTCCGTTATTTGTGCTACCGTTTTCTAGAAAATTGCATTTCCTTAGTGAAAGTCACTCTAATGACGGGGCCAATAGTTTTATTTAAAACGCTGATGAAACGCCGAGTTAAAAATAAAAAAATTTATTTTATAAATTCACTCACATTCTGATCATAAGTTTGTATTCTCGACTAAATAAAGTATGTCTATCGTGAGAATGAGCGTACTGAACCGAAAATCACGTCCATTTTCTGTATTGTTACGACATGACTGAAGAAAGGACAAACGGACAAGACGAAAGGACGGACGGACGTGTTTACAACAAACATTTATTATTACAATCATTGGTGTACCATTATTACATTAAAACTTCTTTGTCAGGATTATTAAAAATAGTTACAATTAAACAATTAAGTTGAATAGTCTTTGAAATTCTTTTATGGCTCTTCAAAATTAAGTCTCGTTTACGAAATATATCTGTTGTTTTTAACCTCTAACTCTGACATACATAGGTGCTTACTGAAAAAATTATTACACCTGTCTAATTTATCGTTATCGAGTATCGTTATCGCCTGTCGTTATCGACTGTTGTTATCGATTAAAGTTATCGACTGAAGTAATCGATTGTCGATTATCGTTATCGACTGTCGATCGAGTATCGATTCTTGCTGTCGATTAACGTTCTCGTCATCGACTGTCATTATCGGTTGTCTTTGGCAGTTGACATTATCGGTTATCGCTGTCGATTATCGTTATCGATCGTAGTATTCAGATTAAATCGAATTAATCTGTTTTGTGATTATTTCCTCGTTTATGTACGCATATTATCGAATGTCATTATCAGTTCAAAACCAAATAATTCTTAAACTGCATATGAAAACAATGTTGTCTTTTTAACTATGAGAACATCTCAAATTTGTCGAAGCTATGTGAGACGAAATTATAAATAAAGGTTAAATAATAAAGGTTATTAATTGATATACACCACGAAACCATAAAATGGCCCTAATTTCTCATTTCGATATAGACCAAAAGGAGAAAAAAGGTCGTTTTACTACTTGTCTCTAATGAATATAATTAACACGGAGATTACCTCTGAATAGGACAGGCAGCGCGCCGACACACTAAAAGACCAAATGGATAGTTGTTAAAAAGATAAGTAAGCCTAAAGCGATTAATTTGTAAGAACATCACTAAAATGGAGACCGTGTTCTTTTAACGAATAGTGATTTTTATTTATTCTCAATGGTAATAATGTTTTTGGATACAGCATCACAATTTTATTGGAGTATCTGTAGTTAAATAGTTGGCTCTTATCTTGTCTATGTATGTATACAGTATGGATACGATTATGCGTCTTTTGCAAATATTAATAATCTCCTGTTTTCTTAAACCAGTTTTTCTAAAGAAACTATAATTATTAAGTTAATGGTTTCCAAGATAGTCACCATGAAACATACACTTAAAAAGCATTAACTTATAACCCTATAACTGATATGTGTAAGCGCTCGGAGGCCGAATTCTAGCGAATTCTATTGTCAGAATTTATACAGGGTGAGGTTTTAATGACCAGCCAAATTTTAATATACTTAATGATCTTTGGTAGAAAACCGATAGCCGTCTTGTTTCCTTTTAGTATCGTTCTGTAGAAAAATATTGATATATGACTGCACAAGCCTTTCCCGAAAAAACCAATAACTCTAGTCACCATTCATGCCCGCCGCCCCATTCCGTTTCAAGACCTCGGGCCCGTACGTTTACTATAGCTTTAAGAAGGCAACCAACCGTTATAAAATAACACTGTAGATAAAATAATTTATTATAAAAATGTAACCCATATTTTTTTTTTACGCAATGAGGTCTATTGGTGATATCTAGAAAAATTTTGGCCGGTTACTAAATTCTCATCTTGTATAATTATTATATTTAAAAAATTATACTTCTTTGGGCAAGTTATAAATACGTTGGTAAGTTGTATATTCAATAAAATTAATCATATATGTATTAGTGAGACTTGTTTTATTTGGTACAAACAAATTCTATAACAAACACACGGACGATTAAAATGAACGATTTAATAGGGATTACAGACTCAATTTTCCTTTCGTATTATGGAACCTCACGTATACGACTTCATATCGCACTTGAAAAGTGTTTTTTACGTTTAACCTTCAACTATTTGTGTTAGCCATAGAGTTTGTGGGAGTCGGAGGGGATTTCTCGTGGGTTAAGAGGAGCGCGCGGGGACCTTGCGCACTGAATCTCGAACTAAAACTGGCCGTTTCACACAAGCTAGCTAGGGTATGAGTGGTTAGCCGGTAAACGCATAAGTGGGCTTCTAGTCAATTTCTACATTTACGGTGTTACCGCTTCTAACTGCACGTATTCATACAAAAACGTCGAAGCTGAAAAAGTAGAATAGAGGCCTAAAAATACAGATAAATATTTTTTGCTAACTTGTTTGTCGTGTATTTTTTCTCGCCGTTTCACTTAACTATTTTACTAGACAGCGTTATCTACTAGTGATAGGCACGATTTAGTTGAGAGTGGTCTATTGTCTTTCGTTATATAACTGTAGATCCGGTTAATTTGGCATTTACTTCCTAATGGCGGTGAGTTTTTAATCGTCCACTTGCGAAATCTATGATCTTTTAGGGTTACGCACTTTGAGAGTTAATTAGTTTTTTTTTTAATTTTATTCTATTTAACAAATGCCGATTCACCGTATGAGACTTTTAAGTGTCTGTACTTTTTTTAAATCTAGTTTTTATCTTTATTGTTTTTCGTATCAATTAACCCAAACGCGTCCCTTCGTTCAGTTTTTCAGTGCAATTTTTTTAAAGTTTTAATAATTTGTTTAGTTGTACCATTTCATTGTTAACCTACAGATGGACTAAAATTTAAAAGACTTGATTCATTACAACAATGTCAGCAATCTATCTAGAAAAACTACAGATCTCATGTTGGACATAACTATTCAATAAAAAAAAATGTACACAAAAGTAAATTACACACTCAACACATTTAATTACGTATATTGAAATTGTTTGCCCCTAAAATAATGGTTCATTTTAAGATTTTTTCGAAATTTTACAACTTAAAAAAAAATTCGCAAAGGCATCGTCACTAATCTAGACCGTAGTCTGAAAAGATATCTTATCTAGTAAAACTCATACAAATTATATTTACAGATGTCAAAAATTTCCATATATGCCCAAATTCTAAAAGTCATACTTATTTTAAAGAAAACTTTACACATAATACAATAGAAAGGGTCTTGGAATAAACCTTTGCCAATAATAAACCACCGCTTTTGAAATATTTCAATAAAAAGTGTTCAAAAAGCTACCTTTTCAAACACCTTTTTTTACTAAATTAATGCAACTTTTTCAAAATCTTTCGTTCTCAAATGTAGCTCTTCCTAAGAAAATTATTTTGAAACCAAAATCATGTCTCTAACTCTTTGACTTCCAGAGACACAGCGGATTCCTTTTTTTCTGGGTTTTCGTCCTAGCATCATTTCAAAGACATTTTCAGAGTAAAAAATGTCCAACCTAACATTTAATTGTTTCCTGGCAAATATTTTTCTTAAGAAAACATAAATTTGCTAATATCAAGTAATGAATATCCATGTCTCGTGTGTAAATACAACTTTCCTTCCTTACGCTACGTAACCCATTAAAACCTATAGAGTCGCACTTGACAGTAGGCAAATTTTTTATCTACTTGCCAGTGGGTAGGCTTGAATGACATTTATTGTTTTTATCTGTCGGTGCGTGATGGCGAATTTTATCTTGGATTCAAATTATTTCATCTATCTCGAAACGTATAGATACAGATTTGGAAAGTGGAAATGGAATGGAGATAATCGCTTAGACAAGAATCAGTGCAACGGATAACCATTTGCGGTTTAATTTGTTTATTAAGTTTACTAGAGAAATGAATATCGGAACCACAAAAATTTCAAATGTAATAAGGCAAACGAAAATTTGAACGTCGATTGTTTTTCACAGTAAATTCTAATTGTAATGTAATAACTGGTGATTGGGAAGGATCGAGCAATGAGATATGTTTGTCCTTATATCAGGAAACTTTAAAGTTGCATTAAAAGGAATAAGGTTCTGGAAAAACCTCTCAAACCATATTTTTTTTCTATTTACGAATCGCCCAGATACTTATGAAAACTAATATGACATTGGAATTGTCCCTGTGACGTCATCTGGGCGGTTGAGCTTATTGCGCTGCTTTTCACATTAAAAAAAACCAAAGCCAAACAAAATAAAAAAAAATCGAGATAAAGTCAACGCGTCAAATTAATTTGTAATTCTCTGTGAATCGATAAAAATATGACTTTATTTAGTCTAAGATTACACTTACTGAGCATCTGTCCAATTGACGTTACATAGGTATTTTGTTAACAAATATTTGGAAAATAATAACTAAGAAAATTAAAGACTTAATTGTATTTATTTTAAAGGGAAGGTATAAATTAGTCTCTATTTTCGGAAAATAATATAAAAACTATATGCAAAAAAATTTTAAATTCAAAAATTTCAAAAAATTGTTTTTAGATAACGATCGTATAAGCTTTAAGAAGATGAATGCCTTGAGTCCGGTTGAAAATATGTTTTGTAAAAAAAAAAAAATACAATCGCAGTCGCGGTCAATGAATACAATTTCTAAACATATGTATAACGGAACGCAGTCTTGGTGTACAGTAATCACTTACAAAATACTTACCGCTCGTGTTCCTTTCGAAGTAGATTCAAAATTGATGAACGTAAAACGGAACGTAGGTAGGTGCTCAGTATAATGTTTGTTTAAAATATTTTTATGAATAACAAATAAAGAATTTGATTTATTAGCCATGGTCGATGACGGTTGAGGAGAAGTTATTCGTGTCATTCTTTTTTAACTAAAAGTTATTGAATTATTAAAATTTTGATTAATGATATTTATATATAGCTTTTGAATAAAAAATCTTCGAGGGGTTTCTGTTAACAATAATGTATTAGGTAAATATATCGAACCATTATTTATTAATAGATGTCTTAGATGACGAATGTTATTCCTGTCTTGATAGCCCGAACGCAGCGAACGTGTTTCAAATCTTTAAGGTCGTGTACTATTTTATTTATTATTGAACCCGACAATTATCGCTACTAAATACTCTACGAAAACAGTAAGGAATAGAACTAGGAAAAAAATAAAATGCGACGAATAAAATTCAATTAAAAATAATTCAGGAGTAACGTGTGTGTTATGTCGTGATAGCCCGAGCGCAACGAAGCTATTTCGAGTTTACAAGACCGTGCGGCCGTGGTTCGAATCCGGGCGTGTAACAATGAGTTTTTTTTTTGACTTAAATACATTAACTATCACTGACTCCGTGCCTCGGAGAGCACGTTAAGCACTCGATCCCGGATACTGTCAATATATGGCGGTCTTTACAATCCGCCAACCCGCATTGGAGTAGCGTGGTGGATTTAAGCTTCAAGCTCCCTCATGTTGAGGGGAGGTCTAAGCCCCTACAGTGGGGTATAAAAAGGACTGATGGAATGGAATTCCTGAATATCTTATGAATATCTATGCATATATTTTATGTTCGGAAACATTGTTTACACTTACCAAATAGTAACAATTAAGGGGAGCGGTTAATTTTGTTCGTGGGTATAGTTTATTTTTTTGAGATAGACTCTTGACAAAAATGGCCTAAAACTGACCACTTTGACCGCTTTCCAATTCTTTATTTTTGAAAAATTAAAAATATATTTATTTTATGTCGTGATGGCCGAGAGCGCAACGAACCTGTCTCAAATTCATAAGGTCCCATAGGGCCATGGTTCGAATCCGGGCGTGTACCAATGAGTTTTTCTGATTTAACAATATCACTGACACCGTGCTTCGGAGGGCACGTTAAGCAGTCGGTCCCGGACGCTGTCAATAGATGGCGGTCGTTACAGTTCCCAACCCGCAGTGGAGCAGCGTGGTGGACTTAAGCTCCAAGCCCCCCTCCTCATCCTGGGGAAGGCCTATGCCTCTGCAGTGGGGTAAAAAATGGGCTGCTGATGATGATAAAAATATATTTATACTCTATACCAGGTTTCTTTTTACATTTCTATCAGATTTTTATAGGTATCTAAATGTCGGATTCCAAAACGAAATCTTTAAAAACAAAATAATTATTATATATGTTCCAAAAAAAAAATGAAAATTAATTTTGCGCGCACGCGAAATTATTTTTTCACATTTTCACCTCAATTCAAGGTGTTATCGGATGATTTTCGCAGCCAGTATCTTTGTAAATGTTTAGGTATTGCGTAGCGAAATTTGGACCTTTAATAAAGACAAAACAAGTGTTTCATCGGAATAAATTCGAAATGCCGTTAAACGCGTGTTAAATATTTAAATCAAATGGTAACCAGTCAAAATAATTTGATTCAAATAGACTTGTCCAAGTAGATACTTTTAAATCGTCATGATTTCCAGTTATAGTTTCTTTTTTATCTTTTAAGTTATTACCGGTTCATAATGTAGTTTCTAATGAAAAGAACCGACAAAAAGCTCCGCAGTTACTTTTTTCAAAATCTTACAAGTTTAACAATAAGTGTATACAAACAGCGAAATTTTAACACTGCGATAAATTAAGGGGAAATACTTGAAGCAATAGAAAGCCAAAACATATCAACTCCTTAGGTTGACGTTCAGACATGTCCATGATATAACACGCAAAAAAAAAAATTTCAAAAATTTGCTAATCTATCCAAAGTAAACCAAATTTATTCGTTTCTATAAAATTGTAAGGAAAAAAAATGGAAGCCTTTTCAAATTCATTACAAGCTTTGGGTAAGGTTTTTGAAAAAAATTTATGTCCCTAAAAAGGAATATCGTCATTATATGTCAAGGAATCACTTTATAATAACAAGTTTTTAGTCGACAACCACTACGTAATGTAATTGGCAGCTGAGACAGGTTACCACGCGATACTTTTGGTTTCCAATTAGAACGTGATTTATGCACACCCGACCACTTCTAACTTATACTTATACAGATAGGGCTGAATTAATATAACGTGTTTAAAATCAGTAAAATAAACAATCCAAAGTAACTGAAAATAACGCTATAAAAATAGTGATACCTAATATATGCGTTTATGACATTTAATACTATAGTGGAGTTACAATCAAACTTTATGGCGGATCCGAACGTAGGCGCAAGTCCCGTCGCAGTAACCAGTTGTAGGTGTAGCGGGGCGCAGTGTAGCGAGGGGCAAATATGACTGTACCTGCGCAAGCACGCTTATAGCGTTGTATTCCGATCCGCCATAAAGTTTGACGCGATCTGTGGGTATATAAACAATTACTATACACGAATAAAGCAGAAAATCAACTTATTATAGCAACACTATGACTTCATTTTCAGACACAGCTTCTTCTTATTTATGAACCTGTCCTGATGAATCCAAAAACTGTTTTGTAAAATAAAGTTTTCAGTTAAGTTAAGAATATAATTTTATCTAAAATTATTTACTTTTTTGTAAAAGCGTATGAAATTAATACCAAAATTTTAGTAACTTTTTACCAATTTTTTCATCTCTATTATAAAAATTGTAATATATTAATAATATTACTTCTTGCAGCCGACTCGATAGATATCCCTGCGGGAGAAATCTTAAAGTCCACACGATTATATGAATAAAATGACGACCCAAGAAGGTGTGGATGGATTGCGTGAGGAAGGATATGTGTGTGAAAGGTGTGAGTACTGAGATGACGACTGACAGAGATGAATGGAAGAAGAACACATGTTGTGCCGACCCCACTTAGAGTGGGATAAGGGCAGGAGGATGATGATGGTGATTATATGAATAAATAATAATAATGAGAAAATATTTTTATCTCATTTAATAGCATATACTATGCTTGAAAACCTTGTTTGAACTAGAGGTCGTGTTACCGCGACGAGTTGAGTACCTCCCCACGCGCTTGTGAAATTCGGAATAGTAGAGACGCAGTAACCCATTTCATATTTAAGTTGAAAGATACCTACGCAAAGAAAATCTGAAAGAGATTTTCAATGTCACAAATAAATTAATAGGCTAAGAATGCATGTCACATACAGATGAGATTCTGTAGAAAAACATATAGTTACCTACAATTAATTGTTTTAAAAGTTATTGTGTAGTATTTATAGGAATTTCTGCTTGATTTAAGTAAAAATTGAAATATTTTTTTCAATATGAAAATAATACAGTTACAATAGAGTAAATTAATTTGACAGCAGCGTCTGGCGTTTTTAATGGAGTCATAAATGACACTTCACAGTATAGACAATTTTGGTGGTGAAGAGCGGCGCGCGGGGACTATATACACTAACACTCGCCATCTTACACCAGCTAGCTATAATATGAGTGGTTAAACTGTGCAGGGGCTTAGGCCACCCATAGTGTGTGCGGGGGGGGGGTTGGAGCTTAAATCCACCATGCTACTCCACTGCGGGTTGGGGATTGTAACGACCGCCATCTATTGACAGCGCCCGGGACCGACTGCTTAACGTGCTCTCCGAGGCACGGAGTCAGTACTTAAGTCAGAAAAACTCATAGGTACACGCCCGGATTCGAACCATGGCCCTATAGTCTTATATAAATTTGAGACAGGTTCGTTGCGCTCTGGGCTATCACGACACTTTACCTAGTTATTGTAAAAATAGTAAGAAAGAAATAGTATGATAAAGCTATTGAAATAGATTCAATTAACCTAAAGGTATTACACGTGTAAAGCCATTGCAGATGTATTGTAAATAGTTGTAAAGTGCTATAGTTTGTAACACCCCGTAGACTTAATATCCTCGTGTCTAGACTTTCTAAAAGTCGACAATTGGTCCAGTTTATCACTGAAAGCACTGATCGTATCGGCGTCGGTTATTAACGGGTGATTTAGTGTGTTCCGACGTCCTACTATATACCTACAGATGTAGGACAACAATCGATACTGTAGGTAAGATATCTTCTATTTTAAGGTTTTATTTCTGTCTACGAATATGAAATAATTATTATTAAAATTGTCAAACTTGTCAGTCAAGTACTATAATGGTATTTCCCTCATGAAACCAAAGCCGTTTTAACGTTCACTACACGCTAAAATTATGGCGGCAGTATTAGGCAGTAGCCTTTGTTGAGTATAGCGAGCATAAAATAGTTTCCATTTTTCTATTCTATCAGCCCTTTTTATATCGCACTGCAGGGGCTTAGGCCTCCCCTCAAGATGAGGGAGCTTGGAGCTTAAATCGGTTTGTTCCTTTAAGGACAGATTCTGTTTAGGACAGATTCACTTTAAGACAGATTTTGTACGGGCAAGAGAAAAAGTTACGATTTGTTCCGTTAAGGACAGAAACATTTTTAACCAACGTCCTCTAAATACGCGTTTACGAATAAGAAATTTATTTATAAGCTATTATTATTATTATTATTAAATTATGGAAAACTCCTTTCAATTTCTGCTGACATGGTACTATGCTCATGCTATGCAGAATTTTGTTACCTATGCGTATTCATAGCGCGTTGGTTGGCAGTTGCTGAATATTTCATTAATAGATAAAAAAGTACCTAGTGAAAACAGGGTAATTACGCCCTTCTTCCTGTTGGACAAAATTAATTTCAATCCAGTGTGTCATACTGAGCAGTAGAACGATTTGGATTTTTGTTCATATTGTTCTACCGTAAAGCAAACTTCCTATTTGTAAACACGTATTCATGGGGCGTTGGTTAAAAACGTTTTCGTCCTTAACGGAACAAATCGAAACTTTTTCTCATGCCTGTACAAAATCTATCTTAAAGGGAAACTGTCCTAAACATAATCTGTCCTTAAAGGAACAAACCCTTAAATATAACCATATTTCTGAGTCAGAAAAAACTCATCGGTACACGCCCAGATTCGAACAACGGCCACATGGCCTTATAGATTTGAAACAGTAACTACAACCATATCACGACACATAAAATAGTAACTACAACCTTCTTGTAATAATTCAAAAAAGGATAATAACATTGAGTGTAATAAATGGTCGCTCCAATTATACCGCGTTAATTTGACACCGGCCGCTAATTGACAGACCAGCGAAGTGCGCAATTATTAGAGCACAGTGTGAATTTAACAACTGTCTCGATTCGAACCTAATCGACACAGACAGACGGAGTCGTGTTACACGTATTTAAAAGAAAATTGCATAAGTCGGTTACAAACATAGCGGGTAGAGCTTTCGCGGTGCAATAAATACAATATTGAAATTGTACTAATTATGATTCTGAATCTGATTCGCTTAGACATAATTACTTTACAAATTTAATTACTTTTAATATACGTAATACAGGAAATAATAATAATAATATATGGGACTTCCC
This sequence comes from Luffia ferchaultella, assembly GCA_949709985.1. Lineage (NCBI taxonomy): Eukaryota > Metazoa > Arthropoda > Insecta > Lepidoptera > Psychidae > Luffia > Luffia ferchaultella. Next base: position 18,276,665 of record OX453249.1, read on the forward strand.
ACACAGCGCCATCTAGTCCCAAAGTAAGCAAGTATTATGCTTGTGTTATGGGTTACTAGACAACTGATATACATACTTAAATATTCTTTATAATATATACATATATAAATATTTTTGCGAAGACACCACACACATATAACAACCAAGACCCGGTACCAGTATCAATATTCATCATATTAATACTGACCCGACCTGGGATTCGAACCCAGGACCTCCAGCTTCCCTTATAAACTCTTAATTTGTTAAACTGGCTGATTATTAAATAAATAAATAAATATTTATTTCAGACTAGGGTCCATAGTTAGTGAATTACAAAGATCTTAAAGATAAAGTAAACACACAATGAAATAAAATTATATATCACAGAATAAAATAAAACAAAATTGTCTAATATTATCAACAATAATAATAATATATGGGACATCCCACACAGTGCCATCTAGTCTCGAAGTAAGCAAGTATTATGCTTGTATTATGGGTAATGTTGTTGTCTATCGACATGTACGATCGGCAAGAATCGAGGAAGTGTGAAACTTGCTAGTTTTATCAGGTCAGGTTCCCCTGTTTACCCTTAAAAAGGTAACAAACACTGTATTTTCTCAGGGTGCAAACTCTACCAAATGTCGTCAAAATCGGTTCAGTGGATTAGCTGTAAAAACTTAATAGACAGACAGAGACACTTTCGCATTTATTATACTAAAGTATTTATGGATTATGCAATTATAACTAGAGTATGTATTTAAAAATGTTGGATTGATAAATGGAACGTCAATAAAATACACAAAATTTGGATTCATCATAACTTATGGTGATTGCTAAGAAAAATAATTATTTAATTGATCTTATGAAGTATCTACATTCCCCCAGTGTACCAATCATTTTTTTATTTTATTAGATTATTTTTAGATTTTTATAGAAACTTAAAAACAAATAACGGCGATAGAGATCTCAGTTTTATAGAAGTAATCGATCTAGACGCGCTGGATTAATAAATCTACTAAGAGAAAATACAGTTGCAGTATCCGTATAGATTATTTGTATTTTATTGTATGGCGTAAATAACAAAATAATATATAAGATCTGCCAATTGTGACAATCCAAATAGTGTAAGCCTCAGTTTTTATAAAATTTTTTGGTCTTAACAGCAATTATTGTGTGTAATAAAGTGCCAAGGATTATGATAACATGCAACCTGTGCGTGCAATACAAACTTTTAATCAATAACAAAGAATGCATACGAATATTAAGTATCTAGGAAGTACCGAAAAAAACAATGTTTAGTTACGTTATTGTTGTTGTTGTTGTTGTACGTATTGTTGTTTGTTGATTTTTTTAGTTACGTTTCATTTTGCAGTTTTGCAAGTTTGCAGATTTTTTTCATCATCATCATCATCAGCCCGTGTCTCTCCACTGCAGGATATAGGCCTCTCTCAAGGCTCGCCTCCACACACGGTCCTCCGCCTTTCGCATCCAACTACCCCCGGTATGGTGCTTCAGGTCATCTGTCCACCTGGCCGGGGGGCGTCCAACGTTTCGCTTTCCGGTACGTGGCCTCCATTCGAGAACTCGGCTACCCCATCGGTTATCCGTTCTACGGTAAAATCTACTGATGCTTAAATATTCTTTATAATATATAACACGTATAGGTACTAAATCTTTCACACTTAGACACTTTAGATATGTAGATACTTAATACTATTGTCGATTTAAGTCAACATTGTTTTCAATCCGGTTTTTATGAAATCGAGTTTTCATGAGATGTTAACTTTTTGAAGTCTTCAGAAACTATTTTCATCATTTTCAGCGAGACGTCTGTACCTATGCGTGTCACGGTCATTAGTTCTAAACTATACCTCTATTATAGGTACCTACTAGACAACTGATATACATACGTATATAGATATTTTACACCTAGTTACGGAATAAATAGACATATTCATGCACATAAATATTTGTCCCGGGCGGGAATTGAACCAGCGATCTTTGAGTTCGGCGCTTTCAATCACTGGATCAAACGGTCAGTCATATGAATGTAAACCCTCTATAACTTTTGAATGGATTATTATATCGATTCCCTAAAAATTTTACTATATCTGTTGTGTAGTACCCATAATACAAGCTTTGCTTAGTTTGGGACTGGATAACGCTGTGTGGGATTTCCAAGGTATTATTATTATATAGTATAGTTATTTAATAATAATAATAATAACACACACAATCACAACAACGTTTAGGTCCCAAACTAAGCATTAGCTTGTATTTTGGGTACCAAGCGAAGACACCACATACATATAACAACCAAGACCCGGTGCCAGTATTGATATTCATCATATAAATACTGATCCGACCTGTGATTCGAACCCGGGACCTCCAGCTTCGCAGGCAGGGTCGCTGCCCACAGGCTAACGGTCGTCAAACGTTTAAACAGGAAGTAAAAGATATATTTTAGAATTCAGTAGGCGAAGTTTTACCACTTATTGGCAAGGTTTTTCATAGTCAAAACTAATATGTGGTTAAAGTTGAAAGTTGTAGAAAGTAGCCAATAAATCGCTGGTAATTCTGTAATATTTCTGTAAAGGGTTTTCGTATAAGCACAAAGGTAACCGCTGATACAGTTGTCTACTTACGTAACTGACATTTGCGTGGCTTCGGGCATTGTCGTGCGTTACCTGCCTAGTGTTGAACCCTTCCATAAAAATAGAGTGATTTATTGAGTAATTCGTTTCTGTTACGATATTATTTTGAAATGGCGCACAGTGGTGCAGCCCCATGCAAAAAATAAGTAATGTGAATAATAAACCAAATATGTCTTTCAGACAATGGAATACCCGACATGGAAACCGCAAACCGAAACAAATAGAGAATAGCGAGAAACTGAAGTTTAAATCTGGTTAAGGAAACAATTTTATTAAGTTTACAGTTGAACTATCAGTGCAATGGAAAAGTTTTTAAAAATAACATTAGTTGCCCTTAAATAAAGTAACGCGATGGGATATTTTGTTTGTTTATTATTACATTATTTATTTTTCGGCCATTTCTATGGGGCACTACTTTTTGGCGGCAATTGGTGGTGCCGTTTTTGCAAACGTAGCTGTATAAGAACTCGTTTTTGGCCTGGGAACAGATATTGTCGATTCTTTGTACTTGAGTGCACTTGACAGGCATATTTTCATCTCTATTGTTATGCACTAGTTAGCGGACTATAGAAGAACGCATGAAAGTAATTTTTATTGCAATGGATGCAATTGACTTCCCCCCTCCCAACTTTGGATAAAACAAATTCTACAAGATAAAACCACCCGAAAATTGCCCTTCCCAAACAAAATCCTGTATCTACGCTTGCCACACTTTACACGCATGGACATACATAAAGTCGCTATACCATGTTTTCCTGTTTTTGTTACCGCAGTCTTACGACTTTTTCTATTTCAACTCATGAGTTCGTTGCATTACTATTCCATCTCACATTTCTTTATTCGTCACTTGTTTCTAATTTTTATGCGTTTTAGTTTATGGTAACTTACTTGTGTAACTCTTTTTTTTTCAACTATTCCAATACCCACAAAATATCCAGTCAGTATTTTAATGCGTTACGACGTAAAGAAAAGACAAACAAACAATCGAATATACAAGCAAACTTTCGTATTCATATTTTTAATTACTTAAAATAACATGGAGTATTTATATAGTAAATAAACAAATTCTACATCCGCCACATCCAATCACGTTTCTTTTTATATATCAGTTCGACATGATTCAAGTACTGAGGCAATGATTCACTGACATCTCATCACTAGCACAGTCCAGTCGATCCGTTCTGCTGGTTCGGCGTTCGAGAGATTCCCTATTACGTCAAACTGCACGAACTTGCACTCTTAAATATTTGCCTTTGTTCTTTGTAAAGCTAACTTTTCGTAAGAAAATCATATGTCAATATTTTCGATTCCTAAAATGTTGACTGACGTGGTTCCAAATAGACCTTTAAATTACTTTGCGGTGACAGAGAAAACATATCTAACCAGTTTCAAGCTCTGTATGAAATATACCGCCTCCTGGATAATCCTCATGAAATTTGTAAACCATGTATTTTTTTTTAATTTGTATCCAACATACCATACAATATATAATTGACAATTTTTACTACAATAAACTATTACTAGTATGTGTAGGAGCCAGCTTTATTGTAAATACAAACATATTAGACACATTCCTTAGTAATATATTCAACACGCAAAGTTTTATCGAATCATCATCATCAGCCCGTGTCTCTCCACTGCAGGATATAGGCCTCTCCCAAGGCTCGCCACCACACACCGTCCTCCGCCTTTCGCATCCAACTACCCCCGGTATGGTGCTTCAGGTCATCTGTCCACCTGGCCGGGAGGCGTCCAACGCTTCGCTTTCCGGTACGTGGCCTCCATTCGAGAACTCGAGTATATCAACAATAAATCATATTACACATTGTAAGCTTTTATTTAACTTCACTTGTTAGTAGGTCCCCAAATCGTAAACTTGAGCACCCGAGATTTTATTTTATTTACCTACATACGAGTACAGCTCAGGTCAAAGAAAAAAATATTCTAAGTTTTAATTCATCACTTAAAAGCATGTTTTAAAATTTTTTTTCTAATTTTAAAGTACAGTGTTTTTAAACAAAAGCTTATTTTTAAAAAGGTTTCTTTTTATTTTTATAGATACGTATCACTTATACCAAAAGCTCTTGAAATCAGCTAAGTTTCGCAGGCACACAAGTTATGACAACGAGTAGGTATCTATGTTGCTTCATTGTCTAAGACAAAGTCCAGATTAGAACGTCTTAATTGGTAAGACATTTTGCACCTATTTCTCTTCTTTTAAATCAATCTTGAAAAAAAACAATATAATTCAATTAATATTTCGATGGTAGCAGGTATTGGACAAGAATTTTATCTACTGATCAAGCAAAACTTTATTACCGGTCTAAACACGAGGCGAATGCGAGTTTGCGATAAGCACACACCCGCTATATTCGTACCGGTCACAAAGTTTCTAATCCTTTTTATGCGTAGTCGGTTTAATCTCACAGACAATAATTATATGAATGTACTCAATACAAGTCAATAATAACATGAAATACTGCTGATGCATCCGACGCTATTACCTGATGACGCATAGAAGCACTCCATATGCATCGCGTACACTCAGCTAGAGATATTTTTTTCATATTATATATTAATGCAATATTGTATTTTATTTCTAATTGCTTTTCTATTCTAACTTTGTCGTATATACTCAGTGTTGCAAATATTTGTATAAATAGTTAGCAATTAAAAAATTGACAAAAGGTAGTAAGAAAAAACTTATGGCTAAAATTATGTTAGTTGTGAAACCAGTTCAAACCCTTGATTCTACATTTAATTATACCTAATAAATAAACTCCTACATATAAACTCACAATTTTTAGCAATTTTATGTATTTCTCTCTTAATGTGCCTTTGTTAAGTTGTACTTATTTTCATTTAATAAGTACTTATTTTCACACTTCACTTTCATTTATTATTTATTTGTTAAATGCAATTTATTACATTAATTTTCTTTTGTAAAAAAATATATATATCCTACAAAACTACGTTTACAGTTTGACTGTGAGAATTTTGAGTTTTTGCTATTATTTTCCTGTGATAAACAAATTTTTACTAAAAGGTATATAATGATCTATATATTATACATTACAATCTTTTGGGTTTATTTTTGTTAAACTCCTGTCTAATAGTAATGGGCATATGGAATACTTGTAATTACTCATTTTCGGAACATCATATTATCATATTTAACGGCCAATGCTTACCTCGTGCCATGATCTTGGCTAAATGTTCGACATTTGAACTTTACTATCCGTGCCTTCTACTCTTATTTTTGTGTGTAATGTTCTCATATGGCTAAACTCAATGACTCTAAGCCGACAAATTTTGTTAACTTTAGAGGATCATTCACTTTTTTTTAAGTATGCAGATTTGTAGACATTAGAAAACTATTAACATCATTGAAAAAAAAATTAATATCGGACCATAAATAAAAAAAATACACTAGATTCAAATTTCGGTGACTAGATCCTTTGAAGCGTTAAGTACAATAGGATCCTACATACTGAAAGTCCAACGAAACTTGGCTCGAAAGATTTATTAACACATATGTATTCACATACGCAGAAGGAAAATAAAGGATATCGTTTGTTTCCCTCACGCATATGTAAATCCATAATGGTATAAGTAAATCACTAGCACCTGCTGTCGTTAGACTGCCTGCACCCCTTAAGAACGCTTTCGAGTACATAATGAGTTTTTGATAAAATTAAGCTATATAATAATAAATGCATCCCTACAAAATCATAAACAGACTGTACAAACAGCAAGTGCATCTCCCGAAGATTGGTTTCGAATCGTCGCTCATGCGTAACACAAAATGCAATCCAATTGTGACATATAGTAACCAGCTTCTGAAATCGACGTACGTAGAAAATGTCTTATGTGAGGTGATTAAAAAAACTGGATGCGTGTTGAGTGCACGCGTCCGATTTTTTTTAATCACGCCCGGGATGTTAGTCATACAACCAATAAATAAAAGCTCGTTCAGAAAGTCAAACGATAAAATAACTTACATTTATCAAGTCTAAAATAATACAAGTTTATTTATCCTTAGTTCATATCTTTTGTTATACTACGCCATGATTATGTCACCATAAAACATAGGTACTTTTGTATGAAGTTTATTTAAAGGTCCTTGACTCTTTTGAGGACCAAAAATCATTGCGAAATCAATAAACTTTTTTTGTGTCGGAAATTTAAATTTTTCGTTTTTACTTAGAGCTATTTAAGGGTAAGTAAAACTTTAAACTTTATTTTTTAAAACAAGTTTGTTTAACAAAAACATGGCGATGAAACCAGCTTAATAAATTTGTATTAAAATCAGTTCATCCATTTAAGAGTTACAAAGTCACAGACAAACATGCACTTCAAATTTATGACACCCCTCATTCTTCGTCGGGGCTTAGAAAACTACAAAAAAACTATTTCCGATTTTTCCCTATGCTTGTGCTGTGTGAAAATGCGCTAAATTTAATAATTTTAGATGAACATATTTTTAAAAATAAATGAGTCAAAATAGACGCCATATTTTTTGATTGCCATGATTCTGAAGTTTAATTTTTTTACAGTTCCACCTACCTATACGCGTTCTTGAGAAAAATGGTCTTGACAGATAGATAAACAGACAGACGGACAGACAGATGTACAACGTAGTAATCCTATAAGGGTTCTTATCATTCCCATATTTGAACGTCATTTAATCTACTCACTTTGTGGTAAGTTACAACCAGATATTAGAAAGTATTTTAAGTATAGCAAAACTCTACTATAAAATAACAATAAACTTAACGATTACATCGTTTTTTTTTGTGCCTTAAAACGTAAATATCTTGAAAGTTTAACGCACAAGTTTTCTGTAAAGGAATGGAAATAAAACTTTATATTTATAAACACTAGATTTTTATCTAGAAAATCTATCGTTTGAGATAGCTACGCGTAGTAAGGACAACTGCTGGGAGTTGGTGCTGTTTGTGAGAGTATATATTTTACAAACTTGGCTATATCGAAATACATGTAACGATACTCCATAGTTTCCATATTTTATGCGTATTTAGCATGTGGATTAGATACTTGTAGGGTTCGTATCACAATAAGAAAAAAGAAACGCTGCGGACCACTTGTAGTCTGAGATAAATACGATTTTTTTTAGAAGAAAACTCAACATCAGGCAAATTTTTTGTTAACGGTCTTTAGATTAAGTTTAAGGGAACTACATTTTTGAATCCACCAAAATCGCGTATCGGAAGGCACAAAAAAAATTTTGATCCCAAAAGTGATGCAATTTTACAGCAAATATGTTATCAGCAGTTTTGTGATGAGAATGTATTTATGTTTACCAGGTTTAAGCATCACAACGAAAATCCAAAAAAGAATTCTAACGGTAAAATAATGTTTTTGAAGAAATTTTTTCGCAGATTTTTTGGGTAATTTTTAGCAACAAGTATTGTTCTAAACCAATTTTTTTTTCGGAACCTGGTCTTGTTTTCGTATGGGTAGTTAGGTAATTTTTTTTAGATATAATTGTGTATCATTTACAAAGTAGATTCTATACTTGTACGAAAGATAATTAATAAACGTATAAAATGTAAATTAAATACTACTTACAGCATTTTTAACATATTTTTATGGAATTTTAATAGTTTTGTTTTATTTATTGTGCGGTCATACATATTGGTGGATTATTAAATAATTATATTATAAACTAACTAATCTACTTCTTGGTGAAGAAAAAATTCTGAAATAGATACATTGTTGCTATTGTAGTTGTTTATGTGTCTGTCTCGACGTAATAAAAAGTACATGTCTTTCAAAATCTAGTTGGATACTTATGTACTGATATTCTTAACTTTTCTTTCGGAGGACCAAAGAAAACCTCTTAATTGAAGTAAGAGGAAAATCCAAAAATATTTAATTTGTATTTCTATAGGGAAATCAATACCTAATAAGCATTTAATATTATCGTTTATAAATTATACAGTGTCTACTTAACTAAAGATTTACGGTAGTATAAGAGGTACCTACTCAGCATGAGAAACCAACCATGCAGTAAACAAATACCAAAAGCCTTAATTTTCGTTTGTTTAAGTAGCCTTGAGAAAATAGACCCTTGAAAGACGGATAGAAAAACATCTGGATAGTAGGTGCATTTCAACCTTTGATTGTATGTCTGGATAGACCCTCGCAATACAATGTCAACAAAAATGACAGGTCAACTTCTACATACTTGTGAGTGTGACTCAATAGACTAAATACTCTCGCTGCACCATTCTAACCATGTACAAACTGTCTCTGTGTACATGAATTATAACCGAACTGTTAGGTGATATTTTTATCAACGTTTTATTGATGTCGATTCTCTATCCAGACATTATACCGCGTGTTCGGCTGAACATATTCCAAACTTATAGAACATATAGAGTTTACCGAACTAAACTAAAAGGTTTCAAGTGAGCAGATGGTTCAAACTAACGGTTGCTGAGAAAAACATGTTTAAAGTTGAACTATGTTCAGCCGAACATCTGTATATCATATAACGCGTCCAAATTTATAGAGCGTGTTGAGCTTACGGAACTAAACCAAAAGTTTCAAACAAACTATCGGTCACCGAGACAACCATGTTCAAAGTTTCTTTTTTTTTACTTTTTTGTTTAGTTGTATGTGCTCTACACGCTGTTTGAGTTTGAACTACGTTCACCCGAACACCAGGTATAATGATAGATTTTAGCTCCACCGACAACTGCAGAAAAAAAATACATTAACAATTTATACTTACTTCAAGTTTTTTTGTCATTGGAAATGACTTTTGTCATTGGAAATGACTTTCATTTCGTTGGATTATAGGAGGTCATTGGGAGTTTTGTGAGACAGGCAGTTTGCACGAAGAGTTTTTGAGGTATCGGGATGAACGTAAGGTCAAAAGACGCAACTCGGCGAGCTCTAGAAGGTGGCAAAAGACAATTTAAACAAAGTTCAAAAACAATGAAATTATCGGCAAAAAACGAAAAAAATCGCAATTTTTTTCCCCGATTTTCATTTTGGGAGCCCGATATCTCGAGAACTAGGTCCGAATAAGAAAAAAATAAAAAAAAACGGCTCGGGGTAATTAGACGGGGGATCGATTGAGACTAAATTTGTTAGAATCGGACAACCGGATGTAGTGGTTAAGGGTGCCCTTAGTTGGAAGTCGGATATGCGTCGGTGTTACATTTCGTACTAATTTATTCGATCGAAATGTCTTACAGAATGTTATATTTCGAAGTGCGAATTATATATTTTGACATGTTGCGAAAAAAATTTATTTAGAAAAATATTATCCAAAACATGTTTACTTTATTCCGTTAGGTTCATTTCCAATGTCGTAAGAAGTTCGTGCGAAAGCAGGAGATCCGTTGATTTTTTTTTTTAATCTGGGCCCTCCTCTTCCTTATTTTGGCGAAAAGTTTGAACTGGATTGTAATAGGTATTCCAAATTTGTTTAAAGGTTTGGTTCGTTTCTCCTTTTTCGCGCGCGGCCGAGGAATCACAAATAAAAAACTCAAGTGAATTCGGGCCTTAATAAGGGAATGTGACGGTTTTGGCGATACCTCTCCAGGTACAAGGTTGCTTGCTCCCTTCGGTTTGGACAAGAAATGTGTTTGGCCGTATTTCGTGTTACTCGATAAAACTGGCAACACTAATGATCAATTAACTAAATTTCGATAATGGGACGGAAAGTTAATGCTGCAGTCTTCAGAAGTAAAACATTTTTGGGAGGTTCTTGTACTGGTTCGGATGATTTCGGACATATTTTGGTCTCTGTAAAAGTTAAGTAATTAATTAAAGTCGTCCATGCCAAAGATGTCATCTTTTACAAATGTATGAAACTACTTGAAAAATAATATTATAGCGCATCGAAAAGAAATAACAATATTTTATATGTATTGTACAAAAAATAATCGATTTTTTTCCAATTTTGCAATTTATTTTGTTGCTTTAAATCCATATAATGTATCTAAGTAAAACATTTTCTGTATTGAACTGTCTTTTTCTGTATTGAAATTACACCTATAGTGCGGTATCTAGTTATATGCGTATGTATTTAAACTAAATCAGTTCATTTTACATATTTTGTATACTATAGCGCCGTATAGATATAAAAGTATCTAAATATCATAAAAATAAATGATCTGAAAAAAATTCAGCTTGTAGGGAAAAAATTTTCCTCGACAATTTCAATTACCTTTATGTAGTATGGTATAAATTGACAATAATCGACGGGTTATTGATGCTCATGTATCGACATAAGTCATTATCTGACATTAAGGCGCGACCTTGGGCCAAGGTTTATGCAGGCCATCCGTTAACCCTTCAATAGGTACTTATTATAATTTTTTTTAAATAAATACTAAATTTTTAAGTAAAATAAATAATAAATATTATTATTCAAAATTAATATTTTGCTGTTTCCATGCTCGGTTTTCTGTGGATTTATATAGTAAATTGTGTAAAAACTTTTAACTACATTCAGACAATTACTGATTGTTTTCTTTTTCTGGTTGTACCATATGTACCTGGTTAGTTTTGACTAATAAAAGTCGATATTCTAAAAAAACAATTGAATTTATTTTTATAATTTTTTTTTCATGTTTTCATATTATTTAATCTGAATAAATTTGCAACATTTTTGAAATTTTATTACAAAAAACGCCAAAATGCTGCACAAGCCGCAAATAACATGTATGCTGTTTATAACCTCAAGGCGGTATCAGTGCGGTAACAAACGTATGCATGCCACTAAGGTACCAATATGTGGACACTAAATACATACTTCTATACAAATTTATATATTCTCATCATAAGTCTAAAATTAGAAATATGTAAAGAAAAACACTTCTAAACGGGAAATCTTATTTAAAACACACTGAACTTTAAAACTATAAAGACCAGCGTTTAGCTCGAAACTACATTAAAAGATGAAATATGTTTTTATAAAACTTGAAGTGTCAAACGTCATAAATAATAATAATACATGGGACTTCTCACAGAGCGCCATCTAGTCCCAAAGTAAGCAAGCTTGTGTTATGGGTTACTAGACAACTGATATACATACTTAAATACTCTTTATGATATATACATAAATAAATATTAATAAATATAAATAGATATTACTTTAATCTTTTTAAATAAAGTCTTAAGCTTTTAACGCTACAAATCGTCTGTTGTATGAATTTACAGGTAAAGTATATTATTTATTTAAATATATTATTTTTATGAATAATCAAATATTTTTAACTTAAAAATATCTAGGTACTTAATTGAAAAAAAAAACTCTTCCAACAACATGATATGAAAATTTAAAACACATAATTCGGAATATGTGTAAACATTTTGAATCGAATAAGTTATGACTTCATCTGAGAATATTTTTACGTTGACTTAGAACTATGTCTTTCATTTTAATTTTGTACTTTCCAGGGTATTTCTTAAGAATATTTTTTGATATGAAAATTGACAATTGCTGTGACAGATTTTGCTTCCTTACAATCAAATAGAGTTTGAATAAGAAAACTTTTTCTTAATTGAAAAGATGATTCTGTTCTAAGTGACTGCGCTTGATATTATACCTACCATTAATCGAGCACGCGTTCACTGAAGGGTTGACCATAATCACATCGCGAACTTTAGCCGGTCGCGTGGCGCCGTTCGGTCAAAACAACAATTTTGCCGTCCATACATTAAATTTATCGGTCCAGAATCGTCGTTGGGGCGTGCATAATATCGGCTTCAACTATTTTATGTTACTTTCTGGAGACCAGCCTCGGAGCTGTAATTTTAATGTGTTTACGTAGATGCGCGTGCTTTGTGCTTTAGATCACTGAAAATGCAAGTTGACTTCATTGTAACGCCATGTACCTACTCCTACCATACTAAGAAGCGATATTTTAATATTAACGGGGTACGCTTTTCATACGAAAAAGAGGGTTCGACCCGTGCCTAATTCTCGTTGTATTTCTGTAGCAATATTTACAGTAAATATATGTAATGATATGGAAAATAAAATGAAGAAAGGTTTAGTAAGAGGAGTAAGAATAAGGAGCGAAAGAATACGAACATTAGCTCACGCAGACGATGTAGTGATTCTGGCTGAGAGTAAAGAATCAATGGAAAAATTGTTGCAAATAATGAAGAAATACACTGAAAAGAAAAAAAATTAGTTAAACGCAGAGAAGTCAAAGATGATGACATTTAAGAAGGGAAGAAAAAAAAAGCGAAGAACGTATGGCAATGGGGAAAAGAGAAGATAGAAAAGGTGGAAGAGTCCAAGTATTTAGGATTGGTAATAAAGAGAAACGGAAAAATGGACACACAAGTTAATGAATAATGTAGGAAAGCAAAGAGAGTATTAACACAGGTATGGGGAATCAGAGAAAATAGTTTCAAAGATGATTTTGAGAGGAGGATATTGCTTTTTGACTATTTGGTAGCAGAAATGATGACGTACGAAGTAGAGATAGAGTTTTAAGGAATGAAAGGAAATAGACGAATAGAATAGAGAAGTGAACTTTGGGACTAGATAGATGGATGCCAGATTATCTAGTTTATGTAGAAATAGAAAGGAAAAGAATGCGAGTGAAGGCAAGAAGGAGAGTTACAAGATTTGAAGACAAAATTAAATATAGAAGGAAAAGGTTATTGGAGTTATGTTTGGAAGAAAAGGTACGAAAAGTGGTCGGAAAAAATTGAATGATAGAGAAAGGTTCTATAGATAAAACGGCTATAGTGGAGAAGGGGTAAGGAGGAGAAGACTGAAAGATGGAAACATTTTAAAAATGATAGTGAGAAAAGAAGTGGAGAGGCAGGGGCAGTGGGAATGTAATAGGATTTTGGAGACAAGATATAATAGACGATATAAAGAGTTAAAAATTTCCAAGAGGCCAACGTACCTGAGAAAAAGGAGGGAACGTGGAAGTCAAAAAATTATTGCTAGATTAAGGTCTGAGAATCTGGAAGAGACGAACAAGTACTGGATGGCAGAAGAGGAAAGATGGTGTAAAGTATGCGGGGGGGGGGGGGCGAGATTTGGAGCACGTGCAGGGTGGGAGAATGAAAGGAAAATAAGAGAATTACTGCAGGAAAGTGGGAAGGGAGGAGCAGTGGATTGGGTGCGGAGATTGAAAAAATAAGAAAGAAAAAAAGGAATAGTAAATAAGTAGGGGAGGGTAGAAATGTAAAGAAGAAAATTAAATGTAGACAAACTCATTCTTTCGGGTTCGGCAGAAAACGGCGATGGTCATGTCTGTTCGTGGCAGGCCATTAGCATGCTGAGGTGATCCCGTTTGCCATTAAATTTAAAATTAGGAAACAATGTAACAAACTTTTATCTATTTTTTGGCAATAAACGATTTTATTGTATTATTATTATTATATACTTGTGACCACCTCGGAAATATGGGTATACTCCCGAAGTGGTCTTCAATGCATGTAAACGAACATAGAACCTCCTTCTTTTTAAAGTCGGTTAAAAAGATGCGAATGTGGCAGGTTAGTTTAGCGGACGCTTGATAGTCGGTGAGATTTTTCGTTTTATGAGTAAAATCTTGACTCGCTGTGACGGTTTGTAATCATTATATAGTTTGCCCGAAAAAACTGACCGACAGAGCAGATCTGCCACCCTTCGCGTCGCGCACATACCTAAGGCGCGGTACAGCGGTTTCGGTCAAACGTTGCCAAATATTTTTCATGAGTTAAAGAATACTGCATAAACCATCGAGATGTGAGACTCCTGGAACCATGACACCGTGGGCGATGGCCCACGTCGCCCACGCCGTAAGCTGCTACTGATCATAAAAATAACGGCTGCGCACGAGTTCCATCAGTAGCGATAGGATATTAATAGCCAGCCAGCGCTCTGAGGTAGGACACAGCGGGACACCCCGACCGAATCGAAAGGGCTGTTTGGTTACCGGAATCGATTATTATTGGTGTCATAGTTAAAACGCATGATAGGACAATTTATAAAACGTCTTGGCATTGACGTAATAATAATAAACTAAAATATATACATACATGTATCAGAATTAGTAATGTCAGAGAGAGATATCAAGGTAGGTACTATCACAAACAAAGCACTCTCTCAGTAGCAGACAATTTCGTGTTCCAACGAATACATGTTTTTGGACCTCTGGACGCAGTCGTTATCTAATAAATGACCCTTGCAGTCATCGAGGTAGATTCTCAAACTTCGCAGATTTCATTACGTTATACAGCATTTATAGACGATCGAGAATAATATAATATACGGACATCCCACACAGCGCCATCTAATCCCAAAGTAAGCAGGTATTATGCTTGTATTATGGTGTACTAGACAACTGATATACATACTTAAATATTCTCTTTTTTATAATACATATTTATGTGTATATTGTTCACTATTTCAAATATTCGCAGAATTGAAATTAAAAAACATTAAAAGTAGGTACTCCAAGTAGGATGCATATATGTAATACATACAAATAAATCTTATACAATTTTATAATACATATATAGATACTTTTACACCCAGACACGGAACAAATAGACATGTTCATGCACACAAATGTTTGTCCCGGGCGGGAATCGAACCCGCGACCCTTGGCTCCTCAGTTAGAGTCTCTAACCACTCGGCCAACCGGTCAGCCTTATCACATTTGTTTCAAAATTACACAGCACACGTTAAAGAGTTATCATATATATATTTCTAAGTATACCATAATACGTGTATATTATTGATAGAATAATTCGATCGAAATCATCTTATTTACATTGTGTTTATGTTAATAGGACAAGTTTTGGGCCCACTATAAAATATTTCATCTAATTCTCTAATGCTATCCATAGCTTAGAGATGTTAAATTTTCAAAACCTGTTAACAATTTCGACTTGCACTGAATTATTAAATATAAATTCAAATGTTTGTTTGTGGTGATTTGAATTTTGTGTCTAAATAGCGGTGTGATTTATATTAATTAAGTGATATTGGGACATATGTAATTTTTGTTGATAATGCCATTTTAAATACCACAGCAACACGATTTCCTAAAGTAGACATTTTGTGGAATTCATCATCACGTTACGCTACCACTACATGCGTCTTTAGTACGATTCGATCCGTGTGTAATTGTGAACACGTAATATATTTTAATAATTAATATCACGTCTAGACTAAGTGCACGTTACATCGTTAGTCGAATTCAAAGGAGTTCTTAAAGTCAATTTTGTCCCGTTACGACTATTAACCTAGATAGACATTGTAATTGGGTTGATGTTTTTAAACGAAACTATGTCATGACATTTATGATATGTAATATTTTTACGTGCAAAAAGAATGATTAATTGTTGTGTTGCAAAATTATAACTAACTAGCGCTCGTACCCGGCTCCGCCCGGGTGGACTACAGAAACGTTCCTGTTCCCATTCCCTCCACCTCCATTCCTCCTTTCCATCCACTTACTCTCCCCTGCCCCCTAACCCACCTCTCCCGTATCAACCCTCCTTCTATAATTCCGAAAAAGTCATTTTTTTACTATACTTATCTATTACATCACATTGGTGCAACGCATTTTTAACAAATCGCCAGTGCCTTGAAAACTCGCAAAACGGACACAACCGTCAATGACGTCTGCCCTCACCCGTCTGCTCTGCTCGCGTTCGGGTCGCGCACTAAGCGATGAACGAGTTCTTCCTCCACCTCGCCCCGGAAAGCTAGTTTAAGCCTATGCTAATCGCTGACAGTGTAGCTTTCTATAGGTGGAAGAAATTTTAAAATCAATACAACTGTGTAGTCCACGCAGGCGAAGGAACGTGCAGAAATCTAGCAATAAATATAATCTATGTTACTCAGGGTGAATGTAGCTTTCTAATGCTGAAAGAATTTTTTTTATCGGCACAGTAGTTTTTGAGTTTATTCATTACAAACATACACACACACAAAAATACAAATCTTTCCTCTTTATGATATTAGTGTAGATTAGTTAGAACCCCACCTATTCCAAAGTAGATTACGTGCATGACAAACGTGTAACAATTTATGCCTGGAAATTGAAGAATTTTGTATTGTAAATTTAAAACTATATAATCAAAGCAGTAATACCCATAAAATTCGCTACAAGCTTGCTACGTTATGTACCAACAATACTACATCACACCAGCAGCAAGCTGATTCCGAATTGATGTTAAGGTATCTATCGCGTGGTGGTGAAAAGTTTTTTTTTAATGTTGTTAAAATTCGAATTTAAAAACGTTTATTTTAGGCCAAAGCGAGTGATATATTTCTGCCTGTAGATGTACAGAAAAAAATATTTTTTGTTAAGAAAATTAGCTTTCCATTTGACATAATATAGTTTTAAATACATTACGCATATTATAGCGATTCAGAATCACTCCGCAGGATCACACGGCAAACAGAAACGTACCTTAAATTTTAATACTTATGGACCCTTATTGCGTTGAGCTGAACTCTGTCGTGAGCGTGGCCTAAATATATAGCTCTTTCATCCGTAGCAATTTTTTGAGAGCGAAACATACTGACAAAAAAGAGTGAAACAACGGAAATAAATATGACGACTGGACGTGTGATTATATGAAGGAAAATCGGTGTTACCAAACCAAAAAAAAGGCTTTCAGCTCTTGTAAAATTCTGATAAGTGTATTCAGAATAGCACCTCCAAGTGAGTTTTGTAAGTTTTTATTTAATCTACATAAAATTATCTATTACGACCGCTTAGCCTAGTGGATAGCGATCCTGCCTACGAAGCTGGAGATTCCGGGTTGGAATCCCAGGTCGGGTCAGTATTTATATGATGAATATTAATACTGGTACCCGGTCTTGGTTGTTATATGTATGTGGTGTCTTCGCTTGGTACCCAAAACACAAGCTAATGCTTAGTTTGGGGCCTAGACGTTGTTGTGATATATACGTTAATATTATTATTATTTTCTATGTTATGCTAGAGTTAGAATTATGATTATCGTGAGCTTTCAATATTTAAGAGACTTTGAATTACATTGTTTAAATTGTGTGGCTTTTGTAACAGTGTGCTTGATAGTCAAACTGAAATCAGTGTGACCGATTGTCAGTTGATTTGGGCCGATTGCCCTTTTGAGTAGTCATGTATATAGAATATAGCCTTAACCATATTTGCGACACAAATCTTGTAACAATTCTGTGTATCAGTTTTGTACCTCGATTTAGTTAGGAGTGTATTATGACTAATTCTTGTACGTGCGTCTACGATCTTAATGGGGACGAATAGACTAAACAGGTCGAATCCTAGACCACCTGACTGGAGCGAGTGGTATATGCAATTGTTTGGACACAGCTCCTATATAAGTTTTGCATAGATGTAGATATTCCGATGAAATTATAAATATAGTAAATTTTGCTTTACTTTGGCCACACCGAAATAAACGGTAATCCAGTGTTTTGGACTGATAATAAACCCTTTTTGTTACGTGAATATTGGCCATTTAGAATCACCATGATGTTTATGCAAGTAATTATATTTATTGTAGTCGGTAAGTAGAGTTCCAACAGGTTCCAACGAGGTCGCGTCTCTCTTGCACCAAAATTTATTTGAATAGTCATATTATGGGTTGTTCCATAAGGGAGGCATATATTTTGGGCTCTCCTGCTAGTAAGTATCACCTTGACCGAGTGACAGTGGCCTGCTTTTACTGAATACCAATTGAACCTACAGACTTAGCAATAATAATCAATACATTCACGATTTTCTGCGTTCGGTTTCAAAATTTATTTATTTTTTTGTCTTTTGCACTTAATATTATGCACCCGAAAAATACGCAGCCGAATTGGCAGTTGCTTTAAAACTCGAATCACAAATGGACCTCGCTTCGTACCGCTACCGATTTGTATCGAACGCCTCCAGCGAAAGTTCCGCGAATCCGTACATACCGTGTCCCAAAATTGATGGGCCTGTCGGTAAAAACCGAAAATCGAACCCGAGCACGCGAGCTGCGCACACGCAACACGATCTTTTCCTCGGCCCTCAAATATCTTCCTCTAAGTGAAATAAATAGTCCACGAAATATGTTAACGGTACTTTTTAGGTGTTAACCCTCGAATCGCGACGAGTTTTATAATTAAAAAAAAAACATAAAATTTTAGTATTTACAGCCATGCTCGTATATTAATAATTATTTGTACAGTATAATATTATATTTTGTTAAAATAAAACTGTTTTTAATGGGTTTTATGAATCGTTTCGGAAATTGTGACTATTGTGACAGAAAAAAATAAACAAATATTTGCAATATGTTTCTAATATAGGAAACATTTTAATAATAATAATAACACACACACACAATCACAACAACGTCTAGGTCCCAAACTAAGCATTAGCTTGTATTTTGGGTACCAAGCGAAGACACCACATACATATAACAACCAAGACCCGGTGCCAGTATTAATATTCATCATATAAATACTGACCCGACCTGGGATTCGAACCCGGGACCTCCAGCTTCGCAGGCAGGGTCGCTACCCACTAGGCTAAGCGGTCGTCGTAATAAAGTAATAATAAGGAATTTTATGTTAATATAAATAAGGAATACTTATTAATACGTAATGAAATCAACTTTCATCGATGTGTAACATATAAAAATTAATTTTTAAATTCCAAAAAAAAATTGGGTTTCAGAAAATCAATTTTCAGGCTATCTGACTTTTAGTGCTTTTAATCCGGACGTTGGTGTTACAAAAAATATAACAAATAATAATACAATAGATATAATAGATAATACTATTAAAATAAATTTTCTATGGTAACTTTTTTTTTATATAATTACAATTTAATTTGTGTAAAGCATTAACCTTTAAGTAGCCCTGAAATATTTGGTACGAAACAATATATGTTTGTTTTTTTTTTCTGTAACCACTTTTTCCGTAAATGTTTAAATGAGTTCAATAGAGGGGAGAGTAATGCTAGTCGTTTAGTTCGAGAACCAAAGTTATCACATTCGAGCCACAGGATGAGGCAAAGAAACGGGCGGGACACGCGTATGGCCCACGCGATTGGTTACCTTGATTATTGTGTTGTGTCTAAGCTTTTGTGTATTACCCGTCACAAATAGTTACATACTATTGAATGAAACGTAGGTATAGTTCGCCTGAAACATTATGGCGGATCCGAATACAACGCTATAAGCGTGCTCACGCAGGTACAATCATTCATCCTTCGCTCCACTGCATCCCGTTACACCTAAAACTGGTTACTGCGACGCGATTTGTGCCTATATTCACTTACGTTCGCCATAAAGTTTGATTGGAACTATACCGATAATAATTTTGAAATAAATAAGTTGACAAAAGTCGGCTTAGAGTCGTAAAGTTCAAAAAGCGTGGACCTTCTAGTCTGCTACATTCAAACTTCAGTGGTATGAGGTGAGTATATAGACATTTAATTTTCGCATTCCGAGGGTTAAATTGTCAACAAACTATATATGGGCACTTGGTACATTTATTTAACTGTTATTGTAATAAGAATTAAATTGCAGCGTCTATCAATAGTATCGTCTGTAAAAAATGCATTCATAAAGAGTATATCTTTTACACGTGTATAGAATAAAGTCTTGTGCAATAAGCTTAATGTTGGTTGCAAAGCTCACGATTATACGTCTATACGCAATAGAAGTTTTGTGCTAAAGAGCTTGTAGCGTGTCAATCAGTTTTTGATACTGCACCGGTAAATTCACATTGATAGCTTGCCAATCGAAATAATGTTACAAGAAATTGTTTAAATTAGAATAGACAGTCTGGTACAGTCTTGTACATAAATGTATTTTTAAAAATTGTTTAAAAAATGTATATTATTTTATAGTTATCTATAAATCCACCGACACGCACTAGAGCAGCGTGGTTGATTAAGCTCCAAGCCCCCTCGTCCTGAGAGGAGGCCTAAGCTCCTGCAGTGGGGCATTAATGTGCTGATAGTATGGAATGGTATAGTTATTTATTACATCCACTATGCAGACAACTTTTACTCTAAGAATAAATAACGTAGAAACTAAAGAAATATAAAATTTAGACAATCAAGTTTAATTACTAAACTGTCACTTTAAACCGAAAACGGGAAAGTCACTCATTAAAATAAAGATTTTATTGAAAAGCTCTTCATGAAAGTTTTCATCTTTAAACGAACTTGTGGAATTTACTTTAAATAATGTATAAAAATATCATTAACACAAAATCATTTCAGTCACGAACTTCTGAATACCCGGACGTAGCATCGCTAACTAGCGACGCACATTTAGTAAGTCAGCTGGCTATGTACGCACGCGGCGGCTGCCACTGCAGCGCTTCATTGGTTGTTCAGTTACGGTGTCTGTGAACTAACTACGGATGTGCTACCGTTGCCCCCCTAGTAAGCCAGTTGGCTATGTACGCACGCGGCGGCTGCCACTGCAGCGCTGTATTGGTTGTTCAGTTACGGTGTCTGTGAACTAACTACGGATGTGCTACCGTTGCCCCCTAGTAAGCCAGTTGGCTATGTACGCACGCGGCGGCTGCCACTGCAGCGCTGTATTGGTTGTTCAGTTACGGTGTCTGTGAACTAACTACGGATGTGCTACCGTTGCCCCCTAGTAAGCCAGTTGGCTATGTACGCACGCGGCGGCTGCCACTGCAGCGCTGTATTGGTTGTTAAGTTACGGTGTCTGTGAACTAACTACGGATGTGCTACCGTTGCCCCCTAGTAAGCCAGTTGGCTATGTACGCACGCGGCGGCTGCCACTGCAGCGCTGTATTGGTTGTTCAGTTACGGTGTCTGTGAACTAACTACGGATGTGCTACCGTTGCCCCCTAGTAAGCCAGTTGGCTATGTACGCACGCGGCGGCTGCCACTGCAGCGCTTCATTGGTTGTTCAGTTACGGTGTCAATGAACTAACTACGGATGTGCTACCGTTGCCCCCTAGTAAGCCAGTTGGCTATGTACGCACGCGGCGGCTGCCACTGCAGCGCTGTATTGGTTGTTCAGTTACGGTGTCTGTGAACTAACTACGGATGTGCTACCGTTGCCCCCTAGTAAGCCAGTTGGCTATGTATGCACGCGGCGGCTGCCACTGCAGCGCTGTATTGGTTGTTAAGTTACGGTGTCTGTGAACTAACTACGGATGTGCTACCGTTGCCCCCCTAGTAAGCCAGTTGGCTATGTACGCACGCGGCGGCTGCCACTGCAGCGCTGTATTGGTTGTTCAGTTACGGTGTCTGTGAACTAACTACGGATGTGCTACCGTTGCCCCCTAGTAAGCCAGTTGGCTATGTACGCACGCGGCGGCTGCCACTGCAGCGCTGTATTGGTTGTTAAGTTACGGTGTCTGTGAACTAACTACGGATGTGCTACCGTTGCCCCCTAGTAAGCCAGTTGGCTATGTACGCACGCGGCGGCTGCCACTGCAGCGCTGTATTGGTTGTTAAGTTACGGTGTCTGTGAACTAACTACGGATGTGCTACCGTTGCCCCCTAGTAAGCCAGTTGGCTATGTACGCACGCGGCGGCTGCCACTGCAGCGCTTCATTGGTTGTTCAGTTACGGTGTCAATGAACTAACTACGGATGTGCTACCGTTGCCCCCTAGTAAGCCAGTTGGCTATGTACGCACGCGGCGGCTGCCACTGCAGCGCTGTATTGGTTGTTCAGTTACGGTGTCTGTGAACTAACTACGGATGTGCTACCGTTGCCCCCTAGTAAGCCAGTTGGCTATGTATGCACGCGGCGGCTGCCACTGCAGCGCTGTATTGGTTGTTAAGTTACGGTGTCTGTGAACTAACTACGGATGTGCTACCGTTGCCCCCTAGTAAGCCAGTTGGCTATGTACGCACGCGGCGGCTGCCACTGCAGCGCTTCATTGGTTGTTCAGTTACGGTGTCAATGAACTAACTACGGATGTGCTACCGTTGCCCCCTAGTAAGCCAGTTGGCTATGTACGCACGCGGCGGCTGCCACTGCAGCGCTGTATTGGTTGTTCAGTTACGGTGTCTGTGAACTAACTACGGATGTGCTACCGTTGCCCCCTAGTAAGCCAGTTGGCTATGTATGCACGCGGCGGCTGCCACTGCAGCGCTGTATTGGTTGTTAAGTTACGGTGTCTGTGAACTAACTACGGATGTGCTACCGTTGCCCCCCTAGTAAGCCAGTTGGCTATGTACGCACGCGGCGGCTGCCACTGCAGCGCTGTATTGGTTGTTCAGTTACGGTGTCTGTGAACTAACTACGGATGTGCTACCGTTGCCCCCTAGTAAGCCAGTTGGCTATGTACGCACGCGGCGGCTGCCACTGCAGCGCTGTATTGGTTGTTAAGTTACGGTGTCTGTGAACTAACTACGGATGTGCTACCGTTGCCCCCTAGTAAGCCAGTTGGCTATGTACGCACGCGGCGGCTGCCACTGCAGCGCTGTATTGGTTGTTAAGTTACGGTGTCTGTGAACTAACTACGGATGTGCTACCGTTGCCCCCTAGTAAGCCAGTTGGCTATGTACGCACGCGGCGGCTGCCACTGCAGCGCTTCATTGGTTGTTCAGTTACGGTGTCAATGAACTAACTACGGATGTGCTACCGTTGCCCCCTAGTAAGCCAGTTGGCTATGTACGCACGCGGCGGCTGCCACTGCAGCGCTGTATTGGTTGTTCAGTTACGGTGTCTGTGAACTAACTACGGATGTGCTACCGTTGCCCCCTAGTAAGCCAGTTGGCTATGTATGCACGCGGCGGCTGCCACTGCAGCGCTGTATTGGTTGTTAAGTTACGGTGTCTGTGAACTAACTACAGATGTGCTACCGTTGCCCCCTAGTAAGCCAGTTGGCTATGTACGCACGCGGCGGCTGCCACTGCAGCGCTGTATTGGTTGTTCAGTTACGGTGTCTGTGAACTAACTACGGATGTGCTACCGTTGCCCCCTAGTAAGCCAGTTGGCTATGTACGCACGCGGCGGCTGCCACTGCAGCGCTGTATTGGTTGTTCAGTTACGGTGTCTGTGAACTAACTACGGATGTGCTACCGTTGCCCCCTAGTAAGCCAGTTGGCTATGTACGCACGCGGCGGCTGCCACTGCAGCGCTGTATTGGTTGTTCAGTTACGGTGTCTGTGAACTAACTACGTATGTACCGTTGCCCCCTAGTAAGCCAGTTGGCTATGTACGCACGCGGCGGCTGCCACTGCAGCGCTTCATTGGTTGTTCAGTTACGGTGTCAATGAACTAACTACGGATGTGCTACCGTTGCCCCCTAGTAAGCCAGTTGGCTATGTACGCACGCGGCGGCTGCCACTGCAGCGCTGTATTGGTTGTTCAGTTACGGTGTCTGTGAACTAACTACGGATGTGCTACCGTTGCCCCCTAGTAAGCCAGTTGGCTATGTACGCACGCGGCGGCTGCCACTGCAGCGCTGTATTGGTTGTTAAGTTACGGTGTCTGTGAACTAACTACGGATGTGCTACCGTTGCCCCCTAGTAAGCCAGTTGGCTATGTACGCACGCGGCGGCTGCCACTGCAGCGCTTCATTGGTTGTTCAGTTACGGTGTCTGTGAACTAACTACGGATGTGCTACCGTTGCCCCCTAGTAAGCCAGTTGGCTATGTACGCACGCGGCGGCTGCCACTGCAGCGCTGTATTGGTTGTTCAGTTACGGTGTCTGTGAACTAACTACGGATGTGCTACCGTTGCCCCCTAGTAAGCCAGTTGGCTATGTACGCACGCGGCGGCTGCCACTGCAGCGCTGTATTGGTTGTTAAGTTACGGTGTCTGTGAACTAACTACGGATGTGCTACCGTTGCCCCCTAGTAAGCCAGTTGGCTATGTACGCACGCGGCGGCTGCCACTGCAGCGCTTCATTGGTTGTTCAGTTACGGTGTCAATGAACTAACTACGGATGTGCTACCGTTGCCCCCTAGTAAGCCAGTTGGCTATGTACGCACGCGGCGGCTGCCACTGCAGCGCTTCATTGGTTGTTCAGTTATGGTGTCTGTGAACTAACTACGGATGTGCTACCGTTGCCCCCTAGTAAGCCAGTTGGCTATGTACGCACGCGGCGGCTGCCACTGCAGCGCTGTATTGGTTGTTCAGTTACGGTGTCTGT
This sequence comes from Luffia ferchaultella, assembly GCA_949709985.1. Lineage (NCBI taxonomy): Eukaryota > Metazoa > Arthropoda > Insecta > Lepidoptera > Psychidae > Luffia > Luffia ferchaultella. The sequence goes on from OX453249.1 coordinate 18,301,392, forward strand.
GAACTAACTACGGATGTGCTACCGTTGCCCCCTAGTAAGCCAGTTGGCTATGTACGCACGCGGCGGCTGCCACTGCAGCTCTGTATTGGTTGTTAAGTTACGGTGTCTGTGAACTAACTACGGATGTACAGTTGCCCCCTAGTAAGCCAGTTGGCTATGTACGCACGCGGCGGCTGCCACTGCAGCGCTTCATTGGTTGTTCAGTTACGGTGTCTGTGAACTAACTACGGATGTGCTACCGTTGCCCCCTAGTAAGCCAGTTGGCTATGTACGCACGCGGCGGCTGCCACTGCAGCGCTGTATTGGTTGTTCAGTTACGGTGTCCGTGAACTAACTACGGATGTGCTACCGTTGCCCCCTAGTAAGCCAGTTGGCTATGTACGCACGCGGCGGCTGCCACTGCAGCGCTTCATTGGTTGTTCAGTTACGGTGTCTGTGAACTAACTACGGATGTGCTACCGTTGCCCCCTAGTAAGCCAGTTGGCTATGTACGCACGCGGCGGCTGCCACTGCAGCGCTGTATTGGTTGTTCAGTTACGGTGTCTGTGAACTAACTACGGATGTGCTACCGTTGCCCCCTAGTAAGCCAGTTGGCTATGTACGCACGCGGCGGCTGCCACTGCAGCGCTGTATTGGTTGTTAAGTTACGGTGTCTGTGAACTAACTACGGATGTGCTACCGTTGCCCCCTAGTAAGCCAGTTGGCTATGTACGCACGCGGCGGCTGCCACTGCAGCGCTTCATTGGTTGTTCAGTTACGGTGTCTGTGAACTAACTACGGATGTGCTACCGTTGCCCCCTAGTAAGCCAGTTGGCTATGTACGCACGCGGCGGCTGCCACTGCAGCGCTTCATTGGTTGTTCAGTTACGGTGTCAATGAACTAACTACGGATGTGCTACCGTTGCCCCCTAGTAAGCCAGTTGGCTATGTACGCACGCGGCGGTTGCCACTGCAGCGCTTCATTGGTTGTTCAGTTATGGTGTCTGTGAACTAACTACGGATGTGCTACCGTTGCCCCCTAGTAAGCCAGTTGGCTATGTACTCACGCGGCGGCTGCCACTGCAGCGCTGTATTGGTTGTTCAGTTACGGTGTCTGTAAACTAACTACGGATGTGCTACCGTTGCCCCCTAGTAAGCCAGTTGGCTATGTATGCACGCGGCGGCTGCCACTGCAGCGCTGTATTGGTTGTTCAGTTACGGTGTCTGTGAACTAACTACGGATGTGCTACCGTTGCCCCCCTAGTAAGCCAGTTGGCTATGTACGCACGCGGCGGCTGCCACTGCAGCGCTTCATTGGTTGTTCAGTTGCGGTGTCTGTGAACTAACTACGGATGTGCTACCGTTGCCCCCTAGTAAGCCAGTTGGCTATGTACGCACGCGGCGGCTGCCACTGCAGCGCTTCATTGGTTGTTCAGTTACGGTGTCTGTGAACTAACTACGGATGTGCTACCGTTGCCCCCTAGTAAGCCAGTTGGCTATGTACGCACGCGGCGGCTGCCACTGCAGCGCTGCATTGGTTGTTCAGTTACGGTGTCTGTGAACTAACTACGGATGTGCTACCGTTGCCCCCTAGTAAGCCAGTTGGCTATGTACGCACGCGGCGGCTGCCACTGCAGCGCTGTATTGGTTGTTCAGTTACGGTGTCTGTGAACTAACTACGGATGTGCTACCGTTGCCCCCTAGTAAGCCAGTTGGCTATGTACGCACGCGGCGGCTGCCACTGCAGCGCTGTATTGGTTGTTAAGTTACGGTGTCTGTGAACTAACTACGGATGTGCTACCGTTGCCCCCTAGTAAGCCAGTTGGCTATGTACGCACGCGGCGGCTGCCACTGCAGCGCTGTATTGGTTGTTAAGTTACGGTGTCTGTGAACTAACTACGGATGTGCTACCGTTGCCCCCTAGTAAGCCAGTTGGCTATGTACGCACGCGGCGGCTGCCACTGCAGCGCTTCATTGGTTGTTCAGTTACGGTGTCAATGAACTAACTACGGATGTGCTACCGTTGCCCCCTAGTAAGCCAGTTGGCTATGTACGCACGCGGCGGCTGCCACTGCAGCGCTGTATTGGTTGTTCAGTTACGGTGTCTGTGAACTAACTACGGATGTGCTACCGTTGCCCCCTAGTAAGCCAGTTGGCTATGTATGCACGCGGCGGCTGCCACTGCAGCGCTGTATTGGTTGTTCAGTTACGGTGTCTGTGAACTAACTACGGATGTGCTACCGTTGCCCCCCTAGTAAGCCAGTTGGCTATGTACGCACGCGGCGGCTGCCACTGCAGCGCTGTATTGGTTGTTCAGTTACGGTGTCTGTGAACTAACTACGGATGTGCTACCGTTGCCCCCTAGTAAGCCAGTTGGCTATGTACGCACGTGGCGGCTGCCACTGCAGCGCTGTATTGGTTGTTCAGTTACGGTGTCTGTGAACTAACTACGGATGTGCTACCGTTGCCCCCTAGTAAGCCAGTTGGCTATGTACGCACGCGGCGGCTGCCACTGCAGCGCTGTATTGGTTGTTCAGTTACGGTGTCTGTGAACTAACTACGTATGTACCGTTGCCCCCTAGTAAGCCAGTTGGCTATGTACGCACGCGGCGGCTGCCACTGCAGCGCTGTATTGGTTGTTCAGTTACGGTGTCTGTGAACTAACTACGGATGTGCTACCGTTGCCCCCTAGTAAGCCAGTTGGCTATGTACGCACGCGGCGGCTGCCACTGCAGCGCTGTATTGGTTGTTAAGTTACGGTGTCTGTGAACTAACTACGGATGTGCTACCGTTGCCCCCTAGTAAGCCAGTTGGCTATGTACGCACGCGGCGGCTGCCACTGCAGCGCTTCATTGGTTGTTCAGTTACGGTGTCTGTGAACTAACTACGGATGTGCTACCGTTGCCCCCTAGTAAGCCAGTTGGCTATGTACGCACGCGGCGGCTGCCACTGCAGCGCTGTATTGGTTGTTCAGTTACGGTGTCTGTGAACTAACTACGGATGTGCTACCGTTGCCCCCTAGTAAGCCAGTTGGCTATGTACGCACGCGGCGGCTGCCACTGCAGCGCTGTATTGGTTGTTAAGTTACGGTGTCTGTGAACTAACTACGGATGTGCTACCGTTGCCCCCTAGTAAGCCAGTTGGCTATGTACGCACGCGGCGGCTGCCACTGCAGCGCTTCATTGGTTGTTCAGTTACGGTGTCAATGAACTAACTACGGATGTGCTACCGTTGCCCCCTAGTAAGCCAGTTGGCTATGTACGCACGCGGCGGCTGCCACTGCAGCGCTTCATTGGTTGTTCAGTTATGGTGTCTGTGAACTAACTACGGATGTGCTACCGTTGCCCCCTAGTAAGCCAGTTGGCTATGTACGCACGCGGCGGCTGCCACTGCAGCGCTGTATTGGTTGTTCAGTTACGGTGTCTGTGAACTAACTACGGATGTGCTACCGTTGCCCCCTAGTAAGCCAGTTGGCTATGTACGCACGCGGCGGCTGCCACTGCAGCGCTGTATTGGTTGTTAAGTTACGGTGTCTGTGAACTAACTACGGATGTACAGTTGCCCCCTAGTAAGCCAGTTGGCTATGTACGCACGCGGCGGCTGCCACTGCAGCGCTTCATTGGTTGTTCAGTTACGGTGTCTGTGAACTAACTACGGATGTGCTACCGTTGCCCCCTAGTAAGCCAGTTGGCTATGTACGCACGCGGCGGCTGCCACTGCAGCGCTGTATTGGTTGTTCAGTTACGGTGTCTGTGAACTAACTACGGATGTGCTACCGTTGCCCCCTAGTAAGCCAGTTGGCTATGTACGCACGCGGCGGCTGCCACTGCAGCGCTGTATTGGTTGTTAAGTTACGGTGTCTGTGAACTAACTACGGATGTGCTACCGTTGCCCCCTAGTAAGCCAGTTGGCTATGTACGCACGCGGCGGCTGCCACTGCAGCGCTTCATTGGTTGTTCAGTTACGGTGTCTGTGAACTAACTACGGATGTGCTACCGTTGCCCCCTAGTAAGCCAGTTGGCTATGTACGCACGCGGCGGCTGCCACTGCAGCGCTGTATTGGTTGTTAAGTTACGGTGTCTGTGAACTAACTACGGATGTGCTACCGTTGCCCCCTAGTAAGCCAGTTGGCTATGTACGCACGCGGCGGCTGCCACTGCAGCGCTTCATTGGTTGTTCAGTTACGGTGTCAATGAACTAACTACGGATGTGCTACCGTTGCCCCCTAGTAAGCCAGTTGGCTATGTACGCACGCGGCGGCTGCCACTGCAGCGCTGTATTGGTTGTTAAGTTACGGTGTCTGTGAACTAACTACGGATGTGCTACCGTTGCCCCCTAGTAAGCCAGTTGGCTATGTACGCACGCGGCGGCTGCCACTGCAGCGCTGTATTGGTTGTTAAGTTACGGTGTCTGTGAACTAACTACGGATGTGCTACCGTTGCCCCCTAGTAAGCCAGTTGGCTATGTACGCACGCGGCGGCTGCCACTGCAGCGCTTCATTGGTTGTTCAGTTACGGTGTCAATGAACTAACTACGGATGTGCTACCGTTGCCCCCTAGTAAGCCAGTTGGCTATGTACGCACGCGGCGGCTGCCACTGCAGCGCTGTATTGGTTGTTCAGTTACGGTGTCTGTGAACTAACTACGGATGTGCTACCGTTGCCCCCTAGTAAGCCAGTTGGCTATGTATGCACGCGACGGCTGCCACTGCAGCGCTGTATTGGTTGTTAAGTTACGGTGTCTGTGAACTAACTACGGATGTGCTACCGTTGCCCCCCTAGTAAGCCAGTTGGCTATGTACGCACGCGGCGGCTGCCACTGCAGCGCTGTATTGGTTGTTCAGTTACGGTGTCTGTGAACTAACTACGGATGTGCTACCGTTGCCCCCTAGTAAGCCAGTTGGCTATGTACGCACGCGGCGGCTGCCACTGCAGCGCTGTATTGGTTGTTCAGTTACGGTGTCTGTGAACTAACTACGGATGTGCTACCGTTGCCCCCTAGTAAGCCAGTTGGCTATGTACGCACGCGGCGGCTGCCACTGCAGCGCTGTATTGGTTGTTCAGTTACGGTGTCTGTGAACTAACTACGTATGTACCGTTGCCCCCTAGTAAGCCAGTTGGCTATGTACGCACGCGGCGGCTGCCACTGCAGCGCTTCATTAGTTGTTCAGTTACGGTGTCTGTGAACTAACTACGGATGTGCTACCGTTGCCCCCTAGTAAGCCAGTTGGCTATGTACGCACGCGGCGGCTGCCACTGCAGCGCTTCATTGGTTGTTCAGTTACGGTGTCTGTGAACTAACTACGGATGTGCTACCGTTGCCCCCTAGTAAGCCAGTTGGCTATGTACGCACGCGGCGGCTGCCACTGCAGCACTGTATTGGTTGTTCAGTTACGGTGTCTGTGAACTAACTACGGATGTGCTACCGTTGCCCCCTAGTAAGCCAGTTGGCTATGTACGCACGCGGCGGCTGCCACTGCAGCGCTGTATTGGTTGTTCAGTTACGGTGTCTGTGAACTAACTACGGATGTGCTACCGTTGCCCCCTAGTAAGCCAGTTGGCTATGTACGCACGCGGCGGCTGCCACTGCAGCGCTGTATTGGTTGTTAAGTTACGGTGTCTGTGAACTAACTACGGATGTGCTACCGTTGCCCCCTAGTAAGCCAGTTGGCTATGTACGCACGCGGCGGCTGCCACTGCAGCGCTTCATTGGTTGTTCAGTTACGGTGTCTGTGAACTAACTACGGATGTGCTACCGTTGCCCCCTAGTAAGCCAGTTGGCTATGTACGCACGCGGCGGCTGCCACTGCAGCGCTGTATTGGTTGTTCAGTTACGGTGTCTGTGAACTAACTACGGATGTACCGTTGCCCCCTAGTAAGCCAGTTGGCTATGTACGCACGCGGCGGCTGCCACTGCAGCGCTTCATTGGTTGTTCAGTTACGGTGTCTGTGAACTAACTACGGATGTGCTACCGTTGCCCCCTAGTAAGCCAGTTGGCTATGTACGCACGCGGCGGCTGCCACTGCAGCGCTGTATTGGTTGTTCAGTTACGGTGTCTGTGAACTAACTACGGATGTGCTACCGTTGCCCCCTAGTAAGCCAGTTGGCTATGTACGCACGCGGCGGCTGCCACTGCAGCGCTGTATTGGTTGTTAAGTTACGGTGTCTGTGAACTAACTACGGATGTGCTACCGTTGCCCCCTAGTAAGCCAGTTGGCTATGTACGCACGCGGCGGCTGCCACTGCAGCGCTTCATTGGTTGTTCAGTTACGGTGTCTGTGAACTAACTACGGATGTGCTACCGTTGCCCCCTAGTAAGCCAGTTGGCTATGTACGCACGCGGCGGCTGCCACTGCAGCGCTGTATTGGTTGTTAAGTTACGGTGTCTGTGAACTAACTACGGATGTGCTACCGTTGCCCCCTAGTAAGCCAGTTGGCTATGTACGCACGCGGCGGCTGCCACTGCAGCGCTTCATTGGTTGTTCAGTTACGGTGTCAATGAACTAACTACGGATGTGCTACCGTTGCCCCCTAGTAAGCCAGTTGGCTATGTACGCACGCGGCGGCTGCCACTGCAGCGCTTCATTGGTTGTTCAGTTATGGTGTCTGTGAACTAACTACGGATGTGCTACCGTTGCCCCCTAGTAAGCCAGTTGGCTATGTACGCACGCGGCGGCTGCCACTGCAGCGCTGTATTGGTTGTTCAGTTACGGTGTCTGTGAACTAACTACGGATGTGCTACCGTTGCCCCCTAGTAAGCCAGTTGGCTATGTACGCACGCGGCGGCTGCCACTGCAGCGCTGTATTGGTTGTTCAGTTACGGTGTCTGTGAACTAACTACGGATGTGCTACCGTTGCCCCCCTAGTAAGCCAGTTGGCTATGTACGCACGCGGCGGCTGCCACTGCAGCGCTTCATTGGTTGTTCAGTTGCGGTGTCTGTGAACTAACTACGGATGTGCTACCGTTGCCCCCTAGTAAGCCAGTTGGCTATGTACGCACGCGGCGGCTGCCACTGCAGCGCTTCATTGGTTGTTCAGTTACGGTGTCTGTGAACTAACTACAGATGTGCTACCGTTGCCCCCTAGTAAGCCAGTTGGCTATGTACGCACGCGGCGGCTGCCACTGCAGCGCTTCATTGGTTGTTCAGTTACGGTGTCTGTGAACTAACTACGGATGTGCTACCGTTGCCCCCTAGTAAGCCAGTTGGCTATGTACGCACGCGGCGGCTGCCACTGCAGCGCTGCATTGGTTGTTCAGTTACGGTGTCTGTGAACTAACTACGGATGTGCTACCGTTGCCCCCTAGTAAGCCAGTTGGCTATGTACGCACGCGGCGGTTGCCACTGCAGCGCTGTATTGGTTGTTCAGTTACGGTGTCTGTGAACTAACTACGGATGTGCTACCGTTGCCCCCTAGTAAGCCAGTTGGCTATGTACGCACGCGGCGGCTGCCACTGCAGCGCTGTATTGGTTGTTAAGTTACGGTGTCTGTGAACTAACTACGGATGTGCTACCGTTGCCCCCTAGTAAGCCAGTTGGCTATGTACGCACGCGGCGGCTGCCACTGCAGCGCTTCATTGGTTGTTCAGTTACGGTGTCTGTGAACTAACTACGGATGTGCTACCGTTGCCCCCTAGTAAGCCAGTTGGCTATGTACGCACGCGGCGGCTGCCACTGCAGCGCTGTATTGGTTGTTCAGTTACGGTGTCTGTGAACTAACTACGGATGTGCTACCGTTGCCCCCTAGTAAGCCAGTTGGGTATGTACGCACGCGGCGGCTGCCACTGCAGCGCTTCGTTGGTTGTTCAGTTACGGTGTCTGTGAACTAACTACGGATGTGCTACCGTTGCCCCCTAGTAAGCCAGTTGGCTATGTACGCACGCGGCGGCTGCCACTGCAGCGCTTCATTGGTTGTTCAGTTACGGTGTCTGTGAACTAACTACGGATGTGCTACCGTTGCCCCCTAGTAAGCCAGTTGGCTATGTACGCACGCGGCGGCTGCCACTGCAGCGCTGTATTGGTTGTTAAGTTACGGTGTCTGTGAACTAACTACGGATGTGCTACCGTTGCCCCCTAGTAAGCCAGTTGGCTATGTACGCACGCGGCGGCTGCCACTGCAGCGCTGTATTGGTTGTTAAGTTACGGTGTCTGTGAACTAACTACGGATGTGCTACCGTTGCCCCCTAGTAAGCCAGTTGGCTATGTACGCACGCGGCGGCTGCCACTGCAGCGCTTCATTGGTTGTTCAGTTACGGTGTCAATGAACTAACTACGGATGTGCTACCGTTGCCCCCTAGTAAGCCAGTTGGCTATGTACGCACGCGGCGGCTGCCACTGCAGCGCTTCATTGGTTGTTCAGTTATGGTGTCTGTGAACTAACTACGGATGTGCTACCGTTGCCCCCTAGTAAGCCAGTTGGCTATGTACGCACGCGGCGGCTGCCACTGCAGCGCTGTATTGGTTGTTCAGTTACGGTGTCTGTGAACTAACTACGGATGTGCTACCGTTGCCCCCTAGTAAGCCAGTTGGCTATGTATGCACGCGGCGGCTGCCACTGCAGCGCTGTATTGGTTGTTAAGTTACGGTGTCTGTGAACTAACTACGGATGTGCTACCGTTGCCCCCCTAGTAAGCCAGTTGGCTATGTACGCACGCGGCGGCTGCCACTGCAGCGCTTCATTGGTTGTTCAGTTGCGGTGTCTGTGAACTAACTACGGATGTGCTACCGTTGCCCCCTAGTAAGCCAGTTGGCTATGTACGCACGCGGCGGCTGCCACTGCAGCGCTTCATTGGTTGTTCAGTTACGGTGTCTGTGAACTAACTACGGATGTGCTACCGTTGCCCCCTAGTAAGCCAGTTGGCTATGTACGCACGCGGCGGCTGCCACTGCAGCGCTTCATTGGTTGTTCAGTTACGGTGTCTGTGAACTAACTACGGATGTCTGCCACTGCAGCGCTGCATTGGTTGTTCAGTTACGGTGTCTGTGAACTAACTACGGATGTGCTACCGTTGCCCCCTAGTAAGCCAGTTGGCTATGTACGCACGCGGCGGCTGCCACTGCAGCGCTTCATTGGTTGTTCAGTTACGGTGTCTGTGAACTAACTACGGATGTGCTACCGTTGCCCCCTAGTAAGCCAGTTGGCTATGTACGCACGCGGCGGCTGCCACTGCAGCGCTGCATTGGTTGTTCAGTTACGGTGTCTGTGAACTAACTACGGATGTGCTACCGTTGCCCCCTAGTAAGCCAGTTGGCTATGTACGCACTGGTGAACTTGAACACACTAATCCTTACGCGTTCAGGGTTTCATTAGTAGCTTAATGACAGGGAGTATAGACTTTTTATTACGTTGTGTTTACAGTATAACATATTTCACTTCAATTAAATAGTATTTTCACAATTAAACAGTATTTTCACTTAGTAACATACTATGTTTTAAATTTATAAATTTACATAAATACGACAAGAAAATACAATTAAAATTTATGTGTATGACTGTAATATTTAGACACGTGCAAAACTTCATGCTCGTAGCGAATAACATGTCTGTAAATTAAGAACCTTGAAAACGTTGCTTAGTTGGTCTTTGACTAATTTTCGCTGTAAAGGAATGTTTAGTGAATCAATATTTATAAGCGTTCAATACTGATTTGAATCACTGTTTACATAATTTTCGGAATCTCGCAGTTCGTAAACGGAAATGGTGGAATTTCTGAAACACGTCATTATAAAAAAGTTTGTCTATTTGAAATTATTTTATCCGTATTTATTTACATCGTGTCGTGGTAGCCCAGAGCGCAACGAACCTGTCTCAAATTTATAAGGCCCCATAGGGCCATGGTTCGAATCCAGGCGTGTACCAATGAGTTTTTCTGACTTAAGTACACAATATCACTGACACCGTGCTTCGGAGGGCACGTTAAGCAGTCGGTCCCGAACGCTGTCAATAGATGGCGGTCGTTACAGTTCCCAACCCGCAGTGGAGCAGCGTGGCGGACTTAAGCTCCAAGCCCCCCTCCTCACCCTGGGGGAGGCCTAAGCCCCTGCAGTGGGTTAAAAAATGGGCTGATGATGATGATGATTTATTTACATCTGAATCATGACTTAGAGTTCAATTGCTATCACTTGTCGGCTTTATTATCATCAATCATATCGGCGTAGTTTTATTTAATAGTTTAGTACTTTATAAAGTTATTTATGCTTAAAATGTAGCCTATTGTAACATGAATATCTTTAAACAATATCAAAATACTTTGATTATCAATGGCTGAAAAAAAACGTAGATTAAAATATCACTTAACTGTTCGGTTTATGATTCACGCACACAGAGACGGTTTGTAAATAGTTAGTATGGAGCAGATAGAATATATGTTCCGTTGAGTCACACACAAGTATGTAAATGTTGGCCTGTTATTTTTGTTGATATTGTATATAAGTAGCGAGGGTCCACCCAGACATTATATATTCAAAGCTAAAATATTAAAAAAAAAAAAAATTAAATCTGTGAACAAAGAGTAGTAGGTAACACTATTAATTATTTCCGAGATGGACAAGTAGGTATTGCCTGCTAATGTTTAGTACAGCATCAGCCCATCAATGCCCTACTGCGTGGACTTAGGCCTCCCCTCGAAATGAAGGGCCTTGGAGTTCAATCCACAGCGCTATTTCAGTACGGGGAGTGGATTTTAACGACTGCCATCTATTGATGGAACCGGGACGGAAGGCTTAACGTGCTTTCCGAAACACTGTCAGTGATAATTATGTACATAAGTTAGAAAATACTCATTGGTCTTGGGATTCAAACCACGGCCTTCTAAATAAGAAGCGGGCTCGCTGCCACTCGGCTATCACGACAAATCTAATGTTTACTGAACTTAAATATTCAATGAGCTAGATAAAATTGAAATTAGATGATTTTTATGATAATTTTGTTTGTACTTGTATTTCTTTGAAGTTAAGATAAAAACTTTTAAGAGTTCCGTAGTCAATTGGCAAAAAACAGAACCTATATATTTTATCCTGTGTCCCTGTCTGTCTGTCACATACATTTCAATTGGAGAATATTGACATATAGATATTTGGAAGGTACTATATGAATCGTTATGCAATGGTGTAGCGAAATAAGGAAAAAATAATTTTCGATATAGGTTACATGTACCTGAGTAACTGAGGAAAATTTTATAGACCTATAGATAGGTCTATAAAAATAATATACGGGTGTGAAAATGACTTTTTTATTTGTCGACAGTAGTTGAGGTATGCGTTCTTAAAGTCCTAAAAATGATGTCTTCTTTAAACTTTTAACTTGACATCATCATCATCATCAGCCCGTTTTACCCCACTGCAGGGGCTTAGGCCTCCCCCAGCGTGAGGAGGAGGTTTGGAGCTTAAATCCATCACGCTACTCTACTGCGGGTTGGGGATTGTAACGACCGCCATCTATTGACAGCGTCCGGGACCGACTGCTTAACGTGCTCTCCGAGGCATGGAGTCAGTGATAGTTAATGTGTTTAAGTCAGAAAAACTCATTGGTACACCCCCGGATTCGAACCATGGCCCTATGGCCTTATAAATTTAAGACAGGTTCGTTGCACTCTGGGCTATCACGACTTTTAACTTATGGAGTCCAAAATTAAAAAAAAAATGTAACTACAACTCAAAAAACACTTTCGTATAATAATATATATTGAACAGTTTTTGAGATATTTATTTTTAAAGTTATTATTTGAATGTTAACCATAAACGTTCATCTCGACTATGGTCTCACAGTACCCTTCACTGTACTGTGATTCACTTCACTGTGATTTTTTGTACTTTTGGTTTATTTAATGAGAGCCCACTCTACATTACTTCTCTTCATCTCAGTCCATTGTGTCTCACTGCAGGGACTTATGCTTACCCTCGAGATGAGGGTTCTTGTAGCTTAATCCACCACGCTGCTTCAGTACATGCCCTGGGATTCGAACCACGGCCATCTGAATAAGAAGTAGGTTCGCCGCCACACGGCTATCACTACTTCAAACTAAGGAACATTAAAAATAAAGTATAGTGGTTTATTCAAACCACAAAAACTTACCGAGATATTACTCTGATAGCCAACCTTTGGGATCGATATCTCTAACATCTGTCGTGGAATCTCGATTGATAAATGCATGACAGACAACACTTACGCGTTATGCAATGCGCAATATATAAAATACTGCGGGCAGAAGAGATGTAGCTTAGATAGAGTTTAATCTCGTCGGGCAGATCTATGGCAGTAACTCACGCTTATGCCAGAGGTTAATTAAAAATAGCAACTCCAGTCTGTGTGTCAGATGTAGTTAGATTAGTGTTACCTTTGATTTACTCCTTTGCAACGTCGAACGGGAATTAATTGTTGGTAGGTATTTTAAAGATATCACTTTGAAGCTACGATTTGAATGGGATTTTTAATTTCATATGCATGAGACATGACAGGCTGATACATTGTATATGCTTGCCTGGCATATACAACAAGGCCTGCTTTTTAAGTTAGTGAAGTAAAAATAACTTTTATAACATAATACATCACAATAACGTCTAGGCCCCAAACTAAGCATTAGCTTGTGTTTTGGGTACCAAGCGAAGACACAACACACATATAACAACCAAGACCCGGTACCAGTATCAATATTCATTATATAAATACTGACCCGACCTGAGATTCGAACCCGGAACCTCCAGCTTCGTAGACAGGGTCGCTATCCCCTAGGCTAAGCGGTCGTCAAAATGTTATTATTGTAGTGACAAAATTAATTGAATGATTACTTAGGTATTTTTTTTTCGTAATCCTTCGTGATATATCATTCAAAATATCTAGTTAAATATATATCTTTTTTTTCAGGCCAACATATATTTTATTTATGAAATATTTAATAAGTTAACAAGAAAACTTAATTTTCATCATACCGGAATAATTTTTTTAAACGTCACCCTTAACTTTATGACTGGCAATCGATTTAAATAAATATTTATGATATTAATCGTCGATCTGTAGGTGTCAAAATACAGGGGCCGACTGCGTAATCGTTTACTCGTGTATCGAGATAAGATTACTTAATTAATTTGTGCCACTTACACCGAGCCAACTTATGAAATTGTTTTTAGCAATTAGTATATACAAAAATATTATACTTCATGTTCGATTGATTTCTCAATAAAAACTCATGAATGACCATGTATAACTAGCTGTTTACATGTTGAAAAATATTCACCAGCCTCATTGTGTCTGCCTGTTTTTTACTGTATGTCTGCTTGTCTGTTTACTCTCCTTTGTATTTGTACTTTGTACATGCTTTCGTTGAAATCCGCCAACCTGCACTGGAGCAGCGTGGTGGATTAAGTACCAAGCCCCCCCTGACTAAGCCTAACAGACCTAAGCCCTTGCAGTGGGGCATTAATGGGCTGACGGTATAGTATAGTACTTGCTTGTTTCTCTGGGTAATTCTGGTCCTCTGTTTGTGTTCAGTTTTCAAAATATATATTTTCCTTTGCGTCTTTTTATTCCTCTATTTTTTTTTCGTGTCTTTCTGTAAGTCTGTGTCTCTATTATATCTGTGTTCTTACTTCTGTTTCGTCGTTTGTATATAAATGTCCGTTTGTGTCTGTCTATTCCTCTTTGCCTGCTTTGGTCTTTCCGTCTATCTGGCTATCGTGTCTTAGAACGCCAGCTGAAGTGTCCTGGTGTATGGTGTGACTTTTGATAGGCATCGGGTCTCGGTGATTTAATGCTTGGTAAGTCAATGTAATTATTTCCCAACAAATGTATTTCAAATTAGCAAACGACGCAGCTCGTGATCAGGTAAATTCTTTCCTATGTCCTAATAGTATTTTGTTTACAATTTTATTTTCGTGAGTCGTATTTTGTTAGTAACTAGCTTCCGCCCACGGCTTCGCCCGAGCGGACAGACGTTACCCTTATAGTCGTTCTTCGCTCTCACAACTGTTTTCATTCCCTCTCACACTTTTACTTTCATCTAACTCCTGCTTGCGTTTCTCTGTTATAAGATGTCCTGATTTTTTTTTCGCTCTCATTCCCACTCGCATTACCATTTCACATATATATCCTATAGCTCTTGCCCGCGGCTTCGCTCACGCACGTTTACTTTAGAACTTCTTTAACCTCTCTTTATAGGTATTTTTTTTAAATCTCTACATAGTCGTACAAACTTTTATCCCCTATTTCACCCCCTTGGGAGTTGAATTTTGAAAAATCCTTCTTTAGTGGATGCCTTCGTCATATAAGGAACACTTGTAGAAATAGTCACTTTTGCCTTTTATTATATGAATATGTATACATATTTTCAGTTGTTTAGTATAGGGATCCTTTCTCTTCATTGTAATTACTACACGGCAATTGCATATGAAAATTAAAATTTAACTATTTATCACTAAAAACTAAACTACAATGCCACGATTTTACAAAGATTAAATAAGGAAAGGGTCAATTATATATAGATAGATATATTGACTGGTCGATTTGATTCCCGCCCGGGACAAATATTTATGTACATGAACATGTCTATTTATTCCGTGTCCGGGTATAAAATATATGTATATATTATACATAATACATAAGTACGTATTACAGTTGCCTGGTACCCTGATACAAGCTTTGCTTAGTTTGGGACTAGATGGCGCTGCGCTGTGTGGAATAATATCCCAGACGTTATTAATATAGGGAGGTGGAAAAAATTGTTTCTCGCAAAGCTAGATTTTTTGTTAGTAATCTTTGTAAAAATCGCTACTAGTAATATATTATTTATAAACAAAGTTACGCCATTATCGATACAACGGAAGTAAGAGTGATTTGTTGCTTTCCACACGACCGATAACATTTACAGACTTTTCGCTAATTACCATCTCGTTTGCAATTTAAAATCTTTAGTGTATGTAAGCCCTAGCGAAAGTTACTTAGGAAAGACATGTAATTGGCAAGTGGCAAGGGACGTAGCGTCCGGCATACTGTCACAACAGCAAAGGAGCTTTTTTGAAACATGGTGTCACTTTGTTTGAAAAAGCTTACCTTATATTATAAACAGTAACAATAATAAAGTATACGTCTATATAATAATATCAATATTCATCATATAAATAAAAACTAAGCATTAGCCTATGTTTTGAGTGCCAAGCGAAGACACCACATATATATAACAACCAAGACCCGGTACCAGTATCAATATTCATCATATAAATACTGACCCGACCTGGGATTCGAACCCGAGACCCTCAGCTTCGTAGGCAGAGTCGCTACCTACTAGGCTAAGTGGCCGTCGTCAGTGCAACACACAACACACAAACAGTGCAAGAGAACGTAGATTTTTTCGTAAATATCAATGACCAGGTTTTGGTGAAGTTCGTCTTTCTTATTTTGTTAAAGGGAATGTGTGACTGTAAAATGTTTTTGGATTATTTACATTTTACTCCGTATGTTACATAATGATAGTATATAACTGATATAGTATATATGATATATAGTATAGATGATAGTATATAGTATATAACTTATAAGGTGACGTAAATACAGTTCCCGGTGTACTATTAAGTAAACACTTCACACCCTTCACACTTAATTTAAAAAAATTTAAAGATTACTCTACAAATTGTAGCTTTTAATGTATCTCCACTAAACGACAATATTTATAGTATATATATATATAACAAACGAATTATGTATTCTAGTTGAAGATTTGCTTCGTCTGTTAAGAGCCCTCCAGAGAAACGATTAGGTTAGAGGTAGCAATGTGACGGTGCAAAGTAGAAATATTACGCATACCCCACCTGAACAGTTTTGTCTCAGATTTGTCTAATTTTACAGACCGGTTAAGCCTTTCGTTCCTTTCCCTTACATCTTTATATGATTTGATGACGCATTTTTGAAGTTTAGCTGTTGTGGTTGTCAGATCGGTCTTATGTATGCATTATACTGCCTACTTGAAGAGGACAGCGTACCACGCACGCATCTATGTATGCACGCACGCATTCTCACGGTAACACTCAACCACACACACACGCATACACCGTAAACACACACACACACACACACACACACACATGCCTCAAGCACTTCGCGCACATAATTTGTTTAGTAACAAATTATGTGCGCGAAGTGTTTCCTAATAGGTATAGTTACCTATTAGGAAATTTGGGAATTAATTAATTACTGATATATTTTTTAATTTGTTACTCATTTTATAGTAGTTCTAATTTTATGTCTAGTATAAGTGTAAATGATTAATTTAATACAATTGTCCCGGAGAGTTCTGTTGTCTGAAGCACAGGTTTTCCTAGTTCAGACACAGAGGTCCTCCATTTTTCTTTTCACTCCTGTTAAACAAACTTATAAATTGTTAATTTACTGTTTTTGTGGAAATGAACAAAATGAAAAAATAAAAAAAATAAAAATAATAACTCTAACCTACTCTAATAGCACCCATATGTAAATCTTTCATTATATTTAAATATCGATGACACCCATTTCGGGAAAACATATCCAAAAATTTATGATACGCCAGAGCGTGTTCTCAAAATGAATTCACATATTGCAATTTTAACTATCCAGGTTTTCTTATTTGTTTCTTAATTCACATACATTTTAACTACTACCACGAGATCCAATCACCACTGTGAAAAATACTGTCTTTTCCATACTGAATTGCCATATATATGACCGCATCTAGTCTCAAGCCTCTCTTCTTATACGGTAGGAAGGTTTAGAGATCCGAAAACTTGACTCTGAAAAATAGCAACTATGATCATAGTAATTTCAATGATCACAATAAACATTGTAGGTGATGTAACTATATAATTAATGCAGTTATTGTTATACTTGATCTAACTGACGTCTTGTTAAGGCCGCGTACGAAATCAAAAGGCTTCATCATGGCAGCCACAATCTTGGTAAGAACAACAGTTTTTTTTGGAGTACATTTGCAGTTTCTGCGTTTCTCTTCTCTGTACATAAAAGAACGAGCTCTTGGAGATACAGAAGTGATATATTTGGACAAAGCCAGGGAAACCAGGTACAAGATCTACTCAAGCCTATATTAAACGAAAACCTAAGTGTTGTTTTGCTAAGAGCGCGTTCGTCTCCTTGTTTTTTTCTAGAAATTATTTTAAGTTTTTAATTAAATTTTAATTTAATATAATTTTAATCAATACTTTTTTAAATAATTCTGTTACATGGTCAGATCACATTTATGAGTATATAAATTTATAATTATGACGTATTATTATTCTTTTTTATATTTTATACATACTTAAATGAACGCATTGTAAGTTTTTTTTAATTATTCCAGTAATTAAATATATTTTACAGTTGCAATTAGAATAGCTTAACAGAGTAAATTCTTACGAAAATGTACGCAGAGACTTCATTCATCATATATTTTTAAGTAAACACAAGCCAACGCTTCATCAAGATCAGAAAGATCAAGTTGGTAGCCGGCGGGCTGTTATTTCAATGTCAGGATACCAAGTATTGAATGATGGCGTATATTCCTACTGTACAATATACTGGTGTAGAATTTACATGCCATTTTTGGACTTGGAAAATGCTGATTGCTAATAATAACATTCATAGCGCGTGGTTGCTCTTATAGAATATATTTTTTGTGTGTTATTTTAATGTCTTCAAAATACTTGTATAAATACTAGCACAAAAATAAAATTTTACCTTTTTAAGGAAATCTCTGAAAAACCTTTTGCTAGAGAATTTTCTGTTTGTTCATATAGAAGACGAAATCTTCGAGACAAAATGGCTATGTATAGCTACTCTGGTATACCACGTGTTCGGGTGAACATATTCCAAACTTATAGACTGTGTAGAACTTACCGAACGCAACATAAAGTTTCAAGTACGCAGATGGCGCAAACCAACGGTTATCGAGTCAAACATGTTTGAAGTATAAGTTGAAACATGTTTGAAGTTGAATTACGTTCAGCCGAAAACCCCGTATATAATATACCGCGTGTTCGGCTGAACGTAGTCGAAACTAACAGACCGTATAGAGCTTACATAACTTAACAAACAGTTTCAAGTAAGTAGATGGCGCAAACTAACGGTTACCGAGAAAACATGTTTAAAGTTAAATTTTTCTAAATACTTATTATTTTTTTATTTGTTCGGTAAACTCTACTACACGCTCTATAAGTTTGGACAAATACCTAATATATAGCTAAATAAAGACAAATACCTAATATATAGCTAAATAAAGACAAATACCTAGTATATAGCTAAATACAG
Source organism: Luffia ferchaultella (assembly GCA_949709985.1). NCBI lineage: Eukaryota > Metazoa > Arthropoda > Insecta > Lepidoptera > Psychidae > Luffia > Luffia ferchaultella. The sequence continues at coordinate 18,319,631 of OX453249.1, forward strand.
CTCGTGTTTTACTGCACTGCAACGGTTTTAACATTTTACGATTATCATATACTTTATAATACCAATTGAATTTATAGACCAAAAATGCTTTACGGTTATTAGATAAAATTCAATTTCTTGTAAGTGTTAATCGTAATTAAAGTCTATGCAGACAATTAAGTAATATAGTTTAATAAATTTTTATTTATAGTAGTAAATGGTAATTAGAACGATTTTATATTACCCGTTGCTATATGATTATTGGACTCCGATTCTACCATTCCATACAAGGATATAGTATAAAATTTATAAAGGCAATTTAGTATATCGTTGCAGATAATATGAAAAACAGGTATATAGTTTAAACATTTCATATTATAATATATACATTTTGACTCAGATGACCGTATGAAAATGCGTATATTTATAGAATTAAACGTTTAATTTTATTAACTCATAATATTTACAACTATTCATATTTCTCCATTATTACCATAGAGATAGAGATGGAACTGTCATTTCGCGTCTTTATAACGGCAATAATAGTTACGACAAGCAGGAAGCGTCTGTGGTACTATTATCGCATCGGTCACATAGTATAGTAAGGGAAGTAGATATGACTACTAGAAAATAAGCCTCGCAATTCGAGTAAATTAACTAGACTTTTCTCAATTTGGCTGGAATCGGCGAGTGAACGAGTTGAGCGTTGTTGCCTATTTCGAGAATTTCATACCACAATATCAGCAATTTCGGTATATTTTATTTCATCATCATCATCAGCCCATTTTACCCCACTGCAGGGGCTTAGGCCTCCCCCAGGGTGGGGAGGTAGTTTGGAGCTTAAATCCACCACGCTACTCCACTGCGGGTTGGGGATTGTAACGACCGCCATCTTTATTTACATAATATTTTATTTATTACCAAATAATATAAAATTCTCGGATCTCGAAAACGACTCTGGATGAAATTTTGTATTTAGATAATGTTTTGCTTTTTAAGTTTATATTTATTTAAATAACCAGTTTATATGTAGTTAAGGTGCTAGAATATCAATGGAGTACAATACTATTAACGCAAAAACACAAGACATTGATATTTTTCATGATTCACTGTTCAATTTCAAAACTAAACTGTTTCATTCATTCAAATAAATTGTTTTCTACGTTATGTTCAGTCAGTGTTTCAAAGAGTTTGTTAAATGCAATAATCCAAAATACAATATTTAAAAATATTTTAATTTTAAATTTAATTTGTTTAAATTAGGCATATAAATAAGCAGGTAAAATGTAACATTTGGTTAACTCATTGATTTTGTTGTCTGATATAAGTGTTGTGTATATCTATAATTGACATGCATATGAGAAATAAGTCTGAATCATACTTTTTTATAAGCGTTAAAGCGTTTAATATAGCATGTTGTTGATGTACCTAAATAAATAAATAAAAATAAAATAAAAATAATAAGATCGAAAAATATTTTTTCTTTCTCATATATTTTTTCAAAAAAAAAGATCTTACAAAAAAAATAGTATAAACGCTGGAATGTTGAAATCTGATGAACATGAACGCTGGGTGTCACTATGAAATCCGAAATCACCCGATTTTGCCAGATTTTAATAAAAAAAAACTAGACCAACTGCATATTGGACAACGTACAGTGAAGGGTTCCGTGTTCGAGATGAACTTTCATGGTGAAAATTCAAATAATAAGTGTAATAATAATTTATATTAAAGCTGACTAAGCTAAAAATAACTTAGAACCGAATATAATATATCCCAAATCTCTAAAACTACCAACATATCTTATTAAAAACCGCTTTTCATTAAATACATGTATTTCTTTTAAATTGTACCAACATTAATTTTCCAAATTTATTACTTCATAGTTGAAAAGTTATAGGACTTTTTTAGTTACCCAAATATGTTTTATAAGTTGGTCGACTATAGCCTAGTTCTCTGTAATAGTTTTCCTTTTAACTTCGTTATATTAAAACTGTCGTGAATAATTTTCACATATCCAACAACAATTTAGATGTTTCTAACAAAAATAAAATAAAAACCGACTTCAAAAACATAAACTAAAATTTAAAAGTAAAATTTTTACTTCAAAGAACGAATATAGAATACAATTTAAAGTGTCTGAGTGAGTAGGCACCGACTTCATCAACTATATGCCGCCTGTTAATGCTCCTTTCTTTAAAGTGAAAATCTTATTTTTAACTTTTTAGTTTATGTTTTTGAAGTCGGTTTTTATTTTTTTAAATTATTTTATATTTTTATTTGTATTTAAACGTATCTGTAACTTATTTGTATTTAGTATAAATAGGCTTCTAAACGCGCTACTACAATGAGACAGAGCCGCGATTACGCAATTTAAATTCAGTGTCAAATTGACACATCAGCATGGCTAGTAGGTATTCCTATATAAAACTGCAATCTTAATTAAGTACCTTTTATTTTTGTGCGAACTGAACATTTTGGCATGTTGAACCGTATGAAGTACGGCCAACGAAAGGTAACTGCTGTAAATCGTTGAGGAATTCCCTCGACTGTGTATGGTCTCCATCATCAGACCTATAATGGTACTTATAACCCATATGGGTGCAAAGTTCTCATTAATAGAAATGAATTAAGTCCAAACACCAGGTAATTGCTGTAAATCGTTGAGGAGTTCTCTCGACTGTGTATGGTCTCCATCATCAGACTTGTAATGGCACTTATAATCCATATGGGTGCAAAGTTCTCATTAATAGAAATGAATTGAGTCTAAACACCAGATAATTGCTGTAAATCGTTGAGGAATTCCTTCGACTGTGTATGGTCTCCATCATCAGACCTGTAGTAGCACTTATAATCCATATGGGTGCAAAGTTCTCATTAATAGAAATGATTTGAGTCTAAACACCAGATAATTGCTGTAAATCGTTGAGGAGTTCCCTCGACTGTGTACGGTCTCCATCATCAGACCTGTAATGGCACTTATAATCCATATGGGTGCAAAGTTCTCATTAATAGAAATGAATTTAGTCTAAACAGCAGATAATTGCTGTAAATCGTTGAGGAGTTCCCTCGACTGTGTATGGTCTCCATGATCAGACCTGTAATGGTACTTATAACCCATATGGGTGCAAAGTTCTCATCAATAGTAACGGGTCAAGTCCATACACCAGGTAATTGCTGTAAATCGTTAAGGAGTTCCCTCGACTGTCTTTCAGCTCTATCATCAGATCGACTTCTCCGACCGATCCGACCTTCATTAAATAGAACTAGTGGTAGTACTTTATAGTATTATAGTCTATTAATTTAAAATAAAATATAAAGTACTACCACTATAGTACTATTTTTATAAAAAAAAAATACACAAAATACAATACTTTAAATTACGATTTTCAATGGCAATCGGAGTTTAGATTTCTCTGGGATGCCATTATCAGATCCTGGTTTTTTAATCACGGTACCAATCTTGGAATATCTCCTTTCCAACAAAAAAAAAAAATCATCCAATTCGGTTCATAAACAACGAAGTTATCCCTGAACACACATAAAAAAAAACATATAATATGGTTGAATTGAGAAACCTCCTTCTTTTTTGAAGTCGTTTAAAAATTACGACTTTAGGAGCATATATCTCAATAACGCGGACTTAAATAAAAAAGTAAGTTTGAAACCAGTCCTTTTTTTCTATCAGCCCATTATGCCTTACTGCAAGGGCTTAGGCTTTCCCCCAGGGTAAGGGGCTTGGAGCTTAATCCACCACGCTACTCCATGCGGGTTCGTGGATATTTTTGAAACCACTACATCATAAATTTCAACTATATAGTGACAATGTGACAATAGTTTCCGAGAAAACCGGATTCGAATTTCCCGGGTTCGAATCCCAGGTTGGGTCAGTATTTATATGATGAATATTGATACTGGTGCCGGGTCTTGGTTGTTATGTGTATGTGGTGTCTTCGCTTGGTACCCAAAACACAAGCTAATGCTTAGTTTGGGGCCTAGACGTTGTTGTGATGTATACCTTATTATTATTATTATAAAAACCGTGAATACACGGACGGACGGACGGACAGACAGACTTAGCAAAACTTTAAGGGTTTGCCATTTGGTTACGTTACGTAGGCATAAAATGGACCGTCTAAGAAGACGTCATACAAGATACGAATAGTCCAATAAGGAACCCTTATAGTCCTAAATTGAGGGTAAATCACAGATAAAAACTATATTTTTATTTACCCTTTGAAGTATCTTTGAATAGATATTTTAAAATCATAATTAGGTTCTCTTTTTCGAAATTAGGTGCCCTTTACATAATATTCGGTAATATAAAATTGTCTTTTTACATGAGTTGCATAAGGCTCCTAACCTTTGAAGCACTAATTCCAAAAAATCCGAAAATATCCATGATAATTGTAAATAATACGCACTTGCGGGAAAAATTATCACGTCTATCTAGAATCAACTAGTTTACGGTTTATAAGCGATTGTTGTTTAAACTCTGGATAAGCTCATGATTTTGGTTTCCCAAAAATTTTGTTGTGAACTTATATACGTACATGACCACACGCATACTTGGCCGAGTTTTATTACAGTGCAATATGAAAGCAATGAATCTAAATTATAAAAGTAACGTTCTGTTACTATTTTTTGTTTGATGCTTGATAATAAAACACACGGTAAGTTCTTTATTCGTCTATTTCGCTAATGACATAATGCTTCATTCCGTATAAATAAACCGAGCGGGTTAAGCTCTGACAGCCACGACCGATCAGAATTAGATTCGGCTATCAAACTTTAACTAAATAGGCGTTTGATGCATGCAAATATTCTTAATGAATTAAGATGCCTATTTTAAATTAAGTAACAAAAAATTTGATTTCTGATTACCTAAAAATTGTGACAATGTAACTACTGGTATAAGTGATCAAACTCGGTTGTACCAGCTTACCAACCAGTAGCTTACATTTTAACTGACTTTGTTCAAAAATTATCAAAGTTTCATGTTAAAACAACTAGTTTTGTTATCTACTTTTTTCAGAGTACCTATTTACTTTACTTGACCTACCTATTTTATATAAAACTAGCACGCCCGCCCACGACTTGTCCCGTGTGGAGCGCTTTCATTAGGACCGCTAAAAAAGACATTCAGGTTTAGAAAGAATAACAAACGCGCAGACATTTTTTTTTTCTCAAAACTATCTCCACATTAAATATAACCAAAATCGGCCACTATCACATTCATATTATTATTGGTACAGATGTGAATAGAGTTATAAACTGAATAGTTTTCATCTCTCATTCTCTCGAAGCGAAGAAAGCTTATTCTATCAGAGAACGGTAATTACTTTGTGATTTAAGATCCTTTCCTGCTGTGGACGAGGGTGGAATTAATAATAACTGGACCGGCCTCTATTATTGTAATAGCATGTTGTCCGCCGGTAAACTTGCTAACTACTTGTTTTAGTCAATGCTGCTGGTCCACAATCCACAATATGAAATATCACTATTGTTTTTGATACAGTTGTTATGTAGAATTAAACGGTTTTCATTTTCTATTCTTTACGATGCATACTATAGATATTTGTCGAATAAGATTTTCGATATGTGGAGATAGTTAGGATATCATTCTTATATATGACGACCGCTTAGCCTTGTGGGTAGCGACCCTGCCTACGAAGCTGGAGGTCCCGGGTTCGAATCCCAGGTCGGGTCAGTATTTATATGATATTTATACTGGTACTGGGTCTTGGTTGTTATATGTATGTGGTGTCTTAGCTTGGTACCCAAAACACAAGCTAATGCTTAGTTTGGGGCCTAGACGTTGTTGTGATGCATACGTTATATACGTTATATATATAGGTATATATTGACCTAAATATTAATTTTACTATAGCGATTTTTGCCTTTATTGCAAAAGTGTTTTCAAACTATTGAAAACAATTATTATTCATTAAAAATATTATATCATTCCGTACGATTTCGCCAGCGTGGACTTTATTATTTACCTTATTATTTTTTATAATTATTATAAACATTTATTTCAGACTTTAGGGTCCATGATTGGTTACGGACAATATTCTTAAAACTACGTTCATCACGTTTAAATAAAATTAATAACATCAAAAAACAATAAAACTAAAATAAAAATGACATACAATACAAACAATAATGAATAATATAATGTGGAGGTAGCTTCACGATTTATCAGCGTGAAGTCGCATCCACGTCATTGCCATCGGGGAGTTCCAGCGCGTGAACCCCCGATGGTACTGGTGCTGCCTCGGAGACACCGTTCCCGCATTATAGCAACGAACCCGTCAATATGCACCTTCGCAAACTTTCCTGATGTACTCCACTCCAACGGCATCAGCACCCTGGGTGTTTTCTATATTAACGAATATTCGTTATAATTTATTCATGAATTTATCTTACGTAAAGAATATGTGAAAATTCCGTTTTAACATCGGAACGTTAACTTGAACCGCTTGTAAAATAAATTGAGTCGAATGTGACGTCACTGTATACGTAACAACGCAACTTATTGAAAGGTCAAGACAACAATAATAATTACAATGCACTTTCGCACTCCTGTTTACGCATTTATGCGGTGACTTTTGATTGTGTGACGTCGATTCCCTAGAATTATATAGCACGCGAAAGTATTAAGATGGTATTTATGTTATAAAATGTCACTACAACTATGAGCGAATTAAAGTCACTTTTCGATTCGAGAAATACGCTGGACACGATTGATAATTTTGGTTTCTCTCAGATTTTTAATATTTATTTATTTACTTACAATTAATTTAATAAATAACATTTTAAACTTTCACACAAAAATGCAAGCTTGCATTACCAAACCTAAACCGAAGATGTCAAGACGGATTTGTCGCTTTGTGTGCTGGAAACATAGACTGGAAATCATAATAAAACTTCAGATTTAATTTTACGGGCACTTCCATAAACAATAAATGCGGAATAAGTAGTACAGGATCCAGACAGATCACCTCCTTCACCCATCTTATCGTTACTTATATGAAAACTATTGCGAATATTGCCTTTTAAAATATGTTCAATATATATACAAAAATTATATTGCCCACTTTTAAACTATCAATAATAATAATTCGTGGAACATCCCACGCAGCGCCATCTAATCCCAAAGTAAGCTAGTATCATGTTTGTGTTATAGGTAGGTACTAAATTACTGATATACATACTTAAATATTCTACGTACATTGACTTTTGCATGTTCGATAGGCTTCATACTTTCGATTTGTATTCAATCGATTTGACGACCGATTGGCCGAGTGGTTAGACACTCTAACTGCGGAGCCAAGGGTCGCAGGTTCGATTCTCGCCCGGGACAAATATTTGTGTGCATGAACATGTTTATTTCGTTCCGGGTCTGGGTGTATAATATTTATCTATGTATATATTATTAAAAAAAAAAGAAAGTATTTATGTATGTATATCAGTTGTCTAGTAACCCATAACACAAGCATAATACTTGCTTACTTTGGGACTAGATGGCGCTGTGTGGGATGACCCAAATATTATAAAAAAAAATAATCGTTTATTAAGCAAGAAAGTGAAAAATGGAAAAAAATGAAAAAAATAATAATGAAGAATAGCCATATATATTTTAATAGCCAATATATTCGCGATATATTTGTTTATAAATAATACATGATAGAAAATTCTTTTCGTATGGTAAGCAGATGGGTGGAAGACGAGCTCTCCAATCTTCTAAACCTTTCGAGTTGCGACAACCCAAAAAGTCAATTGGTGTATATGAGAAGAGCATATAAGCTTATAAATTGGTTGATCATTGACACCATCCTAGATCAATTATTGAACCAAACATCAAGAGTCAACCGTGTAATGACGTGCGTCTATAAACTGTTTCCATTTTATCAAGACGTAGTTCATTTATTAACGAAGTAACGGCCGAAGTAAATGTAAAATATTTATATATGTATTTATTATAAAGAATATTTAAGTATGCCGTTTCATTATATCTACTAAATTATTTTTGATAATGCATTGCTTACGCATTGCTTAGACTAATTAACAATATGACTTGATCCGCCGGGCTCTTGTGACAGCATCTATCCCCTCATCTTTAGAGCCGAAAGGTTTGTTCAGGGACGATGGCAAGAGACCCGACGGAGCAACGTTGGTGTCTTGGTGCCTGGGCCGTGCTTTGATTTGGGATGCCACATGTGTGGATACTCTGACTCCGTCCCATGTCCGGGCCACTTCCCAGAGTGCTGGCGCGGCGGCCGACCAGGCCTAATTATGTAAACGTCGCAAATACTCGGGGTTGATTCCTCACTACGAGTTTGCGGCGGTTGCAGTAGAGACACTCGGTCCGTGATCGTCTGATACGAAAAAATTCGTAAAAGATTTGTCCACCCGTCTGGTCAGCACTGCTGGCGATCCCAGAGCGGGTGCCTATTTCGCACAGCAACTGAGCATAGCTGTGCAGCGCGGAAACAGTGCAAGCGTAATGGAATCGATGCCACATGGGACCAACCTGGACGATATTTTTATGTTGTAAATATTGTTAATTAGTCTAAGCACTGCGTATGCCGTTTCATTTAAGTACATTATTTTGAGCAGTTATGCAATGTCAAAGAACAATTTGCAGAATTTTTGTACTAATGTAAAAAAGTTATAGCAATGTTTACACGCTATAAAATGGGGGGGAAAGGTTAAACAGGGTATTACAATTTTGTCGGTTGTGCACTTCGGGTGATTTCGGTAAAATGGCAGTCGCTGTAGTGGTACATATTAAAGGTAAGCATACCCAGTTTAGGCTGTTTCATCTATTTTTATAAAGAACTAAATCGTTTCCACATATTTTAAGGTTTCAGAGAATGAAACGAAAGCTCGTTCGCTAAAAGTGTTCGCTAAAGCTTCTTAAACATGTAAAACCGTTTGACATCAGAGTTTCGCAGCACAGTTTCCACCGCTCGCTAACGAAGTGAGAACGACAAGTTCGTGTATGCAACACTAGGCCTAAGAAAACATATATTGTCGTACATATAAATTAACTTTCTGCTCATTCTCAACGCGTAATTGCCACGCAACCGTGACCGAAAACTCGTAACGTGGGCGCCACAAAATATCGCTCGCTCTCCATTACGTTAATACGAAATTGTAAAACGTTCCATCCATCAGCCCTTTTTTTACCCCACTGCAGGGGCTTAGGTTTTCTCTCAAGATGAGGGGGCTTGGGGCTTAAATCCACTACGCTGCTCCAATGCGTGTTGGTGGATTGTAACGACTGCCGTCTATTGACAGCAACCGATACCGACCGCTTAACGTGCTCTGCTAGGTACGGAGTCAGCGATAGTTAATGTACTTAAGTCAGAAAAAACTCATTGGTACACGCCCAGATTCGAACCACGGCCACATGGCCTTATAGATTTGAAACAGGTTCGCTGCGTTCGGACCATCACGAAATTCGATCCAGCAAAATCCTAATAGAATCTAAGATAGCCCGTTACGACATCAATGTATATACCTAAGCACTCAAACACTTGTCGTACGAGAGAACCTCAGCGTCTGTTACTTCCCAGTGGCACCAGCAGGCGTATGCACAGGAAGGTCGACTTTCGATTTATGGCCCACGAACCGTTTGTAACTCGGTGCCGGTACTTGAAATATGCTGTTTGTCGGGTCAAAAACGTGAAGGTGTTCATAAATGTCTATTTTGTGTAGCCGTTCTCGATGGTCACTATATTTTATTATTAACCCTCCACCAAAAGATAAAGGGCGATATGCTTTTTATGTTGGTATATTTAATAATAATAATACTTTTGAAACCCACACAGTTCCATCTAGTCTTAAAGTAAGCAAGTATTATGGGGTACTAGACAACTGGTATACATATTTAAATATTCTTTATCACAACTAGGTCTAGGCCCCAAACTAAGCATTAGCTTGTGTTTTGAGTACCAAACGAAGGCACTACATACATATAACAACCAAGACCCGGTACCAGTATCAATATTCATCATAAAAATGCTGACCCGGTGGGATTCGAAGCCGGGACCTCCAGCTTCGTAGACAGGGTCCCTACCCACTAGGCTAAAATAAATCTACATAAATAGATACTTTTTACACCGAGACACGGAACAAATACACATGTTTATGCACCCTATTTGTCCCGGTCGGGACTCGCTATCGCTACTCGAACTCGCTACCCTTGGTTCGGAAGTTAGAGCCTTTTCACGCGTACCGGGTGCCAAAGAGCTGGCGCCGGGTACCCGGTGTCGAAGTATATGGGCCTGCCTGGTAAATTACGCCGGTGTGTTTGAAAACTATCTTCGGTCAGTCAATTTGTGGGCACAATTTTGTAAGTTTGAGTTAATTTCCGAAATAAAGGAAGAAAAATATCAAATACAAAAAAAATGTGCACAAAACGTAGCATTATAGTTCTTTACAAGCAGTACTCGATTTGTACATAATAATTATAACATTAAATAAACATATTTCATTACTTTGAGTGATTTTTTTATTTATTCAGGCTTTGCAAGAGGTTTTAATTTTTTTCTTGAAATGTTTTCTTATATTAAAATAAAAATAAAAGGTGGTAGGCAATGAACTTTGAATTATTTCAATCGAGGTTTGGTTTCTGTTTACTTCGAGAACCAAAAGTATCACATTTGAGTCATAGCCATAATATTTAAAAATAAATTAATAAAATTTTAAAGTAAATAAAGTTGACAAAATCTGTCTTAAGTCGTTGAGTTTAGCAAGCGCGCGCCTTTTAGTCTGCTACATTCATAGTTTCTGTGGCGGTAGGTAATGCTTGTTTGTTTGTATTTGTTGTTTGTTTGTTTTAGTTGTTGTTTTTCTGAGTTAATAACAGCTGAATCAATTGCCTCAAAATTTACACTGAAACAAAGTTTGAAGCACAAAAAACCGCTTAGAATGTAAATCTTGTTATGTTTGGTTTTAAAGAGTAACAAAAGCGTTACAATATACTTACAGCATTAAATATAATTTACTAGCGACCCGCTCTGGCTTCGCACGGGCCGCACAGAGCATGTAAGCCGTAGTGTTTTTTTCTGTCGTAGTGTCGTGTTAACTTGTTGCGTCGAACATGTGGATTGGATTTTATTAGATTTAAATGTAACGTAAATTCATGCTACTTGGAGTATTTATATCCCATTCCATAAATATTTGTATAAATATATAAAAAAACTAACTACAATATTTCTATGTATACAACACTGATAATTTCTGCATAATTTTACATCACGCGAGTCGCGTCGGTGTAGGTAATTATAATTTGCATGAAATTATGAAGGTAAATAACTTATTTAATGTAAATAACTTATTTAATTGGATACGGATTAATACTGCATCCGTATAAATTGCTTTTCAATCACTTCATCGTATGACAACATGTTTTTAAACATAATAATAGGTATAGTAAGCTATCCTTAAAATATAGACATATGCCAGCGCGGACTTTTTTGTAATCCTATAAAAAAGAAACAATTCCTCCATATATTATTTTGTTATATCTCAAAGGGACAAAGGGAGGGCAGCGTTTTCGATGAAAGCTCCCAGTATGCTAAATTTTTTCCGCCGTCTTCAACAACAATCGTCATATTTGAATTAATTTGCACAAAACATTATTAAATTATATACATAAACCTCCCTCTTGAATCACTTCATCCATTAGTGTCAACCATATGCCATTCCGTTTGGTAGTTTTTGAGTTTATCGCATTCAGACAGACAGACAGATAGACAGACGTGGCGGGGGACTTTATTTTATAATATGTAGTGATAAGTTATAACTGGTGCTTTAATAAGGGACTAAATGGAAAAAAATAATTTATTATTATACCTTTATCTGAATATAACGTTTGCTTCGTAATTTCACGACTACACGCGCGTTAAGTTAGTCCTAACCACTAGCGCTAACACCGCGATAAAACAATTTCCATGTTTTTCGTCGAAAGTACTGGCCTAAATTGATATCGATGTGCTATGTAACTGTGATACACATAAAGTACGGGAACATACTACTTACAACTACGAAAATACGTTATATATTTTGTATCTTTAAGGGGATAGTCTTTCTCTACGCAGCTTCGAATTGGCATAGCATCTTTTTTGTATGAAAAGCCTACCCCCTTAAAGTTCTTTGGTTCTTCGGCTTGTAATTTGTGTGTCTATAAATTTAGATAGATCCAGAATTTTGGATCTATTTCGAATCTACTGTTGACCCGTTTCCACCTTATAAGCTAAAAAGTTCGATGAAAAACTTTTACTTAAATTTAATTTCACAAATAATTTCATGAACTACTTCTAATTTCTTTTAATTATTTTAGTGGTATACGTAAAATTAAAAGCATGAAACCGCGTACTTTACACTTTTGCTTGCACGATCCTTTAGCTATATATTCAGGTTTTAGATGGGTTATTTGCATAACAAAATTCATACATCAAAATATTTGTTTAATCGTGTGTTTTTAGAAAGAAATCATTTTTCAAACCTAATAACAATTCGTATGTGAAATAAAAATTTTTTTAAAATGCTTATTTCTTCTATATTTTTCACATTTCACATAATTTCCATCACTTTCACATAATTTATTCAAGATCACACTGTTGGAGTAGCGACCACTCAAGTAGCCATAAGTGCTTGGTTTTTGTAGACTTTGATACTCGAAAATTCATCAGCACGTGAATCGGCAATACAACCGATTTCGGTTAGCGCCTCGAAATTTTAGTAAATAGGTACAGCACATCAACTCTAATTTAGTCTAAATATTTGTATTATAGAGTAGCAAATATTGCAATGCGCATAAAAGAAGTTTGCACAGAGCTATCTGTATTTCTATAGTACTTAGATAATTTAATTTAATTTAAAAAGTTTATTCATAAAGGATTCCCACGTGTTATGTAATATTAATGCAATTTTTCTAATAGCAACATCTAACTGTAAAGTATATTGAATACAATCAAATGCAATCTGCCATATAATCTATTTTAAAGTAAAAAGGACGAATTCAAATGTCACTTTTTCAGTTAAATTTTCTAGGGTTGTGCACCTGTAAAAGAAAAAAAAAACAATATAGGATCTATAGAGTAAATAAATTTAACAGCAGCGTTTGGTTTTAATAGAGTCATAATTGGTTCACAGTATCGAAAATGTCAAACGCAATGGCGTGAAGACCGGCGCGCGGGGACCTGGCGGGCTGAAACCCGCCATCTTGCACCAGCTAACTAAACAGTGAGTGGTTAGACGGTAAACGCAAAAGAGGGCTGCTAGTCAATTCGTACTTTATTGATAGGATCACTTCGTTGTCCGTCTGTCTGTCTATCAGGATATTTTAGCGCAGGAACGCTTAAAGGTATCAAAGTTGAAATTAATATAAAATACCTATTTTTAGGTGTGTAGGTGTGGGACGCCCGCCGGCTCGCTGGACCGACGATATAAAGCTAGTTGCCGGTAGTGGCTGGATGAAGATGGCTGAGGATAGAGGAGTGTGGCGTGCCCTGGGAGAGGCAGCAGTGGATGTCCAGCAGTGGACGAATGTGGACTGATGGATGGATGGATGGACTTAAGTGTACAGTCCCTTGAAGCTGTAAAAAAGTGACGCTTCTAAGCCAACGCAATCAAAAAACATAGCCATTTAAGCAACATATTTTGACATTCGCAAGTAATGAAAACCTACAGGGTACTTCCTGTTAACCTAGAATTATGATTGGTAAGATACGGATCCCATAGCACAAGTAACGGAAAAAAAACTGAAATTCCTTAATTTGTAGTTATATCACATTTTTTTTATATTTTAAAATGAAATATGCGTTTTGTGCCATCTGGCGGTGAGTATTGAAAAATATGTTATATATTATAACAGTACGGAACCCTCATCGGCTCGTCGGACTCGCACTTGGCCGGTTTTTAAATGTCGCCCGGCTGATATTCAATACGCAAGGAGTTGAATGAATTTTCGACAAAAAAAAACTACATGTCCTGGTTCTGTCGTATACCATAAAAGATATTATTTACACAAAAGTGGTTTACTTTTAAAAGTATTTTCCTTTTAATCATTTTTATTTGTTTCGGTTGTGGAACAGACATTGAATTATGGATAAAAAATGAAAGAGTATTTTATTTTTTCTTTGACATATTTGACAATATTTACCATATATGATTACTTAATGCGCTTCAACATATCTGATGGCAAGGAATTGGAGCGGCCCCTTGAAAATACCGACTTACCGAGTAGCCATGGACCTCCCAAAAGCCATGGACCTCCGAATTTCATTTACAGAGTGTGTTAATTACAACATTATTGTAAATAGGGACGGAGCTAACCTAAGAAATATCAAGAATTCATGAAATTGTAATTTCTGTGGTAAATAAATTAACCCCTTATACAGAAGACATAATATTTACATTAATAATGCTACTTTTAAATAATCATATTTTCCACTATTGCTTAGATAGTTCGTTTAATTTAAAGTTTTAAAATGCAAAATTTTGATATAAATTGATACAAGTTAAAGCGATCTTTATAAACTTTAAGTCTCTGGAAAATACAATATAACAACTTATATCAATTTAATTTTTTAGCATGGTTAATGTACCTAGGTGTGAAAATTTCTTAAACGTGAAGTTACTATATTCTCTTGTTTAAATTTTGGTCGAAGGCTCAATAACCGCAGAGCAGAGAGTTTGTTTACTTTGGTAAAGTATCCGTATCCACTATCAAAAAATATTTGGCTTTTGACATTATGAGTTTGAAAACAAGAAAATTATACTGGTCGCTGTTTCACTTTTTTCTTTGTCGATTTCGTTTATACCAATATTTGCGATTGCCCTTGTAGTTCAAGTTTGTCTGTGTTTATGTTTACTTGTGTTTGTCTTTTTGTCTGTATTACATAAATCAAGACATACACTTAATTGACTGACCGATCAGCCGAGTGGTTAGTGACCTTAACTGCAAAACCAGATGTCGCGGGTTCGATTCCCGCCCGGGACAAATTTTTGTGTGTACGCACATGTTTATTGGTTACGTGTCTGGCTATAAAATATTTTTATATGTATATGTCGCAGGATGATTTGATAATTCGAATTTTCGCGAATACCCTAGGGATTTTGCAAAAACACGGATAATTGACAATGGTGGAAACATTCCTCAATCTTACTGGAAAAAGTTAGAGTTTTTACAAAAACACTAGTCGCTATAGTAATACTGCGAAACGAAACGTTAGCTATTATGAAATAAGAACGCTGATTGGCCAGTCGGAGCGCCCAAATCGAGGCCTTCTCTGATTGGTTGACGTTTTAAATGTCAATCATTCACGCACGTTGTTTTGTTTATATTTTTGAGAGCAATTCAGCAGTCTTTTGTTTTAAATGTGGTTAAAAGTATGCAAAAGTTTATATAAATCGATATTTTTATTTCTAACGCTTCATAACTCAATGATTTAATACTTCAAAGCTCACAGGGTAAAACTAGGGACCAATCAGAATAATATTTGGTCGGTAAGCAAAAATCTAGCCAATCAGAGTTAAGAATATTCAATGTTACTGAAGCGACTCGCGTTTTTGCAAAAACCCTCTCTTTTCCCAGTAAGATTTGCAAATGTTTTCGCCACTATCTAATTATCAGTGTTTTCACAATATACCTAGGGGCTTTCGCAAAAATTCGAATTATCAAATCATCCTACGACATATATATTATTAAGAATATTTAAGTACGTATATCAGTTGTGTAGTACCCATAATGCAAGCATAATACGTGCTTACTTTGGGACTAAGTGGCACTGTGTGTGATGTCCCTGACGTTTTCTATTTATTTCATCACATATATTAATTATGTTATAATGTAAAATAGTAAATTTGCAATTCCAAAACGTCTCCCGATGTACCTATTTTTCAATTTTAATTTAACAACCCAAGGACGTAGTTTGAAAAATAAACCGGTTACTCTCAAATTAGGTTTTGTGAATTTGGTATGTTTGAGAAGTCTTGTTCTTCAGAAATCTCTCTTGTCGAAATTCTTTTAAAATTAAAATACGTATCGGAGAATGGCCGCAAAGACAACATGCAAGATTAGATCACGACCTCTAACGAAACAAAAAAGTTTTATCGCGGACTCGAGCGGGAGTGAACAACCTTCATTGCTGACGACGGGAAATGTAAGAAGAATTAGTCAGCAGTTCGCGCCAAACTTCTAGTCGCTATGAAATCAAAAAGAGTAACGTCGCAGAAAAAAATAGAAGCAGAAGACCGGACCTGCGTAAAACGCAAAACTTCTAGTTACCAGAGCAAACTAGAAATTTGGCGCTAACTGTACGAGGAGTAACTGCTGCGGCCGTATTCACAAACTCTTTTTTTAATAGCTTATTAATCATTTCTAATGTAACATTTAAGTGGTCCAGTACTACTAAATATGCCTGGTGTTCGGCTGTACGTAGTCCAAATTTATAGAGCGTGTAGAGCTATATCCGCACTAAACAAAATGTTTTAACAAAAAAATGATTTAAAAAAAATTTTATATGTCTTTCTCGGTAACCGTTAGTTTGTGAATATTTGCTCACTTGAAACTTATTGTTTATTTCGGTAAGCTACACGTTCTATAAAGTTCGGGGTACGTTTGTATAAGTATGGGTTTTTTTTTTAATTAAACAGGAGTTAAAGAATTATGTAAGCCAATCATAGACCCTTTCATTTTCGCTCAGGTCTCAAAGTATAATTTATAAAAGCTAATACCGCGCGTAACAAGATCGAAATCTAGGTTAATTTTAAACACCCATTAAACCGAGTCTTACTATTATTCTAATGGAAAATAATAGGCGAAGAGAGCGTGAAGATCTCACTAAAAGATTTCTCGCTGGAAATTTTACTATTTAGCGTAAGTTATGGCCGTGATCAGATAACTTGCAGGTTGCATTTCCAAGCGTGCTGATAGGCTCCACGATATAACTATCTAGGCCTGCTTACGACTGTCTAAAAGGCACGTTTTCTTAAAACTATATTAATATGGGAACTAACAAAGATGGCGGATAAATTAATCTAATGTTTTATCGATAGAATTTTAATTACCAAAATTTACTCATTTTTATATTTGACATAATTATGTCTGTTTATTTGTTTGTACATATTTGTTCGTTTATTATTCAATAATAACTTATATTACACTAGGTTTTACTTGCGTCTCCGCTCGCGTAGATATTTCCGTTCCCATAGCAATTTCCTTTCGTCTACTTTATTTCTTGTCTCACAACTAGAAGCTTTTCTCATTACTGATGTGAAACGTCTAAATGGCGCGTTTGGATGGGAGTGAAAATGTATCGACTTCGCACGTTGTCGAATATTGTCGACTTTCATCTTACTTTTATGTTTATAATCTATTCTCACTCATGCACGTTTACTCTTTTTTCTGCAATGCTTTAAAGAATTACGCCGAAAATTATTTTAACAAAAATATTTAAAATATAGTCTAAAACAATTCCCGTCATTTTTTCCCCATCATTAATTAGTTAATTATATACTTACCTGGCATGCCTTTTAAGTTCTGTCGTTTAAATATTTCCCGCCAAATTTTAATTTAGAAGTCTTCAATGTTCAAATTTGCTTGAATTTAGAATATCAAAACAATTGAAAGAATTAGGATTGATGCAACTATTTAGTCACAGCATTGTTTTGAATCTGTCAGGTCGCGTACGAAAATGAATCTCTTGAAGGAAAACGTTCGTGCTATAATTTTTTACAACTATCGGAGAGGCCTAACTCGGCTTCAGTGTTTCGAGGAGTTAAGATCTGTGTTCAGTGATGAAGCCCCATGTCTGCGAACTGTCGAACGCTGGTATTTAGAATTCCAGCGTGGAAATACTAGTCTTAGTGACAAATCTCGTGAAGGACGTCCAAAATCCGCCTTTACTGAAGAAAACATCGTTGCTGTTCGACAACTGATACTCGAAGATCGTCATGTGATATATCGGGAGATAGAGGCGTGATTAGGCATCTCAGGGACAACCATTCATGAGATCTTGCATGAGGAGCTTGGTGTGAGAAAGCTAGTTTGCCGATGGATGCCGCATTTGCTTTCCGATGATCATAAAGCAGCACGCGTCAGATGGTGTAAGAAAACTCTTCAAAGGTTCAAGCGAGGAGAGTCAAATCACGTCTACGACATTATCAGTGGTGACGAATCTTGGATCTATGCTTACGACCCTGATTCCAAACAGCAATCTACAACCTGGGTCTTCCAAGATGAGTCAAAGCCGACTAAAGTTGTTAGCTCTCGAAGCACTTCGAAGAAGATGGTGGCTACGTTCGTAGCGAAAACCGGTCATGTTGCAACGATTGCACTTGAAAATCGTAAAACGGTTAATGCAGAGTGGTATACCACTATTTGTTTACCACAAGTCATCGCCAAAGTTCGGAAATCTAACTTAAAGCGACGCATCATCCTACACCATGACAACGCAAGCTCGCATACCGCTGGTAAAACAATTGATTATTTGAAGCAGGAAAACGTACAAATTCTTGACCATCCCCCGTACAGTGCTGACCTAAGCCCTAACAATTTCTTTGCATTTCCTAAAATTAAGAAAACTCTTCGTGGGCAAAGATTCCAGTCTGGTGAACAAGCAGTCGACGCTTTCAAGTCGGCCATTTTGAACACACCCACTTTGGACTGGAATAAGTGTTTTAATAACTGGTTCCAGCGAATGAAAAAATGTATTAAACTTAGAGGTGAATACTTTGAAAAACAATAAATAATATTATAAGGTTATAGTTGTGTTTTTTTCTTCAAACGACAAAACTTAAATAGCAGCCCTCGTATTTATTAAATATTATCAAATTTAACTCCACAAAAGACAAATAATAAAATAATTTATTTGACTGACCGATTGGCTGCCGAGTGGTTAGAGACCTTAACTGCAGAGCCAAGGGTCGCGGGTTCGATGCCTACCCGGAAAAATATTTGTGTGCATGAACATGTCTATTTGTTCAATGTCTGTGTGTAAATGTATATATATATGTATATATTATTAAAAAAAAATATTTAAGTATGTATATCAGGTGTCTACTACCCCGTCATACAAGCATAATACTTGCTTACTTTGGGACTAGATGGCGCTGTACGGGATGCCGCAGATTTTATTATTTATTTTAGTTTTCATTTATAATTATTTCAAAATAAAAATATCAATTTTAGATGTTTCACATCTGCCCAGTGTCCTATGACAGTTCACACATTTTTTAATTTAAAATATTAATTAGATTTCTAAACAGTAGCCTATTTATGTTTTTTCTGTCTGTCCGTTAAAAAAAGAAAATTGTGACATACGACAAATCGTTCAGAATAGATACCGTTCTGTTCAGCTAGTTTAATTTACTATAAAATCGATACCGTTTTAACTATCGCCTAAATAAATAATACATTTTACATCAATAGCGTAATTTAAGCATAAATTTACTTTTGTTAGTCGTAAATTATGAATATTAATAGCATTAATATAATATATACCGTAAAGGAGAGATCTCTGATTTAAATCGATCGTAATGTAATCTCGATTTCAAGATGCTACAATTTATCGATACTGCGATTTCTCTTTTCAAAATACCGGCTGAACACCGCATATATCTGTACTTCTGTCTGAACTTGATACACACGATAAATATTATGTAACTAACTCGAATCGCGTTCTAAGAAGAAACCGGGCGGCGAGCTGTGTAACTGAATTATTAGGGTAACCATAATTTAAAGGTTTACAGGGAAAATTATACCAGGTACTGAATTAATGATTATTTGGCAAAAATTATCGATTTATGCATTATTTTGAACTAAAAAGCCATTCCATTGATATTTTTTTTACATTAAACAATAAAATAGTACTAGTAAAATTACGAATAAAAATATTTATTGTTGTCATGGTTTAATATCCTTTATTACAAATACTAGGTACACGTACATTCATATGCCATTAGGTAATTACAACAGTATAACAATATCAAAAAAAATGTTTACTGTATGTGCGGTGAACATCGCTCGTTCTCTATGGTCACTCAACAGAACTATTTCAAAGTGGCCACCGAAGCGAGGGTGGCATAGGAACGGAGTGCTAGACATCTACGCTTTGCAGAGGACGCTTGCGTTACGTTATTGTTTTATTTATATTGAAGCCAAACTTATTGACGTATATTATAATTGTCGTATCTACGCTTCAGATTATTATCTCAATAACTTTATATTGCAGTTGACATTTAAAAAGCATTAAACAAGTGAAATACTAAAAAGATGATTGTTTGGAAAACGTCCGCTAAGGAGTTTCAAATAGTGGCAAAAAAAAATTATTTGAATATTACTTACGTCCACGGAAACATGTAAAGAAGTAGGCGTGCGTGAACATTTCATTAATTTAAAAAATATACAAATAAATTTGTCCACCTGGAATTGCTATACCGTTTTAGCTAATTATAAACGCTCACATTCTTTAAGCTACATATATTGCAGTGACGACTTATCAGTTATATTAAACTTGGATTTTTATAATAAAAATCATGGTAACCCTAATCTATGTATATCTCGGCAAGTTAAAGAGCGGCAATTGCGTGAGTAATTGAAAACTCGCCGGGTAATTCGTCATTGTTTTTGTTGTTATTTTTTTGAAACGGCATCATTCTCTCCTCCTTTGTAGTTGCGCGTGTTTTATTCATTTCATGTTTTTGTATTAAACGACTGGCTTCGAAGATCAGTTTCTACGTTTGTATCTTTAAAAAAACATTTAATTCTTCGATATTTCTGGAATAGCATTATTGTTACAACTTTGTTAAATTACTCCAAAATAGGTTACACGTGGCGACTGTATATGGAGGTAGCACAAAATAGTAAGAAATAATCAACGGAGGGCCATTAATAAAACACTAATAGAACTCAAGTACATTTATAGTTCAAAAATATAGGGATTTACAAATATGGCGACACAGCAACAATATACGCCGCAAAACATTCATAAAAATTAACTATATAATGCTCATTGCCAAGAACAGTGCATGCACTGCTTTTAACGTGACAGTTTTTCGTATGTCCAGTGCACGGGACAGGCAATTCAGTTGAATCGAACATGTATAAGAATGCTAATTGGAATTTTTTTTTTTTAATTTATTCTCTCAGTGATAATATAAAATGTTAATATATTCCATACATTTTAGTTTTATTTTCGCTAGCAGTTACAAGTAATTTCACGGCGAGGGAGGCGTGGCGGCGATAGCACGGCGCCGCTGTATTTATTGCCAGCAGCGCACGAGCCAAGAAGATAGCACCAAAAGTATTTATAGGTTACCTAGGTCATAAGCGCTAATAGCTAGTTTTCACGACATAACAAATTAGATGTTTCCATTGAGAAGGAGTGACCACACGGTCTTCATAAATTGTTAATTTTTGGTTTGCCTTTGCAGCTCTTTAAAAACTTACTGGTGACATATGAGTTTCGATTAGACAATCGTATTCGATGTTCGTATTTAAATCGATACTATGCGATTCAATTTCAGAAGATTTCGTCAATGTATTGTTTGAAACTTTAAGATTAACATAGAGTATAAACAACCACACAATAATTCTAGGTAGATATGGAATAGAAAACGGAGCTAGGAAAATTTATATAAAATTATATCGCCATGACGCTAATGTAAATATTTAGGAATGTCTATTTTTTTATTATTGTACAATGTAATATTTCCATATAAATAATTAGAGATACAACTATTTTGAAAATTGACACCCGATAAAAATGTTGATGAAAAACGAGCTAATAAAAATATCCCACCACGATAATTCCGCACTCGGTACTCAGTTTCAGGTTGCAGTAATCGTGGTAGGTTAGTAGAAAGAAACTAACCGTTTTTTTTTTACTGACAAACAATTTCAAAGTTTTTTGTTTTTATGTTGAAACCAGCTGAAACGTTATAATTCGTGATTATTATTTAATTATTTATCGATTTATTTATAGTTTCTTAACGAAATCAGTCTAACAGTCTGTCGTTTTTAATTACATACTAAAATATATTGCTTTTTAAATTAATAGTTTTCACTTCTGTCACTACCGCATTGCTACACATTCGAACAACGAACGCTCGAAAGAAAGTAAAAATGATTTACGGCGTTCAAAAACGCATATCGTCATAAACGCGTGACCTTTTCGAAACGGAACGTGGCTATAATTCAATAAATTTCGATAAACTGGCGCGTGTTTAAACCACTTAAGCGCTGAATATGAATATGTCGTCATTACCATGAAAGATGTTCTCTGTTACATATTGAGGAAAATCGCACAGAGAAGTAATTGTGATTACGTACGTACGTAGAGATATTGTGAGTCATTAATCTGTCTGTTGCTCTGTGGTTTTGTATATAAACATCTCTTTTTCTTGAAGATTCTTTCTTTGACTAGACGGAAGAAAAACTATAATTTGGAAATTAAAACATTATATTGCTATTAAGAATACCATACCATCAGCCCATTTATACCTGCAGGGGCTTAGGCCTCCTCTTGGAATGAGATGGCTTGGAACGTAATCCACCACGCTGCTCCAGTACGAGTTGGGGGACTTTAACGACTGCCATCTATTGGTGGCAACATTGGCGACCGGGACCAACGGAGAGCACGTTAACGTGCTCTCCGAGGCACAGAGTCAACGATATTTATGTACGTAAGTTAGAAAAAACTCATTGCTCATATGCCCTGGAATTCGAACCACGGCCTTCTAAACAAGAAGCGGGCTTGCTATTAACTCGGCTATCACGACACTATTAAGAATAAATAAATTTTATTATCTTTTTTAGAAAAAAATATTTTCTGTAGAACAACAAAATTTTATTATCTTGTTTTTTTTTTGTGTTCCGGACCCAAATGGTACCAAAGGGTACAAAAGGGAACCCTTTTAAATAAGGTCCGCTGTCCGTCCGTCCGTCGGTCACAGAACTGTATCGTCTGAACCGTAGTATGTAGACATTTGAAAATTTCACAATGTGTATTAATTACTATGGTCGATATAGCAACAAATGAGATAAAGTTAAGAATCAAAGAGCAGGGGCTTAGGCCTCCCCCAGGGCGAGGAGGGGGCTGGGAGCTTAAATCCACCCCGCTGCTCCACTGCGGGTTGGGGAATGTAAGGACCGCCATCTATTGACAGCGTTCGGGACCGACTGCTTAACGTGCTCTCCGAGGCACGGAGTCAGTGACAGTTATGTACTTAAGTCGGAAAAACTCATCGGTACACGCCCGGTTTCGAACCATGGCCATATGGGGCCTTGTAAATTGAGACAGGTTCGTTGCGCTTTGGGCTATCACGACTATATAAATATATAAATATTATACAGTGGTACGGAACTCTTCATGTTTGAGTCCGACTCGAACTTGATCCGTTTCTTGTTACCACTGTACGTCAATTATCTCTTATCGCAGGCGCGTGAGCAACGTTCAGAACAAGTTATCATTTAGATTTATGACCACAATGCATTGGCCAGGACGCGAATTTCACTTTGTAGTCTTTTCGAATTAGCCATAACACGTTGTAACCGTTCGAATTTCGTATTGTTGATTGTTTATAGAAAATACAACACGCTGTAGACGTTTTTTGTGGCTATTTCGCTCAATGAGCCTACTGGACTTACTCCTTTATGAAATACTAGCGACTGGCCGCAGCTTCGCACGTGTGGACAACATTTATAAATTTAGGTACGTGAATCCGTTTAGCCCATATTAGAATAAACAATAACTATCCCATACGAATTGTGTATTTTCCTGAATAAAATTTACCTTGTGTGTTATTTGAAACCTTAAAACACCTTCGTACTAAATTTTTATGCCGTTTTATGAAGAATGTTTAACACACTAGAGATTATCTCGCTTGTAATATGTAACACTTGATATTTTAGAGATAGCTACACACAAAGGAAGAAAAGCGCCACACAACGGGCTGCACAAGTAAAAAAGAAGAAAATAAATGAACAAAGCCAGTCGATGATCGGCGACTGACTTTCTTCAACTATTTTCCGTGAGGTGATGATGAGGTGGTGAGGAGTGAGGCTATTGCGCTTATGCCCAAGTTCTGAAACGTCAATTAAAATTAATCTTTATTTAAACTCCGATTATTTACAATTTTACGCGCTCAAACGCATTTCAAACGAATCTCCAATTAGCCGATCGTCTCAGAGACAATCAATGCATAATTTGGAGTGACAGAACGTTGATTAGCGCCATTTCTGTTGTCAAACTCTTGTCAAACTCTTGTCAAACCCTGAGTTAGTAAATCGCTCATTTATAGTTGATGAAACAGTGTTCAAGCACAGTAATTTAGGGAAAAAAACAAACATTTTATTGTAATTTGTCAGTAATTGATATTAGCGAGTATTATTTTGCAATCTGAATAGTGTCTGGAACAAATTAAACTTCTTTATAGTGAATTAAAAATATAATCTACAGTTATTGCGCTACTAGTGTTCTTCTAATAAGTTACCTATTTATTATAAATTTATACCCTTATCAATAATTAAAGTATTATTAAAAATATAAAACGTTTACGTAATAATATATAAAAGTTGTGCTCGGTTTTTGCAGGTTAATAATCAGGTCTGATTTGTCATCTTTATCGTCTAGTGATGAGAATCGAAAGAGGATATAATATATTAAAATAGACAAAGCAATCTAAAATAATGGATTAATATTCAATACAAGAACGAACAAATGAAGTCAATAAAAAAATCATATTTCGTGTTTTATTAAAGTATGTCCATTATTTTTGAGTAAGTATGTCCTTTGAGACGCCGCCAAAGCAATCAGACAAAAAATCCACAAAGAAAACAGCCGCACGTGCCCGCCGTAATACAGAATACAACGGCTTGCGCGTGCAGCGTACAGTTTCAGCGAAAATTTATCAATTTTTATCGACGTTTCACGAAGTAAATGACAAAATAGAATGTTTTATTATAAACACAGGTGGTGATTCGAAGGATACGTCGAGTGATGAAAAATGTCATAACTTTTTGTTTCGTGTGCAGTGAATGTGATAAGTTTATGTTTCCTTTAAATAAATATATTTTAATTTGTCTATTTCGTTCCCGCTTTGCCTTTTGATGTACCGAGGTCTAATATCCGTTATATTACTTTACTCCAAATGCTCAATTTAGTTATTTCTGTAATATCTATATAATATTCTAAATAATCAGAAATTGATATAAATTTCGTAACATTACGATTGAGAAATAAATTATGTTCAAGGTTTGAAAATTACAGAAAATTTTAAATATAATGAATGATTCTGATATTGAAACAGTTTAAAATAAAACCATTTATTATAGAGTGTGTTTTATTATTAAATTATTATTATTAAACTATTATTATTTCTAAATTAATAAAATAAACAATATAAAACATTTCCCCCTGATAGAAGTTAAGGTGCAGCAGCTTATATAACAAGTTTATGTTTTTAGGTAGGTGTGAAAAAATAAGTTATTACTTTTCGTCATAAATTCGAGAAACCTGTTAAAAAACGCATGAACAGGTACCTACATTTTTGTCGCTATTCAATTTAGAACCGATATGTAGGATGAATGTGTTAACAATCGTAACTATTCTTATAATATGGTTACCTATTGACTATTGACGACCGCTTAGCTCAGTAGGTAGCGACCCTGCCTACGAAGCTGGGGGTCTCGGGTTCGAATCCCAGGTCGGGTCAGTATTTATATGATAAATATTGATACTGGTACCGAGTCTTGGTTGTTATATGTATGTAGTGTCTTCGCTTGGTACCCAAAACACAAGCTAATGCTTAGTTTGGGGCCTAGACCTAGTTGTGATGTATACGTAATTATTATTAAAATTATTATTATGTCAACAAAAAAATTAAAAACTTATGATAAGAACAGGTTTCTGGCATTATTAACAAATAATTTTAACTAACCACATTATGCACTAATATATACCTTTTTCCAATATATTTACTCAATTGACTATCAACTGCAATTCATAATAAAAATATGTAAGCAAATACCGTTTCAACGAGATGCTATTAACTTAATGATACGTTTCAATTTTTAAAACAAGGAAACAGTTTTATACAGTTTCGGTTTTAACGGAGTTAACTGCACGTTGAGAACGGTGACCGGTCACGAATGGGCACGAAAAGAATTAGGGTTGACTTGAGTGGAATCGTGTCGTATGTACAGAGAAGAAATCGTATAGATACACGGAAATATATATAGGTTCTATTTATTCTTCAGCACCTATTGTAACCGGAATGATTACCTACCATACTGCCATGCTATCAGACCATTGATACCCCGCTGCAGGGGCTTAGGCCTCCCCTCGGAATGAAGAGGTTTGGAGCTTGATTTACCACGCTGCTCCAGTGCGGGTTCGCGGATCGATTGATTGACCGGAATGATTGTAATGGGGTAAACGACCTTTTTTTATTATTTTACATGAAAGAGTTTTCTAAATATATCATAACAGTGAAGTAATTTAAAAAAAAATCGTTAATAACAAACTTAGGAATGTTTAAAATGTCCTGTTAGACAGAGAGGGCAATACCGCACGGCGTACTTAACTGTGACGTCAGGCCATTTAAAATAATGATAAATTTCGTTTTGCAAGAAAGAGACAGAGAAAAACATTTAATAGCTTATAAGTTTCATATTCTTCGACCGACTATAATTTTGTTTGTGAATTTTGTTATCGTAGAAAGCCTGCTTTATATTTTCTCGATAAATGTAATATTTCCAAGTACTCACACACCCTATTTCCGTAGTGGATACCTACTCAGCATTTGATATATCATTACTGTGCATCTAGTGCCGATTACAGTCAAAATACGGTAAAGTGTTATTTAAAACGACTACTTCTAGTTACATAAGCAACACTATCGTATCGTGGTGAACGCAAATCAGTTCGTAATTGCCATAACATGATGCATAAAATATCAATGACGTCATAAACATTATTACATTACATTATAGATTAGTGTTTACTATAAGTGATAATGCCTTTTGCGCCATATGTAATTGACCCAAGTTACTATTACGTGTTTGTGTGCCGCATTGAGAGGGTTTGCCAATAATCACCACGCTTGGCGGGTTGGTGATCACAGTATATATAGAGAGAGATGCTGATGCCCATCTGCTAACCAGGGTTAGTGGCCTCTTACGATACGCTTCCCGGTGGCGGTGGGAAATTGTGTTCTTTGCTGTACCCACACAGAGTGGACAGATGATCTGAAGCAACATACCGGAGGTAGTTGGATGCGAAAGGCGGAGGACCGTGTGTGGTGGCGAGCCTTGGGAGAGGCCCATATCCTGCAGTGGAGAAACACGGGCTGATGATGATGATGATGACTATTACGTGACTACAAGTTGCGTCAAATCGAAACAGATGTCATTGGAAAAAATCAACTTTTTTGATAATTGTTAGTGAAACATGATATTTTCAAGAAAAAGCGTTATTACTATGGTACCTACTTTGTGTTAAGGATAAAAATTATTTCTGGTTAAAAATAATCAAAACAACTGAACAAAGACATTAATTGAATTCTTGAAATGGTGGCAGCGCTCGTTTATTATTTCTCAAAATCATATCAAACAATTCTACGTACTCACTGAAATCAGACTAACTGTTTCAAATAGACCGTCGTCGAATGTTAGGTATTTTACGTTCTCGGAATGGTGGTTACACGAAAGTTCGATTCGATGAAATACATTATATGTACATGTATTTGTTATTCGACGACCGCTTAGCCTAGTGGGTAGTGACCCTGCCTACGAAGCTGGAGGTTCGAATCCCAGGTTGGGTCAGTATTTATATGATGAATATTGATACTGGTACCGGATCTTGGTTGTTATATGTATGTGGTGTCTTCGCTTGGTACCCAAAATACCAGCTAATCCTTAGTTTGGGGCCTAAACGTTGTTGTGATGTATACGTTATTATTATTATTATTATTTTGACAAATTTACTTAAAGATTTTTAATAGCTGATTTGTTCAGTTCCTTTACTATCCTTTTGTCTGGGAGTCGTACGTCGTCTTATAGGAAGCTTTTAATGATGAAACACAGAGTTAATGCATTTAGGAAAAAATTACTCGGCTACCTCTTTTAACTCGAAACGTGTAAAAGGATAAGTATTTTAAGTACCTCATCGTGTTGGGTGTCATTTAAAGAGTCTTTTACAACTAATTTTTGCGTGTCGTGAAAAAAGAACGTTCGACGGAAAAACTACTACTACTATTGGCTGGACGTAGTTCAAACTTATAGACCGTGTAGAAGCTACCGAACTAAACAAAAAGTTAAAAAAATATATTAAATAAACGAAAAAAAGTGAAACTTCAAAGACTTTTGTCTCCATCAAGATGTTTGCCCCAACTGCTCACTTGAAACTTTTTGTTTAGGTCGGTAAGCTCTACATGCTCTATAAGTTTGGACTACGTTCAACCGAACACGCGGTATATGATATGCAGGTGTTCGGCCGAACGTAGTTCAACTTTAAACACGTTTTTCTCGGTAACCGTTAGTTTGCACCATCTGCTCATTTGAAGCCTGTTGTTTAGTTCGGTAAGCTCCACATGCTCAATAAGTTTGGACTACATTCAGCCGAACACCACCAAAAGTATACACAATAATAAATAAACGACTACCTTTAGTTCTAGCCGATCACAGTCGGTTACTATGTGGATAGTATAGCCACCACAGAGTATCAAGTAGGTTAGGGTTGCCATGGGACCGATATTTGTTAGGAGACACGTGTCCCAAGAAAATTACTCACACAACGAATATAAATAAAAATATTACGCATGAAAAGTTTTGTCTCGTATTCATATCATTTTAGAAAGCGCTTAAGGCGTTCATCCCTTTCCCTTAAATCTTTGGCATGATTTCATGTCGCCTTATTGTGTTTAGGTTATGAGATGTGTCTTAAATATACTACATATTGCACACTTGAAGAGGACAGCATATACGCCTACATACCAACTCCAACCTACTATAATGCTCTGTTAAAGCCATACTCCGGGTTTTAGCCGTAATATATTAAACTTGCCTATATGAAAATCTGTCAAGTAGTTTCAGAGATTAGTTTCAACCGAACAACACGATCTTTGTATTCAACAGTGTATACGTAAAAATGAAATTATTTGTCAATTACTTACTACATAACTTTCCTTATGATTAAAACTTTACTTAGTTGGTATTCAAAATATTTAATTATTTTAATGATAATAATAATGTCTGGGACATCCCACACATCGTCATCTAGTCCCAAAGTAAGCAATTATTATGCTTGTATTATGGGGTACTAAACAACTGGTATGCATAGGTACTTAAGTATCCTTTTTTTCTTGTAATATAACTACATTGACGACCGCTTAGCCTAATGGGTAGCGACCCTGCCTACGAAGCTGAAGGTCCCAGGTTCAAATCCCAGGTCGGGTCAGTATTTATATGATGAATATTGATACTGGTACCGGGTCTTGGTTGTTATATCTATGTGGTGTCTTCGCTTAGTACTCAAAACACAAGCTAATGCTTAGTTTGGGGCCTAGACGCTATTGTTATGTATACATAATTATTATTATATTATTACATATATAAATAAATTTTACATATCTAATTTTATTATAGACAGCTACTTTCGTCTTCGCGTATTTCATGTTTTTAAGGGTGGACAGGGTAGGGCAGGATGCATGACCACAAGGAAGCCCTACAAGAACACAGGTGTCATCTCCGTACCATTTTTTTTTTGTTCAATTTTATTTTCGGTTTGATGTTATCTTCGGTCTAATAAAATTTGTTAATTTAAGATAATAATGAACTGTTTAAAAGGTTGAAATATACATATATTATTTTTATTTGCAATAAATTGAAATAACCAAAAAATATATAAGGCAAAGTTTTTTTAAATGATTCGATATCGAGTAAAAGTTTTTTTATATTTAAACATATTACATACAGAAACATGTAGCAACATTTGATACAAAAATATATGAAAATACACATGTATAATTTATATTTATATTATGAAAAAAAATTAAGTTTTCCATTTATAGTTTTTACCAATATCCTTTACGAGACAATGGCCGTCGGCACCATCGACACACGATTAGACCTAACAAAGGGCTTGTTAAAATTCCTTGGACGTTCTATTAAATAGAAACAAAAATCTAACCATTCAAGGACGACTTATTAAGCATATCCTTTTATAGATAAATTTAAAGTGAATATTCTAAATGTATTCTTATATTAAACCACACCTAAAAATATTTATATTTAAAAATCCGCTAATTGAATTCTTTCATGAATTACCTACACTCATAAATTTTTCACTTCATAAGGTCCGTCCATATAATACTTGTATATTTCTTAAATTATAAATGTAAAAACCCTGGCTATGATAAAATAAACCCAAAGGTATTTCTTTAGAAATACTTTTTTCTGCATTATCTACGCTGGAGTTGTAGCTCACAGATAATGCCTGGAACCTGCAAATCAATTAGATGTGTTAAATGAGCGCAATATGGATTGTCTATTTTCGACTTTGATTGTGTCTTCGACTCCGGCTTAGGTTTTGTGAAGAAATGTATTTAATTGTCTTAGATTTTTTGTGTATTTTTTTAACTATTTTCAGGTTATTTATCAGTTTTCTACCGTAGATGGCTACGGTATCAAATCAAATTTTCAGTTATCAATTTCAAGGAAATAGTACGTGTCTATTACATGTCTATGATATAAGTATGTTTGTATTTTTGTTAACAGATAATGAAAATATAGGTTCTTAAGTAGGTGAGTCCTTATGATATCTAGCGTCCGCCATATTAGATTTTATTGACATTGCGTATCCTATGACACCCCTGCTTTATATGAATCTGTCATGGAACTACTATTAACCTATCGATAGTACATTTGATAAAACGTCTTAAAGGATATATAGGCTGTATTTAGGAGGCAACTTACACATAATCCATAGCCTGCTGCCCAATCAAACGAAAAATACTTAGGTATTTGAATATAATTGTAACTGGCTAGATATAAATGGTATTTTTAATTTTTACAGTAGAGTTATACGAACATTCCTTTAACGAAAATAAAACACTGTCTTTTTACTATAATTAAAGATATAATCTATATATAAATACGTGAAAAAAAAGCTTTAAACCCCTTGTTAAGCATACTACGCGCAAGGAGGAGTGTTATATTCGGCATAGTTACAGTTTTTGTGGAGGAAGAATGCAGAAAGCTAAAATCTAAATACATCTCTAATCTATTTACAATCTATTTACAATCTATTTACAACAAATCTATTTACTCCTTTTAAATCACATTTCGGATACAGAGGAGTGTGAGATTTGGCAAAGGTAAAGTTTATATGGAAAAGGAGTGCCAAAAGCTAAAATCAATATATACATAGTGTGGTAAGTGGTGGATATAAGCTCCAAGCCTCCCTCACTCTGGGGGAGGCCTAAGCCTCTGCAGTGGGGTAAAAATGGGCTGATGAAGAAGATGAAGATATATACCTAATATGTTTTACAAATAATGTCAACCATACGAGTTTAATAGTAGGTCGTTTGATGCAGTTTGAATTAACTCACATCTCACCTATTTATTATTGGTGGTTTCAAAAAATGTGTATGGTCGAATGTCGATCACTGGGCCACCACTAGATCAATTATTTTTTTCTGAAATTATATTTCATTTACAGCTTTTCTCTGCCTGTGCTTTCTTGTATTTTATTATTGTTTTTTTTTATAGGTAGCAACACTGCCTAGGTCTATTACTACTCGGGCTATCGTAAATTTTTCTAATGACTGTGAAAAGGTTAAAAGTTTATAACTGTTTACGACACACGAAAAAAATATAATTTCTCATAATTATAGTTTCTTGAACCCCGATTATAATTATAGTTTTTTTGAACTATAATTATATGTTTCAGACTTGTGTGCCTTATCTCGTTTTATGAACTAAATTGTGCAGTAAAAATATTTTTCGTAATACATAGTAAGAACATTACAGTCTCGTTTAGCAACACTTCGTGTGCTCTTTGGACTAAAAACAGTTTCCAATTACGAAGATAAAATCGGTATCTAGGTATATCATATTTCTAGAACTACACACGGCCACTTGTTTTAAGTTTCATATTAAGAAATGATACCTATCTCACGTGCAAGTGCGTTGTTGGCTTAAAATAATTATCTTTAACAAATATATTAACTTAACCTCTAATTAAATAAAATTCTGATGAAAAAGTGCAAAAATGTTATTTCAAACTAAGAAAAACAATAAAATAAGATATTTTCTCTTAGTTTATTTAATTTCAAAATTCTTTAACTCTATTTATTTATACCAAAACCCATTTTATTGTATAATAATTGAAATGATTAGTAGTTGTAAGAATCGTAGATTGTCAACATGTTTTTGTCCTTTTACCTTTAGATAAAAACTACATATTTTTTGTCACTAAAGGTTTATAATTAGTATTTCGAATGATACATAGCTATTAATATTAAATGAGATGAGATACGAAAAGATAAACTAAAAGTGTCGAAAAAGATTAGATATAATAAAATCACTTAAGGGTACGACGTAGGCAAAATGATAAATTTGGAATAAAATTGCTTTAGCATTAAAAGTCATAAAAGTGTCGTGATAGCCCAGAGCACAACGAACCTGTCTTAAATTTATAAGGCCCCACAGGGCCATGGTTCGAATCCAGGCGTGTACCAATGAATTTTTCTGACTTAAGTACACAATATCACTAACACCGTGCTTCGGAGGGCACGTTAAGCAGTCGGTCCCGGACGGTGTCAATAGATGGCGGTCGTTACAGTTCCCAACCCGCAGTGGAGCAGCGTGGTGAACTTAAGCTCCAAGCCCCCCTTCTCACCCTGGGGGAGGCCTAAGCCCCTGCAGTGGGGTAAAAATGGGCTGATGATGATGATGATGATTAAAAGTCATATTGGCTTCATAAATAAAAAAAAAAAATATTTTTGGTTAAACTTGAATCAAATGAACTTACAAATGACACTCTATTTGTGCCATTGGTAAAAAAAATTCTACAGTGTAATTTTTTAAGTCTTAAATCATTTTGTTTGTGGCCTCTAACAAGCGTTTAACTTCAATAACATTAAAGAGTTAATGACACCAAATGAATTAGTAAAAATTTTATTTCTTGATGAAAGTAAAGTAGGTACTAAAAGAATACCTCCAAACCTATTGATTTGACTCATAGTTCCACAATATTTTTACTTAATGTCACGTCGCAAGTGAAAGTGACACGTACAAAGAAGTTACAAAGAAAACAAACGTATGTTTCTCTATTTACACAATAGTACCTTACACATCAATTTAGAAAATAACACAATCCAGAAATAAAACAAGTAAGAAGGCGAGCATGCAAACTTGTAGTATATGCCCGTACAGGCTTTAGTAGTGCGCCTATTTAGTAGCGGGTTATGCAGACGCAGCGCAACTTCAGATGTGCCCGACAAGGGCACAATGGTCATTAATCTGCAGGTGCAGCAGCGTCCGATACAGCAGGGGCGCCGGTAGACAAGGTGGTGAATACTTCCGATAGCTTGCCGATTAAAAGAAGCAGCAGAATACCTCTCAGCACGCAATTCCAGAACTGTATGTTCAGAAAATAAAAAAACAGTATTACTTACACAGACTCACATTTTGTTTTTTACTTACATCCACTTATGTTTGAATTTTTAATTTCGCTAGGTTTAATACTATTTAGTTTTCGAATTCACTAATGGTTATACCAGTAGCGACGACAGCCCAAGAAGGATACAACAGAAAGAGTGTGACTCAGTGGATAAGATGCGCGCGTCCGATTTTAGCCTATCGTACCCTTAACTGTAGTCACAGCAAGTAGGCCGTATGTCCGATACAGATCCCCTTATGGCGTGTCTGACCGTAATACCTACCGAGAACAATCGTGTGACCACTTGCACTTTTGTTTGTTTCAACATCTAACGCGTAACTCGGTCATCATAGTCTATTATAGTTACGTTTAAATATCTAATTGACGTTTGTTTCAATTGATACATTAGTGTTTGAAATTTGACAATAACTAATATTCCGGAATGCCTGTTGCAAAAGTATATAGAACTGATTTCTTTTAATACTATCAATCGCTCGTGACTTTATCCACGCCGCACAACTTTTTAGGGTACCGCAATCCAACAAGGAACTCATGTAGTTTCTCTATATTCGTCTGTCTGTACGTACGTTACAACCAGTTTACACGCATTAGCGCTATATAGTTAAAATTTGACAGGGTTTATTTAAGAAAATAATAATTGCTAGTTTGCCTCTCACACATGGGGTTAGGGAGAATTTCGTTTGACTTACAACCTCGAGTGGTTGTATCGGTGAATAGTTATTTTAAAATCATTTTGGGATTCGTTAATGGTTATTAAAATTATGTCCGTTTACGATATATTTAGCCGTGAATTGGGCTTTTTTCCGAGTTGCATATCCCTTCAAACTCATGGACCACTACTCCGAAAAATCTAATAAATCCATATAATTATGCATACACGATACCAACACACTACGAAAATTATCACGGCTACTTAGAATGAATTAGATTTCGAGTTATAACCGATCGAGTACAATTCGAGTTCGACGAGTTACATGACAATGTACATTTAGAACAATTAAAGTCAAAAACGAAGTAATTGATCTCTACTGCCATACATATATGTACTTATGAAGGCAACCTCATGACGTCTCTCGAGAGATATAGTTCGCCTCAAACTTTATAGCGGATCGGAATACAACGCTTTAAGCGTTCTTGCGCAGGTACAGTCATATATCCCTCGCTCCACTGCGTCCCACTACACCTAAAACCGGTTACTGCGACGCGCCTTGCGCCTATGTTCACATCCGCCATAAAACTTGATTGCAACTATACCGCATGATTTACTAGTATTATATACCTATCGTTCTTCATATTCAAAGATACGTGCTAACTGACAAACAAACCATATCTTTGTAATAATCGTGTAGATGAGAGTTGTAATTGAAAGCCAATTTACTGTACCGAATATTACTTTGAAAAAACCACCACATCTGGCAGCTGTTTTTGAGAAACGACAGTAAAAATTATTCGGTAAGAAAAAATGGACGTCCCTTTAATAAAATAAAATTTAAAAAAAACGCAGACATAAAAATGTCTGCGTTATTTATGCCGTTTTTTATGCCGTTATTTATGCCGTAATCAAATGACATAAAATTCTGTTTTTTTTTTATGTTAAAAAATATGTAGTTACCAATTCTTATTAAACACCATATATCGAGCCCTTAGATATCATAATAATCAGGATGGAGCAACTCATTCTTTGCAACGACCGAAAACGTGAGCAAAATATCTAGCAAAGTGATTAGACAGACCGTACGTCAATATCATTGTTATAAACAAACATTCTACTAAGTTACACATGACCGAATCGACTGACCTAATGGCCGAGTGGTTAGAGACCCTAACTGTGGAGCCTAAAGTCGCGGGTTCGATTCCCACCCGGGACAAATATTTGTGTACATGAATATGTTTATTTCGTTCCGTGTTTGGGTGTGAATTATTTACATCTGTATATAATATAAAGAATATTTAAGTATGTATATCAGTTGTCTAGTAACCCCATAACACAAGCATAATACTTGCTTACTTTCGGACTGGATGGCGCTGTGTGTGAAGTCCCATATATTATTCTATTTTTAGTTGTATAAATGTAATTACAAATCTTTATTTTCTTTTATAGTAAGATGTCTGCAAATGGGTCATACAAAATTCTAATTCACAGCGAATATTACAGAACAACTGGTGTATATATTTGGTCTCTGTGGGTTTTTTTTTTGCTCAAATGTTTGTTGTCACAACGCGGTATCTGTATGAACATCTATGATCGAGCCTAATGGTTGTTATATACGAGTGTATATAAAACCCTTCGGTTAATAATGATTTAGCCAGTGGCTTAAGAAACTATATTTACCAACATTACTTCTTGATGGACGTTTGTCACACGTCTGTACAAAGATTTGTAAGTCACTAATACATACGACCTTAAAGTTCGTGTCGAATGCAACGTTATTTCACAATTGCGTTTCACGAAACTGCAAAACGGTTAAGCTAAATTTACATTTGCGTAATAAATGTGGTACCACCTGTTAGAGTTGTCTTTAGCTAGAAGCCCTCTTATGCGTTTAATGTCTAACCACTCATACTCTACCTAGCTGGTGCAAGATGGCGAGTTTCAGTCCGCGAGGTCCCCGCGCGCCGGTCTTCACCCCCGCGAAATTCGTTTGACATTTCCAATACTGTGAAGTAACTTTTCTGGCTCTATTTAAACCAAACGCTGCTGTCAAATTTATTTACTCTATGCACACCACGGTACAATTAGAAATTACATTACTTCGGTACTTTTGTTGCACACCAGATATTTCACAATAAAAGCAGCAATGGACCTCAAAATCAACAAACTGTTAAAGTACGACATTAAAATAACCAGGGGCTCACGTGCTGATGACTTCTGTCTACATCATCTGTGTACGGCAGGTCAATGTGATTGTGCCATTTCTAGTGCTCATCAATATAAGTTTCAGTGGTCTTTAAAGGTTACAAGACAGGATTTACCATACCATACCATAAGCTTATTAAGGCGCTACTGCAGGAGGTTAGGCCTCCCCTCGGGATGAGGGGGTGTAATAATTGGGGTGTCTCGGTAGAGGGGAGGTAGCGGGGAGGCGTTATTACTTACTGAAGGTTTATTGAAGAATGTCTTTGGATGCACTGCGTGCATCTACATATATACTTATATGCTATGGATGTGTGAGTGTGCATGTATACTCACTACAGGGGCTTGGAGCATAATTCACCACGCTGCTTCAGTGCGGGTTGGTGGATTGTAACAACTGTCATCTATTGATGGCAACCGGGACCGACGGTTTAACGTGCTCTCCGAGGCACAGAGTCAGTGACAGTTATGTACATAAGTTAGAAAACATTCGTTGGTAGATACATGCCCTGGGATTCGAACCACGGCCTTCTAAACAAAAAGCGGACTAGCTACCACTCGGCTATCACGATTTACATGATTTACTAGCCTCGATTTACGTCACGAAATGTTCTGTCACATACACTCGGTAACTCGGATGAACTCGAAAAAGGCCATCTAGCATACAATATTGATAGTATTGTAACTCAATATATTAGGTGTTAACTTATGAAGTTGCCGTTCTTCATTACTGGCCATTTCAAACAAAAAAATTTTGATTGGCTGTGAATTCTAAATTCAAATTAATTTTGTTTTAAAAACACGACATTCTTTTTACGAAGTCAGTCTTTCCTTTATTGATTAGCGTTGGGTTTTCATTACATTTGAACATTTTTCGTCATAGTGGACACTTTATAAATTCGAATAATTATGGAATATGAGTTCCTAGACTCTTTAAAAATTCGTGTATTTATGGAATATGAGTGGCCTAGACGAAATGTCAAACTTATACAAAAAGAGTGCAATTTACTTCTTCGAGATGCCATATTTTAGAGTCCAATTTTCGAAAAGGCCTTAACTTGTCTCCGTCCATGGATAGACATATGAAAGGTAACCAGCAAATGGGCTCCATTAAGATATCTTCACACGTAGTGAGTATCAGCAATTCGCCTGGTGATTTTTGATTTGTTGTTGAAATTTTTAAATCTCTAGAAATTACCGACCCAGTGATCTTCAGTTAACCTAACTTTGTTATATAGTTTGAGCTGTATGTATTATTTTCTATCCATACGGCGGAACGTAATTTTCATTAGTTTCCAGACGTCTGACTAATTTGAAAATTTTCACACTTATTAAGGACCGATGGCAATACAATATTTTTATCGTTGTGTCTTAATATCTTGACCAGGAAATTCTGGAAAAAAAAATTACTAAGTTTTTAGGTAACTTCTAATTTGTTCCACTAACTATTTCTTAACATAGATAAGTGACTGTTAAAATCGAGTTACGTTAAAACTGTTGCAGTAGATTTCAATTCAAGTAATCTAATTAAAAAAACTAAAAATAAAATTTAATAAACTAAAGAAGCTCGCTTTAATAACTAACAGAACGAAAAAGTAAAAAAAATATTTACAAGTATAATGATTTTTGATAAGTTCAAAATATCATAGAGAACGTAACACCGAAAAAGCACGGGTGCGCTTGCTATCATTTGTTACCAAGATTTCATTGCTAGCTATTTTTAATAGTAAAGTTATTGTAAAAGTATAGTTAAATGTGCATCACGGTTTTATTTATAACAATTACAATAATCACTCAATTTAAATTTAATACTTAAAAATTATTTTTTAGTTTTTATTTCGGTTTTTTTTTTAGTTACTATTTTTTAAATTTATCTCAAGGAACAACGGATGACCAATACAATGTGTCTTGGTGGCGGGCGGGCGTCAGTTTCTAGTTTCAGAAAATAATTCCGAGCTTTAACGTGCATCATAAACGAAGAAAAGTTTGGAATGTGAACCCGGTATCCGACGTGGGCGCAATATATAAAAAGTCAGTACGCGCAACTACGTCACGTAGTTCTTAAAAGCGTACGTTAACGTAGTCTAGCATAACATTCGTTGCGTTAAAGTTGGAACGGTTGGACCTGACTAAACGCGCGCCAATTTCTTTGCCGCCTGCCAGCCAGTCACTCGCCGGCAGGTGTGTTGTTCGTTCGTGTGTTTTAAAACAATTCATTCATTCAATCGAATGCGATCGAAATTACGATAAAAATAATTAAGTCAATTGTAATTTAATAAAACTTCGTTCCTTTTAAAATTATCTGATATAGACGTTTTTATGTAAGTGATTAAAAATTATTGTGATTTAACAATATGACTGTAAACAGAATTAGGGTTGTTGTGTTGGGGAGTCCCCGCTGCGGTAAATCCGGTAAATATTTAATTCTTTATCATTATATTTTGTGTGAATACTTCCATAA
Organism: Luffia ferchaultella; assembly: GCA_949709985.1. Classification (NCBI taxonomy): domain Eukaryota; kingdom Metazoa; phylum Arthropoda; class Insecta; order Lepidoptera; family Psychidae; genus Luffia; species Luffia ferchaultella. The sequence continues at coordinate 18,358,629 of OX453249.1, forward strand.
TTTTCATTATTATTTATTTATTATTAATGCCTTACTTTGTTTATTTATTTAAAATATAAATGTAGTTATTTTGAGATTTTCGATCATATTTAAGCGTTTACATCTTAACTATCCATAACAAAGATTTATGATTCAAGTTTCTTTTTGTTCTCTCAATTGGATAATGGGTTTCTCGAAATCAATTACGTCTAATGATCACACGGGAAATAGGATTTTAAACGATTTAATGATTTATGTGGTATCCCGAGGGTTAGGATTATTGATAATTAAATTATAACAGAATTATTCATAATAAAGATTAACTAGTTATCCTCTTCCTATGCAATGAGGCAAGCTTCCACATTATAAGAATCCATTGCCTCCACTTGTGAGATAACATTCTATTCGTATTAGCACGTACGTTGCGATGTACAATAGTTTTTCGGTGATAAGACATGTTTTGTTTCTTTGTCTATGTTTAGCAATTATTAAGTATCTAGACATATTTTTGGTATAATGTGTTATTTAGGATATTTCAATGATTTTGGCTATGTATATAGATCTCTCGTTTTTGGGTTGTTTCGGCATTACAAAAGTCGGTAAATAATCCTTATAGTGGGAACGATGTAATATTACATAGTAGATGTTCATTGAGTTACGTACAATATTTGTATTCACTTAGTAACACTTAAATATATAGAGTAACTTAATTTGAAAGCAGCGTTTGGTTTTAATCATTACTAGAGTCATAAATGTCAATTCATAGCATCGAAGTGAAATTACGGGGCAGCAATTTTACGGGGTTGAAGACTGGCGCGTAAGGAACTCGCGGGGGTGCAGAGCGGCACGCGGGGACCTTGCGCACTGAAATTCGGAATAAAACTCGTAATCTTGCACCAGCTAGCACCAGTATGAGTGGTTAGATGTTAAACGTAGAAGAGGGCTTCTAATCATTTCGTACCCACATGCTTAAATCTAACAATGTAAGTGAAAATATAAGTAGGTATACGCTATCATAATCGGTAAAGCCAATCTGATAGGGATAAATACTTTAGTGACCTAGTTTTGGTTTATACTCATAACTTCTACTATCAAACAAATACGGTTATAAGTGATATTAAATGAAAGTTCAGCGTACACAAGTAGTGTAGATCTATTGTTTGATATATTGAGAAAAACGGGTCGTGTCACTACATTCAGGCCATCAGTATAATATACAAATATGCAATAACATAAGTGATTAAAAACTACTACTTAAAATCTGATTAGATTATTATTAAATTTTAATCTAATAACCCACCTCTTGTCGCCCCCACCCCGGCGTAAAGATGCCCAGGATACCGGTAGCATTGATATCAATTCGAATCGAATTATATTCATGGTTCATGAAATTATTTGATAAAAATAGTCTAAATATTTTAAAAAGGACAATATTTAAGATTTAGATAAGACGAGACTTGTCACAAATGCCAGACATATGAGAAACAATGAAATGTTAGATTTCACTGAGCAATCGCTACTTAAAAAATTATGCACCCATACAAGGTGTTGTTTGTCGGTTCTGCCAAATTAATGCATATAAAAGTCCAATAAGGGAACATACGTTTGACAACGTTTACTTTTCATTCGGATGTAAACCTTTTTTGTTATTGATTTTATACGGTAACGATACGGCGTCGTATCGTTTCGACGCAATACCTAAACAACAACACAAAGTTACTGGCCACGCAACGCATACGGTAATACTTTAAATAGCGGTGAAAATGCGTTACTTTTACAAAAATAAAAATAGATTCATTTTATTTTGGAACATAAATTTTGTTATGTTTTATTTGGGAAGAAGCTGATTACTTAGTAACCTATATCAAACTGGAAGTTTACAACACACCTGGTATTCCATTCCATTCCATCAGCCCTTTTTAACCCCACTGCAGGGGCTTAGGCCTCTCCTCAAGATGAGAGGGTTTCGGAGCTTAAATCCACCACGCTGCTCCAATGCGGGTTAGCGGATTGTAACGACCGCCATCTATTGACAGCAACCGGGACCGACTGCTTAACGTGCTCTCCGAGGCACGAAGTCAGTGACAGTTAATGTACTTAAGGCAGAAAAAACTCATTGGTACATTCCCGGATTCGAACCACGACCACTTGCCTTATAGATTTGAACCTGGTAGACACCTGGTATATAATACATTAATTGAGGAACACTTGTGCATACGGTAATTTTAAAACAAATCACACATTTTCAGTTGAAATTATACACGATGAAAAATAAATTTTGTCATAAACCGTATGTTTATCAGACATTTCCTGGCTAGTAATTTGAGAACATAGTATTAACAGGCCATTCTGAATTTATGATCGAGGAATCGGTAGATGAACTAGAAGAGATGAAAGTTAGATTTTATCGTTGGATATCAGTTGCGCAAGATTTAATAGAAACATATACTCAAATTCAAAATAGAGACAAATTAACCCTGAGCGCTGGAAGTGTGCTTCTAACTTCAATATATTATACTTTTGTATTGTTGCATTATCAAGTATTTTATACAATTATACAATAAATCAGTACAAACAAAACCTTTGTACTAATTTGGGAGTTATCCACATAACTAACAAAAATGAATTTTATTAACAGGCCATTCTAGCTTCGGGTCATTGCAACATCTTGCCCCTTATTTCACGTAGTAGCGTATTTGTTTTTTTTTAATATATTTTCCAGAAGACGACATATAAAGTTTGTGATACACTATAAGGGGGAGTTTGTGGTAATTATTTCTTTGTTGTTTGGGGTTGGGTTTCTTTGGATCATTGTTCTGTATTTTAACAATATGTAGATGGAATTAAATCGTACTTATGTTTTAAGTACAACAACATATTTTCAATTATCAAATTTGAAATTGATTTGAATTTCCTCCTTTATGTCGAAATAAATTTTTAGATCAAAGTACTTATCGATATAGCTAGACGTAAATTCCCTTTGTAAACAAAGGCGTTTGTTCTGATTGCACTCGTGCGCAGCATACGTCATGTGTAGATAAATTAAACTATACGAATACCGATGATTCCCATGTTTATCTACGTTTCTCTAAACCCAGTTATGTTATCTTTATAGTATCAAAAACTTACTACAATATTTATTTATATTAGATCCTGCCTGTCTGCAAATTTACACATCGTATCAAAATATTTTTTTTATGGAAACGTGAACTATTTAATGGGTAAATAATCTTTTCAGCAATCTATTTCTACTAGATTAGGGATAAACTGAATATAAAAAATGTAATGTGCTCGTGAGAAACAGACAGACAGACAAACACAGATATAATAATGAAATTACTAAGCTCGATAGAGAACGGAAATCGGGAACAAACATACAAGGATTTTATGTAATACTTTAATTTTCAAAGCACATACAGTTTTATTTCTTACATTATAAGATTGACTATTTATTGCACATTAGATTTATTTTCTGAAACACGCACCACCTTACTTTTTCTCATTGGTATGCTTCTAAATATAGCAGGGTGATGACACTTTAACTATACACTGAATCGTGATTTCAATATTTATATATATGAATACGAAAGCTTCACCAAAATCGGATAAGTGACTTGTAAGCTTCCAGGCAAAAAAATAACAATATCTTCTAAAATTAATGGCAAACGGAATCGGCTCAGCGTAATGATGGCCAGTCGCAAGCGAGCCAGACCATCGCTGATATTCTGCCGACCCCGTTCCTCTACTACCTATTTCCTATTCCCTTCTACCTTGTTTCCTTCTTAAATTCTCTACTTACCCTCTATACTAATTCCATTGAAAATTAAACATGGTTGCGTTCAGAAATAACTAATTTAGTAGATTACATTAGATTATCGGAGATTTAAATCTCCGATATTCGTTATAAAATACCTAACACATAAACCGCTAAATATCATGGCGCACTAAAATTAAAGTACCTACTCAAATCCCGAAGTTTAAACCTACTGCAAGTAATTGAGTTGTGAGATGAAGAACAATGGGTTATTACTTCTAGTTGATGTAAATTGATGTAAACCTGTCAATTTTGTAATTCTGTAACTGTAATGTATTGTAAATTGCACTGTGCTGTAACGACCTATGACTTAAGGCCAGATAAACCGAGTTTGTTTCTTTTCGAAACAATATTAAATAACATTTATTGGTATTATTATATGTGGGACATTTTACATACGTTCATCTTGTCTCAAATCAGGTAGAGCTTGTATTATGGGTACTGAACAACTGTATACATAGTTAAATAAGACGGGAATCGAACCTGCAACCTTTGGGTGTGCAGCCGACATCTCCGACCACTGAACCAATCGGTCAATCAGTAATATAAACATTTAATAATAATTGAGTCCGAAAAAATTATGTATTGTAATTAAATACATAAACTAGGGCATAGAGCGGTTCAAAACACGATAATCTTTCTCTCGAACATATAAAAATTTGAATTTAACGTAAAGTTCGATTTTTTTTTTAATTTTATTTAAACTAAGCAATCACTGATTTTAAAGGATAATATGTCTAATAAAGGTTTTATACTACGCTCGAACGAACGAACGAAATTTTTAACATATCATTTTTATATTTTTTCAGAAAATATATATCAATTTCTAACTTTTTCTCTATTTTCCTAACTCTCTATTTTCCTAAAAATTGGTTGACAAAATATCCCTGTGACGTTATCTGGACTGAAATTTCTATAAACTTCCTAGTTATATTATAACTTCGTGGTTACAGAAATTTTGTATATTTATATATATATTACGAAATCTCTATAACTACGAAGTTGTTGAAATTTCGAAGTTTTGCGTCTATACAAACCTAGCTATAACTCAAATGAGACAGTAATTTTTTTTTTTAAATCTAGATTAACATACGTATTAAAGACGTAATCGTTTAGGAGCGTTTGTATGGTCATTCACGTGTCCCGGCCCTTCATAACTCGCTTAGTTCCTGGTGTAAGCGAGCGCAAATCGGTCGTACATCCTAGCCTTAAATATAACACAGTATGATTCAGATTTACTAAATACCTAATATGTCAAGGTGGCTATTAACTCTAGAACTCGTGCGTCTTGCGTCATTTATTGTGTTTACACTCGTAAAAGTCTTTGTCTCAAGGATTATCAGGCAGCCGTACCCAAATATACGATATCGTTGTTGATACCTATTAGGGTTGTCCCGAATTTTAAAGCGAATGTTTCTTAATATTCACATAAAAAAATCCTAATTCACATCCACATCTTTCGTTATAGTTTTATAGCGAATACAATTATTTTAACAAAGTATAGATAGCAAGTTGGTTGTGCGATTCGCGACTCGTGAGCATTCCATTTTTTTCCTACAGCCCAATATACCCCACTGCAGAGGCTTAGGCCTCCCCACAGGGTGAGGAAAACTTAGAGCTTAAATCGACCACGCGACGCGTGACCATATACTTAAAATGCTGTACAAATTATTACATTTTCAGTCTATAAAATATTTATTGTATGTTTTATTTTTTTGTTTTGTATGTATTTTTACACTTAGATAACATGATTATCAAAATAAAGCATGGAAATGACAAACTCAAAAATTAGACAGACCACAGGTATAGTTCCAATCAAACTTTATGGCGGATTCGAACATAGACACAAGTCGCATCGCAGTAACTAGTTTTAGGTGTAGCGGGACGCAGTGGAGCGAGTGGTATATGCATAGGGTATATGACTGTACCTGCGCAAGCACGCTTATAGCGTTGTAATCAGATCCGCCATAAAATTTGAGGCGAATTATACTTCATTATCATTAGTAAAAATTTTACATAGAGGTCACACAATTCTCTTCTCAGTGAAAATTTCAAAATATCAAGTGGCGTATGTTTCGTTTACAGCATATATTTTTTGCTCAAATTTTACGGTCACAACGCTATATCACTATGTACATTCCAATTAAATTCCTCTAAGATAGAATTATATAAAGGTAAGCTTTCGTTTGTTTACCAATCAAGCGATTGGTGTAAGTAATGTGGTTTTAAAAGGTATATTGTCATAGATAAATAAATTTGACAGCAGCATTTCATTTTAATTGAGTCAGAAATGTCACTTCACAGTATCGAAACTGTCAAAAGCAATTTCACGACTGAAACTCGCCAAAGATACACCAGCTTACTAGAAGAAGAGTGGTTAGACGGTAAGCGGTAAGGTATCACACTGTCTGAATCTCACGATAAACAATAATTTCCCTTTTAAATAAAACTTAAATAATATAAAATGTGGTTGTTATTTTTGTCTTTTGTTAATGTTTGTTTAATGTCTAAACATTTCCGTTCGCGACAACCCTATTGAGACATTCGGCGCTAGTAGGTAAGCAGATACGCTGACTATTATGAGTTACTCTCGGAACAAAAAAGTTAATAAATTAACACTCCCACTCACGCTTTAGTTAGCGTTAGTTATTATGAAACTTAATTGATGTCAGTCTTCCGTGTATGAAATAAGACGAAATATTATTTATTAGTATGAGCCCATCCCTACATTGCTACAAACAGGTAGAGCTTTCTGATAATTAGGTGGCTTTTAAGGTTTTGTTTTTGTTTTGTGAGCTTTGAATTTGAATTCTTTATTCTTATTACCTATTACGACATGATTAAAAACATACTCTCATCATATTGTTTTTGAGAATCCAACATTTCACAAAATAAAAAAAAAAGGACTCTGTCCATCTATCACAGACATCTATATAAGGATAAGGATAAGGGTTTTGATGAAATTCCCGATAAAATACGCAGAATAACTGTCTACAAACAGCAACGTCATATAGTATAAATTTCTAAAACTTAGACAAAAGCACAGATAATTATATGTACAGGTTACTCCAAATTGTGAACTAAGAAAAAAATAATCTTAAATCATGTCTATAATCAGAGAGATAGTCGTTTTATGGAACATGTCGTTCAAAAGTTTAAATTCTACAGTTATAGCAGTTTAAGCTACTTACATAGGTACGGAAAATCTAAAAAAAAATCGCAAGTAATTAGATGTAGTAGTAGTTAGATGTAAGTAGACGCAACTTATGTAGATATAAATAAATATTAATTTACCTAGAAAAGTCAAAGGATTTGTGAAAAACAACTAGATTTCTGAAAATCTAAAATTTAATTTTCGCATGATACCTCAAAACAATGATGAAAGTGTAATAAGGGTGTCGATTGACACCTACTGTCGCAGTTAATTGGGAAATATTGGAAATTTTGAAAAACACGAATAGATACAACATATTTTTAACATGTAGAATATTTTAGTACCTGAGACCAAAGATAATCGGTCTGTCTACATGTTAACTACCCTGGAAAAAGTGTTCATCCAGCAATGGATGATTCCCATAAAAACACGAGGAATACGAAATATGTTTCAGCGGATATTATGATTCCTGAAACGTAATTATGATGACACGTAGTTTTTTTCTTTTCGGTTTCCTCTTATTTATAATGATCTCTCACAAATTACTCTACTGATAATGAAATGATCATTATAAAGTCTGAATTCACTATAGTCCTTTTATCAGTGTAGGGTTGCACTCGACCGATTTTTTTGTAAATCATATAATATCACAAAAGCTGCGAACTCATCATTCGAAATGAAATAATACGAAATTGAATTTTTTTTATTACAATCATTGTAAACTGCAATCAAAAAGTAGATAAAAAATTAAACATATCTAGGCCCCAAACTAAGCATTAGCTAGTGTGTTGGGTACCAAGCGAAGACACCACATACATATAACAACCAAGACCTGGTACCGACCAGTATCAATATTCATCATATAAATACTGACCCGAACTAGGATTCGAACCCGGGACCTCCAGCTTCGTAGGCAGGGTCGCCACCCACTAGGCCAAGCGGTTAATAATAAATATAACAATACGAAATCATAACAACGTAACAACACCTTTGCATCGATTAACTAATGCCCGTCGCAAGATAGCGGTCCCCGATAGAAAGTATAAACAATAACAGCGAAAGCTCAGTAGTGAAATTGATTTATAACTGGCCGCTGCTGCGCCGGATGTCGTTTTTGGAAACACTTCACTAACATTATAGATACGGATTAGGTAACTGCTAGTTATTCGGTAGTTAAGCAACCGTTACGGCTTAAAGCAGCTACTGCAAACACTTAGTATTACCCTCATAAAAGTTTAACAGTGCTAAAGTTTGGTTTAGCTTTCTCGACTAGAGAGCTTTCCTTCGGTCGTGCTTAACTATTTATACAAGTACTGTAACATTTACGATAATCTATAGTAAAATAAACAAATAAACGAAAAAAGATATAATTAAACAATGAAGTATATATATGACTAATTTTAAAAGTATTATATTTATCAAGAAAATATGAAAATAGATTTTATACGATAACAAAATTCACTTCTTCACTTCACTTCATCAGCCCATTTTTTACCCCACGGCAGGGGCTTAGGCCTCCCTCGGGAAAAGGGGGCTTGGAGCTTAAATCCACCACGCTGCTCCACTGCGGGTTGGGGGTGGTAACGACCGCCATCTATTGACAGCGTCCGGGACCGACTGTTTAACGTGCTCTCCAAGGCACGGAGTCAGTGATAGTTATGCACTTAAGTCAGAAAAACTCATTGGTACACGCCCAGATTCGAACCATGGCCCTATGGCCTTATAAATTTGAGACAGGTTCGTTGCGCTTTGGGCTAACACTAAATAAAAATATAGCTAAATAATATTCGGTTGAATAATATGGAACTTAAAACCTATTAAAATTTGTTACTGCCTTTTTCTTGTAAATCCTTTGACATTATTTTAAATGGTCTGACGTCACAACTGAGTACCCCGTGAGATATTACTATCTCTGTCTAACAATTCTCAGATTAATAACTAGAATTCATAAGTTATACACTGCAAAATATCGAACAATACATCTATAAAAATTTCATTAAATTCCTTCCGCTAGTTCTCTAGTTACGAACGAACACACAGACGTACGGATGTGGTACTCACTCCATACTATATATCATTGGCTTTCTACTATAGGCGTAGGCATATTTTTATAAAATTACTATTCATTACCATAGATGCTTTGTTCTCACAGACAAGTCAACCTTTAGACCACGCTTTAACAGGGAGTAGCATTCGGCAAGGCTATGTAGTGACACTACATAACTACGTCACTAGTGAGCCGGCAGTTAGAAGCACGTCGGAAGCCATTAAATTGTCAATTTTGAACGAGCCAATGAAAACTAGCCGACCTCTCCCCGCAACCCGCCACTTTTTGGCGATTTCGTTTTCGTACTGACTTTTATTAAAGCGTGGTCTAAAGGTTTACTTGTCTGTGTTTGTTCTAAATCAGACGATCACTCACAAGTCACTTGTATCTTCATTATGTGATTAAGCTGTTAGTTTACTGCAAGCGGAGGCCTGCGCTCGGGCCCCGAGGCTCACTTACTATGCTTTTAAACCGACCAATAATAAATAAATATTATTCCAAATAGTTATTAAGATGTTTTAGGCCAGTTAAAAATTAGTTTTTAATGAATTGGTCGTTATTGGTGTTTCTGACGAAATAGTTACGTTCAGTTTGACGACCGCTTAGTCTAGTGGATAGCGCCCCTGCCTACGAAGCTGGAGGTCCCGGGTTCGAATCCCAGGTCGGGTCAGTATTTATATGATGAATATTGATTGGTACCGGGTCTTGGTTGTTATATGTATGTGGCGTCTTCGCTTGGTACCCAAAATACAAGCTAATGCTTAGTTTGGGGCCTAGACGTTGTTGTGATGTATACGTCATTATTGTTATTATTTCTGATGAAATTGAGATGAAAGTGTTTCATATAATTTTCTGTTATTATATTGCTTTCATTTTGTTATTGTAACAATGGAAAAAAATTATAGTGTTTGTGACCCCCTAATAAATGTTTATTTTTTTAATTAAAATTTTTTCTTATTATAATATACATGTTTATTTTTTTTAGTTTAGTTGCTATGAAACTGTCAATAAGTGGAAAATGAATAATGAACATTTCGAATAACTGGAAACTATTTTCATTTATCCGACAGTTAAAACTCTGAAATCTTTACAGAAGCCTTAGACTAAATTTAATATTCATGGCATAGTCTTTATAATTGCCTTGATTTTGTCGTCTTAATTAAATTAAAATCAGAGAGAAAAATTAGTTGGCATCATTTCGGAATATTAAGGACACAGCCTCGCTTTTGATATACCTAACACTGACCGTTCGTAGCGTTGTAAAACATTCGATTATTTTGGTTTTGCTGTAAACAACTGAAGAATGAAAACGGGTAAGTGCTAGTCAGATTTGCGCGCGAAGGATTCCGTACCTACTTTACAAATTCACATCGCGAGTCCTGAAAAAAATCGTAATCGTAATTACACAATTTTATGAAGTAAACTGTAATCGATTCTGTCTCTTACGGCTTGTAAAATAGTAATCACATTCAAATATATTAATAAACTTCTTCTTAACAGGGGCAGGTTACAGGACTGCTTTCAGATATTTCAGAAAATACGTTCTAAAGAAAAAATCTATCAAATTTAAGCTGGTTTGAAATTCGTCAAAATAAGGTGCTTCGAAGTTTTTTTTAAGTTTATTCGGCATTAATACCATACACTTTTTATCTGTACTTCAGTCTGGTTCCCAAACTTGGATTGTTGGTTGTTACCTTATGGCGGATCCGAACATAGGCACGAGTCGCGTCGCAGTAACAGTTTTAGGTATAGCGGGACGCAATGGAGCGAGGGGTATATGACTGTACCTGCGCAAGCACGCTTATAGCGTTGTATTCTGATCCGCCATAAAGTGTGAGGTGAACTATACCTATCATCGATGTCTAAATTAAGACCTAATATGATCCTTCAACAAAAGTGTGTATAGTATATACATAAAAAAATATTTAAACAGAATATTTGATTATAAGAAAACATTACTAAAACCAAATTGTTGGCATGACATTATTCACCGAGTGAACTGAACTGACCCCTTCAAACTTCACTACGTCATAACTGTTTAAAATTGAAGGACAATATTTTTACAAGTTTTTATGTTTTTCCTGTGATATATTGATCATTTAGTTTTCTTAGCGATGCCGTCGAAATTATGTAAACATAAAAGTTTGACTGCACGCACTTGACCTTCCTCCTACTTATTTCTTTTAATATAGATTCACACGTCACTCTTAGCCGAACATCGACCAACGCTTTCTGTAGCACAGCCTATAAAAATACGATGGATCACCAATGTTCATATGTGAACATTTACGGTACGTTTCACGTCTGTGAATGATTCTATATATGACTATTTGTCCTATAATTACACACATGTCTCTTTACGTAAAGGAATGTCTAGGCTGAATTAATTTATAAATTCGTTTTTAAGTTATATTTATATCAATTTTAAATACAGTTTTATAGCCATTAATAAAATATACATGCGGCACATGTCCAACAGTTGTCAAGAGAAAGAAGTTAGAATACTTTAGCCATATTATGAGGAACTACAGACACCGCACACTCCAGATCGTGATGCAGCAAAAGAGTCATGTCAATATCCTGAAAAACAAGCCAAGGCTGAAGAACCTGTGGGAATTGTTCAGTCAAAGCACCAAGTAACTCTTTGGTGCCACAGTTTCTAGTGTGTCAATTAAATTGATAGTCGTTGATCTCCTTTTGAAGAGCAACACATGAAGAAGAAGGAGAATAAAATGATGTAGAATTAGATAGATTATATAGATAAAAACAGAATTAGATTTGATTGAATATTTATTTCAATGTGCCTTGTAAACTAATTTAATAAACACTGACATTTATTTAAATTTATTGACTTATAATAAAAATATATTTTAAGGCATATATTTAATAAGCAATCATATTAAATATATACTTGCTCATCATTTGTGGGATGGTAGCCACATTTTTACAACCATACTTTTCTAAGTATAAGTACAAAACTATGAAAACTAAATAAACTAGGCCTTTTTTCCTCTAACGCTGGTACAATCCAAAAAAGTAAGTCATTTGTCATTGTGAAAATTTATTACCGTCAAAAGGAGACTGACATTTTGAAAAATCGAAAATCGTTTTTAAAAGCTTCTAAAGAATATATATGTTTATAAGTTATATTCTAGTACCAGCTGTGGTTTTCTCTGCCAGTTAATAAAGGGTTAATTGGTAAGGACTTCCGTTTTCAATGTAAAAGCCGATAACACAGCATTAACTCTAGCAAGGAGTTGGACCCGAATAGATGTGCTCCCGGCACGTAAATGTCGGCTGCAAGAGTATTTTTAGAGCGCACCGTTGACTCACCCGGTCGGACGTCTAGAAAGAGGAATGTCGTCGAAAATTATTCACATATTCCTTTTGAACGTGAACTTATTTCTTGCATTGAATCATAATAATAAATGTACATACAAATTTTAACGACTACCTTATATTTTCTCGGGTGATTTGTAAGCTTTATAATAATAATATCTAGGAAATCCCACACGGCGCCATTTAATTCGAATATAAACAAAGCTAGTATTATGGGTACCAGACAACTGATGTACATCCTATTGTAATATTCATATACATTTTACACCCAGACGCAGAACAAATAGACATGTTCATGTACACAAATATTTGTCCCGAGCGGGAACGAACGCGCGACCCTTGGCTCCGCAGTTAGGGTCTAACATCGACTGACTGACGGCATTTATGGTGGCATCGAAAATTTTCAAGTAAAAACGGAAGGAATTACACAGATAATAATAGATATAATGACACATATGAAGCCCAATAATGTTGAACTCTATACAAATCCTACAAAAAAAATCTCAATTATTTACTTTGACACTAAAGTATTAATTTCGGTCAAGTAATATAAATATATTATCTTTTTAACATTTTTTTTCCATTGATATTAATAACCGATTCCTTATTTTTATAGTCAATTTATATTTGTACGCCTGCAAACAAAACAAAACATATAAACTCTGTAGTGCATTAATTTTTGAAAATCGGTGCCATTACTTCGATGTCTTACGTTTTTTATATGTCAAGGGGTCATATTCCGTCTGAACGGTTGCTAACCCGCTTTCATCCTCAAAAACACAACTGTCTATAAAATTCTATTGTGTTCAAAGAAAGCTCTAAAAATTCAGAAATCAGGTTACCTTACTTTAAACAAGTCTATTGGACCACTTGACTGGGCACCTTAACACTAATAAACGGTAATGATATAACAAGAAAATATTTATGCATGGCAAACATTCGCTTCAAAGGACGTCGAAGATGTTTGCAGTACGAATAACTAGCCGGTTAGTGGGTCACGGCGGAAAAAGCAGGTTGTATATATCGTGGATTAACACCCATCACCATTTTTCTAGACTTGTGGGTCACACATACAGCCCGCCTAGGCCGAAGAATGGCTCCGAATGTTGTTGATTGTCAATAAAAAAACTTGTTCCATGCGCGTATCTTTTAATTAGCAATTTGTTCCGACATCGATTACGATTCTTAGTAAAAGGTTATTTATATTTGTGCTAAATATGACCGTGTCCGTTTTTTTTTTTTTTTTTTTAATTTTGTTAACCGATTTCGCAAACGGTTTATTTTTTATTAAGATTTATTAAACTAATGAACCTCTAAGTATCTCTTACAACACGATCTTCATTTAACCTTTTGTGATTATGAAACTTTTGTACTCAATATCCGGTTCAGTTAATTGATCGATCGCTATAGTTAATGATTCAAGTATTGAGGATACTTGAATTGTGTGTTAAAGATTAATTTCATTGTGATTGCATGAAAAGAAAAATAACCTAAGGGATCGTACCCATATTACGTGACCCGTTCAGGGGGGTCTTCAAAATACAACGCTTGGTCACAAGGGGATAGGGAGAGCTTAGATCTTTGTCAAGTAGACAATATCTTCTAGGAAAATAATTCTCAATAAAGACAAAAATACTTGTATTGGTAAATTAAATTCCTGTTAGAATATGTTTGTACATATATTATTCACTTGTAATTGCAAGTATGCACGCACTGTTGACTTCAAGTGGCAAGTGCCGTATTAATGAAGACAATTATGAGACAAATGATTTTTTTAACTTTCTATTCGCAAAAAATTATTATAACCATATTTTCGAATTACTACGTGTATTGTTCTGAAATGTATTGTGTGGTATAAATATATGTATCTTGTTTAGGTAGCTTAAATTATTCTCAGTTAGTACATCATAACCATTTTGTTGTCTCAGGCTTCTACCAATCCATCCAAAGGTTGTCTGGAAGAGATTGCTCTTAGCGATAAGACCGCCCACTGTACCTACCAAACATAGTTATAAGAGATACCTACATTATTTATTTTTGTTCTAACTTTTGGTGTACAATAAATAATATATTATTATTATTATTATTATTATTATTATTATTATTATTACGTGAAAAATACGAGGGGAGAGGAGGTCCTAGCATATACTACGGGTGGTCATCGAAGGGGGAGGGGGTGAAAAATTGTAAAAAAAAATGGGTTAGGTAAAATGGGTACGTCCCTATGGTTATATCTCTAACTGCGTTCATGCATGAACATGTCTATTTGTTCCGCACCTGGCTATGAAATATTTGTATGCGCATGTATAATTAAAAAAAAACCTAAGTATGTATAACAGTTTTCCAAGTACCCATAATACACGCTCAGCCTAGTTTGGGACTAGATGGCCGTATGTTAGACGTCACAGGTATTATTATTATTATCATAAATATACATAAACGCAATAATGGGTTAACTTATCAAATTTCAGAACCCAGCCTAGTAAAATATTAAAGGTACAACTGTGTACGTTTGCCTAAAATACAATGATTTAAAAAAAAAAACTACCTAAACGGACGCGTTATCAAAAGCCACAGACAGGTTAATTAAGCCCGAACTATAGGAAATGAAGCGTAATGTAAAAATGTAAATTGAACGTTTTAAAGTCCAATTACGGCTGCGTTCGTGTTCGTCGCCAGATCGCTTCGGCCGATGGGCTTAATTAAGAGGCTTGCCACCGTATTCCACTCTGTGCCCCGCTTAAATCTCGCACGGGATACGTACCGTTATGCGGTTATGCATGTCCCATTTGTTTTGCCAGTCATGCATGTTATCGCGCGAGCGTTCCAAATACGCTCTCTTGTTATGACCACAGATAGCTTCGTGCACTATTTTCGTTGTATAGGCCGCCCAAGACTTCGCACGCGTGGACTACACCTTTGTAGTGTTTCGGCTTTTATATAACGATATTGTATAAAGCATGTTCAAGAATACAAATTATCTCTATCATATTTCAATCAAGATTGGTATAGCGGTTTACATTCTTTATCTATTTTCATCAAAATCGATTTAGAGGTTTAACCGTGAAGACGGAACGTAAAATAGGTACTGACAATTTCGCAATTATATTATTAGTTTCCACCGATCCGCATTGGAGCAGCGTGGTGGATTAAGCTCCAAGCCCCCTCGTACCGAAGGGCAGGCTTAAGCTCCTGCAGTGGGGCGTTAATGGGCTGATGGTATTGGTTGGTACCGTAATATTAGTTTATAGAAAAACAATAACAACAAACAAAATGACGACCGCTTAGCCTAGTTGGTAGCGACCCTGCCTGCGAAGCTGGAGGTCCCGGGTTCGAATCCCAGGTCGGGTCAGTATTTATATGATAAATATCGATACTGGTACCGGGTCATGGTTGTTATATATATGTGGTGTCTTCGCTTGGTATCCAAAACACAAGCTAATGGTAAGTTTGGGGCCTAGACGTTGTTGTCATGTATACGTTATTATTATTATTATTATAATCTTCTCGAAAGCAAAGGAAAACACGATACGTCGAACGTTTGAAAAATGGGTAATCGTGGAAAGGCTAGTGTTGGTGGATTACGTATGAAATGTCTTATGAGGTATTCATTTCGCTGTAATGCAGATGCAAATGCACTATTTACTTTAGTTTGTAAATAGGTACAATAAAATTTTAGAATAAAAGCACAGGGTGTTATTTTTTCATATTTCACATGTTCGATATCCGGCTCAAGCAAATCATATACAAAAAATCTTGGGATGCAGGTTTACTTATTTTTTTAAATAAAGGAATGTTTCCTTTAAGTAAATTTTGTTATCATCAATATTTAGGGAATTTTCTTTTCAACTCATGTCTGTTATTCCCATTCTGGATACATAACAAATAATTTAATAGATTTGAGAGCGCTGAAACATTTGAACTTACGAATATAAAAAGCAAGGCATTTTACAACGCACTCAGTCAGGTTTCAAATGACAATTTGGTGATAACAACGGAAGTTAAGGTTTATAAAGTAGATAAATAAATAAAATAGAATGACATGCATATTAATAAATCACGTAATAATTTTATTACGTGTTATTACATTTCCCAACTATAGTCCTCGTTACTTCGTTTGTCGCTAATGTTATGACATCGTATTTTATTAATAATATTTTGTTGTTAATTAACACTAAAAATATTTAAATTTTATTATATTATTATCTACCTTTAAATTCATGCCATTCACAAAGAGCTTGGAGCGCGCGGCCCCGAGTAAGTAAGACATGTTCGGCACTAGCGCTGGTTTACGAATATTTAGCGCGAGACACGTGTAGGGATGTTGACGACCGCTTAGCGTAGTGGGCAGCGACCCTGCCTACGAAGCTGGAGGTCCCGGGTTCGAATCCCAGGTCGGGTCAGTATTTATATGATGAATATTAATACTGCACCGGGTCTTGGTTGTTATATGCATGTGGTGTCTTCGCTTGGTACCCAAAACACAAGCTAATGCTTAGTTTGGGACCTAGACGTTGTTGTGATTGTATGTGTTATTATAAAAAAAAAAAAGACATAGCGTACCTACAAACAAATATGTTTTTTGTACGTAGCTTCGCATATATATCAAATCTGTTAGACACACGTAAACTTCTGTGACCTTTTAATACCTATTTACTAAAAAGTCACTATCCTATTAAATTTTAACATGAATACCTACCTACACAACAGAAAAAAGTGACATTTGCCTACTACTTTACCTATTTGTAAATAGTTTATTAACTAACTATAAGAGATATTAAATAAATCTATTAAATACCCATCAAAAAACGGATACGGAATAAATGACAACACAAAGTCGGCGGGTAAAGGTGTTGAGCTGCGAAAGTGCGTGAGTCGCATGACGTGCTAACCCTGTCTACTCCGCCGACGCTCGCTATAGTGATCGACGGCAAGCGTCCTCTGCCCCACTGCACCGCTTCTTCCCACTTGTGTCGCCTATTTATCGGGAAGATGTTCTACTTATAAAATATTAACCTACTTAGCCATCCGTAACTTGCATTTATTATGTAATTTAGTTTTTGTTTCACTTAATAAAATAATTGTTAACTCTTCTACGTTTTAGAAAATAGTCTACCCTATTTTCACTTCATTATTTCCGAAATGTGTATAACATCTATAGTTATTTATTTAGTTAGTAATTTTTTACTAGTCACTTTTAATATTTGGAGTCAATCTGAACGCATCGATTTTATAAGTTCATATTCTGTGCCCTGATTTCACTTACGGTTGTTTTGATCCCAGTTAAGAAATAATTTCTTAAGACAGCCACTGTTCTTGTTGTAGTTATTATGCAATAAAGATCAACTATTTCTGGAGGATACGTAACTGGTTCTCTAATATCAACACTAGAGAAATAGGAACCAAATTGCCAATAAACACTGATTCAGTGCTGTGTAAATAGCCAGTCTAATTCAAAAGGCTTGTCTTGGTTTCGCTCGTGCGAAACTACCAGTTCTAGTCAACAAAGCAATTCAGCCTTGACGTACTTCTGACGTCAGAAAAACACATAGACATACATTTCCGTGCGTGTTAAATGAATGAACAGCTAATCGGCAGCAATGTCGGCAATTAAAAACGAATTCAGAAAGTCGGCTGCCGTTTCCCGTTTCCCGAGACCATAAAGAACATAGTACACTGTGGTTCACCTTGAACTGTTGGAGATATCAGATACAGTGAAAGTGCACGTTCGTTAGTGTAATTGGTGCGTGAACCGTGTTTTACTTTGCATGTAGCCGATAAGAGAGCGAGCTTTTTAGTTTCACTGTTGATTGAATATGTGCTCTTTGGATCTAGATATCGGGAAAGTCGCGTCTGTACGTGTAGGTTAGATTTTTTAGTTAGAATACTAGAATATGCCAGTGACGTCTATTTATTTATATATGTTTATTTCGTATGGAACGAGTTGATTTTTTTCAATCCGAACAGAACATTGTTTAGAAAAATTCATAGTTTTGGCATCTTTTCAATAGTGAAATCGTTTCTCAATCACACAACACAATAAATTCAATTTGAATAATATTTTTAATTGAACTGAATTTGTTTTCTTATAAGTACATAGATTGTGCTGCGTAGGGGGATGGTACAAACTTGGGCTGCAAGTGTGCAAGTGACATTCTTAAAAATTTTTTTTTAAAGTTAATTAAAACAATAGAAATATTGAGCTTACTCAATATTTTTCCTGAACTAACTGTTAATGGGTGCTAATAATAGAATCGTTTTATATCTTGAAAGTTATTCTCAAGGCGTAATTTCTAAAATTCCAAATCCCGTATTGGCACCAAAATTGGTTCAGTAATTTTTGAGCCATAAAGTAACAAATGTCGATTAAACGTATATATTATTACAGATAAAAGTTAAGTACAAATTGTACTCATTTTAATCTAATCGAGATACAAGTTTCACAGAATGCTATAAAACAGAACATACGAACAAATATAATATCACAGAATAGTGTAACATCACTTTAGAAATACTTGTCATTCTCTAACCATAAATTCTAGAGGTCATAAACCATGTACTGTGCCATACAGTGTTATATGTTTTATATAAGATACGCCTTCGCAAATAAGTTCATGTTCATTGGATTCCCGAATATAACTTTTACGACCTGTTAACTGTATTACTAAAAGTATTCGACTGACCAATCGGCAGAGTGGTTAGGGACCTTAACTGCGGAGCTCAGGGTCGTGGTTCGATTCCCGTCCGGAACAAATATTTGTGCGCTTGAACATGCCTATTTGTTCCGTGTCCGGGTGTAAAGGTATATATAATTGTATATATTATAAAGAATATTTAAGTGTGCATATCAGTGGTGTAGTACTCATGATACAAGCTTTGCTGAAATTTTGGACTACATGGCGCTGTAAGGGATGTCCAAGCTGTTATTATTATATTATTTTTATTCAAATAAATTACAAGTAACAAGAAAAATTGGCAAACCATATATAATAATAACATATACATGACAACAACGTCTAGGCCCCAAACTAAGCATTAGCTTGTTGTTTTGGGTACCAAGCGAAGACACCACATACATATAACAACCAAGACCCGGAACCAGTATCAATATTCATCATATAAATACTGACCCGACCTGGGATTCGAACCCGAGACCTCCAACTTCGTAGGCAGGGTCGCTACCCACTAGGCTAAGCGGTCGTCATATGGGTTAGTAGTGAATGCCGCAAGGCAATATGCACAAAAAGTTTTATTCTTGATTCATAGCCGAAAGTTCAAACGTATTGACATCTAAATTATAGCTTCCGGAATTAGGTTCTCTAGTTCAATATTTTTTTGGCAATATATCTTATTGAAATGTATTTGAAAGTTCGACAGCCTAGATAGATAACTTAGAATTCGCAATTAACACACATCGATTGTTCTATGGTACATTGGGCTGCGAGGCCTACTTGTCTGTTACATACGACACTTGAGCTGGTTTGTAACTGTTTTAACTCTTTAGAGTGAGTATTCGCAAGAACTTACGACCTAAAATTATGTACTTATAGGGGAGTGTCGTTTTGTGTATATTTTGTTGCTTATAGCTTACATAGTTGTTGTTCGAATATTATAATTGACTTGGAACCGTAACATGAAGTGGGTGTTAGATTTATTGTCCACATATTTGTAATATACTAACTTTGTGTTCCCTGTTGACATTTTTATTTGTTACATTTTTCACGTGTTTCGAGGTTGGTGCTTATCTTTTAGATAACATGAATAACTTGTTCAAATGAATTATGCATACCTATTTCACACGCTAGATTATGACAAACTGATGACTATACTTTTTGAATGTATAAAGAAAAGATTGTGTTTTTACGACCCGCTCGTGACGTCACTCGGGGCTGCTACGTCCAATTGATCCACGTTAGCCCATAGTAATGTAACCGAGTGACGTCATAGCACGATTTATTACAAAAAATTGTATTCTCGGTATTTTCGTGGATATCAATGAATTTCTTTCACTTATTAAATTTTCTTAATAAATATAAAATATTTCTATAAAATGCATAAATGCCACATTCAAACATAGACAAGGCCGTAAGTTTTATTTTATCAAAAGAAAGATTATTTCATGCTAAATATTTCAATAATATTT
Source organism: Luffia ferchaultella (assembly GCA_949709985.1). Taxonomy (NCBI): domain Eukaryota; kingdom Metazoa; phylum Arthropoda; class Insecta; order Lepidoptera; family Psychidae; genus Luffia; species Luffia ferchaultella. Next base: position 18,379,105 of record OX453249.1, read on the forward strand.
ATGGTCGATAAATATTACCACAGGTCGATTTCAATACAAACAAACGCTTTCAAATTTATTATTATGGGTTGCCAGAACTATTTCAATTCTAAGCATAGATCGATTAAAATGTGGTCAAAATCGGTTAGAAAAATAAATGATTTCCAAACTTAGACAACATAATATTCAGGATGGAACGTTTCATGCTTTAAAATGATCCAAAACTTAAGACTCAGTGATTAAACCGGCCATACGCTATTAACATTGTTCTACACAAACATTTTGTTAAATTGCATATGAAATGTAGTTTCAGAATCTTTGTTTCTTTTACAGTACAAATCTTGTATTTGAGTCATTAAAATAATACCTCATAGAAAATATTTCAAAACATCAATGTCTAAATTTTGTATTGTACTTGTATTGTGGATATTTCGCTCTCATATTTGTTGTCACAATTAATAATAATAATACCTAAGACATCCCACACAGCACCATCTAGTCCCAAACTAAGTAAAACTTGTATTATGGGTACCGGACAACTGATATACATACTTAAATATCTTTTTTTTTTTATAATATATACATATAGATATTTTACACCCAGACATGGATTAAATAGACATGTTCATGCACACGAATATTTGTCTCGGGCGGGAATCGAACCCGCGACCATTGGCTCCGCAGTTAGGGTCTCTAACCATTCGGCCAAGGGGTCATCATAATGCGGTATCTCTATGAACATAGATGCTTCTAAAATAAAATTTGCAAAATAATGATACTAGGAAAACAGATGTTATAGAACATTGAACGGAAAATATAAATTTACAGTAAAACAGTAAACCTGTAGAAATGACATTTATTTGTAATGAACTGAAGGCGTTCTGCACATTATGAGAACACTGAATCTCCGTAAACCGCTAGTCGCTTTACACGCATAAAGATATTATAATATCAGATTATAGCTAAGTTTAACGATCTCTGTAATATATTATACTCAGTTTTAATGTTCGTGTACGCATTTGTGTAATCTCACCACTGGAATTGATTTCATTATTTGTGCTGTTTCATTAACATCTAATAAATTACTTTCATTACTAAATAATGATAAAATTATGTCACAAATATAAAGACGGCAACTAAATTATGCGTTTAAAAAAAATACAGATTTCGTGCTTCTTGCAACTATCAGAGGAAATTCAAAATTAACATAAAAAATGTATAACACATTTTTGTAAAAAAATTTATAAAATTTTTGGAAAAAAGTTATTAACCGATTTTCAAAATTTTGTAACCATACGATGCCCCTCGAGCTCCTGCATCTTTTGACACTACTGCCTTCCGTCTACTTTCATAACTTTTTTTCCAAACGGTAGACAATCTATCTGTCTTGGAAGATTTTTTTAATGTTTCGTTTTATATAGTTTATTAATTTATTTTAATTTACAAATCAAAAATAAAAGCTTTGACATTGACTTTCGTTTTTGAAATAATTAACTTTTTGTCTGAAAAATCGGAAAACTTCGTCTAATTTTCACCATTTTCGATTTTCCGAAAAAAGTTACATACCGATTTTAGAAAATTTGATATCATACGATGCCCCATAAGCCCTTACATCTTTTGACATCGCACTGACTTTCATCTACCATTATAAATTTTGGGAATATGGCTGAAAACATGTGTAAATTCAATCGCCTGAAAACACATGTAAATTCAATTATTTAGTGCGATGGCCAAGTCTCAATATATTTATATAAAACATTAAAGAATTTTAATATTGATATGCGTCACTATAAGATGCTGTTAATTATTACGTAACAACTTAATGCTTCGAGTACGGAGATTCCAGACACAATTGATTTTCAATTGTTATGGACCACGATCGTGGTCTTAGAGACTGGACGTATTAAGACAGAAAGTCGCTTAAGTAGAGACTGAATAAATTAATAACCGACTTGGTATTACATGGATCTCACAACTTTTTACCACAGAACAACTGAGTTGCGAGATTTGGTTTTTTTGACAAGTATTGTTTTTGATTAATTTTACGTATACTATCTACCGTTATGGTAAAGCTCTACACAACACTTAGGGCAAGCCGCGCTTTTGGTTTATATAAAGGTCACGCCACTCTCTTCGCTATAATATTTTCTCACATAGCACAGACACGGAGCGGTTGCGTAGGAGTTCCTATCTCTATGGTCTGATTCAATTAAAATTATATAAATAAATTCTTATCAATATCGTTGGGCATTTATTAGATACTTAATCTTATATCAGTCCTATAAATACATCGAGAATCAATTTACTTATTTGGACAAAGTCTTCGCGGAAAAAAAACATGCGTTTTTAGAAATATATAGTAGGAAGACGAAATTGAACTGATCTCATATTCGAGTGAAAAACAAAGAATTTTATCGTTCAGTGACGGACAGTGTTGTTAATAATAAAAAAAGAAACGAAAATAAAAATCCGATTCTCGTTAATAAAAAGTTCGAACACGACAGGTGGCTTACACGGCTAACCGCAAGCTGGCGCGTGGACCGTTCATATGGCTTCTTTTACGATCTTTCCGAGCTTTACAACATTTTCACATCACATTGTTTAATACATATGTTACCATCGTTGCTGTTCCCAGATCGAGTTACAATAAAAAAAAAATAAAAAAAATTATGTTAGTGTGTAGTCAATTTTAGTTAGTACTATTTTAACAATCATCTGCAGAAGAGAAACGAATAATTTTAACCAAAATAACAAACTAAATTGTTAGGTAAAATCGTGAAAATAGGAAATTGACTAGAAGACCTCTTCTTCGTATACCGTTTAACCACTCCGTATCTAGTGCGGAGGTCTTCGGAAAACTAGTGTGTTAAATGTTAATGACAAATAAATGATTTCTATTGATTATTTCTCAAACGTCGTGATAGCCCAGAGCGCAACGAACCTGTCTCAAATTTATAAGGCCCCATAGGGCCATGGTTCGAATCCGGGCGTGTACCAATGAGTTTTTCCGACTTGAGTACATAATATCACTGACACCGTGCTTCGGAGGGCACGTTAAGCAGTCGGTCCCGGACGCTGTCAATAGATGGCGGTCGTTACAGTTCCCAACCCGCAGTGGAGCAGCGTGGTGGACTTAAGCTCCAAGCCCCCTTCCTCACCCTGGGGGAGGCCTAAGCCCCTGCAGTGGGGTAAAAATGGGCTGATGACGATGACGATGACTCAAACTCAAGCTAGTTCATGTAAGACGGCGAGTTTCAGGCCGAGACTCAGTGCGCAACTCCCGCGCGCCGATCTTAAACCCCGCAAAATTGCGTAATGTCACTTCGATACTGTGAAGTGACATTTATGACTTTATTGAAACCAAACGCTGCTGTCAAATTAATTTACGCTATGGGTAAAATACATTGATTAGGTACCGGTTCGGAAAACTAGATGGAGAAGAACCGGCAAAAAACTGTGGCTGTAGAATCCAAATTGCTCTATAAGTTTGGACTATATTTTCTTTAATTCGGAAAGCTCTACAGCTTCCCTATAATAATAACAAATAAACAATAGAGCTCACCGCTCTGTACAAAAGGTTTCAAGTTGAGCATATGGCGCAAACTAACAGTTACCGAGGAAAACATGTTTAAATCTTGGTATTTTTATTTATCTTATTAATAGAATTTTTTATTGCGTAACCGTTTTTTAAATTGGCGGTAGACCAACTCTCTCGGAATAGTGTTAGATATCTCAACAGTAGGGTAACCAGACATTTGGATTGTCTGTATTGTGAATTTGTTTTCTCAGTAATAGTGAGTTTATGCCACCCGCTTACAGGCATATTTTGATCATGCGGATTAGTCAGTCTTGAAAAAAATATCGGTTACGATAGTAAGGTCAACGTATGTAATTTTAATTTAGTTACTAATCACTGAGTTGTGAACACGTCGCTACAACCTTTTATTTGTTTGCATTTACTGCATGTTGTTTTGTCAAATCCATGTTCTAAACATATTTACTTAAATAGACTCGCAAAAACTTAAAATTAAAATAAAACCAAAATTAAATACTTATAAAAATATACATTATAATCTACAAATATAAAGTCTATATATACAATCTAAAAAGCTAAAAATAACCAGTCCTTGGCGAACCTGATGCAAAGGTTCCCATGACACTCGCGGCATTACTGCCCGAGCAGGGTCACACCCCCTCTCCTTAAGTTGGCGACCGACGCTCCTAGTTGTATTTCTGGCCTCGAGACTCCAACAGCCCGTCGTCTCCACAGCAAAAGTAACGAAGATATAGGATAGGTTAAAATTATAAAAAAGTTATTAGAGAAAAAGTAATTTAAAAAAACCAGTACTTTACTATATTTTGGACTGTTAGAGCCGACAACTGGTGGTTTTAATAACGATTTAATGCTAGAAAACGTGTTCTGTGTAAATTCAAGATTTCAATAAATCATCAGCAATCGGATACATTGTACGTTATCTGGGCTCGCACCTTTGTCTACTTTCCCTCTAATTGCTGGCGGTTGTAAATTGATTCGGAAATACTACTTTTATAACACCTGTTATCGATTAGCCGCTAATTGGTGCTTTCACTGCCTTTCTGTGCTTACACTCAATTGCCAACAGCTTTATTGCGGAAAACTTCACTGTCAATCAGATGGATTCCCAAACCATCATAGCATATTAGATATTTTCTCACGCTAGTGTTAAATTCTGTTGATGTAGTAACAGAACATTTTTCATACACAACAGAATTTAACAGTCTAGTGAGACTCTCTATGAACTCATAAAATAGAACGGTATGTGTGTGTTCCTTAAAAGACATAAATGTTTTTAGGACATAAAGCATGATAGTAAGAATTAACTAGAAGCCCTCTTCTGCGTTTACCGTCTAACCACTCATACTCTAACTAGCTGGTGCAAGATGACGATTTTTAGTCCGAGTTTCAGTGCGCAAGGGCGCCGCGCGCCCGCGCCGGTCTGCACCCCCGTAAAATCCTCGCGCGGCAGTCTTCAACCCCGCGAAATTGTGTAATATCACTTAGATACTGTGAATTGACATTTATGACTCTACACGTATTAAACCCAAACGCTGCTGTCAAATTAATTTATGACATAAAGTATTACCTACGTGCAGATTATGAAAATTCCGTTCACGAAATTTGAACTAAGTTCCGAGGAAAATACCTACACATAAATTGTCTATTTGTTTCCTATCTGGGAGTAAAAAAAAATAAAGAATATTTAAGCATGTTGTATACCAGTTGTCTAGTATCCCATAATACAAGCATAATACTTGCTTGTTTTGGGAGTATATGGTGCTATGTAAGATGTTCCATATATTATTATCATAGAGTAAATTAATTTGACAGCAGCGTTTGGTTTTAATAGAGTCATAAATGTCAATTCACAGTATCGCAGTGACATTACGCAATTTCGTAGACTGGCGCGCGGGAATTTCACGGGGCGCAGAAACTGAAACTCGGACTAAAACTCGTCATCATGCACCAGCTAACTAGAGTATGAGCGGTTAGACGGTAAACGCAAAAGTGGGCTTCTAGTCATTTCGTACTTTTGTGATTATTATTATAGATCATAAAATGATTTTCCTACATATACGCCTTCGCTCTCAGAATAGTAAGTAGGTAGCACGAAGTAATTGAAAAGATGATAAAAAAGACATTCATATATAACAACACAGGGTAGCCGACGCAAATCTCTTGTTTCATTGATATACCTAACATTAATGTTTTTTTTTTCTTGTTCTAGCTGTCGTTGTCCGGTACCTAACGAAGAGATACATTGGCGAATACAGTTCAAGGGGTGGTAAGTATTTTATTATAAAAATTAATATTTTTAAAACAAGCTATACGTTTTCATCGTGCATATTTCATAAAGAAAGCTTGTACAACGATCTGAGTCCAAGAAAAGATTAAATAGTTGAAAACGTAATAATTATGGCATAATGCCCAGAAAATACTCAAATTCCTTCTCCCATTGCCAAAATGAAATTAAAAATAAAACTCCAATTGAACCCAATCAATACCAACGTATTGCGCAGCCTGACATTACTATGTCTAAACGAATTTCCCATTTCAAGGTTTAATCGAATAACTTTGAAAATGATCCGTGAATGAGGGTCTAGCCCTTATGCCAAGAAGTTGTTGCCAATGGGTTATTTGCGCTATTGGCAGCTCAGACGATGGGCGTGCCAAGGATGTAAACGCATGGCGACGCCGGCGCCGGTACAAATGGACAATGACCTTTTAAAAATCATCACCAGGGCAAATATTGAGAGATTGCCACGGACCCGTTCTTCCTGGTAGACTTGTTCTTGGTATAAAATGTTTGTAGGGGTTTCATAAAGACAGACTAAAAGCTCCTTTAGGACTAGAATGCTAGATAGATTATTGTTGATTCTTCATGATCTGCGAATCCCAGTAGAGTTTACGTTAAATTTCTCCTAAATTCCACGTCTAAATGAAACCAGTAAAAAATTTGCTTCATCATCAGCCCATTTTTACCCCACTGCAGGGGCTTAGGCCTCCCCCAGGGTGAGGAGGGGGGGCTTGGAGCTTAAGTCCACCACGCTGCTCCACTGCGGGTTGGGAACTGTAACGACCGCCATCTATTGACAGCGTCCGGGACCGACTGCTTAACGTGCCCTCCGAAGCACGGTGTCAGTGATATTGTGTACTTAAGTCAGAAAAACTCATTGGTACACGCCCGGATTCGAACCATGGCCCGATGGGGCCAAATTTGAGACAGGCCCGTTGCGCTCTGGGCTATCACGACATATAAAACACGTCGCTCAATTTGTTTGTCTGTCCGTAGACTTGTTCTTGGTATAAAATGTTTGTAGGGGTTTCATAAAGACAGACTAAAAGCTCCTTTAGGACTAGAATGCTAGATAGATTATTGTTGATTCTTCATGATCTGCGAATCCCAGTAGAGTTTACGTTGAATTTCTCCTAAATTCCACGTCTAAATGAAACCAGTAAAAAATTTGCTTATAAAATGCGAAAAAAACCTTGTTTATTTTTCAAGAAACTAGTTTTACGCCCGCGACTTCGCCCGCATAGACTATATTTCTAGTAAAATCACGATAATTTAATACGTATGACATCGCTGGACTGAGTACTGTCAGGTAGTAAATATGTACTGTGTAGTAGTTATTGAGGTGGGTAGCGAGTAGTGAACAACCACGTCATTTCCCCCTCACCAGGCTGGCACCCCAGATGTCACCGCTGCATACCGCTCTTGCTACGCGATATTTCTCCCAGCATGATGCACTAAAATTGTTACTGCTAATACCCTAGGTCACCTATCGTAACCATATGTATACTTAAATCTGGAGATATAACGTATTACTATACTAAAAAAAATTATGTAGATTTGACCAGTGGTTTTCGAGTTATAAGCACTCAAACGGACAGACAAACAAATTGAGAGACGTGTTTATATGTATATCTAAATGAATACACTGAAATAGATCTTCACTTCACTTTAACACTTCTCTAGTAGTTATAGTCGACTCGACTCGTCTGGCACCATCTCAAATTTCACACTTCCTTTGACAAATCGTTAAATCCTGATGTTCGGCTGTACATAGTCCAAACTTATAGAGCGTGTAGAGCTTCCCGTACTAAACAAAAAGTTTCGAGTGAGCAGATGGTGTGAACTAACGGTTACCGAGAAAAAGTTATTTAAAGTTTTTTTTCACTTTTTTATATTTTTTTAATTTTTTGTTTAGTTCGGTAAACTCTATACGCTTTTTAAGTTTGGCATACGTTCAACCGAACACCAAGTATTGAAAGGTTTCAACGTTCTGGTGCTTTCCAGAAAAATTTAGACTAATTAGTCGGTGCTAGTTTATGACGTAGTTTTCACAACAAAACTAGTGATGCGAAAGTATAGCAACTATAGGCAAAATAGTTATCTATGAAAAGCGTGTAATAATTTCAATATAATTAGCCGTGACATTGATATTGATCTATATTGTACAAGTATAGCAATGATAAGACGTCTATTGTCTAACCATTTCTTTGGCGAGGGGACTGACATGGATTCTGATGAGTGATCCAATGCGAAATTAGATATATAATCCAAAATAAGTTATCATCATCATCATCAGCCCATTTATACCCCACTGCAGGGCTTAGGCCTCCCCCAGGGTGAGGAGGGGGGCTTGGAGCTTAAGTCCACCACGTTGCTCCACTGCGGGTTGGGAACTGTAACGACCGCCATCTATTGACAGCGTCCAGGACCGACTGCTTAACGTGCCCTCCGAAGCACGGTGTCAGTGATATTGTGTACTTAAGTCAGAAAAACTCATTGGTACACACCCGGATTCGAACCATGGCCCTATGGGGCCTTATAAATTTGAGACAGGTTCGTTGCGCTCTGGGCTATCACGACACATAACGACAAATAAGTTATATAATCCAAAATTAGTAATATATTATTAACTATTGTTATGGATTACCTGGTTTGTGCTTTAATGTGTTCATTCTCCCGTTTTTTGTGTCGTGGTTTGTGTGTTTGTTTTATTTTTATGTGTAGGTGCTACATAGTCTCAATTTGTGGAAACTTGTTTTGGCTTGTTGCAACAGCCATCACCGTTTCTTTTTTTTTTTTTTTTATTAAAGCTCATATTTTAGTTGTAATTAGCTGTAAGTTTTCCTTAAAAATATTAAAATAAAAAAAAATGTGTCGATGTACACATTTCAGTTTTTTGTTATTATAGGCTTTAACGGCGTGTTTGTTGCAGATTTTCTTTATCAACATCGTGTATCCTTCGACGGAGCGACATCGGAAGTTGAAATATTAGATACAAGTAACTGTGCGGTGAGTTTGCTATTTTTCATTCAATACTTCACCTAAATTTACTTATTGTATACAATGAAGACCGATTCATCGAACATTCGACGACTTTTAGCTTAGTGGGTAGCGACCCTGCCTACAAAGCTAAGGTCCCGGCTTCGAATCCCAGGTCGGGTCAATATTTATATGATGAATTTTGATACTGGTACCGGGTCTTGGTTGTTATATGTGCGTGGTGTCTTCGCTTGGTACCCAAAAACACAAGCTAATGCTTAGTTTGGGGCCGAGACGTTGTTGTGATGTATACGTTATTATATTATTATTATATTCCGAATTTAATACTTTACACGTACTTTTTAATTTGTCTAATAGTCGCAAATTGTGACATGCTTTTTTGCAGTTTCCTATTGCTATGCATATTTTTTTCTCTTTCACTAAGTTACTATAACTATAGTATTGAAAAAAGTTTTATTCATATACATGACTGCGAAAGTTGGAACATTCTCTCATTGAGGTCACCGAACTTCGTTTTGGGGTTCATATTTAAATAATATCTAATCTTTAGACACGCGGGTGCCTAGCTGAACATATACGATGGGGTGAGGCGTTCGCGGTGGTGTATTCAGTGTGCGAGCGGCGGTCGTTCCTGGCGGCAGGCGAACTGCTGGCGCTTCTCGAACGGACGCGGTTACCCGCCTGTGCTGCTGTCACACTGCTGGCCAACAAGACCGACTTGGAGCACGCTCGGTGAGCATCACCACACTGGACGCTACTCTTACCATATAACTAGCTCTTGTTACGTGAACATACGTAACTTCTTCTCTGTTCCCGCAAGTTCTATTTTCACTAGCGTACTATGTCATAATTCAAAGTACGTTACGTAATACGTAAGATAGTGGAGTACTTTGTGTCTAATAAAACTAGGACAGTCAGCAGCCTATAATCTTAGATCAAAACCATGGCCAAAATGTTATTTACTTTCTTTTCCTTCTGTAATATAGAGAGAGACGAAGAAAACACAAACAAACAACTTTTGCATGTATTACTTAATTGAAAAAAAGAACGGAATGCACACTAGGGTACTGGAGATATCACTTTTGACTAGTGGGGTATAGATGGAAACACTGCTGTTTTGCCCTTTGTGTAGTGATAAAGCACGAATTCTCTATAGTGATTGACGTCTGCAAGACTGAAAGCAGGGCTTATTGTGATTCCAAAATTAATAACAGTTGTAGCGAGACGGACGGTACGAATGGCACTTGGATAATCGCAAATCTTTGTACTTCATCTTCATCAGCCTATTTTCATCCCACTGCTGGGGCTTAGGCCTCCCCCTGGGTGAGAGGGGCTTGGAGTTTAAATACACCACTGCGGATTGGGGAATGTAACGACCGCCATCTATTGACAGCGCCCATACACTAACCCATCTTTGTACACTAGATCTTAATTTTATGCAGCATGTATTTCGTGGTGTAGTGCCCTCGTGTAATGAAACAGTTCGACTTTTGGACCATATAGTAGTTTCGTGTATTTCACTCCACAGACAAGTCAACCCTTAGACCACGCTTTAATAAACGTCAATACGAAAACGAAATCGCCAAAAAGTGGCGGGGTGCGGGGTGAGGTCGGCTAGTTTTCATTGGCTCGTTCAAAATTGACAATTTAATGGCTTCCGACGTGCTTCCAACTGACGGCTCACTAGTGACGTAGTTATGTAGTGTCACTACATAGCCTTGGCGAATGCTACTCCCTGTCAAAGCGTGGTCTATAAGGTTGACTTGTCTGTGATCTCACTCACATAGTCGACTTTCACACGCTTCACATTTGTTCCGTTCTGCGTGTACGCAGCTGTACAAGCTCGATTAGGTACAAACGCTTGCTCTGAAATCTGAACACTTTGTCTGCAACAATTAGCGTGTATGGCGAGAATGTTAGACTTGTTGGTGAGGTGTAACCCTGTCCACCCGTCGACCGTTTTCGACGGTGTTCAAATATGAGAGCAGGCGTCTGTACTATGTTTCTTGTCGTTAGTGCTCCATCTGACCGTAGTTCCTCCACAGGGCCGTGACGGCTGCCGAGGGTCAGGCGCTGTCGCTGCGTTTCGGCTGTCAATTTTACGAAGTGTCGGCAGCGGAGTCGTCAGCAGGTGCGGCGCTGGCCTTTCACGCGTTGTTGCGCGAAGCACGTGCACTCGCCCTATTGCTGCCCACACCACGCAGGAAACTCGCTGCCTATTCCGTCTCAAAAGTAAGATGTTTTGTAATTATATAAAAAAATGTGTTTTTGTTATTTTACAATTTTAATAGTCATATAACTCCATTATAATAAACTGAATAACAAAATTATAAAAATTAAATACTATTTTAAAATGCCCCATTAATAAAAGTTAAACCTTTTTTGTAAACTAAAAACCAGTAAAATTTTATGAAATATTGTTCATTCCTTTTTCAAATAAATAAATTCGTAAAGAGGTACGAAATTTTTGTTCTATGCATAGTTTAATATATATAGTTCGACGACCGCTTAGCCTAGTGGGCAGCGACCCTGACTACGAAGCTGGAGGTCCCGGGTTCGAATCCCAGGTCGGGTCAGTATTTATATGATGAATATTAATACTGGCACCGGGTCTTGATTGTTATATTTATGTGGTGTCTTCGCTTGGTACCCAAAATACAAGCTATTGCTTAGTTTGGTACCTAGACGTTGTTGTGATTGTATGTATTATTATTATTAATATAAAATTTTCTAAACAGGTGATCGGGACAATCCTGGGACTCAGTAACAAGAGTGTAAGAAAGAAACGACCTTCGCTCAGCATATGATGCGATACCTACATTCGCTATTTTGAATGATTTTTTACTCCGTGAAGGAGTTTGTTAAAAGTTCAATACGAGTTAACGATTTTCGTCGTATACTCGAAAGCTTCGTGGAAGATTTGAGAGGTTTGCTTTTAAGAAAAGTGCCTTAAAACAACGTTTACCTGCTTGAAATTTTTGCAATAACCTATTTTCTCGTTTTATTATAATTTATATTTAAATATTTAATAGCATTGTCCGCAGTGAATGCAGAAATATGAACAATTTGAAGTTGAATAAAACAGATTTTTTTTTATTGTGAAGCTTAGGATATTTTTTTATTTTTTAAGTTTATTAAATTTTTGATTGGTCTCATATAACAATAAATTATAGTGTATTAAGGATTTATTATGAAAAATTAAAAGACATTAGGTAATTTATTATTACAAAAGAAAATATTGTATTTTTAAGTATGTTTTTGTGTTTTCTATGAACGTAACATGTGACATATATTTATTAGTTCCTAAAGTTATTTTATATAATTACGCATTATATGTTATATTACTTAAATGATATCGTTCATTAATATCAGAGAAATTATTAATGTTACATTATTAATTTTCCTTATATTTATATTACATTATAGTATTTCGAGTTGGCTTGTACATAATATACATTTAAAGTTATTCTACAAGATATAAAAGTCTATAAATACTGTGCGTCGAAATCGAAAGGATTTTGGCAAGTTTTCAATCTTGAATTGAAAATGTCCATTACTCGAGATTTTGTGAACAACTGATCGTACTCAAGCGAGTTGCATATAGAAGTTATATATATATACTCATGGTAGCAGGAACATATTGTGAATATATATAGGTACAATTGAATTATAAAGTATATAACAGGTTTAAGTTAGAACAATTTGTCAATATTTCATAACTATTATATATATTTGAAACATTTATCTCAAAATAATGGTGTAAAAGATTACAATGGACAAACTGGAAGCTATTTATCAGCGAGTGTAACTACATCGAACTATATTTACTCAGCGAGTAGTTTGACCTCTCATATTAAACTAGCCACGCAGTCGCAGAAAAGTTCATCAGGAAGCGTCCGAACGGCGATGTACAGATAACAAAAATGCATTCAATCAAATTAAGACTTTATTTCCTTAAAATTAGTTTCAATGTCATTTGAATCTATTTTAAAGATCTCGTGGTCGTGGAGTGACAATATGCATCGCAAAAGGTTTTTTTTTTTTTTGCAATATTGTAAGTCTTTTTTATTATGAGAGGTCAATTTTCAGCGAGCAGTTTTATATCCATTCGCTGAAGGCGATCGATTTCCTATTTTTAATACAATAGTCTACTCACCACTCGCTTGTCGCTTGTTTGCTTCTCTGAGATAATTGGTATTTAGTAAATGAATGCAGTTAAGTACATTCATATTAAATTCACTATTAGCTATAGATATTCCTTTCCCTACCAATATTCCTACACTTCTTTCTTATTCTTCCAAAAATGTCCTCTCTATTATTTCATCATTCATTTTTCATAACAATTTAAAACTGTAAATATTAATAATATCTTACTTTAACTATCACTAATAAATGCACTTTATATGTTCATATTATGTTTATTTACTTTTTTGTCTTATATTAATTTTTTCCTTATAAAGTAAGAACACTTTACTGTTACGTTGGCTCGTTATTAAAGTCGTTTCCTTTTTCTTGACGTGACGCTGGCACAAATGTACAAAACTTAGTACAATTGCCATTAAAAAAAAAAAAAAAAAAAAAGTACATTCATAAATTTATTTAAAATAATGAGTTAATTCACAAAAAAATATTATATATTCTATATCTATTATATTATACGCTGTATTACAAACTTTCTTTGGAAGAATTTTCAACAGATAAAAGTTTAAATGTTCCATGTTTAAATATTTGGCATATTCATCAATATTGTATATTTAAAAATTAAATTTATAATATGCAATTTGATATTTATAATATTTTTATTGTATAAAAAGTAAACTATAAATAGCCATTTTAATTTGGGGACACTACAGCAATTTTTAAATAAACTATAATTTATAAATACACATTGTTTTATTTCAAATTTTTATTTGCTTTCACAGTTGCCGATATTATTATGAATATTACTTACATTTACATAAATGTATATGGATAGGCATTTAATAAACAGTGTTTTAATTTCTAATTTTAAATATTGTGTACCCATAGAATGACAAGTGGGTAGATTTCATCTGCGTTTCGTTTAATACAAATCATAGTTACATATCCATTTAATTAAAACAAATAATACGTGATAAAAGTTTTGTTCGTTTGTATGCCAGTACGTCCAACCTAATCCCTGGAACTACTGGATCAATATTAGCCATGGATAAAATGCAAATATTGAAAAAATATTTTCAGTAATAAATTCAATATTTTCAGTCAGAAAAAAATTCCAAATTGACTTTATATGAAAACGAAATTTATAAACAAAAATATATTCGTTTAAAGAGTATGAAACTTCATCATCATCATCATCATAAGCCCATTTTTTACCCCACTGCAGGGGCTTAGGCCTCCCCCAGGGTGAGGAGGGGGGCTTGGAGCTTAAGTCCACCACGCTGCTCCATTGCGGGTTGGGAACTGTAACGACCGCCATCTATTGACAGCGTCCGGGACCGACTGCTTAACGTGCCCTCCGAAGCACGGTGTCAGTGATATTGTGTACTTAAGTCAGAAAAACTCATTGGTACACGCCCGGATTCGAACCATGGCCCTATGGGGCCTTATAGATTTGAGACAGGTTCGTTGCGCTCTGGGCTATCACGACACTTATAAGTATGAAACTTATAAGCTATTAAATGTTATTTGTCTCTTACTTGAAAAAAGTATAACATTATTTTAAAAGCTTGACATCACACCGTGCAGTGTTTAACAGGAAATTTTAAACGTTCTTATCTTTGATATATTTTTTAATGTCCATTCACTGTTATCTTGTATTTAGAAAACTCTTTCATGAATGACGACCGCTTAGCCTAGTGGGTAGCCACCCTGCCTACGAAGCTGGAGGTCCCGGGTTGGAATCCCAGGTCGGGTCAGTATTTATATGATGAATATTGATACTGGTACCGGGTCTTGGTTGCTATATGTAAGTGATGTTTTCGCAAAAATATTTAAATATGTATATATTATAAAGCTTTTTAAGTATGTATATCAGTTGTCTAGTAACCCATAACACAAGCATAATACTTGCTTACTTTGGGACTAGATGGCGCTGTGTGGGAAGTCGTATTATTATTATTATAAAATAATTTTAAAAATAATAGTCAATTACCTTAATGTCTTACTGACTCTTTCGTGTTCATTAATGAACCATAAACAACATCTTGGTGAAAATTCTGTTTATGGTTTCAATGAATATTTACTAGATTTTTTGGCATCTATTCGTTTCCTGAAAATATTTATGAAGTGAAAACTTCTTTAGCGACATTGGGCACTTTTTTCAATTTCACTACATATCAAGGCAATACTTTAAAATGCATTAACTACAGTAAAATCACATTGGCGCCTTTCACTGAACGCAGATCAACTTTTCTATCGGGTGACAGCGAAAAGTGAAAAACTGCGCTTAATGGGAACTAAATAGATGCAGGTTCTTGCCGCGATATAGTTATACTACTTAATTAGTTAATTATAAACTAGTAGCATTATCTAGGTTTATTTGTGATGCTGCACCATAGATAAAATGAGGGTTGAATACTAAAGAGATAAGAAAGAAGAGTAGACGTCTGAAGTAGATTCTTGAATGAGGCATCGAGTTGTATATGCAATTTATTAGTGAATGTATGCGAACGTTGTTTAGTTTTTTGCATGCGAATATTGGTTTCCATTAAATATTTATCTGCATACTAACATGTCCAAGATCTATGCTGAAGTAATTCTTATCGAGTATAGAATTTCAATTCCGCAACTCCTGGTCAGTACACAGTTATGTGCTTTAAATATTATACTAAAAATTTTCGATTAACGTATTTGGTACCTTTCATCGACACAGCACAGCAAAACGAAGCAATAACACACGAGAAAATACATGTATGATAAATGATCCATGAGGTACTATTTGCTGGCAGACAAATTGGCTACAACAACAAATTTCATTGTCAGTACCCGTCGGTACCGCCAGATGTAAAAGTGCCCGAATTCTTAAAACCTCCTATAAATGGTACGTGACTGTTTTTCAGGAGATATCCACTTAGCACCACGTACAAGGTACCAGTTTACAATCTATACCACTATTCTCTTCTACCAGCTGTGGTACAGTTAGCGGAGTGCATAGGAGACCAGTTTCCTAGAATATGGGCTGTGTAATTTTCTGCCTTCTGACATCGGACGCGATAGAGTTGGAATTGGCAGGTACATGCTGAAGTGGGCACCAAACAAACACCGTGATTTACCTACTTTATAAATTAAGAAGCTTGTCTTATTTTCTCGTGATAATCGAGAAACCGTTTTTTGACATACTAAATGGGGTAAAAAGGAAACCTTATAAGACACTTGAAAGTCCGCACGTCCGTTTGTCTTTCGTTGTAATTTGTCAGCAAATCTTCAATATGTAGTTACTTACATAGATTTACCAACTGAGAGACGCTCGAAAGATCTATCTTTAGGTGTATTTTTCATTTCTCTATGCGATTGTTCGGTCATCTGTATCAGATAATCTTTTGTTGCAAGAACTTTAAGGTTCAAGTTAATAATGGATGTAGAAAGAGATGTCGTGTTGTGAAAAAAATGTAAACACAAAAATATACGGCTCAGACCAAATTTGGTGTTTTGAGATATTCATTCACTGTCAAGTAGAATTTTGTTTGACCCACGTATAAAATTCGTGCTGGAAAAGAAAACAAAGATTGAAATTATATTACAATCGAAAATTAAAAAAAATAATATTTATTTAATACAATTATAACGCTGTATGGTATGTCCAATCACTAAATCTGACATTTTGATGTTTTCGAAGTATGTATGACGCTTCACTTTAATGAATATGCTATGTAAGGATAGCTAGCACTTATACATTTCGAAGTAATTGTTGTAATAGGCGAAAAAAAATATATATTATACTGTGATAATACCTCTATAAAAAACAAGAAGAAAAGAATAATACGTCCCAAATGTTGGTAAATCATCATCATCAGCCCGTTTCTGTCCACTGCAGGATATAGACCTCTCCCAAGGCTCGCCACCACACACGGTCCTCAGCCTTTCGCATCCAACTACCCCCGGTATGGTGCTTCGGGTCATCTGTCCACCTGGCCGGGGGGCGTCCAACGCTTCGCTTAATTCGAGAACTCGTCGTTGGTAAATAGTCCTGGAATTACTTAGGAGTTATATAAATAGGTCAGCATAAGAAGTTAATAAAATATACTGATAACATTATCTGTTATAGTAAGAATGTGACGTCAGTTGCCTTCTCATATTCTTTGCCAGATAGGGGCGTATAATTATGTGTTTTGGATTAGAATATTTAGGACAGATACTGTCATTGGTTAATTGATTTTAAGTATGTATGATTTATAGCGGTCTTACCCAGTTTCGCCCAGGTGGACTACGGAAACGTTCCTCTTCCCGTTTCTAGCATATAGTACATTGTACCCGCGCATTGCATCATTACGTTACATTATGGTATCATCGTCATCATCCAAAAACCTTTCTCTCTTATAGCTCTTTCTATTACTGAAAAACCGTATCAAAGTCCATTGTATGGTTTAGAAGTAAGAAGATAACGAACAGAGGCAGACAGCGAATTTATTTTGTCGCGCTATAGTTTTAATATTTCGATAACTGCTAGTATATTAATTTAAATTGTATGGTGGAAAGGGCGATTATAATATGCATGAAATGCTTAAGACAACTAACATATTTAATTTGATAAGGATTAATATCATGTTTAAAAAATATCTTCATAAATAGTGCATTATGTTAGAACAAATTTGATTGCCATAAAAAGGTTATAGTAAGTTAACCTTAAAAGATATACATATGCTGTTACGAATTTTTGGTTAGAACTTTTAAAAGGAAAGAATTCCGTAGTACATGATTTTTGGCTTAACATCAATCGTTTACGCAGCGCGCGCAACAGAAACCTACAAAAAGAAAAAAAATTCCCGTTTTTGCAACATTTTTCATTAATGCTCAGCTCCTATTGGTCGTAGCGGATGTAATAATAGCTTATAGCCTTCCTCGATAAATGGACTACCCAACACAAAAAAAAAATTCAATTCGAACCAGTAATTCCAGAGATTAACGGGTTCAAAAAAACAAACAAAAAATAAAGCCTTTAGTTTTTCAATAAATGGACTATCCAACACAAAAATATTTTTTTAATTCAAACCAGTAGTTCCTGAGATTTGCGAGTTCAAACAAACAAACTCTTCAGCTTTATAATATTAGTAGAGACGTGATTGGTTAATGATTTCTTTAAGCAAGACACCGATTTAGCAGCTTTATGCAACTAGCTTTTAAAGTAATACTACAATACAAAAGCTTTAGTGCAAATTATTATTTATATATATATTATAGCAATTTATTATTATTATTATTAAAAATCATTTATGACATAACACAACAATAGAAAAGAAAGTGCTAGTGCGTAAGAACCATCTCAATATAAAGTGCACATGACAGCCGATAAGCCGACACGAAAGCCAGTGAAACGTCAGTGTAAGGTTGATAAACGAACTAAAGAATAATTTATTATAAGAAAGGAAACGAATTGTCAGTATGAAAATGACATGCAGATCAAACGTCGATGTAACCTGTTACCGTTTCAATGAGCGCCCGCACAGAAGCTGCCGTGCTAATAAAAAATGCAATAACTAGGTCTTACCTACTTTGAAAAAAACGCGGTTGAAATTTTTATTCTAAATATTGCGGTTATGTTTAACGAGATAACTGAATCGGCGATACGTAAAATTTTGCGGTAATGTTTATAACTGAATTGGCGATACGTAAAAACTGTCTAAAAAGAAAATATAGAGTTCGTTTTGCTCATTACGATAATTTAAACAAGTCTGTTAGGCACGAAAACCGAGCTATTGCACTTTTGATTAGCACTCGAGTGTATTAAATACACACGGAAGCTAAAACTAAATAGGCGCAGTTCAAGACAGAGTGTATAGTGACGCCCTACTGCATTATGCAAAACGGCTCATTTACCGATAGCGGGATTACTGTTTTTAATATATCACCCACTCCCTGTCTTGCTCCGTTATCGCACCGTTACCCGATTATCCTTCGTAATTTCAAAACATAATATTGGTTGTACAACCAGTATTACTCTAATTTATGGTTCGTAATTTACAGAAGCTATTGCCTTCATCCATCCATACATATTATAAAACACGTCTCTCTGTCTGTCGGTTTGTGCACTTACAACTCGAGAATCGTTGCTCCGATATACATGATTCTTTTTTTAGTCTGTTAATACATTATCTGGCCAGGTTTTAGTATATATTTGGTTATGATAGATAAGCTAACGTATCAGCAGTAATAATTAGAGCAACACGTCGGAAGGCGATCGCGACACATATGGGAGTGCTACGCAGCGATGGCGAATGTACGGTGGCATCCAATGTTCCAGCCAGGTGAGGAGAAAGGGTCATGGTCGCTCGCTGCCCGTATCACTAACTACTGCCCGGCGGCGTTCGGTCCAGTGAAGATATACTGTGAATTTATAGCCATTTTATTAGAAACGTGTAGTCCACGCGGGTTAAGCCGTAGGCGGAAAGCTAGTCTTACGTATAAAATTTATAAGTAGGTATGTATCCATTTTTTTTTGTGACCAAGTAGATATGTTCCGATAAACATGTTATACCTTCCGTAATAAATTTATTTAAAAAATGTAAATATAAAACAATTTTAATTTAGATCGTTAAAAGGCAGTAAGCATGCTCACAGATTTAACGCTTAAAATGCTGTAACGAAAGAACACAATGCGATCGCGCATAATTGGCTGGAAAGCCGACTTGGACCCCGTGATCTGCTCTATGATTGGCTGATATAATTCTACGAGTCCAACTTACACTTGGTCGATATTTTTGTGTTTGAAATTTAAAATTATAATATAAAGTGATCATAATAATTTTAAATTCATAAACTTTATTGATGTTAATAAACACTAAACATTTTTAATTAAGAAACCAAAAAACAAAAAATTTGAGTACCTACCTGTAAATTGTGACTTTTTTTGATACTTAATGTCTCAAATATATGTGACTAATTAAGGTATGAAAATAAATATTCTCATTTCAACCATTAACAAAATTAAATTTAAATTTAAAAGAATTAAATCCTCATGAATATGCGGCAGAAATGACCATATTTTTTTATTGATTTTAAAAGCTCTAAGGGACCATAAACTTAAGTACTAGATATGAATTTCAACATGATACCTCTACTTATTTCTAGCAAAAAAGGTATTTATTAAAAACATTATTAAAAATATGCTCGATTAAAACAATGATATTATTATCATATTATTGATATTTATTTATTGGTACTGCTTGGTGGTAGTGACTGTCCCCGACAGCCAAGTAATCTACAAAAAAAGCGAAAATAACAAATATAATTCCATGATAAAACCTACTAAGGATACCTACTAATGAAAGTGCTGAAGTAATTCAAAATACTCCCTTGCAAATCGCTGTCTAAACGACCTTTCTATAATTTCCAAAGTTTCCAAAGTACCTAATATGGTGTGTCTAATCTTCCAGTCTGTCATTTTGCTCGGGTTGCTGAGACTCAATCTATCTGCTTGGATAGTTTACAATCACTAAAGATTACTTCTAACACGAGCAGGTACATAATAAATACTTAATAAATACATAATATTGTTCTAGATTATTCCTATACTGTGCTTCCCCACGTCTTACTTGTTATGGGTCTGTTGTTTTGTTAACTCGATTCATATAAAAGCATCTCCGGGTATCGGAAAGCACGTTAAGCCGTCGGTCGGTGCCATCAACAGATAACAGTCGTTAATATGAGCAGCGTGGTGAATTAAGTTGCAAACCCCCCCCCCCCACTCTAGGGGAGGCCTAAGTCTCTACAGTTGGGCATAATGAGCTAGTGGAATGAAAAAAAACAACGATTAAAACAAAAATAAAAAAACTTAGAAAAAAGACAGAGTGCGTATCACTCCTTTTGGTGATACAAAAAGAAAAAAGTTTTATGGTTTGTTGTAACTTGTAACCTGTGTGATGCAGAAAAACCTACGCGACAACCAGAAAATGTCAACGCAACAGGTAAATTGTATCTAAGTGTTAATTAAAAATGCTGTTGGCGTTCACAGAATTTTATAAGTTTGATAATTTTTTTTTAAATGTGGGCCGGTTTAGGCGATTGTTTATGCAATTTAATATTTTGTTGTTGTAGTACCGGAAATGACGGTATAGACGGCGTTTTTTTTTTTTTTCAAGAATCGGAATTTGAGAAATGTTAAACATTTGTTACAGCACTCGATACCTTACAAAAACTTTATGAAGAATTGAAGCGCGAAGGGACAGCAAGAAAAATTTTATTCACGTAGAAGGTGTGGTTTTTTGCTTCTGCCAAATTAATTCATATGAAAGTTTAATAGAAAACATGCGTTTGACGGCATTCATTCGGAAAATAAACTTGATTTTTATTGATTTATATTAAATATCAAATGTTTCTTTTCATCACATGTAACCGTATCATATCGACGAAACAATACCTACACGTTCTCTGATTACTGCCCGTGAAACGCACTTAGTAACACCTCGAATGGCGGTGGAAATGGGTTAATTTTACAAAAAATATAAAAAAAATTGTGATATAAGTTTTTTTTATAATATTTGGGCTCAGAAACTGATACTTAGTCACCTACATCAAGCTGGCAGGAAGTTTAAAACACACCGGTATATATAGCATCGATGGACTAGACAGTAGTTTTGGATCCCGCAATACAGGCTAGTTCCTAATGCGACATCCTCTGTTAAAACATTTTGTATTGCCCTTAATTAAAAATAAGAAAGTTGGATAACTCATTGTAATCTCTTTCTGTTACATATACTTTTCAATACATTTGCTATTAATACGCTTTTTATGACATCGAAACTTGTACCGTAATGTTGTGGTTTACAGTACTAGGCCTTTTTACTTTACACCACTCACAAACGAGCATTCTGTTTGTAACGCATGCGCAAACCGCGAAAAGCAGCTCTCTCCCGCCCTTAGCTCCCGCCATTATTACATTTGAAGTATCTACCTAATTTTAATCGCTAATATATTAAAAAACGTTGTAGGATGCACGTACTATAAGCACTCGGCTTTGCCTCGTGCCTATAAACACCTCAAATCGAAACAAATCAAAATATCTTTATTTCATAGTTACGTAACATAATCTTGAAATACGTCATAAGAGTGAATTTATTACAATTTAATACTTTGTTGAAAAACGTCATCACAAAGCTGCAAAGGTGCTGGTTCCTCTCAGAGGAATAAGCAAGAAAGCGAGAAACGCTTTTTTTTAACAACGTTATAAACAGTTTTTTTTTTGTTTAACAATAAATGCTTAAAATTAAAGTTATTGAAACAAACCGATAGGCGAGTGATTTATACCCATGGATTTTTATCATCTAAGTAGTCCGATACTTTATAATAAGCTTTTGCATAAAGCTTTCGTTTTATTGTAGTTTTAAACTTGTTAAGGGGTAGATCTTGAATGTCAACGGAGATATTATTGTAAAAGCGTATACATTGCCCTTTAAAAGATTTTGTGATTTTATTGAGGCGGCTGACATGGTTAGCAAGTTTCTTCTTGTTTCTTGTATTGACATTATGCCGATCACAATTTTTTTTAAAATAAGTAATACAATATTTTTTTTTACGTACATTATGTTTTCAAATATTATTGAGACGGCAACGTCATTATATCAATTTCCTTAAATTTGTCTCTAAGTGATACTCTAGGTCTTAGCTTATAAATTCCTCGAACTGCTCGCTTCTGCAACACGAAAATTGTATTAACATTGGCAGCGTGTCCCCACAGCAGAATGCCATAAGTCATTAAACTATGGAAGCCACTGAAATACACCAATCTCGCGGTTTCTATGTCTGAAAGGAAGCGGATCCTTTTTACAGCGAGCGTAATAATATGCCTCGACTATAAAATGCAGTTTACCGTACTTGCATCATAATGTACTATTTTTTGTATTTGTGTTTTGAACTAGATTTTATTAGCAAATAATATATTATGAAAAGAAAACAAATAGGTAATACCTACTTGCATTATTATTATTTGTGGTTTTGATTATTATTTTCTTTTAGGTTATTTATTTATCTATATATCTCAAAGAAATACTCTCAAAAAGTCATCGAAACCAACATTGTACATATTAACAAATAAAAACAAAAAGCGCAATCTCTTGAGTCTATTCGTGTAAGTTATTTCAACTCTCATTCCGTGCGGCTTTTGCATTTCATGCATTATGATAATGCGCCATTTTGAATCGGGCGCATCGCGGTCGTGCGCACCTCAGCACGCGACTATTCTGGCGCCATGCCTTTTGAATATACTAAAACGTCTTACACGAAATTAATTTCATACGAAATTCAACTATATTTGTCATGTATGTCAAGTATATTGTTCAAAATAGTACATCGCATAGGAAACACTCTATAGTAATATTCATTATCAATATCGCATCTCGTCATTACGAGATGGAGGAATGTTGTTTCTTTCAGTTTTAAGATATTTTTATTTTTATTGGCAAGCGAACGCTGTATGAATTTATAGAGCTATGAATATTTCAACTTGTATCCAATATATCAAATATACACTTTATTTCATTCACGATAAAGGCATATAAAGGTTAGTTTGTCTGTTCAAAAAATTAACTTTAGAACTCAGAAATAACCTACAAACATAATGCCCAGTCGACATATTTTCATGTACCAAAAGTATAGGAACTGCTTTTTTTGTATACGAAGTTAATATTCTACTTATATTAATACACTTTTTTGTTAAAGAAGGTACTTAGTATTTTTATCATTTAAATTGGCTAAGCATTAGCAAGTTAAAGCTGGTAGAAATTAAATAAAGAATAACGAAGATACTCTCCTGCCAGCTAGACATATTTTAGTGTGATTTGGATTAGGTACTATAAAAAAGTGGAAAACTTCTTAAGAGAGAAAACCGCACGCGTTAGTTGAAACTGAAAATATTACTGTAATCGATCCAGAATTTGATTCCCTGATTTATGAAGAAAACAGATTTAATTAATCGAAGCGTTAGTTCCATTTCCATAGAATACGATTTAATTAATAATAATAATAACGCATACGTCACAACAACGTCTAGGCCCCAAACTAAACATTAGCTTGTGTTTTGGGTATCAAGCAAAGACACCACATACATATAACAGCTAAGGCCCAGTACCAGTATCAATATTCATCATATAAATATATACTGACCCGACCTGGGAATCGAACCCGGGACCTCCTGCTTCGTAGGTAGGGTCGCTACCCACTAGGCTAAGCGGTCGTCAATTACATTTTAGACAGGTTTAGAATCAAGAAGTTGAAGAATTGTCTTAAAAAAATAGAACCCATTTACACCACTGGTGTCTACTTTTTTCGTGCCTTAGTATATACATGCCTATAATAAATATAATATGTTGCCTTTTATATAAAATTATTGCAACGGGTATCACTTTATCTATCTTACAAGCTTTGATTATATAATGTCTGGAAAGAGAGAGGTCGGTGTCAAAAAAGGTTGATAAAAATATCACCTAATTGTTCGGTTATAACTCACATACACAGAAACGGTTTTTACATGGGTATAGCATGGCGTAAAGAGAGTGCGTTGTTTGTAGAGTCACACACACAAGTATATAAAAGTTTGGCCGTCATTTTTGTTGACATTATATTGCGAGGGTTCATACACACTTCATTTAATCAAAGGTTATTAGTCAATTTAAATAGTTTTTAGCTACACGTGTGAAATTACATTTATATGGAATTTGGTGAAAAATAATCTTAATTGAAAATGCGACAACGATAAAACGCTTTAATATGACCCCCCGTTTAAAGTACAAATTACATTGATTGCAATGGGCAATAACTTCCAGTGGAATAATATGCTTATGATTGACATAATAACATAAATTTCAATAGGGACAACGAATACAAACAACCGTTTATCTAGTAAATGCAAACGAGTACAAACTAGCCCATTTAGCATATCCTTGTTAGAATGACAGACAGTGAGGTGCTAATTCTCGCATTTGGCGCACTTTCTGCATTCAACCCGTTAGATCTAGGCCATCAAAAGAATTTTAGAGAAAACGACACCAATAATTAGTTTAATCCGACTGAATTTGACGACCGCTTAGCTTAGTGGGTAGCGACCCTGCCTACAAAACTGAAGGTCCCGGGTTCGAATTCCAGATCGGGTCAGTATTTATATGATGAATATTGATACTGGTACCGGGTCTTGGCTGTTATATGTATGTGGTGTCTTCGCTTGGTACCCAAAACACAAGTTAATGCTTAGTTTGGGGTCTAGACGTTGTTGTCATGTATACGTTATTATTTTTATAATAATCAAAAAAATATATTTTTAAACACACTTTCTTATATGACGCACTCAACGACCTCAACTCAACGACCCCCATAAAAAAAACGAGGAATATCAAGATGAAAAAATATGCTTTAGCGGAAATTATGGTTCCTGTAACGTAATTATGACAACGCGTAGTTTTTCTTTCCCGGTTTCTTCGTATTTATGGTGATCTCGATCATCTATTTCTCTACTGATAGTGAAACCATCAAAATAAAATCTGAATTTACTTTTCTCTGTACGGCGAGTTCATAACTTTAAATATGAAAATAAATAAGTGCTTCTAAACACTGAATTTTATCATCAATTTCTGTAAAAGGGGGTTGCTGTTGGTAAAATAAAAAATTACAATTCAGACTGTAATAGCAGAATGCAATTTTTTTAGATGTATTTGTACATATATTTTTGCTTTGATTGTGTGTATAATTTTTGGATGGACTCTCGCAATATTATCATCATCATCATCAGCCCATTTTTACCCCACTGCAGAGGCTTAGGCCTCCCCCAGGGTGAGGAGGGGGCTTGGAGCTTAAGTCCACCACGCTGCTCCACTGCGGGTTGGGAACTGTAACGACCGCTATCTATTGACAGCATCCAGGACCGACTGATTAACGTGCCCTCCGATGCACGGTGTCAGTGATATTGTGTACTTAAGTCAGAAAAACTCATTGGTACACGCCTCGCAATATAATACCAATAAAAATGACAGACCAACTTTTACATATTTATGTGTGTGACTCAACAGACCACGTCATCTGTGTGCGTGAATTAAAACCGAAAAGTTAGGTGAGATTTCTATCTACGTTTTTTGACGCCGATTCTCTATCCATATAATTAATTTTTTTTTATTTAAACACTCGGCACACTATTTTACGATCGCAAACTTCATGTTTTTGTTAGTTATCCATTAATAAACATAAATCAACTTCAATCTTTTTAATATTCAAACAAAATTTTTGAACCTAGTTACATATATTTAAAAGCTTCAAAAAATATTAATAAATAAAAATTTGAGGGTCCATAAATTTTATTCCATAACCACATACACGTATTATTGTAGATTAAATTTGCTAATGTTTTTCACCTGAACAAGTCACGTAGGTAATAATATTACCTGGGACATCCCACACAGCATTTTTTAGTCCCAAACTAAGCATTGTATTATGGGTACTAAACAACTAACATATATACTTAAATATTTTATACTGCATCCGTATATAAATATTTTACACGCAGACACGGAACAAATAGACATATTCATGCACACAAATATTTGTCCCGAGCTGGAATCGAACCTGCGACTTTTGGTTCTGCAGTTAGAATCTATAACCACTCGGCCAAGAATATACACTATAATTAAACCATTTTATTATTTCACTACGCGCTACTGCAGCCATTATATTATCTAAAATCTTGCGGTGCGTATACGAATCGAGTGAAATGTTCATAATGAACCGAGTGACGTTCGTTCATTCAGTTAGCGCCAATATTAGCTTTCAACCGCTATTTTCACCTTTAAAACACCTCAGAAGCGCTTTAAAGCAGCTTTACTGGATCTATTCGAAAAAATTTAACAACCGCCTCTTAGAGTTTAACAACTGCAGAAGATGTGCATAGCGCCCTATATAGTTAACTCTTGCAGCTGTAATCTGTAATCTTATGCACTATAGCTTCTAAGCAACTACTTTGTGTTAGTTTGGTTCTTTCTGTATTATTAAATCAGTGTTGTACGGCGTCTAGGCGCCGTATTTACGTTTCCTGCATTGTTTCTCTGTGTAGTTAATAGTGTTAACACATGTTACGTGTTTGAAAGCTTACAATTTTTGTTAGAAATTGAATTATTAAGGTTTATTCACGACAATTTTGACGAGAGCGCTATCTGTTGTTAGGGACAATAACTAGGTTAATAGCGCCATCTGTGGTAAAGTATAGTAACTAATTCGTTAATTTCGCTGCGTACATTGGATGGTTTATCTATTCAATTGGAATTTCACAATTTTTTTGTTTCAAAGTTTATCAAACCCCGCTGCATAGAAAATCAAAATTAAAGGATTTTCCCGGAACATCATTTTTGATGTTGATTTTCTCAAAGGGATACTCCTTCAATCCGTGGCTTCGATTTGGCATCACAATCTACGTTTTGATCCCTCTTCTCCGTCCTAATACAACCTAATAAAATTCCTAAGTGACAGAGATGACAAGAATTAATTGCCAAAAATACCTATGAAATATGTACTTACCCGTCTAAAGAGCTTGCGGGCCGTGACTGTTTCCTTTCCACCCCTGAAATATGACTGAATTGGACCCAAAATTTGCAAGGTCATTAAGAAAGGATGTCCATAGGGCGGTGGTACGTTTTTTTTTTTTAATTTTGCAATAATATCGAATTCACGGCTCGGAAATTACGGAACTTACGGAATTTATTCTAATACAGCTAAACGAGATATCAAAAAAATAAAAACATACCGCCCTGTGACATTATTTCTCCTATTACATATATTTTTTCTGTAAATATTGATACAGAAATACAGCGAGGATTGGATACGGGTCGAACCCTCTTTTTGTATGATAAGCCTACCTTCTTAAGAGGTAGTCGTTTTATCTTTAAACAAATAATCAATAGTGTGGGTCAATGCCGAACTTCATTTCATTTATGTCTGTAGTACCAATGTCTCTTCATAGTTGCGTAAAACGCAAAATCTGTGACTTATTATAAACTTAACATTTTTATTTATTTGGAGCTATTGATCGAAAGCAATGAGAAATTGTTGGATAACAGTTACGTAATTATTCAAGTGTCCGCTAATTGCAGGTACAATCGATTTGCCATGTCTTACGTGATAATGTGCAGCGATCGGATCCCACAAAGCACTCGAGTCGCGTCGCGCCAATCAAAGGATATACGTCAATTCACAAGCAAACAAACCAAAGTTGGGGTAACTTTAGGTACTGATTTAAAATATCTATTCATTTTGTAAATAGAAATGCATTAAATTTTTCTCAATTGTATGTATAGATCGAATTATATAAATAAATTATTGAAGAGAAAATCCATAAAACAAAGTGTAGAACTAATGGTACAATCGGCTCCAGTTGAAGTTAAATAATAATCCCAATCTAAGCAAAGCTCGTATTATAGGTACTCGAAAACTGATATACATATAATAATAATAAGCCTTTTTTTATTTTCCATTCGATTGCATTTTTTCAGTTAGTTAGTTAGTAGTTCTTCTTCCTATAAGATAAGATAATTCGTAGTTTACATTTGTTGATTAAATAATTAGTTTAGTCAAAGGTAGTTTAAGTAAATTATTTATTTATTATAGACGACCGCTCAGCCTAGTGGGCAGCGACCCTGCCTACGAAGCTGGAGGTCCCGGATTCGAATCCCAGGTCAGGTCAGTATTTATATGATGAATATTAATACTGGCACCGGGTCTTGGTTGTTATATGTATGTGGTGTCTTCGCTTGGTACCCAAAATACTAGCTAACGCTTAGTTTGGGACCTAGACGTTCTTGTGATTGTGTGTGTTATTATTATTATATTTAAATGGAACCCCTTTGGGTGAAGGCCTACTCCAGTCTCTTCCATTCCTTTTTATACTTTCCTTTTTCTATCCAGTCATTTCCTCCAAGTTCCATAATGTCAGCGGACCACCTTTTCTATGGTCTTCCCAACTGTATATACGTAAATATTTTTTCTTCTATATTATAGACTCAGATTTTAGCCCATTTAAAAAAAAATGTCAGTAATAAAACATCATCTGACTGTGTTTAATATTCGAATTATTACAATAATTGTAAAGCTTGTACAGAATACGAAGGTCCGATGGAGTCCGAAGAAAGAAAATGTTCAGCCTCCATTTTCGTAGATAGCCACACAATTAATACTACAATCAACGGCTTAACACGTATGTGTGGCCTCGACTCAAACGAATAGGACAGGTTCAATCGATTGGAATAATGTTTAGTTCGCCGTAATGGGATACGATTAATCCAATCTTATTTTATCATACGACAGACCACGTGATTCCTGGAAAAGTTTACAGGTCGAGATGTAAGTAAGCGCATATTGCGAATGAGACCGGCTAGCGGGACATATTGACTACAGACATAGACGTAAGGAATGTGTGGACAGCGCGTTACAATATCGCCTCTTGAACGGTTCCAAAAGTCTAACTTGGGACGAAGTTTTCGTCGAACCCGGACCTTGCTGTTGTTCGTTATAACACCTAGCTGTGTTTTAAAATGTTGCAAAGACTACACGTATACGTTGAATTTATTAATAAACAAAAAAGTAATTTAAAAAAATTTAAAAACCGACTATGCAAAATTAAACTTAAAAAAAATTATTTGTAGAACTCGCGTTGACTTTAAAAAAAATAACGCCTATCCCTCACTGTTCTTAACTTTGGGTAAGACGGATGCGCCCGATTTTTGCCTGTTTAAGAGTCCCTGTAAGTTATCCGTCGTCGACAAGTCCTCGAGCACGAAGGTTTATAAGGTAATATTCGAAATTTTATTATAAATAAATTTGCAAACAAAAATAAAATATAAAAATTTTATTTGGGAGATAACATCTCAAATTTTAATTTTTATAGGTTTTCTTGTTATTTTCATGGAATTGTAACGAGAAGACGACGATTTTGAGCACGACTTTTTTACGTTTATTCAGCATGGAACACATTTTTTAAAAGTGATAATTAAATAAATTTTAAAATCGTTTGTCGTACTCTTACACTATATGCAACATACGTATGATTTTTCTGTGACTTATTCGCTACGAGTTCGCTAAAAAAAATCATTGAAAAATCTGATGTTTCGCGCTTAATTTACTTTTAAATTTCGTAGATTTTCTAGATAAATCAATAATCTACGATTCTGCATTAAAATACATCGAATATCGTATTGGTTATTGAGAAATTTGATCTGAAAAAAAAAATCGGTTTTCAGATCGCGATATTAGTATAGGGAGCCTTAATTCCTTACTTTCGCTATGTTACATTCACAATCAAATTGACCCCTATATTGACATCTATCCAACCAATTTACAAAATATCCTTATTTCAACCATTCAGTCCTTATTCTATGGCTCTGAACTAGTTATTTGGCCCTGAATGGCTCGGCTCGTTTAGCGAGATGTCCTACTGTACTAGCTTTGAGCCTGCCGGTGCCTAATAAAGTGTGTGTCAACGTCACTTACAAGCGAAGACCTAACGAACGCCTGTCGACACGACATGGGTTTTAGTAATTTTATTTCTATACTAACAACTCTGGCATAGCATTGAATTGTAGAGCACATTTTCAAAGTTATGGACCTACCTCAAAAGGGAACAATGTAGTCCAAACAAGAACTTTTTTTTGTCTGGCTGTTTGACACAGACACTTTTTTTTCGATAAACACGTAATGCATGTAACATACAAATTTGAAAAGCATACAGTTAAAAATATCCTATAGACAACTGATGTACATTCTTACAAACTTATTTAATTTATTTTTTTGTGAAACATAAATATGAATATTTTATTTTTGGTAAAATTAAAGTTTAAGATTTTTTAAATATTTTTTAACAATTTTCCGCCCAGAACTGCGAAAAGAACATTCTAGGATATTGTGAAACTTTCTAGAAAAAAAAATTATTATCAAAAATTTAAAATTTATTCTCTGAAAAAGAGTAATGTAAATAATAATTGAATTTTTACCTATAAGTAAAAATAGTTTCGCAGTTTCAAAAAATTTGTCTTTTTTTTCTCTTTTCAAACTGTCTTGGGTGACTATAATACCTAGAAATATAAGGTAAAAACAGTAAGCTAAGATATACTGATAGTGATGAGTGTCATGATAGCCCAAAGCGCAACGAACCTGTCTCAAATTTATAAGGCCCCATAGGGCCATGGTTCGAATCCGGGCGTGTACCAATGAGTTTTTCTGACTTAAGTACACAATATCACTGACACCGTGCTTTGGCACGTTAATCAGTCGGTCCAGGACGCTGTCAATAGATGGCGGTCGTTACAGTCCCCAACCCGCAGTGGAGCTGCGTGGTGGATTTAAGCTCCAAGCCCCCTCCTCACCCTGGGGGAGACCTAAGCCCCTGCAGTGGGGTAAAAATGGGCTGATGAAGTGAAGTGAAGATGAAGAAGATATACTTGTTTCATATCACTTCATTTTAGAACACCATATTTTTAGGGTTCCGTATTCCAAGGGAACCCTAAGCAAGCCTCCACTACCCGTTCGTCTGTCCGTCTGTTACACGGCTGCATTGCCTGAACCGTAATAGACACTTGAAATTTTCACATTATGTGAATTGCTATAGGCACTATAACAAGAAATAATAAAAATAAAATAAAGTTAAAAATCAAAGGATGTTCTCGTACAAGAAACGTTTTTTTGTAGACGTTTTTGGTGATAGATAATTAGTTTTACAAGTTTCGAAAACAATTTTTTTTAAATTTTCAGTGATATATTATCATAATCATTATATAACAGAAAAATACTATTTGTAATTTAAGTATCGTCTCAAAATAATCAATTACATTTGATTTGATCACAAACAATATAAAAAATTCTGCGCTGTAATACTAGAGACCGTTACGCTGTCTCACATTCGAAACTTCTTAGAAGTGAACTGTTTACATAGCGAAATAACCGAATGGCTTATCATTAGAACAGCAGCGGTTTGGTTTCCTTGAAAGCGTTTCAGTTATGTTTATCTTTGACATAATTGCGAATACGTAGTGTTTATAATTTATTTTTTAAATCATATATAACGCTGAAGCAAGATCAAGTCATAGATGGTACTATGGTTTCATAGCAGTTGTTCACAGACGAAAATCAGATACTAAGTTTTGGGATCCGACAATGCAATGATTCAATGTAGTAAGACTCAGCAGCAATTAAGCAGGCTCAGAAATTTTGAAATTAAATAAAAATATTTTGGGAATACTAATTTTCTTGTCAGCTGAACAAAATCATAATAATCTTGTACTGAACGAGTATATTCGAACGATCGAACGAGTAACGAGAATTCGCACAAAACATTAATAAATTATCTACGTAACCTTCCTCTTGAATCACTTTGTCCATTGGTGTCAACAATATGCCAGTCCGTTTGGTAGTTTTTGAGTTTATCGCGTACAGACAGTCACACAGACAGACAGACAGACAGACGCGGCGGGGGACTTTATTTTATAATATGTAGTGATATATAAACTCAATAGTGGATTACCGATTTTTTACCGAGTTGCTCGTTTGTATTAATACAAACTTTTATTATTTTATGCATATCTAAAGTTTCGACGTTAAAATGCGTAGATAAAAATATCACCCAACTGTTCGGATAAAATACAAAGAAACTGTCAGTACAAACACAGTAAGTACATGGCTAGGAATGCGTATTGTAGCGGGAGTGCAGAATATGTGAGTCACACATATAAGCCGTAGATAATCAAAGATTGCAGAGCACAAAATAACATAGGGTATTTATAAAAAATGATACATATTAAATACTGAGTACCGAGTTCGAGATTCTTTTCATTTTGTACTTCCATCGTCATCGACTTTATACAATCAAAAGATAACGTCATAGACCGTCGGCTAAGGCCGTTTTTTTAAGCGACTTCAAAAAAGAAGGAGGTTACTCAATTCGACCGTATATATGTTTTTTTTTTTTTTTTATGTGTGTTCAGAGATAACTTCGTTGTTTATGAACCGAATTAGATGATTTTTTTTTGTGAAAGAGATATATCTCCGAAATGGTACCATGATAAGGAAACCAGGATCTGATGATGGCATCCCAGAGAAATCGAGGACAACCTTCGAAAATCGTATTTTAAAGTATGGTATTTTAAGTATTTTGATAAAGTACTACTACTAGTACTATTTAATGAAGGTCGGGAGTCGATCTGATGATGGAGCTGAAAGACAGTCGAGGGAACTCCTCAACGACTTACAGCAGTTACCTGGTGTTTGGACTTGATTCAATTCTATTGATGAGATCTTTGCACTTATATGGATTATAAGTGCCATTACAGGTCTGATGATGGAGACCATACACAATCGAGGGAACTCCTCAACGATTTACAGCAATTACCTGGTGTTTGGACTTAATTCATTTCTATTAATGAGAACTTTGCACTCATATGGGTTATAAGTACCATTACAGGTCTGATGATGGAGACCATACACAGTCCAAGGAACTCCTTAACGATTTATAGCAATTACCTGGTGTTTGGACTTGATTCATTTCTATTGATGATGTATTTGCACCCATATGGATTATAAGTGCCATTACAGGTCTGATGATGGAGACCATACTCAATCGAGGGAACTCCTCAACGATTTACAGCAATTACCTGGTGTTTGGATTTAATTTATTTCTATTAATGAGAACTTTGCACTCATATGGGTTATAAGTACCATTACAGGTCTGATGATGAAGACCATAAACAGTCGAGGGAATTCCTCAACGATTTACAGCAGTTACCTTTTGTTGGGCTTCCTTCATACGGTTGAATATGCCAAAATGTTCAGTTCGCACGAAAATAATAATTAAGATTGAAGTTTTACATAGGAATACCACTGCCTACTAGGCATGCTGATGCGTCAATTTGACACTAAATTTACGTTGCGTAATCGCGGTGCTGTCTTATCAGATTAGCGCGTTTAGTAGCCCCATTTATACTAAATACAAATAAGTTACAGATGCGTTCAACTAAAAATTGAAAAATAAAATAATTTAAAAAATAAATAAAAACCGACTTCAAAAACATAAACTAAAAAAAAGTTAAAAATAAAATTTCACTTTAAAGGAAGGAGCATTAACAGGCGGCATATAGTTAATGAAGTCGGTGCCAACTCAGACACTTTAAATGGGTACTTACCAGGTAATAACAATTACAACAATGATATATTTATAACTATAACAAAAATAGAACACAATTTAAAGTGTCTGAGTGAGTAGGCACCGACTTCATTAACTATATGCCGCCTGTTAATGCTCCTTCCTTTAAAGTGAAATTTTATTTTTAACTTTTTAGTTTATGTTTTTGAAGTCGGTTTTTATTTATTTTTTAATGTATCGTGTCACTAAAAAATAGTATCGTGTTTAATGACATAAAACGGTAGATTTGAAAAAAACTTCCTGTCATCAAATATGACCGTCTCTCTGTCCGTTTAGGAAGATTTAGGAAGATAAGCCGTAAAAAACTATCTTGACGACGGCGTATCTACAATGAAGCTAAAATCAACAGTGTACACAGTTTTTTCCGTAAACGTATCGTCCTTAAACATATCGATATCGATGCTTGAAAATTGGACTAAATTTTTATCTTATACAGATCGCGCCAAACTTTATGGCGGATCTGAATACAACACTATAAGCGGGCTTGCGTAGGTACATTGTACCTGTACCTTATATAAAAATTAATAAAAGCACCATTACCTATTTGACAGACACTAGAGATAACAGCTCAAAATCGTTTGTTGTAGCATTTTTTTGGGTTAAAAACCCGTATTGGCTGTTGCTACGTTGCCAATTGCCTTAACTGGAAGCTGGTAGAATGCTCAGCGTAATACCAAGACAGGTCTTTTTAAAACTTACAACATTTTGTTCATAATATAGTGGATCATATATATATATATAATGGAACGTAATTTTTTCTATTTTAATTTGATAATTCCATCAAAATAAGTTCAATGGTTTCTTGTTCATAAACGTTCAAATAAAAATCAAATAGAATTTTTTTTAAATAAAAATTTTCTGTTCATGGATAACTAAACTGAACGAATTTTATCAATAATAATTCGTATGCACAGATATTACTCCCTTAGTTTTATTTTTTTTATTTTATCCAAACTAAATATATCCCTTATGAATTATTATTATATGACAAAGCTTTTTTAAATCTGTAGAATAAAAATGTAATGCTTGCATAAACGTTTTTTTGTCTGCTTGTTAAATTGCGATTCAAGAATGTACCAAATGAAAAAAAGAAAGAAAATAAAAAAGAAAAAAGGAAATACCAAATAGATAATAACTTATAAAAAAAATTTCAAAAAGCTGTAAAATTAAACAATGACAATTCAAAAGTTATTATATAAGTCTATTTGAAAAAAATATATATTGATTTGATTTATCCTATAATTAAAAAAAAATTGTCACCTAAAAATTTTCTACATAAGCTTTCCTTCGGTGTCGAGAGCTTATGGAGTGAAATACATCGTCGTAAAGTATAATCCATACCAGTTCATTATACATTGTAGTACCTTAGACCTCACCTCGGGATGAGGGTGCTTGGAGTTTAATCCATCACGCTGTTCAAGTACAGGTTGGCTCCGAGATACGGAGTCAGTGATAGTTATGTCGTTAAGTCACAAAAAAATGTAAAAATACATTCTCAATTGGGCGCACTGAACCGTTCGTTTGTTCACCAACAGCAGTCAAACTGGAATCCAAATCGCGCATACATTTATTTGCGCGACTAGTGAAAGAAATCGAATCTGCCAATATGTATTCGGATGATTAATAAAGCCTACTTCGGCATTGAATGGAGCCAGTTGAACTTGACCGTCAAACTCCATTATTTTTGGGACGTGAAAGCTCACAGAAGCTTTTGATTAACACACAGGTGTTAATTAATGATACGGATACGAGGTCAACATAACATCTGCTGTAGGTACGTTTATCGTTGGTTTCATCGTACTCTTTCGAACTTATAAAATAAAATATTTTTTTATTACTTTGTTTTTTTTTATAAGTTCAAGGCGTTACTATTGTTATTCCATTTAATTAAAACGAGAAAATTATTTTTTAAGTAATTGTATGAAACTTATAGATAATACAAGTCTGTCTCAAATACACAACGATTGGTTTCGAGTTTTAAATGTAAAAAAAATAATAAACCTAACGTATTCGCGTAACACAGTGAAACGAATTTAATGTCTTTCGAATAACCATATAAATGTCTTATAACCTTTGAATACCGATGCGATGTCTGGCAACCGCAATACGTTCGATTTTATCGCGAAATATTGCAGCTATTGAATATTAATTGTTTATTGTCCGCTCGTTTATTTCTAATATATTTTAGACCATAAAATACTTTGCTTTGCAATATATAAATCAAAATCTTTTTATTAATTTAAGTATTTTATTAAAAATTAACCATTAATTTAAAAAAAAAACCGCGTTTCCGCGTTGGATTGCCAGTGAGACGCGCTGGCCAGGTATGTTCGGGTTAAAAAGTTGAAAATGTTTTTAATAGATTCCGCCTATTATTTCGTAAAGAATAAAAATACGAATTGTCTAACCACTCGTACTCTAGCTAGTTCCTGTAAGATGGCGAGTTACAGGTCGAGTTTCTGCGTGCCCCTACGAAATCCCCGCGCGCCGGTTTTTCAACCCCGCAAAAATGTATAACGTCACTTCATTTACTATATGCCATAAACGAGTTCTTGGATCGAAATGGAATCGATGATTTTCTGTGTGTCGACGGCTCGATATCGGCCTGATAGTTTTTATTGTATTGTTTGATATATGTATTGTAATTGTTTTTATTATTATTTTAAATGTAAAAAGACATTTTTTATTTCTATTTATTACTTACACTGACACGTTATGTATAATCATGCAAATAAATGATTAATGTAATGCACATGTAGGAAATAATAGTTATAGCCTATGAGTGCACACCAGTTGTGAATACGCTATTACAATATTATAATTTGACGACCGCTTAGCCTAGTTGGTAGCGACTCTGCCTACGTAGCTGGAGGTCCCGGGTTCGAATCCCAGGTCGGATCAGTATTTAGGTATATGATATGTCGAATATTGATACTGGTGCCGGGTCTTCGTTGTTATATGTATGTGGTGTCTTCGCTTAGTACCTAAAACACAAGCTAATGCTTAGTTTGGGGCCTAGACGTTGTTGTTCATGTCTACGTTATTATTATTATAGTATCACATCAAGCCATCATAATTGACCCATGTAGGTGTATCCTTTGAGTAATCTGGGATACCGGAAATGATCTAACCGCTAATGGTCATCTAAGGCGGTAAGGCGCTAAAACGCATTCCTTCATGAAAACGGATTAATAGTTATTATACGGGTGTAAAACCTTATGCCCCATTATTGCCCTTTGAGGCATCAAATGATTGAATAAAAAATATTTAACACGTTTATAATAATTTCAAGGTGAAATCATTGGATATTGTTATAAACTGTTTAAAAGTTAATATGTATTTCATAATTATTATATTTCTTTCTCATTTGGATAATAGTTTAAAATCTAATTCTAAAAATGAAAAAAAATTTTTTTAGCGTCTGCGAATCGAATACATTTTTACAGCAATATAATCAATTCAATTTCAATTCATTTAATCAGACTGTAGGTACATTACGTACACTTAGCTTCGTCATTCAATAAGTATTAACTTGTAAAAGCGGTACCCCAAATTAGTACTGCACAATCAGAAATATGTATTATTAAAAATTCAATCTATATAGGACTACAGATTATAAAACTAATACACAATGTCGAAACTTACAATGTCAAAGAGCATCTAGTTAAAATTGAATTTCAGCTGCTGTAAAGGGGCATTGTCAATAGCCTATAATAAGTACAATAATAATTACAAACAATTAATTAAAAATAATTATACAATATCAAAGGAAGACTAGTAAATAGGCCATTTCAAATATACATATTATAAAACTTTTATCCGACCATTTTTTATTAATTAATACTTACACAGTATAACATATAAGTAAATAGATTTACCTTCTATTAACAACTGAAAAGACAAAAATAAAAACGACTAAAAAGTTTTTACAACATTTTACTGCATGATTCGGCGTTGTCGCGATGAAATCATTGAATGAAATACTTGCTATTAACGGGCATTTGCCGGCTAACGACCTGTAGCAGCATCCACCACTAGCGCGGTGTATTGTATGGGCGATCGCCCTGTCGATAGCGTGCTATGGTTCTGGTGGGAAGCGGGGAGTGCGCGTTTCGCTACTTGTTTGAAGATATCGAAGATAGAAGAACCTCCTTCTCTTTGAAGTCGGTTAAAAATAGCATGGCATTATATTAATAGTTTACTACATTAAGACCATTTCACCATCTTGTTAAAGGATCGGTAGCTCTTCAATTTTACTACAATTTATACTGTATTTATACACTTTCCTCTTGTTGCAAAATTATAATCTTATTTCTTAGTATCATAGAAATTTTTTTTTGAATCAGGCCATTTCCTGTTACACAGTTTTATTTTATAATGAACGCACGATAAAGTTTCAAAATAATATTATGTGTATTTTAATTGTGAACGATTCTTACGGTGATTAGTCATCATAATATTGCAACACTTACTTTTAAATGCGATTATTTTTACATGCTTTATGCTGGCGTAACATTAACTTATAGTAAACTTATTTTAAAACAGCACCATATTTTAATTCAACGTTATGATATTTTTTAATGAATCTATAACGGAATTCTTCTATGTCCAGCTTGAAATAAAGCACAGGCTTCATTTTATATATTGCTTTACGCATATATATATATATTGCTTTATAATATCAACAAATGAAATTATACACCTGCAAATGCTAAGAAATTAAAATGGAACCGAAAGTACTTATGTTAAAAAAAGGCGATAATTTCTCGATGGCTGTATTATACATTTCCTATTATTAACTTAGTTATCACTGAGAGCATTTACATAGAAATGTTTACTCCTTTAAGAAATAATAAGCAAAAGTTTTCAGTAAACGTGCATCGCATCAGCTTTGATTTTTATTATAAAAACGTAAACATAAGCCTTAAATGTTCATCGTTTTTTTTATTTCACAAAATATCACCTAATCGTTCGGTTATAATTCACTCGCACAGTTACGGTTTGTACGTAGTATCGCGTAGCGAGAGTATGTGATTGTTGCGTCACACACACAAGTATCTAAAAGTTGGGTGTCGTTTTGTCATTGGAAATGACTTTCATTTCGTTGGAGTTTAGGGGGTCATTTGGGAGTTTTGTGAGAGAGGCAGATTGCACGAAGAGTTTTCGATATATCGGGATGAACGTGGTGTAAAAAGACGCAGCTCGGCGAGCTCTACAAGATGGCAAAAGACAATTTAGAAAAGGTTCAAAAACAATAAAATTATCGGTAAAAAACGAAAAAAATCGCAATTTTTTCCGCCGATTTTTATTTTGGGAGCCCAATATCTCGAGAACTAGGTCCGAATAAGAAAAAAATATAAAAACGGCTCGGGGTAATTAGACGGGGGATCGATTGAGACTAAAATTGTTAGATTCGGACAACCGGAAGTAGTGGTTAAGGGCGCCCTTAGTTGGAAGTCGGATATACATCGGTGTTACATTTCGTACTAATTCTGTTTGTTCGGTCGAAATGTCGTACAGAATGTTATATTTCGAAGTTTTAAGCTTATTCAGATACAGTTGTGTTATTTTTATTGCGAAAAAAATTTAATTCGAAAAATATTATCCAAAATATGTGTGTTTACTTTATTCCGTTAGGTTCATTTCCAATGTCGTAAGAAGTTCGTGCGAAAGCAGGAGATCCGTTAATTTTTTATTTCACAAAATATCACCTAATCGTTCGGTTATAATTCGCTCGCACAGATACGGTTTGTACGTAGTATCGCGTAGTGAGAGTATATGATCGTTGCGTCACACACACAAGTATTTAAAAGTTGGCTGTCGTTTTTGTTGACCTTACATTATTGCGAGGCTACATCTAAACATTATACTATCAAAGTTCACAACTTGGATTTTTATTGTCGAACAAACACAAAAAGCATGTTGAAATAACTTCATGTTACTACGATTATCAATTCATGTCAATAAACGGTAACGGATATTGAATTTTACGGTAACATTTTATATTTTACGGACAGATTACAATTTTATTACATTACCTCTTAAACTTGAATGGATGTTAACACAAATTGATCGCATTATAATCTCTAAAAAATATACAATTGGTACGGAAATATTTACTTTGCTTATATGTCCGGTCACTGAATATGATTCCGCGTGCGTTTGTGCGCCTTTTACGGACAGGAAACGTGAGAACAAGTATCATATCTGTCGTATTAGTATATTTTAAATAAATGTATCGGATATTTCCTCATTTTATTTCCTGGCGCTAAGAGGGCGTTTGCAAGTTAAAAATTTACAATGTTTTCGTGATAAAATATTATTACCGTCAACAGATGTGTATTGCCAGAGTAAATTAATGTGACAGCAGCGTTTGGTTTTAATATGGTTTTGATAGAGTCATAAATGTCACTTCACAGTATCGAAGTGACATTACGCAATTTTGCAGAGTTGAAGACC
The DNA here is from genome assembly GCA_949709985.1 of Luffia ferchaultella. Classification (NCBI taxonomy): domain Eukaryota; kingdom Metazoa; phylum Arthropoda; class Insecta; order Lepidoptera; family Psychidae; genus Luffia; species Luffia ferchaultella. The sequence continues at coordinate 18,419,725 of OX453249.1, forward strand.
GGCGCGCGGAGGCCTTGCGCACTGAAACTCGGACCGAAAACTCACCATCTTACACGAGTTAGATAGAGTATGAGTGGTTAGACGGTAAACGCATTGTAAACGGTAAACGGGCTTGTACTTTTGTGGCCTTACTCGATGAGGATTTGTTTTTGAACTTATTATTTGATTTTTAATCAATTATGTACGTTCATCCCGACTACGAAGCCCTTCATTCTGCATGGTCCGACATGCACTTGAGCGTTTTTTTTTTAATTTTCCTTTACAACCATTGTTTTACCTTTTTTTTCTACCACTAACCTACACTTCGTCGTCAACCCTTTTAATAAATATAACGTGTGTTCGGCTGTACGTAGTCCCAAACTTATAGAGCATCTAGAACTTCCCGAACTAGACACAAAGTTTCGGGTGAGCAGATGGCGCAAACCAACTGTTCCCGAGAAAAACATATTTTAAGTTGTACTGCGTACAGCCGAACATCCCGTATATAATGTACCGCGTGTTCAGATGGACGTAGTCCAAACTTGTACAGCATGTAGAGCTAACCGAACTAAGCAAAAGTTCTAAGTGAGCAAATGGCGTAATCTAACGTTTACCGACAAAAACATGTTTAAAGTTCCATTTTTCGAATCTTTTTTTAATTTAATTTTTTAATTAATGTTAGATCAGTAAGGTCAGCACGCTCTATAACTTTGAACTACGTTTAACCGGTATAGTATCTAAAATAGTTTATAAAATACTACCTATTCATTTTCCAATATTTTTTTCTTCACACACATTCACAAACCCTCACACCCTCGCATCCACATGTTCCTTGAAATAGGTATTACTATTTTACTTAACCGTTTCTAACTGAGGAGCCAGAACTTCAATAAAAATTATAAAATATTATGTTATTTACAAATAAATATATTTACTAATGTTTCTATTTTAAATCCATACCTGTCCTTTCAGAAATAGTGGTGGCGACAAGATTTAAATGGCGCGTGCATGCCGCCGCGTTCCAAATCACCGAGTCGAGTTTTCGTCATGAAATTCAACGTGTTAATTAACATCCCTGAGAGATCGTTAATCTTTTACGTTCCTACTATAAATTAAGTTCACTATGTAATTATTAGCTAATGTACGAGATAAATAACATAAAAAGGACGATGCTAGATTTGAAATACAATAAACTTCCACTCTACGTCATTCGTGACAGAGAACTTTCGTGATGAGCGCATCATTTTAGGAACTTAGGTAATGTTAAATTCAAAACATATTCAGAGCTTTTGTTACTAACATGGTAAGCTGGAAAGAGTGAAAGCGGAGTTCCGTGTGTCTGTCTGTAAAAACCATGACAAATAAAAACAGGTAAATAAAGTCACCGACCTTGTTGCTTGTCCACTAGGCGCTTTCTACGGCGCCGTTCGTAGCGCCGCTTGGGTGTTTGAGATGACAGCTGGTCGACACCCCTGTTAACTTGGCACACCTTTGAACAGTTCCCTGTACTTGCTTATCAAAGTTTATATTAAAAGGGTCTCATGAAAGCCCGTACGTCGATAAAACTGATGGTGGGTCGGTGTATTAGGTGTGTATTGCAAGATGGATCCCTGCATTCGTTCAAACGGTTGTGCGCCCGCGTCGAATGTCCTCATTGAGAGGTCCAATATATTATTTTGAAATGCATTTCTCGCTGAAGGATTCTAAGCCTAAAACCCTGCAGTGGGTATAATGGGTGTGTGTATTAGTGTGTGAGATGTAGATTTACACAGTTAAAAAAATATTAATTAATATCGATTATTAATATACATATAGCTCAATGTTTAAATGGGCATTTTTGCAAGAATAATTATATCAATTGAAAAAAAATTACCAAGTTTTAGAGTGTTTCTCTTATAAAAACGTTATTTTTTAATTAACAAAGGATTCTTATAAATTATGGTTTGTGTTTTTTAATTAATTTCATTGTTTGTTATCCACGATCATTTTTGTTATTATTTAACAATCCTATTAATTCTTTATTTATTGCCATTTATTTATACAAAGAGCTCATGTTTAAGAAAAAGAAAAAAATGTGGTAAAATCTATAGTTTGATAGAAAACGTTGTACTGGCAGATCTGCTCTGTCAGTCCGTCGTCGCCAACGCTTAGTTGCCTTCCCTCCTCGCCGCGCACATACCTAAGGCGCAGTACAGCAGTTTTGGTCAAATTATACACAATTTTTCAGATTAAAAAAATACTAGTCTAGTTTTGCTCCCTCCCTATCATTTGTTCATATTATGAAGGGGCTCACTGTAGATATACTTAAAGAAAACCTTTTAATTAATTAATTTTTAAAATCCGTATGAATATAATAAATTCATCTACTCATTTTAAATGTCAAAACACGTGGATACAGACGATAGAATTTCTTCTGTGTTCAAACATAGTTAAGTAACATGAAAGCGTCAAATATCCTTTCCCACGTCCGACGGACTTATTAGCAAAACGTAATGTAAGTAATAAAGAAATTCGCACTTTTGCTACACATAAGTAAATAAGTAAAAGTGTCAAACAAATAACCATCTATGTGTTTTCCGTAACAGCAATACACGAAATTTTCGTAATACGTTAAGAATTTCGCGTCACGTTCGAAAGCGAATTGTTATTAAATAAAAGCGAAGGCGATATGTTGAAATTGCATCATTAACATCGGTTCGTGTCCCTCCACTGCAGGATTTATGCCTCTCCCAAGGCTCGCCACCGCACACGTTCCTTTGCCTTTCGCATCTAACTACTCCCGGTACGGTTGGACAGATGACTTGAAATCGTATTAATAGGTAATAATTTTCTAATTATTTCTTTGCATTTTAATGGTAAGTTAAGTTAAGTTAAATCATCCACTTTTTGATAGTTAAATGTGTGTTTAATAGCAGACCAATCTTCAGTTTTATCAACAAAACCTTAGAAATTTGACTCTTGGATTTTACTGCATAACATTTTATTTTATTTTTACAAACATTTACCTATAATATAGCATAATTATAATCAATAAGGTGATTAAAGCTTTCAAGTATCTTTGTTTTTAAGTAAAAAAGCGTAAACAAGCTATTCATTTAATTTTCAGAGTTCTGTATCCAAAGAGTGCTAAAGCGACCCCACCACAAGCCAAAGCTCTATGTGATTTTTGGTGAAAACAATAAATTTCGTGTTTCTTCATTGAGTATCATTCAGTGCTAAAGTATTGAGAGATGGTGCCACAATTATCGTATCGTATTACCACGGACTAACAACTGCGTCGGTCTACGGCCGCCGGTGGGATACCCGTCTCCGCTACACCGCGATCGCTTATTTCTCGTACGTAGTATTTATTTTGACTTTTAACCTCTTTACGTTGTATAGATAATTCAATCCGAAAAAAACATATTATTGTGAAAATTTGAGCTACTTACCTATTTTTAAAATGGAGCCTTTTGATAATACCTAATAATAATAATAATAAATCTTTACTGGACCAATCATTTAGGTAATATTTTAGGCAATACTGTCCTTCAAACTAGAGTGAAGTGTGTCGTGGTAGTTAGTATTCTAGTGAACAAAATGATGTTCAGAGCAATGGACTTGGGCATTGGGCAGCAATAATGGTTATTAAAATTAAAAAAATAAAGTTCTAGAATAACCTCTCAAAATATCAATTTTTCCATTAACGAATTCGCCAGATACTTATTAAAATTCATCTGACGTTGAAATTGTTCCTGTGGTCTGAGCGGTTAAACTTATTGCGCTTCTTTGTGAAAGTAATTAAAGAATATTGAAGTAAGGAACATGAACCAATGAAATTTTAATTTTATTTAGTTTAAGATAATGTAAATAATAAATATCTGTCCAGATGACGTCACAAAGATAATTTATAACTCAAGTTTTAGAGAAAATATTAATAAAAAAATTACAGAATTTTCTTTTCTTTAAAAGGTAGATAAGTATAGATTGGTCTCTATTTTAGGAAAAAAATATAAAAACCACATGTTCAAAATTTTTTAATCATAGCCGAATAAATAAAACTAGCTAAATTAAAAAAAAAAAACAATTTAATTCTGGTGTAAATTTAGCCAGACTAAGAGCGGTGGCTCGGCTAGAATCTAAGGCGTGGTTGCATGCTCTGCCCTCTCCGCACGTGGGTACTCTCCTCGATGATGAGTCTCTTCATGTGGCAGTGGCACTGCGATTGGGTTGTAAGGTGTGTGAACCTCACCAGTGCTCGTGTGGTGCCATGGTGGAAGCCAACGGTCACCACGCCCTGAGCTGTAATAGATGCTCGGGCAGGTTTCCACGTCACCACACACTTAATGATATCATTCGTCGCGCCCTCATTTCGGCCAATGTGCCCTGTGTTACTGAACCACGGGGTCTTAGTCACACGGACAGAAAGAGGCCTGGATGGCTTGACCCTAATGCCTTGGGAAAAAAGGAGGTGCTTATTACGGAACGCAACTTGCGTCAGCACTTTCGCTCTCTCCCACGGCAACTCAACAATGCGTGTGGCTGGGGCAGCCTCTGGCTGAGTCCGCGGCCCGTCTGAAACACAATAAATACACAAACTTGGCAAAATCCTATATCTTCGCTCCTTTTGCTGTGGAGACGACGGGCTGTTGGAGCCTCGAGGCCAGAAATTTAATTAGGAGCATCGGTCGCCGACTTAAGGAGAGGGGGTGTGACCCCCGCCGCTCGGGTTCGTTTCTGACGCACAGGCTCGCCATAGCGATCCAACGCGGTAATACCGCGAGCGTTATGGGTACCTTTGTATCGGGTTCGCCAGGGACTTATTAATTTTAGCTTTTAAGATTGTATATATAGACTTTATATTTGAAGATTATAATGTATATTTTTATAAGTGGTTAGTTTTAGTTTTTAATTAGATTTTATTTTAATATTAATTCACTTCTTAAGTTATTAACATCTATATTTTGGTTGCGATTTATTTATTTTCCTCTACTACTTAATAGTAAATAAAAATTAATAAACTTGGCTTATTCTTTATATGGCAGCTACAAGAACATTAAACTTATATGTGTGCTTGATTTAAAAAAATAAAATAAAGATATGTATGCAAGCATGTGTGTTACGGTATTCATGTGAGTGTTGTATGTGAAAATGAGGATGAGTGAGTGTGTGAGGGAATATAATGCCTAGAAAACATTTGGAAAATAATGGAAAAATCTCCGTGCGTGGTGAAATATTCGTATAAGCGAATTTATAGCCAGCGAAAGCGGACGTCAGCTTTAACTCGTTGAATCCGTACGACAATGAAATGTGAAAGCCAATAGATTCCGATTTAAATGTAAGAACAGGTGCTTGTCTCTGTCCATCTGTCCATCATAATATATTATACACCCACTCAGGGTCAACTGATGTAACGAATAGAACAAAACTTGAATTATATTGCATTCGAAAAGTCACGTAATATAATTTATAGATATTATTTAAATAGAAACGTGTGTTTTTATGGTAAAATAAAACATACGAAATGAACTTTTGTTAATATTATCGTCTTCTCATTAGTAAATTTTCTTATATTGAATGATTAGCTTGCCTGCGCCTGCGGCTTCGCCCATGTAACGCAGAATATTCTGATTTTCCAGAAAATTCTAAAGCTTTACTTTTTAAGAAATCTCTATACCAAATTTCATCCAAATCCGTTTAGCCATTTTAGCATGAAAAATAGTTACCCCACAGAAACCGTGTAGGTAATTTTCTGAAATGAAATTTGTCCTGTATGATTTTCCAAGCCTTACCGTTAAAATCCGTTCAGTCGTTTTGGCACGAAAAATGGGTATCCCACAGGAGCCGTGCTTTTTCCCGGGACAAAAAATTACCTATGGCACTCTCCAGCTCATAATCTATATCCATGAAAAAAATCGTATAGATCCGTTGCTCTGTTACTGCGTGTGAAAAGGATTAACCAACGTACTAATACACTTTCGCATTTGTAATCCTAGCGACCGCCCGCAGCTTCGCTTACGTAGACTACACATTCCTGTTTTGGGTAGCATTAACATTCGAAACGGTTTATACGTACTTTTTGCTAAAACCAATAATATTGGGTACACCCATTTAAACTTTCAATCTTCATTCTCCCCACCCCTTTGAGAAAACCGATCATCATCAGCCCATTTTACCCCACTGCAGGGGCTTAGGCCTCCCCCAGGGTGAGGAGGGGGTTTTGGAGCTTAAATCCACCACGCTACATCACTGCGGGTTGAAGATTGTAACGACCGCCATCTATTGACAGTGTTAAGAAAACCGATACTCACTACTTTTCACCTCACGTTTCCCACCCTTAAAATGTAGAAATCCAAAAACCCTGAAACACGTCATTATTTATTTATGTTAAAATTTTTGTTTCTAAATTTAAAAAAACAAAGACTTTCATACAAAGCCCCTCCATCCCTCTCTCCTTAAATTTGAAATTTCCAAATATTCCTTTCTTAAAAAATTAATACTCACGTTATAAAATAAACCACTATTCTAAATTTCGGCTTCTCAGACTTAGTAGTTTCAGCTTTATCTACGCTGATAGATCAGTGAGGACAAACGACAGACAGCCACAAAAAGTAATTAATGTCACTCTTGACAACCTTCTTTCACGTCTGCAAAGTTTCATTAAAATCTGTTCAGCCGTTTTAGAGATTAGCTCGAATAGACACATAGACGTACAGACAAACAGACGGACAAAAAGTAGCGTATGTCACTTTTGACCACCTCCTTTTCATACCCGTGAAATTTCATCAAAATCGGTTTAGCCGTTTTGGAGATTAGCTCGAATAGACAGATGGACGTACATACAGACATACAAAGAGTTATTTTACTTTTGACCACTTTCTTTCCATATCTATGAAGTTTCATCAAAATCAGTTTAGCCGTTTTGGAGATTTATTTGAATAGACAGACAGACAGATAGTATTATTTTATACATGTGCCTATAGCCTTCCTCAATAAATAGGCTATCCAACACAAAAATAATTTTTCAATTCGAACCAGTAGTTCCTGAGATTTGCGCGTTCAAACAAACAAACAAACTCTTCAGCTTTATAATATTAGTATAGATATAATATCCGCGACATCCCACACAGCGCCATCTAGTCCCAAAGTAAGCAAATATTATGTTTGATTTAGGGGTTACTAAACAATTGATATACATACTTAAATACTCTTTTTTTATGATATGATACCTAGTATATTTTGATATCTACTTAAGTAGATATCAAACTTCAAGTTCAACTTTATCAAGTAAATATCTACTTAAGTAGATATCAAACAAACACTGCATGGTGCATTTTACGTTGTTCAAACCAATTCTATAGAGCTTGATTTTCTCTTTTCAGTTAATATTTTTTTACCAGTGGTTTTGCCGTCGGATTTTTGTTTTTTTTTTTTAAATAATTAAGTTTTTTACTTATATCTATAATTTTCTATAATTATTCCAAATATTATATTAATATAGCATTATCTGTGACCGTAGCAGAAAAAAATTTACTTCATAAATAAATGTTTATATTAAAATTATACAGAACCATACCAACAGATCATAATTGCACCAAAAAATATTTTTCAACATTAATCCGAATACATCCACATAAAACGAATCCGAGTTGGCATAAATCTCGATACATAATATAAAGATAAAAATACCACGTCATTTTGCGTCATACCAAACGACAAAGTCATCTCGCGCAATCGATTTTCAATGTTAATTAATGCATCGGTCCACAGTGATATTGCAGTCAGACGTTGGTATGGAGTTATGTAATGCAACGAGATAATAACGATTATTTTGTATTAATTCAACTACACACTACACAGCAATTAATGACTTCTAATATTCATCATCATCACATCATTACAACAACGTCTAGGCCCCAAACTAAGCATTAGCTTGCGTTTTGGGTACCAAGCGAGGACACCACATACATATAACAATCAAGACCCGGTACCAGTATCAATATTCATCATATAAATACTGACCCGACCTGGGATTCGAACCCGGATTGATTGTTATTAAATTTACTAATTATTTGACTCAAGCTTTTATAATATATATTTCATATTTTATATCTTTTGATATTTAATACGCTGATGATGATTTTGAATTTTAAGTACAGCGTTATCTTTTTAATAAAGCTTTATGTCCAAAAATGTTTTGTGACATAAACTTTATTTTAGCCTTTGAGTTACTACTAGAATACTTAAACTTATCCGAATAAATGTGTTTGGTGTCCAGTGGCCCTACTCTGACTTTTAACACGACACCGAAGTAGCGCCGAATACGTTCCGTTTCAAAAATCCTGTTTGCTAGGACTATGGGCGATAGTGCGGATTTTTTAAATATCGCGTATTCGGCGCTAACTCGGTGCTGCGTTAATTTGCAAGAGTACGGCCGCAGAGATTAGGGATGTGATGCTTAGTGATGCATGATACCCCCGCCATCCAGCTACTCAACACGTACCCCATCTTGGGCTTGGATAGTTTATAACTCGCGACATGGTTTTCCTCATGCCATGCTCCTAACTTAGTTAGCCCGACCGAGGCTACTATAGTTTATTTATTTATTTGACATATTTAATTTACGAAGTCACTGAAAGGCTCTGTTATCCACCTTTTAACTCCATCATCAAAGTCCGTTACTGTGTACTATGAAAAATGCTCATGAAAACAAATCTAATGAGCTCAAACTTGGTGGGTTTACCAGTAGCCATCGATGTGTTTCATCAACCACGTTCCAGGTCATTATCTGACCCTCGTCACTATGTGCTATGAAAAGGGATCATGAAGACAAACCTAATGAGCCCAAACTCTGTGTATTTGCCAGTAAGTAGTCTTTTATAGGTTAGTTCTGCTATCCACCTGCCATATCCGTCATGAGATCCTCATCGCCTTGTTCCTAGGAAAGTTCTTGTGAAGACAAATCTATTGAGTCTGACCTCAGTGGGTTTACTAGTAGCCGTTGAAATGTAATGTTTTCCACCTTTTAGCTTCATCGTCAGACCCTCATCACCATATCCTATGAAAAGTACTTGTGAAGACAAATCTAATGAACCCAAGCTCGATGAATTTACTAATATTCATTGGTGGGTTGTGGGCTCTGTCATCCACATTCCAGCTCTATCATCTATCATCATTACAAAAACATGGTCATCAGATTTTTGATTGTCTGAACTACACATGTGTGCGAAATTCCTTAGTAAGTCAAGGCGAAGTGACTTTAACCTATTAACTTGTCAACAATCATTATCAATCATTTGTCTCAGTCATTCAAATGGATCGTGATCTTGGATCTAACCCAAATGGGTTAATGTGTAGTGCCTAGTTTAAACTGCTTTAAATTAGCTTGTGAGATTTGATCAAAACATACATGCACACTAAACAAGTGAAGCTCAATAAAGCTTTTAAAAAGCACGTTGATTACAAGTTATTTAAACTATAAAAACAAATTATATCTTTCTTAGCTTTAATTTAATTAACAGAATTGGTGTACCATTTAACTTTCTCCAGTAAATTATCTCGTTCTGATCAGAATATATTTGTTTAAAAAAGAAAATTTATTGTGCTCACCTTGATTACAATGTATACAGATGAAGGTAGCACATAGACGGATCATATTGGAACCAACTACGTAAGAAGTTTTGTTGATAAAATATAAATACGATATATTTTACAATTAAACATATTTTGGTAATTGCTGTGTCCCCGTATGCAATACCTTTTATTCCATCAGCCCTTTTTATACCCTACTGCAAGGGCTTAGGCCTCCCCTCAAAATGAGGGGGCTTTTAGCTTAAATCCACCACGCTGCTCCAATGCAGGTTTGTTGATTGTAACGGCGGCCATCTATTGACAGCAACCGAGACCGACTGCTTAACTTGCTCTCCGAGGCACGGAGTTCGCTACGCTCGAGCTATCACGACACAATACCTTACCTGTGACCTTACTTTGATAAAGTCATATTTATATGTATGAGTGTATTTTATTCACATTCTAAAGCTCCAAGCCCCCTCATCCCGATGGCCCCTGCAGTGGGGCATAAATGGGCTTATGGTATAGAATAGGTTTTTATTATAAATAAGTACAGGAAGTTATAGTAAGAGTAGCATAGTACAATTCCTCATCAATTATTATTTGCCAGTCTGAAAATATTGCATATTATTTCATCGTAGAGACAACTACGAATCAGTTTGATTTAGTTAATTTGAAATATATGAATATTATATTCAGCTGATTGTAATGAGTGCACTTTTGAGCATTTTAATCACAGGTGTTTGTTAATCCATTATGTTTTAGCAACGCACAAGCAAAGAAATGTAAGAAAAATTGTGTCTACCGGCGCAAAGAAAGGTAAAGAATATACACACTGGGCCAGTTACGTAATAGCGGCTATCGCAAAGGTAATAATCCCATTTGTCAGCAGATAGCATCGCCCGCTTGCCGAAGGTACGACGACGTAACAGTCGAAAGCGAAAACACTTAGGAAGATCGGAGATTTTTATCTGGAACTTATTCCAAGGTTAACAATCTGTAAAATATCTCTTCCGCGCATTTATCACGCTAATTGAGTAACGTTTAAGGCGAAGTCCCTCGGCCATGTTATAAAATAGCTATTTTTGGTTCTACACACATATCATCATCATCATCAGCCCGTGTCTCTCCACTGCAGGATATAGGGTTCTCCGCCTCTCCCAAGGCTCGCCACCAGACACGGTCCTCCGCCTTCCGCGGATACAGACACACACAGAAGACGACCGCTAAATCTTCATCTTATTAAATAGTTTATCTATCCACACTTATTTTTCATTACGTAATATTGAATAGGGTGATAATTTTTTTCTTTTTAACTTATTTCGGGGTTTTTCATTTACTGTGCTATGAGCCCTTGCTTTATGCCAAATTTCATGATTATAATTTAACGGGAAACACTCTAGAATATCAAAATATGCGGCTTAAATGACCGTATTTTTTGATTACGTTGGTTTAGAAGATTGATTTTTTACAGTATTAAGCCACCGTAGATTATATATAGTATTCGTTATTAATTTCAACTTGATGCATACATGCGTTTCTGAGAAATAAGGTCTTGAAAGATAGACAGACATACAGACAGACGACGAAGCGTTCCTATAAGAGATCCTTTTTTCCTTTTTGGGTACGGAACCCTGAAAATGAAATAAACCAACCACTGAACAGTTAACCGAAATATGTAATTAACTGACGAAAAAAAATTATGGATTTTTGGATTCAATTTAATTCCTTATACATGGGCGTTCACGCGTCCTGCCTCGTCGAAGTTAGCGCTATAGATGGTGCTATACGGGGTTGTTGGGATGAACATAGTCCATACTTATACAGCGTGTAGAGCTTTCTCTACTAAACAAAAAGTTAAAAAGAAAGATAAGTGATAAAATAATGAAACTTTAAACATGTTTTTCTCGGTAACCGTTAGTTTACGTCATCTGCGTACTTGAAACGTTTTGTTTAGTTCGGTAAGCTCTACACGCTGTGTAAGTAGGGACTACGTTCAGTCGAACACTCCGTACAATCTTTATTTCATTTCGTTGTCGAAAAAGAAAAAGACGCGACGTAATTGACTTGAATCAAAAACAAATTGTTTTTTACGGTTCCGTGCCTCAAAAGAAGAAAAGGACTCATGTAGGATCATTTCGTTGTCTGTCTGTCTGTCTGTCTTCTGATCGACAGACAACGAAAGACCCTTTTACGTAAGAACGCGTGGAGGTATCAAGTTGAAATTAGTACCACATACTTAGGTCTATGGACTATGAAAAATTAAAAAAAATGAATAATAACTGATCAAAAACTGATGAGCCATAGCTCAATCAATTACTCATCAGTAATTTAAATTTTTAATCATTTTTCAATCAGAAAAATAATCTAACATTTATTTTTGCCAGCATTTGGAGAAGCGTACGTATACTTATTATTAAATATAATTATCATCTTGGAAATAAGTTGCTTCAGAATTATTACCATACAAAATTGATAAACATTATAAGATAGTATGTGTTATTTGTGATTTTTTAATAAAGATTAGACATACTATTTCATGTATAGACAAACATTAATTTTAAATTACAAGACATTATTCGGTCCAAAGAGTCCCGATTAAGATCTTTCTTTTACCTCCACGCCATGTCGAAATGTCGGTCGAATTGCAAGAAAAATATTTGCACGACACAAGCCGATTTTGGGTTTGTCCAATAAGGTGGTGACCTTCGCATTTCTATAAAAAGAATACCAGATTGGATGGGATCGTCGGTAACTATGTCGTTATTAGATAGAATTAAATCGATATGTTTACAAATAAAACGGTTTTTCTAAAGGTTTTCATCTTCATGAATATACAAAAAGTAATTCAAGAGACTGCGTGTTGTAGCGTTTTAATGAAAAAATAAAAATAGTTTGGTAACCAAAAAATTATCCTTAAATCATTTGTACCTTAAATCACTATCGATAAACGAAATATCATGAGTAATAGTTTACATCTGACAATCATATTTATATACGTATATTTATAAATTTTATACATATATTTTATTTTAAAACAAATTATTCTAAAATAAAATTAAATATATTAATAAGCAAGCAACGGTAATTTATAAAATTCATTAGAAATCATGACACTGAAAGTGACAGGAAATAGATATTTTTTAATTAAGAATTAATTTCATGACATTCATGGTGTGTTACATCGGCGCGCTCAATTTTTGTTGCATGCTGAAAATTCCGCGTGTTCCATGTATCCATACAAAGTCATCCAGATTAGTATGGAAAAAAGGAATATTATTCCAATTATCCATATTAGTATGGTTACATAGGAATTATACATCCATTTATCCATACTGGTATGGGTATTATATGGAAATTATACATACCTTTATCCACTGCCTACTAAATTAATGTACTATGATAATAATAATAACGTATACATTATAACAACGTGTTTTGGGTACCAAGCGAAGACACCACATACATATAACAACCAAGACCCGGTACCAGTATCAATATTTATCGAATAAATACTGACCCGACCTGGGATTCGAACCCGGGACCTCCAGCTTCGTAGGCAGGGTCGCTACCCACTAGGCTAAGCGATCGTCAACGTAACTATGATTAAAATCAATGTCCATTATAATGAAATTTGCATTTATCAAGAAACTAATATATCATGAAACTAAAAATAAGATCATCTGTACCTAGCACTATAACGATAAATAAAAAATTCTATTAATGTCAATCAAGAAAGTTTTAGCTCGATACAGCAAAATCACACTAAAATTTTCTTTATATAAAATGACATATCCAATGAAATAATTGAAATATTAATAATAGTATCTATACATGAGTAGATATGCCAAATATTAACCAGCAACTTACCTGTATACAGTATCCTTATTAAATAATGAATTATAAACTTTATTATAATGAAAATGCGTTTTTAGGGTTCTGTAGCCAAATGGCAAAATAGTAACTCTTATAATTTCGCCATATCCGCCCGTCCGTCTGTCTGTCTGTCTGGGGTTTTTCTCCGAAACTATTGGCAATATATAGATGAAATTTGGAAGGTAGGTGTGATCTATAAACCGCTACTCAATGACGTAGTGAAATTTAAAAAAAAATTAGATATAATAAAAAACTTAAATTTGTAATAGGTCGCCATACATGTAACTGTTGTAGGAAAAAACATCATCGTACCAAACGATAGGTCTTCAAAAATGATATCAACATATAATATGCACTCTTAAAGTCCTAATTTTTATTAGAGTCATGTGTCCCCCCCACTAGCAGCTAAACCGTTGTTTTTGGATATGGGGAAAAAATTTATGACAAGCGTAAATATAGCATAGTTGAAAGGAAAACTATGACAGCTAACTATACTGTATTATTTAACGCGTACTTTACTAAAATAACATGGCGTCATTATCAATGAATTTCGGTCGGAATTTAGGCTTGAAGTGTTTACACATATTTTTTGGCAATGGATCTCATCAGTTTCAAACAAATGCAAACTATTTATACACACTAAGTAAAAAAAAAGCTCTGATAGTAAAACCGATTTATCCTGTAATAAAAATTATCTCCTATGAATAGATTTGGAAAGCCTTGCAAACTATCTTTCGGTTGGTCATGTGACTACTTTAATTTCCGCTCAGGTTGAAATATTCTTCTTAGTCGTACACTCCCGACGGAGTGGTCGTGGTCATGGATCGTCTGACAGGAGACCTTTCCATGACTCCCATGGGAAAAATAGTAGCTGTGGTTTTCCGTTAAACCTTGCTTCAGTACTTTTAAAGTTATCTTGATCTCAAGGCGCTGTAGCCTTACTTACTTAGTTCCGTTGTTTATAGTACCACGGAAGCCGATTGTCTTCCGCCGCCATCCAGCGCGTGCAGGTGATGTTGACATTTGGGATGGTAAGCTGTCAATCACCTTCTCTCTTTTTACTCCCCTTATCGCATTTAAACGCACGCATGTCAGACCAAGTTGATATTACTAACCATTAATAAACGAATCCTAATTGGATTATATACTTTTTAAGTATGTTTACCAATTGTCTAGTACCCTATAATACAAGCATAATACTTGCTTAATTTGGGACTAAATGGTACTGTGCGTATGTCCCAGGTATTATTATTATTGTCTATATTTCAACATACACATGCCCGATTGTTTTATTATAATTAATTCAGTTCAATGTTGTTTTCGCAGCTAATACGCTATTCATGACATGATTTTGCTTTTTAAGTGAAACTCAGCAAGACTTTAGAGATGTTATCGAGTCACGCCTTCGCTAAACATTATTGTGAATGAGTAAAAATAGTTCGTGGACGCCCATTCCGTCTTGTTAACTACAATGGAACTGTAGAGTCATGTTTTGAGTCTGCAAATGTTAATAAGCCTTTCAAGGTTTTAGGCCGTCTCTGACTTTTTATATGTTGCAATTGGAGTAACACTGTCAAGTAATACAAGGTTTTAGCTAGTATAGATAAAACTTTAGTAGTGCAGAACCCTTTGAGCGTATATTTCCAAGTGAAACAGTTAGTGGACCGTTGGTGACAGTGAGGACTTAAACAGCTTTTTTAACTCCCAACACAAAAAGCGGATTTTTATGAGTTTATATCGATCCTTAAGATCAAAAAAGTTTGTATCGGATGACGTCATATAAATGACTAAGTTCACGTCAGTTTCAATTTTAGTAATTATTACTGTTTACGTGGCGACATTTTAACGCGCTATTTGATATATAGATATAATGTCTATAACCAAAACGAATTGGCGACTGTCCCCCGATTCCTTTATAAAAATATTTGTAGCGCGTTATAAAAGCATATCTAAATATGTATAATGTTATAAATTTTTTTGTAGGTTATGCATTAAAATTGTTTTCGTATTTCTCGGATAATATTATGTTCGCCTCGTGCTTATAATAAACCGATGACTATAATAGCCAGCTTACTGAGTACGAGCATCATGCGACGTTTTTCAATACATTTGCTATTAAAATTAGGTAGATACTTCAAATGTAATAATGGCGGGAGTCGGCTGCTTTTCGCGGTTTACGCATGCGTTACAAACAGAATGCTCGTTTGTGATTGGTGTAAAGTATAAAACTCTAATACTGTAAAATACAACATCACGGTACAAGTTTCGATGTTTTCAAGACCGTATTAATACCAAAAGTACTAAAAAATATTTAAATGTACAGGTTATACATATTTGTTATGATTTTAAATATAAATTGAAAATAACTTCTATGATAGTAAATTTTACATAGCTTCACGTAGAGCGAAGCGGAATAAGTACTGTGATGTATGATTTATGACCGCAGTCGATTCCAAAGTAAAATCATTTTGAATGCCTTTTGCGTAGTCGCCGCGCCGACTGGTTTTGTTGGTTTGTTTTTATTATAAAACAAAATTGAAAATATTTCTTCACTAAACTGAGTCTAAACTCCTCGAATAAATGTTGAGGAAAGATTGAATTCCAAGAGTTGCGGTGTGAAGCTTTATAACCAAGCCTTAATTAAAACACACACAGCCAAGTGCGAGTTGAAGATGTGATGCTATGCTATCAGGATTTAAGAAAATGCTTTTTTGCTTGAAAGATATACTCCCGAAGTGGTACCATTTTCACTATGTCAGGATCTGATGAAGGAACCCCAGGACAATCAAGGGATACTCTCAAATCCTTTAGCTACGCATAGTGTACTTGAGCTCTATTTTTTAGTTATTCAGGTATTTGCGTCTGGCTGCCATCATCTCATGCTGCGAAGCTGATGATTCGTCGACCGTGTCTTTCATACCGTGCTGTCTCAATTGAGCTACGCATTAAGAAGCCCTATTCATACTAATTACAAATAAATTAGTTACTTGTAACTAAAAATTAAATATTTTTCCTAAAAAAAAGTACTATTTGATTCATAGTTTACCTAGATTTATTTGTAACAAAGCACCGAGCTTTGAACTAGTTCATTAGAGGAGTAATGCTAACCGTTTAGTTCGAGAACCAAAGTTATAAACATTTGAGCCATAGGATAAGGAAGGGAGACGGGTGGTACACAATTGCTTCACTTCTTACCTAGATGTTGTATTGGGTCTAGGTCTTTGTATGTTACCTGTCGGAACGAGTTACATTTATTATCATACTAGCGACCCGTCCCGGCTTCGCACGGGTAGCAGAGCATAATAACCCGTAATGTTTTTTTCTGTCGTAGTGTCGTATCAGCTTGTTGCGTCGAACATGTGGATTGGATTTATTTACCTTTAAATGTGACGTAAGTTCATCCTACATATTTGGGGTATTTTTAAAGTATTTCATTTCCAATTCTATAAATATTTGAAAAAGTAAAGAATAAATAGGCCTCTCCCAAGGCTCGCCACCACACACAGTCCTCCGCCTTTCGCATCCAACTACCCCCGGTATGGTGCTTCAGGTCATCTGTCCACCTGGCCGGGGGGCGTCCAACGCTTCGCTTTCCGGTGCGTGGCCTCCATTCGAGAACTCGTCTACCCCATCGGTTATCCGTTCTACGGCAAATATGACCGACCCATTGCCACTTCAGCCTGCTGATCGCATTGGGAGGGTTTGCCAATAATCACCACGCTTGGCAGGCGGGTTGGTGGTCGCAGTAAATAGTGTCACAGAGAGATGCTGCTGCCCATCTTCTGCTAACCAGGGTTAGTCGCATTTTACGACACGCTTCCCGGTGGCGGTGAGAAATTGTATTCTTTGCCGTTCCCACACGGCACGAGCGAGCCTTGGGAAAGGCCTATATCCTGCAGCGGAGAGACACGGGCTGATGATGATGATGATGAAAGAATAAATACACATCACGCCCAGATTATTCTTGTTTTATTTGACGACCGCTTAGCCTAGTGGGTAGCGACCCTGCCTACGAAGCTGGGAGTCCGGGTTCGAATATCAGGTCGGATCGATATTTATATGATGAATATTGCTACTGGTTGGTTGTTATATATATGTGGTGTCTTCGATTGGTACCCAAAAACACAAGCTAGTGCTTCCTTTGGGGCCTTTTTTTATTATTTTGGGGCTATATATGGTTCCATTGTTATTATTATCATATTTACTACATTCACTAGGTAATACTATGTAATACTATAAAAATATGTAGGTAATGCCTTGAATCAGTGAACTTGTTTTCGGGAGATATGCGAGAGTATCATTTTTAAAAATCTGTAAGATACATAGAACTAATATTACTAACATATATAAATGACACCGCGAACCAAACGTTTGCGCCAAGAGTTGTTGCCGATGGGCAACAACTCATTCAGTCACTCGCCTATGCTCATCGCGATAAAGTACCAAAAATGTATTTAAACAACAATTCAAGCATGCCGTCGTGGCCGCTAAAAGCGTGTAAAAATCCACTACGAAGAAAAAAGATAGTGGCATAACTTAGCGTCGATAATTAATAACAAAACTAAAACCATCCAAAACTAATTTTCGTACCTATATTATTTTCTACTGTTGCCGCCATACTTGTTTTAACTACAAGTAATGTCACGACATGTATAATACCTACTAAAAACTTGTTTAATACTTGCAATTCTGAGTATTCTAGGGGAGACGAACCAAGGATAACATGTATGGGACAAGTATAATACAGTGTATTATACTTGGTAGAAAAATCAATGTGGTAAAAACAAGCTGATAGTGCCGCGCGCACAGGTTTTGTTCGTGCCGTCTGTTCTACAATAGTTCAGTGGTAAAATAATATTTATTGGGGAATCGTTGTGAATAGTTCGTGAGTTCCGATTTTGTAAAGTGTAGGGGTTTGCAGATGGGGTTAATTGAAACTCATTTAATTTAATTTTTTTTTGTACGTATGTATAATTACGTAAAATATATACAAAAGACATTGTAATTCAGGAGTAATATATCTACCAGCAAACTGCTTTGTAGTTTGGCAACAAATTGTATTATAAATTTGTGCCTACACATTTATCGTTTGGCCTTTAGCAATCACCTTCAGTTTTGCAAATGGATACGTTTATATCTTTAGATATCAATATACTTTGATGAAAATAGTCAAAAGCGTTGAAGAAAAAGAAGTAGAAAAGGTTTTCACAAAATAGATCAGGTGTGCAGAAACATGCAGGAATGGATGTTGACATTCACCAAGTATGCCTGGAAACGTCTGTAACTTTTTCTGTGGTCATTTCTATTTTACACCAGGGAATGTTAAGATACAATGGTAGTATACTAAGACAGCTTGATTAATGTTAAAAAGAAATTTGTTAATATTTAAATGGATAGGTTAGCTTTATTTATGTCAATGTAAGGAACGAAGCGGAGCGGAGAGTCGAATCAGAAACCTATTTATTAATTAAAAATTAATTACTTTTGATTAATGAGTTAATTAAATGATAGCCCCATAGTAATTCCCGCTTTCCGAACAAGTACTGGACAATATTAATGTTCACATTATTCGTGAATTAGTGTGTCAGAGATATAAGAAATCGTTCCAATATAATGTTACGAACGGACAGAGTAATGACCGCCATCTAGCGTCAACCAGTGAAACCACTTTGTAGAAGGGTTTTACAATAAGGACAACATGAAACCCCTACTCAATACTAGATGGCGTTGGAGGAAAGAACCGCGGGGCTTTCTGGAACTATTTAGTGATTTCTAGTATGTTCTCGAGTTCCTTACGACTCATATAAATAGCCGCAGGAGCGTGAGCGATCTCAGTTCAATTTTTGGGCTACTTTCGACGCGACTAAGAGCGAAACTAGTGATACAAGTGAAACCTACGACTTGGCTACGACCTAATACATCGTGAGTGCTTAGTGTTTGGACTTAGTGCTTAGTGTTTGGACTTAGTGCTTGTGTTGGACCTAGTGTTCGTGAATAAAGTCTTCAAAAGAGTCAGCAGGTCTTTCTCTCCGAATACTCGAACCATAACACGTAACAACTGGTGTCAGAAGTGGGATCGAATTGCAGTTGACGTAGCTGGGCCATTTCCTGTAACGGAATCGGGAAACAAGTATTTTATGGTCGTCATTGACTACTTTACCAAAAGGCCCGAAGTGTTCGCCATACCAAACCAAGAAGCTACAACAGTCGCTTCAAAGTTAGTCGAAGAAGTGATATGTCGCTTTGGTGTGCCTCTAGAAATCCATTCTGATCAGGGCAGGAACTTCGAATCGCAAGTATTCCAGGAAGTGTGCAGAATTTTGGGCATGCATAAGACGAGGACTACCGCGTACCATCCACAGTCTGATGGAATGGTTGAGAGGTTTAACCAGACCCTTGAGAGGCATTTGGCGAAATTGGTAGACGACAAACAAAAGGATTGGGACAAGTATATACCACTCTTCCTTCTGTCGTACCGAACCGCCGAGCATGAGAGCATAAAGGCTACCGCGGCGTATGTCAATTACGGTAGAGAACTACGAATACCAGTAGACCTATTGACAGGAGGGTCACCGGAAGAACCAAAGACCGTACAAGACTATGTCTGCGATTTAAGAAAAAAAATGCGCTATATACACGCCTTGGTTCGGGAAAATGGGTTACAGTCCAGTGAGAACATGAAAACCAGATACGACCGGAAATCGAACACGAGCGGCTTCGAGGAAGGGTCACTGGTGTGGCTGCATAACCCAACTTGCCGGAAAGGAAAATCTCCAAAGTTGCAGACCAAGTGGGACGGTCCATACAAAGTGGTTACCCGACTGAATGATGTGACTTATGGGATTCAAAAGCAACCTAGAGGGACATTTATAGTGGTACACATAGACCGTCTGGCGCGATACCATGGCAGTAACAACGATGCTCGGGACGAGCACCTCTAAGAGGGGAGTAGTGTTACGAACGGACAGAGTAATGACCGCCATCTAGCGTCAACCAGTGAAACCACTTTGTAGAAGGGTTTTACAATAAGGACAACATGAAACCCCTACTCAATACTAGATGGCGTTGGAGGAAAGAACCGCGGGGCTTTCTGGAACTATTTAGTGATTTCTGGTATGTTCTCGAGTTCCTTACGACTCATATAAATAGCCGCAGGAGCGTGAGCGATCTCAGTTCAATTTTTGGGCTACTTTCGACGCGACTAAGAGCGAAACTAGTGATACAAGTGAAACCTACGACTTGGCTACGACCTAATACATCGTGAGTGCTTAGTGTTTGGACTTAGTGCTTAGTGTTTGGACTTAATGCTTGTGTTGGACCTAGTGTTCGTGAATAAAGTCTTCAAAAGAGTCAGCAGGTCTTTCTCTCCGAATACTCGAACCATAACACGTAACAATAATAACAATATAACATTAAAATGTTTTTGTCTTCTATCGACAATTTTCTATTTATACCGGTGCATCTAAACAAGCCCCAAACAAAGATAATAAATATAATTATAATTTTTATTCAAATAAATTTCCCGTCTTTTCTAATGTATTCATAACAACAACTTTTCAATTTTATAAAAGTACGTACGGGATTAAGAAACGTTTACGCGTGCCTCGAACTTCTCGAATGACATCAGATTAATCGTATTTTTTTTAAAGTTACGTAACGATTTTGAGCTAGTGTTGTCATTAGCGAGTGGTGTATCTGCCACCATCGATTATCGAAGCGAGTCAAAACGTTTTGACAGCTATAACATCGCGTAACGTTATGCAAAGTTTCTGTCACGATCGCGTCAATCACAACACTATGAATCGACAGGTTTAATATTTCCTGGATATCAAATCGGTTTAGTTAATTTGACTTGTGGAGTAAATGAAACGTGACGGATTTCGAGTAACTGTTTTAATGTCATACTTTCTTGGTTTATCGTGACAGTCGTTACTGGCGGTTTAGAAATGGTACATTTATGTGACATCACCATAATGTCACATTAATAACGACGGTGTTATTTAAAATCGACGTGTAATCTAAAGTCTAAAACTTATGAAGTACTAGCGACCGCCTGCGCTTCGTTCGCATGGTTTCCAGGATTTGTATTATTTATGCAATTTCAAATGTTTATTCAGGAACCCTAATAATAGTTCCACCCATGTTGTGCAATGGAACCACGAGGATTTGAAAATCCTGCTGGACCACAGTCCGTAACGAATATTTCTGGAATTAAAAAAATAAATGTTTCAGTCATTTCGGAGATTAGCCCGAACAGACAGATAGGCGAACAAACGTACAGATAAGTATAACATATGTCACTTCTAACAACCTCCTTTTCATGTCTGCGAAGTTTTATTAGAATCGGTTCAGCCCTTTCGGAGATAAACCGCAACAGGCAGACAGACACTACAATTTTATAGATATAGATAAATTCAATGTTCGTGAAAGTCGTTGCCTTCGTACTTATTTACCCCAATTGCAGGTAATCCTATTTTAAGTTAACTATTAAAATATTTTGGTATATACTAAACTTCATGCCGGAATTACCAAAGGTTTCACAAATTAACTGATAGCGTACTCGTTTGTAAATACTTTCGCTGTCGCCGATACTAGCACGATTAGTGGCCGTTACTATCTACACGCATTTGTTCGACTACCTACAATAACAAAACGCCCACTCGACGTTATCAGCGCGTGCGCAGGTAAGTAAATGAGTGTGCTTGTCTTGTCACTTTCACCGGCGCGCTCTCCGCTATGGACGTGCGACAGATGCACCGCGCTGATTATTTCAATTATACTCCATTAGCTCGATACGTTTAGCGGTCCCGCTGTATGTCTATTACACAATTTAGCTTGGCATCATAACATTCCGGTTTAGCTAATTAGATGTTTAGAAACAGTTAGATAATCTATAACACTGGAGACACGACACACTTTTTGACTATGATTGATTTTCTTTGTATTGGCTAATGTTTTAGAGTACACGAAACGAAAGTAAGAAAAGTCCCATACGAAGTTGACTGATATGTCAAGTCGCCAACGAGATGAATCCAGTGGTATTAAAAAAAAGAGATAAGTTTTAGTTACATTTTTGACAAAGAGTCAATAATCAAAATAAAAACAAAAATTTTACACTGTTTAAGACAATTATTGTTTAGAAAGTTTATATCTAATTATTGTTCTTTGTTTTAGCTTGATAACGTTCACGCTTTTACTAATGAGCTCCTTTCTGAAGGGTCTTGGGTCTTGAGCATCCAACGATCAATGACGACTGCTTGGGCTGGGTAGCGACCCTGCCTACGAAGCTGGGGGTCCCGGTTCCGAATCCCAGGTCGGGTCAGTATTTATATGATGAATATCGATACTGGTACCGGGTCTTGGTTGTTATATGTATGTGATGTCTTCGCTTGGTACCCAAAACACAAGCTAATGCTTAGTTTGAGGCCTAGACGTTGTTGTGATGTATACGTTATTATTATATTATTATTATTAATCTTAACAATATTAAGACTCAGGACTTGTGAATATGATGCACTACGGGCATCGTGCATGAAACAGCTGGGGGCATTTAAAAACCGGATGAGTTTTGCGACTTACAAAACTGTCAAAAATTAAATTTCATGCAAAGTGTATTAGCGAATAACTATTAGTAGGATCAAAGGATAGAGACACAATAAATATAGATTTAATAGTGTAAACCCACCCTAATAAGGTAAGAAAATACTCAGGTAATCTGTCTACCTGATTGGATGGTAATAAAAGCATGAGTGCATAGTCTTCTTGGTGCATAGCATCACAGGCTCACGTGTTGGAAGTTGATCATCAGATTTTACAGAATGGCTCTGTTAAGATTAATGAACTCTATGATACTATCTGACAAGTTCATCATTCGAAGGGTTTTGAAACTCTTCGTCTCAGTTTGCGATCGCATTATATGTCTGGAACAACGGACTTTAGATATAAATTAAACTTGGTATCTTCACCTCTTTATTCACATCTCGAAGCTAATTGAAAACGTAGAGACTCCACGCCACAATAGGAGTAATCAGAGATAGTGCTGTGTTAGGAATATAACTCTATGATAGATTTCATCGCGGCAGGTGGTCGAGTGTTTTGACTCATTCATTTGCGCGCACTGATTTTTTTATTAAAAGTCTTCTAAGTATTTATTCGTATTATGCATAAATCATTTACTTCTGATTAATAATAATACTTCGGACATTCCAAACAGCGCCATCTAGTTCCAAACTAAGCAAAGCTTATATGTACTATGGATACCAGACAACTGACATAAATACTTAAATAAACTTTATAATATTTACATGTTATTTTTTTACACCCAGACCTGGAACAAACAGACATGTTCATGCACACAAATATTTGTCCTGGGCGGTAATCTAACCGAATCGAATTAAGATCGTGTGCATTAAGGAAGAAAAGATTATCATTAGTAAAATCTGTAAACTATATTAGATACTAATTTTATTATGGTATAAATATCACAGGACAAATAAATGGTAAAAGTTGGTAGCTTCGTGGATATCGGATTTATGACCAAAAATATTTTGTTTAAATAGAAAAATTATTTATAAATTTCAATAAAAAAATGTAAGTAAAAAAGTTTAAGAATTTACAAATAATAATTAGTAGATTTTGTACGTTCATTTCTATTTTCCATGTCTATCAGACGATTCTTAATATAATACATTATTAATATATTACTTTGTTTTACTACAAATATTCTACAAAAATAAAAATAAAATATATTTAATATGTATTCTCCAAATATTACTATTTATATTAAATTCAAAATATTTTAACTTATAAAAAAATGTAGTAATGATGAACGCAAAGTGCGAGAAAGATAGCGCGCGCGCCTTCCCGCGCTGAATAGCTAGGCTGATCCTCTCAACAAAATATTATTTACTCAGAGGGTCACCCGACACCAATCGGAGCCTTGCACCAATTTCGCAACAGCAGCTTGGAACGGACGGAACATGGACTCATCGTCTCTACTGCGAACACTAAAAATTCGTATTTCTCCAATATGCCCGTAAATTTCAAGCGTTTCAAACACACGGCTGACTCTGCACCGACACCAACTACTCTCTGGCACACGACAACATGGTAGGCACAATGTGTGTCCACACATGTACGGGATGATAGACATCCTATATAATAATAATAATAATACATGGGACTTCCCACACAGCGCCATCTAGTCCCAAAGTAAGCAAGTATTATGCTTGTGTTATGGGTTACTAGACAACTGATATACATACTTAAATCTTCTTTATAATATATACTTATATAAATATTATTTTTTTTATATATAACAACCAAGACCCGGTACCAGTATCAATATTCATCATATTAATACTGACCCGACTTGGGATTCGAACCCGGGACCTCTAGCCCCGTAGGCAGGATCGCTACCCACTAGGCTAAGCGGTCGTCATTATATAATTAATATTAATATTACTATGTGCTACTCTAGAATTTGAGGTCATTGGAATTTTTTTATTGGCGTGCTTTCAAAATGGGATGCAAAACGTAATAGATGGGTCTAGGTATTTTTATTTTTTTTTTATTTTTATAGATAATGTATTTTTCAAGAATTATGTTTAGATTGCTCTCATAGACTTTTAAAACAGAATAAATGTACCAATCATTCTATACCTACATCAATAATTAAACACCCGAAACATACATCCGGATTGTTTTAAATACAACTATATAGAGAAATTTGGAATTTACGGCATCGCAAACTTTAACACACGAATTTCTCCAACGGAATTTTTTTTCAATGCACATATACCTCATACAACAGTATAGTTTGTCATCGGACTTTTCTATCTACGCACACACACTTTAAAGTCAATGACACCATACGGATGTGGTTACGCAACGCCCACCTTGACAGTACGCCGTTGTGTGACGTAAGATATCAGCGCGACGAATTTTTCGTAACGGATATAAAACTGCACATTCGAATTGCGTACACTGCTCGTTTACGATCAAATACAACAAAATTTTGTCTTATAAAAATGTCAATGTATTGTAAACTTTCGAATAAGATATGTAAAAGAGAGTTAAAATTTAAGATGGTACGTAGGCTTTCGATGAGATGAAATGCAATCGATAGCTTAATTGCACAATAATGCTTTGTTCGTGAATCCGCATTGCTAAGGTGAGCGTTGTGAAACTTGCACTCTTCGTATCGTAATTTTTTATCGGCAAGTGGAAAACATAAAAGGACTCGTCGAAACGTTTTCGGAGAAAGATACGTTTCTGCGACCACAGTAGGTTTAGGACTGAGTGTTATTATTATTTATTTTTTTAATTAACAAGGGAAGACGAAGTCAATTACAGGTAAAATGTCTTTAAATCAAGTCAAAGATAAAAAAAGTAGAGTTAAGTGACTTAAAACGACACTACAACTTCGGACGCCTTCAAGTAATCTGTCCGAAGCATTATGTGATTCCTGTCTCTTTTGTGAGTGCGACATGGACCACTTTGCCTACTAACTCTACCTCTACTACCTCCTACCTCTAATCACAAAAAAATTACAAAAAAACACGTTTCTTGTATGGGGACCCCCTTTAATTGTTAACTTTATTTTAGTTTGTTTGTTACAGCGGCCATAATACCTATTACCATTCAGACGATACAACCGACGGACGGTCGAAGGGACGGACAGCGGAAGCTTAGTAATAGGGTTCTTGTTGGTATCCTTTGGGTATGGAAAACATGTTCCTTTTAAATTGACGTGTCGCTCTTTAATTTGGTTTAAAACTTATGAAGTATGCTAAAAATGTTGTTTTGTCATAAAACTACGGAATCCGACTTTTGGGCTTTGCGACTACTTACTTGACCGGTTTTTGTTTACATATTTCCGAAAGCCCAAACACATTAATTTAAACATGGATCCGCAAAAGTATAAAGCTCGCAAGACTGCGTGTCGTGTCATTTATTAGGCCATTGTTGCACTACCCACCCAGAAGACGTTAATAATAAAACATTCGCATACTTTGTAAGCTTACTAACAATAAGATCCCACGCGTTTTCCACTTATGAAAAGAACTTTAAGGTTTAAAACCGAACTTACTTTTTATTTTTAGGATTCCGTACCTCAAGAGGAAAAAAGAACTCTTATAGGAACACTTTGTTGTCCGTCCGTCTGTGTGGCTATGGTAACCCTTTTTCTCAAGAACGCGTGGAGGTATCAAATCGAATTCGTATCAAACACTTAAGTCTATGATCCCTTAAAGTTGTAAAAAAATCAAGTCTCACATTCACAGACTAGTCAACCTATAGACCACGCTTTAATAAACGTCAGTACGAAAACGAAATCGCCAAAAAGTGGCGGGGTGCGGGGTGAGGTCGGCTAGTTTTCATTGGCTCGTTCAAAATTGACAATTTAATGGCTTCCAACGTGCTTCCAATTGACCGCTCACAAGAGACGTAGTTATGTAGTGTCACTACATAGCCTTGGCGAATGCTACTCCCTGTCAAAGCGTGGTCTATAAGGTTGACTTATCTGTGCTCACATTAAAGAAATACCTACGGCTGAATATTTTGACGCAAATAAATGAAAATCTACAGGGTGATTCGCGTAGTCCTTTAAAGGATTACGATTAAATATCAAGATATTTTCACAATATTAGTACGCCACTCGTCCGATTCACCATGTCCTGAATATTCCGCTAATGTGTTCCGTAAACATACTCTCCATTCGCTAATCTCAGGAATTCCGCATTATTCATGTTTCAAACATTCAACGTCACTGAGTTGCATATAACACCAAACTTGTTAAATCTGTATTTCAACATGATTTGAACATAAAATCCAACATCTGTTAGCTCTAGTCTGTAATGAAATGTATTAGGTATTTTAGTAAAAAAATATTTTGTGTCACATTTCTTATAAAAAAGAAACTGAAGAACGGAAAATAAACTTTCTAGTCCCTAAATTAAATAACTAATTATGAATCGGCGCCAAACAAACAAGAAAAATCATTAAATCATTAAAACCGGGTATCTCGCTGCCATCAATAATCATATAATTATATAAATTGTTTGTTTGGAATGAAAATTGAAAAAATATTTATGTATATAAATAAGGACAGCTGGTGACTTCGCCCGCGTGGATCACATGTTTATATTATTTCGACTTATAAAAGATAAAATGCTGCAGCATCATATGATGAAAATTAAGAATAAAACGGATATCGCTAAAATAATTTTCATACCAATTCATAGAATTATTCGGCTCGTCTCGGTAATGCTCGGCTCTTGTCGGGAGGCCATCCTTAGCTCCCGACCCACTGCACCGCATCGCCGTCCACGCTATTACTTCACTTGGCGTTTTTTCTCACTTTATTTCGTTTTGCTCGGCTCCTTAGGATTGTAGCGTCATGTTAAATCGCCTGTATCCTTCCTCAGGAATTGGTCTATTAAATACAAAATTTTTTTAAATCTGACTCGTAATTCCACAGTTTAAAACGTTCAAGCAAACAAAAAAACAAACAAGCAAACTCTTCATCTTTATTTATTATATACATGCGTCGACTTGAGAACCTCGTTTTTATATCGGTTAAATATGTTTTAAACAGCTAAACATGATACTTCCCAAATTCCTTTTAATAATGTTAAATAAGCTACAAAGCAGATCGATATTGGTAAACAGCCGCCCATTATCGGATATAGCCAACGTACTCCTAATTAAGAGCGGACGTTACTTTCATTGCCCTGGACTGAACATATTGGATGAGTCGATTGTTAATAATCGCATTATGTTGATACAGCCGAGTCAGGTTACACTTGAAAACACGCGTTGCGTCTTTTCGGGTACCTATTCCTTCAATACAGAATACGGGGACGAATTTATTTGGCTGTATATGTCCTCGAGAGGGCGCGCGACGCATTCGTATGTGATTTTGAGGCGCAGTACACTGAATACTCATGTAATCGTCATCTAATGAAAAAGATAAATAATCTCTGAATAAATAAATAATTTAATAAGTGCAAGTATTACAGCCGTCTCACTTCACTTCATCAGCCCATTTTACCCCACTGCAGGGGCTTAGGCCTCCCCCAGGGTGAGGAGGGGGCTTGGAGCTTAAGTCCACCACGCTGCTCCACTGCGGGTTGGGAACTGTAACGACCGCCATCTATTGACAGCGTCCGGGAACGACTG
This sequence comes from Luffia ferchaultella, assembly GCA_949709985.1. NCBI lineage: Eukaryota > Metazoa > Arthropoda > Insecta > Lepidoptera > Psychidae > Luffia > Luffia ferchaultella. The sequence continues at coordinate 18,448,309 of OX453249.1, forward strand.
CTTAACGTGCCCTCCGAAGCATGGAGTCAGTGATAGTTATGTACTTAAGTCAGAAAAACTCTTTGGTACACGCCCCGATTCAAACCATGGCCCTATGGGGCCTTATAAATTTGAGACAGGTTCGTTGCGCTTTGGGCTATCACGACTCCAGCCGTCTATGCAGCTTTCAGCTGTCTATGTGGAACCAAAAATAAACAATCATTTAATAATAAAAACCTTTTTCGATCTGGAGCGTCTAGACCTCATCCCTTCTTTTATCCTTTACGCCCAACTTCACACCTTCAGCAGGGTGGACATCTCAGCGTTTCATTACTAGGCCAGAGGTCACGATTCACGTTTCATCCATACATTAACGAACGTTGTATATTTTTAAATCGTAGAAATATTAGTGAATGGAACATGAATAGATGTCCGGTGCTAGATGTAAGCGAACGCGACTCGACGAAGGGACCTGGCCTTAACCTCTTTTGATTTCAATCACTTATTTATAGGCAAGTCAATATTAGACTTACTCGTCTATGTTTATTTCATCTTGTGTATTTTCCTATCGACTTTGTCTATCTTCAAACCATTTTTGTATACAAATTAAGTAGAGTTATAGACCTCCCTGACAATTAGCTTTTTAGAGTACATCTATACATATAACAAAATCGTAGACATTTTGTGTATATACATAAACGATTTTCGCAAAACAAAAAAAAAATAACTGTCATACGTGAGAAATAAGTAATTAACGTAAAAAAACTATTTTTTGTAATTTTTATCTGTTTGTTAGTTCGTTTGTAGGCGTATTACGTAAAAGCCATTCATTGAATTAAAAATTTAATTACTATAAAATTTTAAGCTTTATTCTAACTACCATATAATGTTTATTTCATCAAAGTCGACCCGCAGAATCAAAAGATATTCAATTTTAAGTTTAATTAGTTAAACGATGTATTGCGGGGGAAGCGTGCCTAATGTAAATGACCGAGCTTTCGTAAGTCATCTTCGAATCAAATCTATAATACGGCCAATTAACAAACACTAAAACAAGCGTGTAAATCGTGTAATCATACTAACGAACAGACAGACAGAGTCTGAGATAAACTAAGTCCAAACGAAGTCGCGGGCGTAAGTATAATAAATACATTTATACTTTACTATGCTAGTCCAGTATTATGGATCCATGTCACTTGAGTGTAAGCAAATGTGTGTCAACTCATTACTCGATCACAATGATGTAACATGAAGAGATCGTTAGCCCAAATATTTTGCTATCACCTACATAGCACGCATATGCTTATAGTATTAATAAAATTCCTCTAAACCATTTATGTGATTGTCGAGAAAAATTGCGAAAAATTATGCACATTTATTATTTTGACAACGTATAACTATCTTGAAATTAAGTTTTCTGTGTCGACGGCTTCAAGTGATTTATCATAGACGAAACGAATCAACACTTTCACCGGTTATTGGACTAAATCATAAATGCAAATAGAAAACCGCCCACATAATCTCTATATTAGACATTGGCATGGTATAATTAAAATGATTAAAATATTAATATTTAATAACGTATTTGTTTTTATCTCAAGTTTTTATATGCAAATCGTATCATACACTTCCAAAGAGTACAGTAGGACAGGGCCGTAATGGATACAAGAAATATATATATACTAGCGACCGCCCGCAGCTTCGCTTGCGTAGACTACGAATTCCTGTTATAGGTACTATTAACGTTCGAGATGGTTTGTACGTACTTTTTGCTGGAACCAATTTTGGTTACACCCATTCAAACTTTCAATCTTCATTCCCTTTCCACCCTTTAAAAAACCGATACAATTTTTCATCTCCCGTTTCCCACTCTTAAAATATGAAAATCTAAAAACCCTGAAACACGTCATTATTTAAGTCCCTCCATTCCCATCCTTAAGTTTGAAATTTCTAAAAAAGCCTTTCTTAACTTTATAATGCTCACGTTATAAAATAAACCTATGTTCCAAATTTAAGCTTCCTAGACTTAGTAGTTTTGGCTGTAGTAGTAGATAGATCAGTGTGGACAAACGACAGACAGATAGACACACAAAAAAACACAAAAAGTTGCTTATGACACTCTTGACCATCTTCTTTCACGTCTGCAAAGTTTCATTAAAATCTGTTCAGCCGTAGTGGAAATTAGCTCGAATAGATAAAATTGAATTGAATAGACACATAGACGTACAGACAAACAAACGGACAAAAAGTAGCTAATGTCAAATCTCTTGACAACCTTCTTTCCCGTCTGCGAAGTTTCCTTAAAATCTGTTTAGCCGTTTTGGAGATTAGCTCAAATAGACAGATACACGTACAGACAGACAGACGGACAAAAAGTAACATTTGTTAGTTTTGACGACCTTCTTTTCATACTAATGATGTTTCATTAAAATTGGTTTAGACAGATGGACGTACAGACAGACATACAAAAAGTTCTGTATGTCACTTTTGACTACATCCTTTCCATATGTGTAAAGTTTCATCAAAATCGGTTAAGCTGTTTTGGCCGAAACCTATTTGCTCGAATAGACACACAGTTCGTTTTAATATATATAGCCTATAACCCTCCGCTAGATTCAGGCTATCAAAGGCAAAAAAAATTTCAAATCCGACCGGTAGTTTCAGAGATTAGCGCATTCAAACAAACAAACAAACTCTTCAGCTTTATAATAACTATTTCTATTATATAGATTAATAGATTATAAGATAATAAGAAAATAAGATAATACTGAAAACCGTATCAAAGTCTATTGCGTGGATTGGAAGTAAAAAGTTAACGAACCGAGGCAGACAGCGAATTTATTTTCTCCCGCTATAGTTTACGTACGTACGTACGTTTAAAAAACATCTTCGCAAATAGTACATAATGTTAGAACAAATTTGATTGTCATAAAAAAGGTTATAGTAAGTTAACCTTAAAAGATACACATATGCTGTCGCGGACTTTTGGTTAGAACTTTTAAAGGGAAAGAATTCCGTAATACATGATTTTTGGTTAACATCAACCGTTTACGCAGCGCGCGCGACGGAAGCTCTCAAAAGGAATAATTTTTCCCGTTTTTTGCAACATTTTTCATTGATGCTCCACTCCTATTGGTCGTAGCGTGATGTAATATAGCCTATAGCCTTCCTCGATAAATGGACTATCCAACACAACCATAATTTTTCAATTTGAACCAGTAGTTCCTGAGCTTTGCGCGTTCAAACAAACAAACAAACAAACAAACAAACAAACAAACAAACAAACAAACAAACAAACAAACTCTTTAGCTTTATAATATTAGTATAGATATATATAAATACGTGAACGATGTCTATGAAGGAGATTTGGCATAGGCAAAGTTATGGAAAAGGAGTGCCAAAAGCTAAAATCTATACATATTATGTGTTACAAATACTGTCAGCTACACGAGGATAATCGTCTGTCGTTCGATGCAGTTTGAATTTACTTACTCTCGCCTATTTATTAATGGTGGGTTCTAAAAGTGAGTGCGGTCGAACTTCCACGGCTGGGCGACCACTACTTATAGTTAATTTATTAATAATTTCAACAATACTAATAGCAGTATTTTTTATATCAATGGGCTAAGTTTTTAATATAGATTATATATATAACAGTAACAACTCTGATTTAAATAGAAATAATTCATTAAAAATTAGTTTTAACCAGTCATGTATGTACGCGTTTGTCATCTAAACGTTTCCATGAATAATTATAATATATATAATAATATCCGGGACAAACCACGCAGCACCATCTAGTCCCCAAGGTAAGCAAGTATTATGCTTGTATTATGAGGTACTATGTGTCGTGATAGCCCATGGCGCAACAAACCTGTCTCAAATTTATAAGGCCCCATAGGGCCATGGTTCGAATCCGGGCGTGTACCAATGAGTTTTTCTGACTTAAGTACACAATATCACTGACACCGTGCTTCGGAGGGCACGTTAAGCAGTCGGTCCCGGACGCTGTCAATAGATGGCGGTCGTTACAGTTCCCAACCCGCAGTGAAGCAGCGTGGTGGACTTAAGCTCCAACCCCCCTCCTCACCCTGGGGGAGGCCTAAGCCCCTGCAGTGGGGTAAAAATCGGCTGATGATGATGCTGGTGATGATATGGGGTACTACACAACTGATATACATACTTAAATATTTTTTTTATAAAACATACATATATAGATACTTTTACACCCAGACACGGAACAAATAGACATGTTCATGCACACAAATATTTGTTCCGGGCGGGAATCGAACCCGCGACCCTCGGCTCCGCAGTTAGGGTCTCTAACCACTCGGTCAACCGGTCAGTCAGTCAGAATGTTATAATTCGATGATAAATTATCATTTTTTAAGCGAAACGGCATCGTTAATCGTTATCCCTTTAATACTTCTTTCAAGACGGCTATTAAAAACATGATAGAATTTTTACTTGTGTATACCTGCTGAGAGTATACTCAAATCAAAATACTAGTTAGTAATTGAAAACATAGACGAACTATAATTTTTATCTTCACTCACAGAGTATTTACAATAAATATATTTGAGAAACAATTAACTTAATCAAAAATCAACCGATCTCCTGCTTTCGCACGAACTTCTTACGACATTGGAAATGAACCTAACGGAATAAAGTAAACACACACAGAATAAATTTATTTCGCAACAAAAATAACACAACTGTATCTGAATAAGCTTAAAACTTCGAAATATAACATTCTGTACGACATTTCGATCGAACAAACCGAGTACGAAATGTAACACCGATGCATATTCGACTTCCAACTAAGGGCACCCTTAACCACTACTTCCGGTTGTCCGATTCTAACAATTTTAGTCTCAATCGATCCCCCGTCTAATTACCCCGAGCTGTTATTTTGTTTTTCGATTTTTTTTCGTTTTTTGCCGATAATTTTTTTGTTTTAGAACTTTTTCCAAATTGTCTTTTGCCATCTTGGAGAGCTTGCCAAACTCCGTCTTTTGACACCACGTTCATCCCGATGTCTTGAAAACTCTTTGTGTAATCTGCCTGTCTCACAAAACTCCCAAATGACCTATACTCCAACGAAATGAAAGTCATTTCCAATGACAACAATGACAAAACTAAGTTTAATAGCCCGTCATAGTAAGAAATATATATTTAAACATTTTAAACGTAAAAATTTGGTGCTCATTTTATTATCATATCACCTTTAAGTCTAAAATCTTCAGATTCCTCCAATCAGGACTAAAATGGTATTCGCAAAACTAGAGGTCAAAAGGAAAACAAGTTTCAAGTAAAATCCGTTGGATAATAACAAAATCCTCAATTTGCTCCAGTCGGCTCCAGAACTTGCAAAACTAGAAGTCAAATGGAACCTCTGTGCCAAGTTTCAAAAAATCTAAAGGAAAATAAAGAAATGCTCACTTCCTCCATTTCCTCCAATCAGCTCCAAAATGGTACTTGCGAAACTAGATGTCAAACGGAACCTGTAAAAAGTTTTACTACTGGGTGCATATTTAAACAACGTAGTTATCGTATTTGGTATATTGCTTTATAACCACAGGGAGAGCACTTTCATCTCTATCATAGGCGATCGTCGACTCCTCTCTTTTATTTTTAAACGACTTCAAAAAAGAAGGAGGTTTCTCAATTCGACCGTATACATGTTTTTTTTAACTTCGATAACTTCGTTGTTTTTGAACCGAATTGGATGATTTTTTTTTCTGGAAAGGAGATATTCAGCAGTGGTAACATGTTAAAGAAACCAGGATCTGATGATGGCATCCCAGAGAAATCAAGGGCAACCTTCGAAAATCGTATTTTATAGTATCGGATTTTTAGTATTTTTATAAAGTACTACTAGTAGTACTATTTAATGAAGGTCGGAAGTCAATTTGATGATGGAGCTAAAAGACAGTCGAGGGAACTCCTCAACGATTTAGAGCAATTACGTGATGTTTGGACTTGATTCTGATGATGGAGACCATACACAATCGAGGGAACTCCTTAACGATTTACAGCAATTACCTGGTGTTTGGACTTAATTCATTTCTATTGATGAGAACTTTGCACTCATATGGGTTATAAGTACCATTACAGGTCTGATGATGGAGACCATACACAGTCGAAGGAACTCCTTAACGATTTACAGCAGTTACCTTTTGTTGGGCTTACTTCATACGGTTCAATATACCAAAATGTTCAGTTCGCACAAAAATAATACTTATTAAGATTGAAGCGTTACATAGGAATACCACTACCTACTAGACATGCTGATGCGTCAATTCGACACTGAATTTAAGTTGCGTAATCGCGGCCCTGTCTCATTTGAGTGTAGCGCGTTTAGAAGCCCCATTTATACTAAATACAAATAAGTTACAGATGCGTTCAACTAAAAATTGAAAAATAAAATAATTTAAAAAAAAAAATAAAAACCGACTTCAAAAGCATAAACTATAAAGTTAAAAATAAAATTTTCACTTTAAAGAACGGAGCATTAACAGGCGGCAAATAGTTAATGAAGTCGGTGTCAACTCAGACACTTTGAATGGGTACTTACCAGGTAATAACAATTACAACGATGATATATTTATAACTTTAACGAATATAGAACACTATTTAAAGTGTGTGAGTAAGTAGGCACTGACTTCATTAACTACTTGCCGCCTGTTAATGCTCCTTTCTTTAAAGTGAAAATTTTATTTTTAACTTTTTAGTTTATGTTTTTGAAGTCGGTTTTTTATTTTTTTTTTTCTTCCCTTCTTCTCGCGTTTGACTTTCTAATCTTTTCTTGGTTTTTCAACCAAATGGTTGTTTGTGCGTGTGCGTAGGCTTACAATGCATAATTGTTACAAAACTCAGTGCCCCATTTCAAAAAAATCCATTGGAAAATAATAAAACCCTCACTTCTTCCATTTGCTCCAATTAGTCTTTTTTCTAGTAATTAGTAGTATTATTTTCATACTTGCGTATTACACAAGAAGGCATTCTGAAAACTGAGGCATGAAAAGCTCCGTGACAGATCGACTGCGTAGGACTGAGTATAAATTGAGAGCAAAAAAAACTCAAACCTTATTTTGAGCTTCCCACGCCGAGAGGGCGTATAACATGTCTACCTACATACTATATGACGACCGCTTAGCGTAGTGGGTAGCGGCCCTGACTACGAAGCTGGAGATCCTGAGTTCGAATCCCAGGTTGGTTAAGTATTTATATGATGAATATTAATACTGGCACCGGGTCTTGGTTGTTATATGTATGTGGTGTCTTCGCTTGGTACCCAAAATACAAGCTAATGCTTAGTTTGGGGCCTAGACGTTGTTGTGATGTATACATATGTTATGTTATGTTATTAGTCGAGGCTGAGTCGATTCCGTTTGCCACCAATTTTGTAAGTTTCGTGAAGAATAAGCTTTTTTAAGAATCTCTGTAACTGCTTTTTTGCTTTTTGGCAATAAATGATTTTATTATTGTTATTATTATTATTATTACATGTAATGTCATTGTTTCAGTACATATTATTTAAAATATCTGCTTAGGTGCGTTCGACTTCAGTCGCGAACAGTTCACAAAAGTTCGAGAGAAAGAGTTCAACGGATATTTTTTTATTAAGTGACCGTTCATTTGGAAGATTCGTATCAGCGAGTGATGGATCGTTCGAAATCCTATGTTCGTGAAAGTGCATCTGCTATTGCTAATTAGTTTTGTTGCTATAGCACGATTGTCCCACGAACTGGTTAGAGAACATGAGATTTATTGCTGCCACATTATAGCTTATTACGTGTTTCAGTTTGCGTAATCGCTCTTATTACGTTATTTAAATTGATCGAACTTTCGAACGAAAAATCATTTTAAAAAAAACATCAACTTGTCTGATGTCGCCAAAAAACCAAAGAAATTTGAAATTATACGTTAAACTCGTCACGTGGCAATGTATTCCGATTTGAATACAATAATATGTTTCTAATTGAATTTTGAGTAATTCCACGTGAGCGGAAAGCTCGTGTACCACTAACCGGGGAGGAATTTAGTTCTTCTGGTTCAGACACCTGATAGACTAATAGATAATTCCAATCAGGGCCGGCGATAGGGGAGGTGTAAGGGTAGTAGTACCACCAGGGCCCGGACTAAGAAATGGGGGCCCAGTTAATTGATATTTTTTTTCAAAGTAAGGTGGGGTGGGCCCCGTAATGTTTTACACCCGTGGCCCGATCTGGCTCTCGCCGGGCCTGATTCCAATCCAATAGTTATGAAGAGTTTGATTGTCCACCTTTACCTTGTTTCACTGGCTCTATTATATCATATAATACCTAATTAAAACTGTCATGTACTTTTAACTGCTACACTTTGCCGGTCTGTGTCTTTTGCGGGATCAGATTTTGAACGTGCTACGAAAATATACGCCCCAAGGCATTAAAAAGATAATATATAATGTACGGGTCGTAGGAAGTACCTTCTCCTTTTTTCTATCTCAATTTTTAATAAATAGCATGTCATTTTAACATTCTTCTAGCAAACAAATAGAATCCAAAAGTGTTTATGAACTAAGGACATTCTCAAACATATATTTTAAACATACCAACCTACCTACGTATGGAATGAATTGTATAGAAAACGGTATACAATATTATTTTACGTAGAAGCGAACTTAAAACTTTAATAATTGAACCACTGAGCCGTCGCTTACTTTGTATAACAAGTACTTATTGAGCAATATATGTACTAGTAACATGTAAAGTATTGGCTTGTCTGGAATTTATGACACAAAAACTGAGATAATGAACATGTTTTGTTTCTTATACAATGTCATAAAAATTGATATTTTTTTGTAATAAATTATACACTTTCGGATTTCTAGACGTTTCAACTACCTTTAACTTCTTAGTGCCAAGAATAATGCCTAACCAACGAACTTCGTTTTAAAAAAGAGGAGAAACATAACAACTTAGAGAAAAACACAACATATTTAAATTACATAGAGATATACACAAACTGAAATAAAACTAATCCAAAAATCCAACCCCCGTTACCCCCGACGCGAAGGTGCCCATGATACTCATCGCATTGCCGCGCTGAATTGCAATGACAATTCATTGCACCAAGAAGGAACCGGAGTGGGGGTCAAAGTCCCTATTCCTCAGACGACGGCCGATGTTCACGACAAAACGTTTGGCTTCACTCCTTCAACAGCCAGCAGCTTCCACCGCGAGAGGGACGAACAAGTATTTAAAAAAAAAAAAATGAATGAAAATATTTATTAGATAGTGGGCAACATTTTTAATTGTGCAAAATGGTCTAAATTTTTTTATTTATAGAAATAGGTGTACTTCTTCAACAGAAAATTAAAAAAAAAATGGGGATTTAGGCCTCCAAAAGTGGTAAAAAAAGGAAACGGGAAAGATTCAAGTGACCTCACTGTTACATGCAGCGTTCGACGGCCATGCAATCAAGTGAAGTACGTAGAAGATAGAATCATGGCTATAATTTGTAGTAGTGTTTTCTATCTATCTATCCAGCTATCAATTTTTAACAAGCAATTATTACTTGAAAATCCATACTTAAAGTACAAAAATGCTCCAGGTTGTCTATATTTTCATAAAAACGTATTCAAATTTAATATGAAAACTGTTTGTCAATGCCCATTGTTGTAATTTCTAGCTTCTAGTGTTATATTGAGTTGGGTTTAATACAGCAATTAGCTATAGATTGGGTTAGTGAAACTCATGTTGAATTTTTTGCATATATAGGTAAAATATACAATAATTCAAAAGCAAAATTGCTGCATACTAACTATTATGTAATTTCGTAGTGCATTGTATTGTACATTAGTGTTACGTGTCTTGCCGAAATAAATAATAATAGTATCATTTGTATTATAACAAAGATGCTTCTAAGTCGATGCACAACTTCTACCTGAGCAACAACTTATTTATAAATGGCTCAAACACTATTTTTAGTCTCGTGTTTTGTGGCCTAGGTAACTCGTAAAAAACCACGCCGTATGTACAAGGCAAATTTACTGCCTTACCGAGAATCGCATGCAAAAATAACACATCATTAACTAAGGGGTCTCGTGGCGAATGAGTTGTAAATATTTCAACATAAAACTTTTCGCCGGGGACTCGAGACGACATTAAAAATTGAAGCTGAGAGAAAAAAGTTTTGGGGCCGATTCTCTAATCAAGCGACTTTAACGACGAATCGCAAAAAGACCACTTACATAAGGACTTTGACCAATCATATAACAGTATTAGTTTTAAGAATTTTAATTCTAGACCTGTGACTACGCAATCGCTTTACTTGTGTAGTTGCGGAGTAAAAAGTCCTCCTGCCACTCACCACAAGTGTTTAAAATTAAAAGGCGTTCAACATGATCACTATTTATTGTTGTGTTCTTTTAAGAATAAAAATGTGTGTATTTGACCTTATCTTCGATTGTGTGTACATGGCATTATTTTACTATGGCTGACGGTCCGTCAAACTACTAAACTTTGTAACTTGACGTTTGACTCTCACTTCAAAAAAGCGGCATTGATTCACACACCTTTGTAAAAATATTTTAGATATACCTTTAAATTCCTTGCGGCGGTCAAAATTTACCTAAATACCTGATTACTTGTGATATTGTTGTTGTGAATTCTGAAATTTAGCCCTTGATGTGAAATCTGAACTGTTTGGTGCGACGAAAATCGTGTTTTCGTGTACTTAGTGGCAAACGAACGACAGCTGTTCCCAACTTAAAAAGAAGGCGAATCAGTCTTCTGGTGGTTACAAAAGAAAGACCAAAGCCCTATTTAGAGTTGACGAACCGAGCGTTCTGAATGAAACAGGTAAGTTTTATCATTTGCGTTGATCGACGGTAATGCGCATCTCTTTGTAAATACATATGGGCTTAACACAACTTCCGCCCTGTAGCCCACATTTTCTGATATAGAAAGCATGGTTCTGTCAGCAACAGTACATTCGCAGTAGAGTCGATTTACTAAAATCACAACTAATAGTTTTAGAAATCTGCCTTCGTAACTCTATTGACAAACACTTTGGCTGCCATCCCAAATTCGATACTCGCTATATCCACTTTTAGACATAGACCTCCTCCTACATCTCCAAAACAAACGGTCGTATATAGCCAACGGCGGCTCGAAACCTTTTCCAGATCGTAATTCCATCAAGTGGGGCTGCTGCGAATCAACGCTACGTACCTACCAAGACGTCGTTAAATCATCTAATACGTCAGGTACATCAAATTAGATACTTATTTTGATAATCATATGATCTTTGAAATACAATGACCATATTTGTATAATTCATTTAAGGCCAACTAAGTGTGAATCTCTCGTGGTTAGCTTGCACACTTGAGGCTACATGCCTCTGATTTTTGAATATTTCGTGCCTGCTCTTGAATAAAAAATGTATTTTAGATAAGTGTAAAAATACACGTATTATTCTCTACCGTGAGATATGTCGATAATTAGAGAATTATGCGCTGGCTTTTGTAAAACTCCATCCACAAATTAGTTCTTAACACGATATGTCGATACTTGAAATATGTCCGCGTTTCTCCATTATTTTAATGGTCCTGCAAGACGTCTGTAACTTATTGTCGCGATAAACGGTTTCTTATTTGTTCTAGGTGCGTTCCTTTAATAAAAAATAAAAGAATACTTAGTTTTTATAAAATTCCAAATATTTATTTTCAGTATAAAATTTATCACATTAATAATAAATTCATTTGATGAGTAATTAAGTTCTTCACGTTTAAGTATATAGTTACCGATTGAATATAAATTTCGTCAGCGTGCACATTATCTAGGTAATCAGCACATCGCCTGATCGATTATTGCGTTAATTTGCAAAATCATCCCTTTCTCGAACGTTATCGTTGGTTTATTATAGCCTTTAAAACATAATTTCATATTTTAAAAGCTATACTTTAAAGCTTTAAGCACTGTTAATACTTTTTACTATTCAGGTCAGTGTTCTTAAAGAAAAGCCTGTTTTAAAAAAAAGTTTTATTTACATATATTTTTTGCCAGGATTCTCTTTTATTTTTTTTGTCCTTTGATAATAAGTAGGTATGTCGTATGACGCTTGGTGTAAATTGAAAGAAGGGAGGAAAAGTAGGACAAAGAATAAATAGAAAGGTCTATTAAATAGGACCGAACCAGCAGACTGTCGATAAAAGGACAACACGTCAATTGGAAGCGAAATAGCAGGCTTGGAATGGTTTTATGATTCGGGTATGGAGTGCAAGAAAGTCAGACAAAGGCTAATCTAATCTAGCAACTATCACGTCTTCTCTATGTAAGGACAGCGTAGCGAGGAAATTTTATTCTTTATTGTTTTCACCTATTAGCATTTATAAGGTTTTCTCAACGATTACAACGCCGCATACATCAATTTATTCATATACACTAAAAGTCTAGAATGAGGAGTAATCTTTGGACTAGTCTACATGTGGATCCAAATGTACATGTCGTCAAATCCTGTGAGGAGTAGGAAAATTTATTTCTTACCCTACCAACAGTTTTCACTTCAAAAATCATCTCTGTATTAATTGATTATAATAAATTGCAAACGTAAGGTCCCGCTATAATTGCCACCAGTCAGTACTATATAATAATATAATGACATCTGGGACATTCCACACAGCGCCATGTAGTCCCAAAGTAAGCAAGTATTATGCTTGTATTATGGGGTATTAGACAACTGATATGTATATTTAAATATTTTTTTTTTATTACATAATGTATACTTATATAGATACTTTTACACCCAGACACGGAACAAATAGACATGGTCATGCACACAAATATTTGTCCCGGGCGGGGATCGAACCCGTGACCCTCGGCTCCGCAGTTAGGGTCTCTAACCACTCGGTCAACCGGTCAGTCATAATCTAATCATAGACAAAATAGTTTTCTCTATACGGCAAGCAAGCGATTTAATGTTTTGGCACAAACTTATGATTTAGACATCTTCAACACTAGTTCTACGGTGAGATAATTTTGTATTATTTTTATAATTTTTTCAATATTGATAGTGAAATGACGTGTTTCTTAACAGGTTGGTTTTTGTACTGAATTGTTTAGGTTTAACGATTTATTTGTGAGACTTTTGATTTTAATTTGTAATAATGTAAAACGAGAAGGTTTTACAATCTGATTTACATAGGTGTAAATCTGTTATTAGCTGCGTATTTTCTTCTTTTTACTAATTGTACTCGCCATATTTGTAAGCTGATGATTTACCGAACAAAAAATAAAAAAAATCGGTTGCAGGCCATCCCTGAAAGTTCCCGCTATTTTCGAGTTCAAAACGCTCGAAAATTAAGAAGCTAGTTAGCTCTTCGAATTCAAAATATCGATTTTCGTGAAAGAAAATGTTATTTTGAAAATATTTGAACTGCAATATTGATTTTAGTGCAGTTTACGGCATTCTATGTAATTTTGTTAGCACAAAACTTTTATGTAAAGCCAAAAATCGTAAGGTCGTAAAGGTCGTAAAATCTCAACGTTATGTTTAAAAAAACACTTTTTCAAAAATTTGTAGACTGCGATATCTTTTGAACGCGTCGTTCGATTTTGATGCAATTTACGGCATTATATGTAATTTTGTAAGCACAAAATTTACTTAAAATCTTAAGACCTTAAAATCTCAAATTAATGTTAAAAAAACATGTTTTCGGAAATTTGTGAACTGCGATATCTTTTGAATGCGTCGTTCGATTTTGATATTTTAGTAGCACTCGACGCAGTTTTTTATGTACAAATGTATATAAGGTTTTAAGTAGGTCGGTTGGAAAATCTCAAAGTTATTTAATAAAAACGATAAAAATATTATTTTTGAGGTCTATTTTTTAATATTTTTGAAACAGCTCAACCGATTGACTTCAAAATCTAATCAGATCTAAGTCTCGATGAACCCTTTCAAACGCCGTATCGCTGGTCTTAATCGGTCAATCCGTTCTCAAGATGTACGACAAAAAAGGTACATACACACACACACATACGGACGTCCAGCCGAAAATGGTCAGAATGGCATCCCTGGACTTCAAAACGTTGACAACTAATGAAAACTCGATTTTTGAAAATCGGTTCCAAATCAATAACTTCCCTTGAGCTGCAAGAAGTCTGGAATCTAGATTGTAAAAGTTTGAATATTTGGATTAGTGGAAATTGCTAATTTAGATTCTTTAAAATTATTATTTCGATTTTGAAACGAATAAATTCAAACAATTATTTATTACTTTCTCTAAAACCTTGGAGAATATCTTTAACTCTTCAAAAAACATTAAACAAGCAATAAAACTCCATGTGATTTCATTTAACTAAAGTATGCCTTACACACATAAATATAAAACTTAAATAAAGGTTAACATTATGAGAGAAAAAAGCTCCGTCATAATTGTATGGCGTTTCCGCGAGCAGATAATTTGCTGTATTCAAATATAACGCCTCTTTGGCTATGCTTCTTCCTCACTCGTGCATTCTACACTTCCTATTGAATAGCCATCGTAACATGATTTAAGCTATTTACAGCTTAAATTGCTATTACGTTATGAAGCATAAAAGCAATAAGTGTAAATAAATAAATCTAAAATAAAATAATGAACTATTCAAGTTTTAAGGCTATGAATTGAGAATATAATAAAAAGAGGTAAGATTTTCATACCAGTATTTGATCAATAGTCTATAGATCGAATCGAACTTTATTGAAGGCTAGCTTTTGATCCCCGACTTCCCCCGCATCGACCACACGTCTGTATCGAGGCTCTTATATACTAATGCATAATAAGATCTATCTATCGATCGGTCTATAGACTATTGATCAAATGCTGATATGAAATTCTTACCTTTTTTTATATTCTCAATTTATAGTCTTAAAACTTGAATACTTGTTGTGACACGTTTTCCTATGGCTTTCCTATAGCAAGCCTATGGCTTCTCTCAGGGTTCAAGCTATGTCTATACCAAATATCATCAAAATTTGTTTTTGGGTTTAACTGTGAAAAAGTATAACGAATACACAGCCAAATTATCGCAATAGAAAGTAGCCTGTGTCTGTTTTTAGGATACAAACTATCTTCGCACTAAGTTCTATCAAAATAGATTCACTGGTTTAGCCGTGAAAGGGTAATAAACAAACAGCGTCATTTCCGCGATAAAAATTAGCTTACGTTTTTCCTCAGGGCTAAAGCTATGTCTGTACCATATTTTATCAAAATCGTTTCAGCGGTTTAGCCGTGTATACGTAACAGACAGACAGATAGAGACACTTTCGCCTTTATTAGTGTGTATTATTAAAATGAAGAGTTTATTTATTTTGTTTAAATAAGGGACTGACATAAAAATTAAATGTTTTCCTTTTATCTATGGGTCACTCCTTAGCTAATGCTAGAATTTGCTAAAAATTTTTATAATTTGTTGGCCCGGGAAATATAATTTTACCATAGTAGTAAATCCTTTGTAAACCTCTCTGGTCAAAGTGAAACAGAACTATTTTGCATATTTTTAGCAAATTTTGGAATATAAAATTAAATATACTTGGCCAAAAATTGGAAAAGAAGTAATACAGGTCTTTTCGAAGCCTCTCACGCTGGAAGGCCTAAGCCTCAGCAGTGGGACATAAGCGGCTGGTGGAATAGAAAAAAAAGGTCTTTTCAAATGATTATTATTTATTATTTTTATTACATCACAATAAATAGAACTCATTCCATTATTCTCATTGTTGTCTGTTAATATTATTTTTCCTTTCATTCATGAAGGATTCGTGATTTTTTATATATTGTTTAGGGGCACCCTTTAATTTTTAACTTTATTTTATGTTTATTGTTTGCTGTTGTAGCGGCCACAGACACACTCTGTGAAAATTTCAAGGGTCTGCCTATTACAGTTAAAACTTATACCCTTAAAAAGACCTAACCCTAAAACCCTACCCTAAACCCTAAAATGTCCTCCGCCATGCCACGTCAGGTGCGGCGGGGTCTGGGCGGGCATAAAAATGGGAAAATGGAGTAATATGGAATAATAACTTTTTCTGAAAATTTTCGCGAACGAAAAAATCGACAGATTGTGCTGTATAATATCATGATTTGAAACTCTGAATTGCTTATATTAAATTCTTTTTACTGTAAAATCAATTGTAAAATGTTCTTGGTAGAGATATACGTGAAATCCGTGATAAAACTCGCGCTTGATATTTTTTTTATAAAGGGCAAATAAAATTATTTATTGCCAGTACGACAAACTGGTTACCGTTCCGAATATGAGTGCTTGTGAAATAGCCAGTCACATTTTTATCAATCTACTCACCTGTACTTTTCAAAAGGTTTCTTTTGCTACATCTTCGACATTGTTTACCTATTGACTCATATTCCGAAATATCAACTGACTTTTAGATGAAATTCTGTTGAAATCGGAAGATGAATAATTTTTGTTTCAAAAGCGTACAAAGGGAAGAACGAACATGGATAATTTATTATTTTTGTATTTTATTTACGCAATGTGGTTTATGTTTTTAAATAACATTAAGGAAAATGCTAAATCTCCAATTCAAAATAAGCAGCAACTTGTATTGCAATGGCTCTACGTGGGAATTTATGATGTAACTCAAACGGTAACAATTCTATGGTTTTGGTGCTGTGCCCTCGAGAGTGCGCCGCATCGGCGCCTGCACTGACCTGACATTTTGCAGGACCTTGCATACAACTACTTGCGAACAATGAACGCTTGTCGCGAACATTCCCGGAACTGTGAAGCTCCGTGGCTCGACCTCAGGCTCAACAAAGGAAACTTAAAAGTGTGAGACACATAACGCCTTCCTTGTATCGTGGTTGATGTGGATCATATATCCTTGTTTTTATTCTGTATTCGGTTTGTTTATAAATGGACTCATTACTAAATTAAACGAGACTCATACTTGTTTGGAATTCAGAATATGTTTATGCTGGTTTAAGCCAAAATCCAGATTTTGTAGTTGAATTTTCAATTCGATCCGATTATTAAATTTTTAAAGGCACATACGTTATACACGTGAACTAAACGAAATAGTCAAAAACATTGCTTATTTCCTTACGCGAAAGCTTTGTCAAATCAACAGGAAAGAATGTTTTGAATTTTTGGCATAATAATAAGTACAAAGAAGCGCCAAAATTTATTTCGAATTCAATTTATTAAAACAAAAATTCGGACATAATAAATATATAGTAATTAAACGATAATAAGAAATAGACTTTTACGGTGTACACTTATTCAACCTAGTAACGTGGTGGCGACTCAGGGTAGAGCTAAAATAGGACCAGCCGCTCTCAGCTCCAGGTGGGAAGGAACGCCAAAATCCGAACAACAAGATGGTGTCCGGTTTTTTTAATTTGAGGTGTAGTT
Organism: Luffia ferchaultella; assembly: GCA_949709985.1. Classification (NCBI taxonomy): domain Eukaryota; kingdom Metazoa; phylum Arthropoda; class Insecta; order Lepidoptera; family Psychidae; genus Luffia; species Luffia ferchaultella. The sequence continues at coordinate 18,465,690 of OX453249.1, forward strand.
TAAAAGATGTTTAAGAAAATCGTACTGTTTCCCCTTATTTCTGAAACAACCGAGCCTAAAATTAAAAAAAAAAAAGATCTACAGGACCTCATAGATTATATCCAGGAAATAAACGAAAAAGAATGCTTATTTCGGAATCTTGGGAGGCAAATTACAAAACTAAAAATAGTAGATTGTTACACAAAGGGTGAAAGTGACCTATCTAGCTACGAGATGGTTTGACGCTCGAGCGTAGCGACCGCCATCTATTGACAGCACCCGGGACCGACTGCCTAACGCGCCCTCCGAGGCACGGAATCAGTGATAGTTATGTACTTAAGTCAGAAAAACTCATTGGCACACGCCCGAATTCGAACCATAGCCGCTTTGTTTGCGCTTTGGGTTATCACGACACTTGATAGTGATAGTGGGTAAATATTTACGTCAAATCTATATAAATGAAATGTTAATTTAGTTAAAAGTAAATTATAAGTATAAAGTTATACTACAAAATTGTTGAAAATATTTTTTAATTAGGTACAATTTTACGCCGCGATTTCACAGAGTTGTTGTATAAAAAGTTGGAGCATGGCTTGCATAGTTTTTTTTTTAATTTTTCTGGCAACAAGGAAATTCGTTTCCCAGGGACGAAAAGGACTACTCATCTCTCTGATTAGGTAACTTCAAGCGTACTTTCCGAGTATAAGTAATCAAAAACTTTTTCAAGTGAATTTTTTCAAAACGTCACAAAAGTTTATGTGTGTCTAATAGCTTTGATATATATGCGAAGCTACGAACAAAAAAGGTATTTATTCATAGCTGAGATATGTCGATATCCCTACACGCGTATCTCGTAAACCCGCGTTAGTACCGACGATGACTTACTCGGAGCCGCGCGTTCCAAGTACTTTGCTCAAACACAGGCAACCAACCAGTTCTTTAGTTCATTTTTTGCTGCGGGAGCTCTTTGGTGGCGCGGACTGCACACGGAGTAAGGAAGAATTAGATAATAATAATAACGTATACATGAACAACAACGTCTAGGCTCCAAACTAAGCATTAGCTTATGTTTTGAGAGCGAAGATACCACATATAACAACCAAGACACGGTACCAGTATCAATATTTATCATATAAATACTGACCCGACCTGGGATTCAAATCCGGGACCTCCAGCTTCGTAGGCAGGGTCGCTACCCACTAGGCTAAGCGGTCGTCACTCTGGCTTCGCACTTAATGTATAAATGTAACATTTAACTGTCAAAAATTGCTATCTCAGTGTAATGTCATACTTATTTACTCCGTACAGTGAATGCAAGTAATTAGCAATAAGACACAAAAGTTTAGGGAAATCGTTGCTTAGAAATTTCGAGAATGCCTCCGAGCCACCGAGAATGCGTTATTTAACCGCATTTGCGACGCGATGATTCAAAGGAGCAGTATTAAAAAGAAGGTATTGCTCGTGCGTCACAGTGACTGGCCGATCACTTTGATTCTATTAGCTAGTGACTATCACTTTCGTGATTTACTCTTTGTAATAAGATCCGCCGTCATTGCGCATAAAGCCGTGAAGTTCCGTATGAATTTAACGCACCGAACTATGAATGTAGCAAACTAGAAGACGCACGCTTGCTAAACTCAACGACTCAAAACCGACTTTTGTCAAATTTATTTACTTTGAAATTTTTTTATTGTCTGCCTTTCATTTAATAGTATGCGACTAATTGTGGCGAGTAATACATAGACCTTCACACATCACAATCATCTAGGTAAGTAATAGTGTGGACCATACACACGTCCCGCTCGTCTCCCTTCCTCATCCTATGACTCAAAAAACGGCCTGCGTTACTTCTCTATTCAATTAATTCAAAGCTCGGTGACTTAACGGATTACGAACGCGAATTACTCGTAAATTCCTATAATTTGCCTTGTGACTAAATAAATGAACTGGCTAAACTATAAAAGATAATATCGTAAAATAAGCGAAGTAAGGACCACATACTGATGAGACAACTGAGCACGCGACCAAACTGGTAATATAGTAGATGATAAAGTGTCATTTAATTCATGACGACCGCTTAGCCTAGTGGGCCGCCACCCTGCCTGCGAAGCTGGAGGTCCCGGGTTGGAATCCCAGGTCGGCTCAGTATTTACATGATGAATATTAATACTGGCACCGGGTCTTGGTTATTATATGTATGTGGTGTCATCGCTTGGTACCCAAAATACAAGCTAATGCTTAGTTTGGGGCTTAGACGTTATTGTGATTGTGTGTTATTATTATTATAAAAAAACACAAAAAAAAAGTATAACTTTTAATAACATCAAGATCATTTCTTCGATAACGAAAAACATTGTTTACATTGATTGTTTAACATTAATACTATCTCTATACCGCTGGTACACATTGGTAAATAGCACAGTAATATAGCTCATTGCGGTCATCGACCTCGTTTGACATACACCAATGAGCTAATTATCGCCGCAACAGCACCCACCTGCCATGATGAATTAATTTACAACTATAAATAGTTATTTCGGTGGAAAAGCTCAAGTCGATAATTATTTAATTTTTTTTTTAATTATTTTATACTTGTTACTCCATACTTTATCGTAGAGTTTAAAAAAAAAATGTTTTTAAAAAAATAAAATAATGCTATATTTAGCAACCATATCATTTCTCATTTGCATTTCATAATTTTCAAAAATTGGCTATCGTCTGGAAAACAAAAATATTTTGAAAATATATTAAACTCCATAAAGAAAATACAGCCTTCTGATATACTGCATCTGAAATTATAATTTTCGTGATAATAATTTGTAGTTTGTAGATTTAAGTGTAAAACCCTAAAAAATTAAGCGGTGACACTGTCCCACCACTGTCCTAACACTACTTTAGTTCAAGTCCACAACTTAACAAAACGAAAAAGTAATTGACCCCATGGGATAAAATTTACCCTGTGCACATAACACACAAATGACCGACTGTCGGAGTGCTTAGAGATCTGCGGAGCCAAGGGTCGTGGGTTAGATTCCCGCCCGGGACAAATATTTGTGTACATGAACATGTCTATTTGTTGCGTGTGTGCGTGTAAAAGTATTTAAATGTCTATATATTATAAAGAATATACTAGTATACATAACAGTTATCTAGTAGCCCATAACACAAGCACAATACTTGCTTACTTTGGGACTAGATGGCGCTGTGTAGGATGTCCCAGGTATTATTATTATTATATCTTAACAGTCGTATTTTTTTAAGATCTAATCTAAATCGTGTTCATTAATTAAACGGTATTTTCAGTTAACGTCTTTCTTCCATCGTATACTGACGTTAGATGGTTTTTTTTTCTCTCGAAGACGGATCTGGCGTTACCTAATCAACGTGAGAACACCAAATCAAATAAAGCCTCGATGTTTTATTTTTGCTAAATTAATTTATTATATTATTAGAAGTGTTACGTTGACTGTATCCGGCTAAGATACGGATCTATATTGTTTTCATACCCATTTCATTTACTCTTTTATTCAATTCAAGTTAAGTCCAAGTTATAGGAGTCCTTGATCCTTTCAAAATTTAATTATGTCGATGTAGCTTATGGTACCCGTCTTATGGCAAAACTGCTCGATGCATTCAACGTGTTCAGAACGCGTGTGCACGTTGCGTTATTGTTTTGTCATTTTGGTCATTGGAAATGACTTTCATTTCGTTGGAGTATAGGGGGTCATTTGAGAGTTTTGTGAGACAGGCAGATTGCACGAAGAGTTTTCGAGATATCGGGATAAACGTGGTGTCAAAAGACGCAGCTCGGCGAGCTCTAGAAGATGGAAGAAGACAATTTGGAAAAAGTTCAAAAACAAAAAAAATTATTGGCAAAAAACGAAAAAAATCGCAATTTTTTTCCCCGATTTTCATTTTGGGAGCCCGATATCTCGAGTACTAGGTCCGAATAAGAAAAAAATAAAAAAACGGCTCGGGGTAATTGGACGGGGGATCGATTGAGACTAAAACTGTTAGAATCGGACAACCGGAAGTAGTGGTTAAGGGTGTCCTTAGTTGGAAGTCTGATATGAGTCGGTGTTACATTTCGTACTAATTCGGTTTGTTCAATCGAAATGTCGTACAGAATGTTATATTTCGAAGTTTTAAGCTTATTCAGATACAGTTGTGTTATTTATTTCGAAAGATATTATCCAAAATATGTGTGTTTACTTTATTCCGTTCGATTCATTTCCAATGTCGTAAGAAGTTCGTGCGAAAGCAGGAGATCCGTTGATTTTTACATATAGTTCCGATCAAACTTTATGGCGGATGTGAACATAGGCACAAGTCGCGTCGCAGTAACTAGTTTTAGGTGTAGCGGGACGCAGTGGAGCGAGGGGCATACGACTGAACCTGCGCAAGCATGCAAAAAACGTTGTATTCCAATCCGCCCTAAAGTTTGATTGGAACTTTGTCACCACGTTCGCATGTCACCTCTTATGTAAATCAAGAAAATTCTCTGAAAATGTCGTACAGACAAGAACTGTATTTGGCGGTAATTTCATTAAATAAAACAAAGAACCGTAGTATTCGTATGACAAGCTTGATTGGGAAGGTTGCGTGGTGGTGTGGTGTGGACTGTCTCGTGTCCATTACGAGTGCCATTCCACAGGACTGCTGCGTTTCGTGGGAGCTTTAGATATACCGCCACCAAGTGCTGGAATAGTATTCCACCCCCAATGCGTAAACTTACTAGTGCTTTCACTTTCAAAAAACATCTAAAAAGTCCTTTTTTACCAACAGAAAAATAACTGAAGTTCTTTCTACTTTGACATACCTACCTACGTCGATTTATATTTTGTGATGGGTTGTTGGGATCACGGTATACCTTCATTAAACATTTTAATAATATTTTTAGATTAGTTGTATGTATTCATTATGTATTGTAGTATGTTTGTTTTATTTTAGATTTAGACAACGATTTTGAGTATTTTTGTGGTCAACTTTTAATTGTGTGTAATGTACGGCTGATTGTACGTGTTTAGATTTGGCATTTTTTAATGTCTGTGGTGACGTCACCACTTCTGTCTACGGCTGAAAACTTACTGTGCTGGCAAATGCCCGCATATAATATGTAGCTGAGCCCTATTTGTATTTGCATCTATTTGTATTTTAACTAACTATGTAACATGTGTTACCTACTTAAGTATTATTTGCCAAATTATTTATTAATTAATTATTTCCTTCTTTATTTCATTATTATTTAAAATAAATAAAGAGCGAGAAATTTACATCAGAAAAGTGAAAAATTACAAATAGATAGGAATTAGATTGACACAAAAATGAGTCGCTCGGCAGTAGCCTAACATGGATTTAAAAATATTATTGGAATGTTAAAGTTTACAAACGTAGAACAATTTGTGTGCATGAACATATCTATTTGTTCCGTGTCTAAGTGTAAAAGTACATATAAATTATGTATACACAATATGTATTATATAAAATGTTTGGGTGTGTATACCAGTTGCCTAGTACCCCATAATACAAGAATAATATTTGCTTACTGTGGGACTAGATAGCGCTGTGTAGGATGTCCTAGGTATTATTATTATATACGTAATACTAAATACATAATGACCTAAAAACTAATAATAATAATAACGTATACATGAACAACAACGTCTAGGCCCCAAACTAACCATTACCTTGTGTTTTGGGTACCAAGCGAAGACACCACATCATCATTAGCCCATGTCTACCCCACTGCAGGGGCTTAGGCCTCCCTCAGGGTGTGGAGGGGGCTTGGAGCTTAAGTCCACCACGCTGCTCCACTGCGGGTTGGGAACTGTAACGACCGCCATCCATTGACAGCGTCCGGGACCGACTGTTTAACGTGCCCTCCGAAACACGGTGTCAGTGATATTGTGTACTTAAGTCAGAAAAACTCATTGGTACATGCCTGGATTCGAACCATGGCCTTATGGGGCCTTATAAATTTGAGACAGGTTCGTTGAAGACACCACATGCATATTTTAACAACCAAGACCCGGTACCAGTATCAATATTCATCATATTAAATCCTGACCCGACCTGGGATTAGAACCCGGGACCTCCAGCTTCGTAGGCAAGGTCGCTACCCACTAGGCTAAGCAATCGTTATTCGGTCGTCACTAAGTTTAACACTTAACTTTTTTGCATACTTATATAAAGTTGTGTTTAATATCAGGAAGTATACTGCCTATTTCCTGTTATTTCCGTAATAAATATTTAGTAATTGGACAGCTTAGAGATATTGCTTATTATGAAGGAAATAGTTAACTAGCGAGTGGCTATCACGGGTCATCTTGCACCTGTCTGTTCGCCCGTGGAAAACGTGAAAACAGTCACGCCCTTGTTAATACCTACTTATGCTATCGATGGGTTGAGACACCTCGCTAAGGGGAAACGGTGTTCTCTCTTTCGAATAGTTCAAATACGTGATCTCCGTTGCACCGAAGATTAGGAACATTAAAGATTAGGTTAGAGACTCTAACTGTAAAAGCAAAGGTCGCGGATTCGGTTCCTCTCTAAGACAAATATCTGTGCACATGAACATGTCTATTTTGTTCTATGTCTGGATGTAAAAATCTATATATAGTATAAAGAATATTATAGTATGTTATCAGTTGTCTAGTACCCATAATACAAGCTTCGCTTAGTTCGGGTTTAGATGGCACTGTATAGGAAGTCCCAAGAAAATGAAAATAGGACCCATTGTAGGATCATTTCAATGTCCGTCTGTCTGTCTATTAAAACCCTTTTTTATCAGGAACGTGTGAAGGTACCAAGTTTAAATTTAATCAAATAATTAATTAAGTCTACGGTCCTTTGGAGCTGTAAAAAATGAGGTTTCTAAGGGCCGGTATTTCGGTTCACACTTAAACGTTAAGTGAAACTTCATTTTCAAAATCCAATACAATTAAGCTTCACTTAACGTTATTCCTAGGAATAATGACACCTGAAATACCGGCCCTAAGTAAACGCAGTTAAAAAATACGGGTATTTATGCCGCATATTTTAACACTCGCAAATAAATCAAAACCTATAGAGTAGGTACTTCCTGTTGACCAAGAATTATGAAATTAGGTAAGACGCAAGGTCAGCACGACTAAAAGAAAAAATCAGCAAGTCGTCAATTTTTAGGGTTCCGTAGCCAAATGGCAAAAACGGAACCCTTATGGTTTCGCCATGTCCGTCCGTCTGTCTGTCTGGGGTTTTTTTTCCATTACAAACACCTAGCAAACTCGATTTCTTAAATCTCATTCACAGAACTCTTCCGCCTAGTTTCACATCTCATCTTGCAATTCATATGAAATTTTTATAACTAATTGTATAGCTAAAAATACATAGATGTTTTTAATAATCTTTGTGTTAAATCTAATAGGGATAATTTAAAAAGACTTGCATTTTTGTCAAATATTTCTAAAATAAACTTAAGGATGTGATAATCTTTCGAGGCCTCACTCTGAAATGAACACAGATAATCGTTATTTTATTGTCGATAATTAAATGTTGGTATGTTACCCAAATCGTGCTCGAAGAGCACGTTAAACAGTCGGTCCCGGGCGCTGTCAATAGATGGCGGTCGTTACTATCCCCAACCCGCAGTGGAGTTTAAGCTCAAATAATAGGTAATGAAACACATAAGAATATGTAGAACAATATATTTATTTAGGTAAACAAATTTCATTCAACCGAGATAGCAACGAGCTAGAAGTAAAAAGAAGAGTCGAAAACACATGGACTAAATACTAGAGCTTTGGGGAAGTATTTAAAAGCGATATGCCTACAAAGCTAAAAAAGAAAGTTATGGGCTCGTGTCTTATCCCATGTTTGACATATGCGTGCCAAACCTGGATGTTTACTAACACAATAAAATATAAAATAACCGCATATCAGAGGGGGATGGAACGAAGTATGTTGAATATAAAAAAGGTGCAAAAAATAAGGCACATAGGCATAAGATCTAAAACAAAAACAGTTGATGCTCTTAAACAAGCATGAAAATTAAAATGGAAATGGGCTGAATATATAGTGCGATTCAAAGACCACAGATGGACAAAAACAAAAACTGTTACATTGTGGAAGGGACTACCTAGGTAAAGGTAGGCCCTAAGCACGCTGGGAGGACGACGTCACGAAAATAGCTGGAGCACAATGGAAACAAATAGCTCAATACCAAGAGAAATGGCAGGCTTTGGAAGAGGCCTTCACCTGAGAGGGGTTCCTTATACTAATCATAAAGAAAACACAAAACTGTGAATAATTATGAAGTTGCTACAGTTCCTACAAAATATTACAACCCAATAAAACTATCTGCTGCTGCTGTGTGGGAACGGCATAGAATACAATTTCCCACCGCCGCCGGGAAGCGTGTTGTAAGAGGCGACTAACCCTGGTTAGCAGAAGATGGGCAGCAGCATCTCTCTGTGAAACTATTTACCGCGACCACCAACTCGCCTGCCAAACGTGGTGATTATAATATTGGCAAACACTCCCAATGCAGCAGACAAACACACAATGACCCCTAGTCTCCGGCGGCCCTTCTATTCCTGGCCACGGCAGCTTTTCAAGCTGAAGTGACGATGGGCCGGTCACATTTTCCGTAGAACTGATAACCGATGGGGTAGACGAATTCTCGAATGGAGGCCACGTACGGGAAAGCGAAGCGTTGGACGCCCCCCGGCCAGGTGGACAGATGACCTGAATCACCATACCGGGGGTAGTTGGATGCAAAAGGCGGAGGACCGAGTGTATGCAAAAGGCGGAGGACCGTGTGTGGTGGCGAGCCTTGGGAGAGGCCTATATCCTGCAGTAGAGAGACACGGGCTGATGATGATGATGAATAATACTATGAGAAATTTGAGAAAAAATAACAAACATTATTTAATACCACACCACTTTAACTTTTTAAAATAATTTGCAATTTGTATTAGGAAATAAAAGGCTTATAATTTTTTTTATTTATTTATTTTATGTTAACTAAATAAACCGAATGAAAAAGTTTTATTACAAGCACCAGTCTTTTTTTAATTAATTTCTAAATTTGTAACACCTTAATTAAAAAAAACGTTTAATTCTTAGTCACCTCGAAAACACTCAGGCTTACGGCATTATAGTCAAATCTCCTGATAAGGCCCTCCTCTAAAACAGGAGCGGCCCTAGGCTGGTGCAAATAGCGGTGCAAGCACATCGTACACAGAAAAAAATATTTGTTGAACCAAAAAAATATTATTTCGTGTATAACGAAATTTAAAATTCTCTCAAAATAAGTAAATATTTCTTCAGACCAATAAAAAATATCTTGCAACAACAATATATCTACTTGTTTTAAAGAATATATTCTTATTTAATATATAGAATATTTAAGAATTTTTTTTTTATTTAAAGGGGGATGCCGATACTTCCAAAAAAATACTCATCGAAGCATAGATTATTTCCACCAAATATGACTATTGTCCGCAAATGAAATAGACCTACATCGCACAAAGGTTATTTTCTTACCTACCTTACCTACCTACCTTACCTTAATCTTTGAAAATCATAAAAATACCTTTATTTTGGTCTATTGATCTCACTTTTGCTTTATTTATAATTTACGAAGGCAAGGTGGACCGATGACCTGAAGCACCATACCGGGGGTAATTGGATGCGGAAGGCGGAGGACCGTGTGTGGTGGCGAGCCTTGGGAGAGGCCTATATCCTGCAGTGGAGAGACACGGGCTGATGATGATGATGATGATAATTTACGAAGGGCGCTACCAGATCTTCGCATTATTAGAAATTGATCTAGGGCCGCCTCTACCTTCAACCCCTTTACGGAAATATATCGGATTACCTGTAAATAATATCGACAATTTTACTAAATCGTCCCGTACATTCGCAAAGCATTCAAACTGTTATAACAATCCTATATACAAGTTACTCTATCTGCCTGTAACATTAGCCTAGCGGAGTAACGGTGGCGGTGTCTAAACGTCAAAAGTTTGACATGCGCAGTACATCATATGCGTGCACGCACATCGCGATAACGAAACCAACGGTTGTATATGAATTACGATTTGTGCAACAAATGTTGTATTTAACTGCATGTGGACTCATGAATTTTTGACTTTTTACTAATACGAAATATTAGGAAAGCTGTGACCGGTAAAATAGAAAAGATTATTTTAATATATTTTTTACAATGAGACATTCTTTTGTCACGAAATATTTCCGATATGTAAACCATTTTTGAATTAAATATTTTTCTTGTTATTTATATTTCATAATGGATAATAAAAGTTATTCTTGTTCATGTTAAGTATATAAAAATAATACGATGATATGAATAACTAATATTTAACTATTTATATTAATTATTAACTTATTGACTATTATATATTATAGAATATATAATTAACTAATATATATTCGCGAGATCCATTGACCTACCTCAACGCAAGCTACGTTACACCGGTCGAACAAGGTCACGCGCTAACAATGCTTTCATGTATTTACCAAATTTTCGACTGATAAGTGGAAAAAGACAGTGATGTATACACGTAAGTGAAAAAGAGTTTGTATAACCTTGTTTTGTATGCGTAAGTGTATTGAGAGTTCATATTGGAAAAATGAAGCTTGGAATAGTACCTTCGCTTGTTTAATTCAAGATCTTTAAAGTTATATGTCTCGAATCGTACTCTCGTCGCAAAGAAAACTTTGCTGTCGTTGCATATAATGTGTGCTACATTATATGCAACGACAGCAAAGTTTTCTCATGCCAAGATCTTCATGGAAGATGGTATAAACGCTAACCGAAGTAATGCCTGTCTCTCCTCTGTATGTTTCAGCATTTCAGTGGTTCCGTAGTTCTTTTTTGTTAGCGTTTCTTAAATCACGTACCTTTGGTTTGTATTTTCTCAACTCAATTCATAAAATCTAAAGCGGCCCTGCATAGTCGCTGAATTTCTAATATACGCGTTTAGGAGTTACAGACGTTCCAGCACGTTATACGGGCTGTTCGGATGAACGTAGTCCAAACTTATACAGCGTGTATAGAGCTTACCGAACTAAGCAAAAAGTTTCAAGAAAAAAAAGCTATAAAAAATATAAAATTACATACATTTTTCTCGGTGACCGTTAGTTTGCGCCATATGTTCACTTTAAACTTTTTGTTAAGTTCGGTAAGCTCTATACGCTCTATTTTGAACTACGTTCAACCGAACACTCAAAAAATGAGATAAGTGATTAAAAAATTGCACTTTAAACATACCTTTCTCGGTAACCGTTAGTTTGCGTCAACTGCTCGGTTGAAACTTTTTCTTTAGTTTAATAAGCATTACACGCTCTATAAGTTTGGACTACGTACAGCCGAACAGCCCGTATATATTAAAGTTTGGCCAATGGATCATGACCACAGATCATTATCATGACCCTGATTATATTTGATCTCTTTTTTATTTATGCGATAGAACTACTGTAAAATAAGGGACAAAGCATTGCCAATCAGGGTCACGATTCATGGCCAGAATCTAGCAGGCACAGCCGGAACTTTTGAAATAAAAATTATTTAGTTTTTAGCAATGAAAACTCTATGTTTGTATCATTGACATGTTTGTATAGAAAAATATATCTATGTTATAATAAATACAAATGTAATATTTAAGTCGTTATACACTAAGCAGTTTAACACATTTTTCTTTAATTTAAATCACACTGTACAAACCACAGACAAGTCAACCTTATAGACCACGCTTTGACAGGGAGTAGCATTCGCCAAGGCTATGTAGTGACACTACATAACTACGTCTCTTGTGAGCCGTCAGTTGGAAGCAGGTCGGAAGCCATTAAATTGTCAATTTTGAACGAGCCAATGAAAACTAGCCGACCTCTCCCCGCACCCCGCTACTTTTTGGCGATTTCTTTTTCGTACTGACGTTTATTAAAGCGTGGTCTATAGGTTGACTGGTCTGTGGTACAAACGTAATTCTTCGGTACGGACAAATTTTTCAATGTTTGTTGAATCGATACATAATTTACCTCGCACCATCATTATTGGCCGAGAGGCATTATTAGTGCAGCTTACGTATCATAATAAGGGTTCTCTAGAATCGGTCCGAAACGCTAGAGGCGTTCGTTAGCGCCTGACAAATCTCCAGTCAGACGCAATGATAGCCCTTTTCCTATTCGCCTGCCCGTGAATAATTTGTTTTATTGTTGAATATACTGTGAACATATAAAGGTTTGTTTGTTTCATTTTTAATTGCAGCGCCATTAATAGGACTCTTACTTGGTACATATAAATAACTAGACTTAGTAGTTTCGGCTTTATCTACGTTGATAGATCAGTAAAGACAAACGACAGACAGACACAAAAAGTAGCCGAGGTCACTCTTGACAACCTTCTTTCACGTCTGCAAAGTTTCATTAAAATCTGTTGAGCCGTTTTGAAGATTAGCTTGAATAGACACATAGACGTACAGACAAACAGACGTACGAAAAGTAGCGTATGTCACTTTTGACCACCTCCTTTTCATACCCGTGAAATTTCATTAAAGTCAGTTTAACCGTTTAGGAGATTAGCTCGAATAGACAGATGGACGTACATACAGACATACAAAAAGTAGTGTATGTCTCTTTTGACCACTTCCTTTCCATATCTGTGAAGTGTCATCAAAATCAGTTTAGCCGTTTTGGAGATTTGCTCAAATGGACAGACAGACAGATAGTATTATTTTATACATATAGCCTATAGCCTTCCTCAATAAATAGACTATCCAACACAAAAAAAAATTTCAATTCGAACCAGTAGTTCCTGAGATTTGCGCGTTCAAACAAACAAACAAATTCTTCAGCTTTATAATATTTTAGTATAGTATAATAGTATATAGTATAGATTTCATTTCAAGTTATTTTGTATTTCAGCGTATCTTCTCATTAAAGAAGATGGCCAAGCCTTTAACGACTTCATCAAACGGGCAACCACGATATCTGTATATGAGCCATACCATAAAAATACGAAGCCCTCTACTGCGTTTTACCGTCTAACCACTCATACTCTAGCTAGCTCGTGTAAGATGGCCAGTTTTAGTCCGAATTTCAGTGCGCATGCGTTCAGTGCGCCGCTCTTCACCCACGAGAAATCCCCGCCAATCCCGCAAAATTGCGTAATGTCACTTCGATACTGTGAACTGACATTTATAACTCTATCAAAACCAAACGCTGCCATCAAATTACACTAACTAAAATAAGTACGAAAATCGTAGTGATGTGTTTTTATTTATGAAATGAAATGTGTGTTGTTTTTATGTAGTAAATATAGTATAATTATAAGATGACCGGTTGGCCGAGTGGTCAGAGACCCTAACTGCGGAGCCAAGGGTCGCGGATTCGATTCCCGCCCGGGACAAATATTTGTGCGTTTGAACATATCTATTTGTTTCGTATCTGGGTGTAACGTATCTACATATGTATATATTATAAAAATTATATTTAAGTATTTATGTCCGTTGCCTGGTATCCATAGTACAAGCTTGGACTTAGTTTGGAACTAGAGGGCGCTATGTCCGAGGTATTATTATTATTATTAATAATAATAATAATAATAATGTGCATGTAATTAATACTATGTGATTAGGTATATTATTGTAAGTAATGTAAGTTTTAACTACCTAAGGGTGTTAATTTATTTTCAGTAATATAATATACCGACTTCACATATAATATAAATATCCTACATAAATTGTATTAAAACAAAGATAATTCAGTTTCCGCGTCCGGTAGTCGCGTGTAACATGCATTGAGAGCTCCATTTATTTCAGTATAATCTGTGATAAGGTCGTATCTGCGGGAGTCATCGGTAGGTGTCGCCTCGGTCTATGTAAATGAATCTTATGTTTTTGTATGAACCAGCCGTAAAGCGGCCGTGGCCGTACAGATCGTGCGATAAACCGTTGTTTGTCTGATATTATTTCATTGCCATTTATTTTTAGTCATATTTATTGTGTTATTTTAAGCGGCCCTTCTAGATTTTTCTTCTCATTTAAATTTGGTAATCACAGTAAAGAAAATTACTGGAAACTTGAATGACAAATTACATATGGGTGTTTGTAATTTTTTTAAACGTATTATTCCACTTTGCGTGTCGTCCGATTAAAGGATTAAGTAGTTAAACAGAAAAGGTGCTTCTTTGTGAGAAAGAAAACAGACTTAATGTCAAAACAACGAAATTAAACTATTTAAAATAATTTATTCCTATAACTGTTTATTTATTCCACAGACCAGTCAACCTTTAGACCACGCTTTAATAAACGTCAGTACGAAAACGAAATCGCCAAAAAGTGGCGGGGTGCGGGGAGAGGTCGGCTAGTTTTCATTGGCTCGTTCAAAATTGACAATTTAATGGCTTCCGACGTGCTTCCAACTGACAGCTCACTAGTGACGTAGTTAAGTAGTGTCACTACATAGCCTTGGCGAATGCTACTCCCTGTCAAAGCGTGGTCTATAAGGTTGGCTTGTCTGTGATTTATTCCTATACTGTTCGCCCTTTATTCCGAACCAAAAGAAAACAGTAATATCTACTACTACATAAAAAAATTACGAAATGTCTTTTATTTCGGTGTGCCTCTTGGCATGGGCTTCCTCTAAGACTTCAACTGTTTTCTATTGCGGGCAATCCGTCTCCAATTTGGACCTGCTGTCAGTTTTATTTTATATTTCCATCTTGTAAACTGCCTTCCCCGATTCCTTTTTTTGATACCAATCTGTTATAGTTATATCTACTCCACTATTAGTATTATCTCGTATCAGGTGATTTGTGATCGCCATTTTAGTAATGGATTTTCGTTAACTTAGTTGTGTACCAAAGATACATTTTTTTTTATTTTGTCCCTTCTTTGTAAATCATTATAACGCTTATTTCGATTGCCCTTTGAAATCTTGCGAGTTTTTTTCTGAGCCCTTTGATTAGTGCCCATGTTTCGCAGCCATATGTTACACAAGGAAGGATACATAAATTGAAGGCAATTCTTTTTAATGTCATGCTTAAATCTTTGCATAGACTTCATTTTCTTCTTCAGTGACCAGTATTTTTCAAAACCTAATGCAATCCTCACGTTTACTTCCTTTGTGGTTTGGTCATGAGGTGAAATAATTTGGCATATGTATAATCTTCTACGCATTCCAACGTTTCTTCCAATATTTTTAATGTCAGTTTGAATGAAGTTTATCATAGATTTTGTCTTCTTGGTGTTCATTTGCAGCTCAAATATCTCAATTTTATTGTTCAAACTTTGTATCATCTTTTCTAGTATTACCGGGATACGCGCCACCGATATAAAAAAACCACCAGCTGTACACGCTCGCCGATCGGAGGCGAGTTCAAAATTCAAAATTGCTAGAGGCAGCGCTATGCGGGTAAAAGAGAAGTGTACAGCCGGCGGCCTTTTACATCGGTGGTGCATATTGTAAGTCATCGGCGAATCTGAGGTGGTTTATTTTCGACCCATTAATATTTAAACCGAATTTTAATTTCCATATTATTTTATATAACAACGGGAAGATAAGATAATAATGTACTTAAATAAATTTTTATAAAAGTGGCTTAACGTTGACAATTACTCAATGATGCCAATAAACAGTGAAAAGTATATGAAATAATATTATTGTGGAGTAAAAAGACGACTACCCGTCTATGAAGGGACGAGAGTACGATTCGAGACATATAACTTTAAAGATCTTGAATTAAACTGGCGAGGGTCCTATTCCAAGCTTCATGTTTCCAAAACGAAAAAATAAAAAAGAAGCCCGTGTAGAGTGGTGCCAAAAAATGCGACTATGGTTCGTAAATGGGACTCTTGAAATCATTATCGGTGACGAAATATAGATATATCAGTACAATCCGAAAAGCGTTCGTTCGTCAAAAATTGCTAAGGCCTCAAAAAATTGGCAAATAAAGTGGCCAGTTATTATTTTTTTTTTTCAGGGTTTGGATGTTTTGCGACAACAATACTAGAAAGTTGTAGATCATTTAACTGACAACATACATACAACAGTCGCATTACCAAAGTTTTCAAAGCTGTGCAGAAGAAACGACCAAAGACCGGGCTTAGAAGAATTATTCTGCACCACAACAACACATCCTCACACACTTCTCTCAGTACAAAGTCGTTTATTCGAAAATCTGGTATTTATACCATGCTTCATCCACTTTACAGTCCCCAAAGACATTAATCTTTAACAGACCCCTACTTAGCTCCATGTACTTTATTTTTATTCTCAATTGTCGAGGATAAAATAAAAACAAAGTTTTTTTTAAATGCTGAAGGGGTAGTCGCTGCCTATGAATCAGCCATTTCTCACCTGTCGAAAGAAGACTGAATAAATGTTTTCAAAGCCGGTTTACGCAAAAAGTAATTTGCATAGTGTATAACGGAGAATACTTTGATAAAATATAATATAAGTTACAAAAAAAACTTAGTTATTTTAATAAGGAATCAAAACACTTAAATAATCTTTATAGAACAGTACCTACCTACTTAAAAAGCTTAGATAACATGCTCTAAATTAAAAAGTAATCCAAAAAGTAAAAATAGCTATAACTGAAAAATACTATCTAAATAATGATAAATGAGAAAATTTTAAAGAAACGACGGGTCCAGGATGCCAAGGATACTTGACGCGTTGCCGCGCTGTATTGCGACGCTGATCCTCTGAACAAGGTATTCCGTGCTCAAAGAATCCCCTGTCAACAAAGGCAGCGCGACACCCAAATCGTTGGTAAATAATTTGGCACCAGGCCCCATCGTCTCGACGACGAAAGGAATGAAATGGTAACGATTTAAAAGTTCAACATGCTTGGCTATTTTTCTACGTGCTGCTGTCTCAACAGCTGCTCCACATTTTTTTTCATGTTTATTTATATAACTTTGGCAAAAAGTATCTACGCAAGTTACATTCGTTCTACCACTTTTGTATTGAACCATGGTTACGCCATCGGGTCTCTTGCCATCACCCCGGAAAATACCTGGAAGCTCAAGACTGGAAGGTATCTGCATAGAAGATAGTGCGTCCTTTATAGTGTGTTTGAGACGATAATGCCAGGAAAAGCGAGCAGCATTTTTTATGCAAGTGGGCCCATGAAGACCATAAGTATCTTCATTTTCCCGACAGGCACAACGGTGAGATCGGTGAACAATGAGACCTCACAAAAAAAAACGCGGCGATGCGTAAAGAGACCGGGTGAAGCAATGAGCCCAAATTAGGAGAGGAAATAGCTCGCAGCCAGGCACCGGAAAACAATTACAAAAATATATTTATCATTTTTCTCGTGTCTCAAAACTTATATAGTGGCCTACATAGATAATAACGTGTTATTTTCATGCCCTACTGAACCATTTTTTTTTTTTTAATACATTGGACTTCCCACACAGCGCCATCTAGTCCCAAAGTAAGCAAGTATTATGCTTGTGTTATGGGTTACTATATAGACAACTGATATACATACTTAAATATTCTTTATAATATATACATATATAATTATTTTTTTTATATAAAAACCAAGACCCGGTACCAGTATCGATATTCATCATATTAATACTGACCCGACCTGGGATTCGAGCCCGGGACCTCTAGATTCGTAGGCAGGGTCGCTACCTACTAGGCTAAGCGCTCGTCGAAACTACACTTACTACAACACCCATTGCTAGGTGTTGTAGTAAGTACCATATTTCTGGTAACCTTTTTGAATAGTTAGATTTTTAAAATGTGAAGTAAATTGAAGAAAAATGCCAAAAAATGCCAAATTTTTTTTTGTTTCCCAAGCTCTAGTACTAAAATATATAAAGATTAACACACTAAATCACGTGATAAAAACAAGCGTTTGCAGCTAATGGCTATAAAGTTCCCTTTACCTACGAAACGGAGTACTTGTTGCGAGGGGTCGACGCACATGCGCAGTGAAGCTCATCGATTTTTCTACTTTTGACAGTTCTCTCAATGTTTAGGACTGACGACGTTCTGACAAAATAAACATTACGGAACACTAAAAAAATGGCTCTAGACTTCTCGGCTACGTACAAATTATTGGTTTTAGGGGATTCTAACGTAGGAAAGACTTGTATAGTCCATCGGTACTGCGATGAGAGGTATTATGACATCTACATTTCGACTATAGGTAAGTGTCTTTTATTTTCATTGACTATTATTTATTGCCTATATTGGTAAAATGGTGAAGGGCCCGTGATTCCACCGATTTGACCTGCTGGTAGAACCACGGTATACCACAATGTACCCGTGGTCCTATTAGAAAGATTAAAGTAGGAAAGATTAAATAGTATCGATATTTATATGTATTTTTATTAAGTAAATAATTAAAACTAACTTTTTTTTATGTAAAATAAAATTCATTTTGAAGGCGAACAT
The DNA here is from genome assembly GCA_949709985.1 of Luffia ferchaultella. Lineage (NCBI taxonomy): Eukaryota > Metazoa > Arthropoda > Insecta > Lepidoptera > Psychidae > Luffia > Luffia ferchaultella. The sequence continues at coordinate 18,484,092 of OX453249.1, forward strand.
ATTAAAAATTATTTTATGCTCAGGTTTATATCCAGTAAGACCACGGGTACATAGTGGTGTACCGTGGTCCTATCAGTAGGTCAATTCGGTAGGACCACGGGCCCTTCGCTGCTAAAATTTATATAAATATGGATATTGTTATTTTTGGGATTTGAACAAAATAATTCGCGAAATAAATAACATTAATAATTGTAAATACAAATTCTATTCACAAAATTAATCGTAATTTGATATACGTTGAATATTTATTTATTTATTTATTTATTTAATAAATTCACAAAATAGACTACAATCAATACAGCACCAACACAACTTAAAACAATTTACTTTAATCTAGATTTGCAATCAGATATGTGAACATAACATAACATAACAATATAAAATAAAACTTCTTACACCGACTTATATGTACATATAAGTCGCTGACCTTTTATTACATCTATTTATTTACACGTCTATGTAAGTAGGTGTTGTACTATAATTTATACTAAATATAACCAAAAAAATACAACACTAGTTATAGATTGGTTGTCACCATCACCACGATTAGTGGTTCTGAAATCATTTCTTACACTTGAAATTTTCACTAAATAAAACCATAGCCGCACATAACAAAAATAAAATAAAATTGAAAATTAAATTTCCCTACAGAAGAAACGTGTTTTTTTTCATATTGTACGGTGGTACGGAACCCTTCGTGTGCGAGTCCAACCGCACTTGACTTGTTTATTTTATTTTTTTAATTACCTCTAAGTAATTTTACTAATATCTACTTCTAGGCATAGACTTCAAGCAGAAAATCATAAATTTGGACGGGGTCCCGATAAAACTGCAAATCTGGGATACGGCTGGTCAAGAAAGGTTCCGCACCTTGACGACGGCGTATTACAGAGGCGCTATGGGTATCATACTTATGTACGATATCACGAATCTTGAATCTTTTAATCACCTGTCTTACTGGCTTAGGAATATACAAGAGGTAATGAATGTTTATATTATATAAAAATACAATTATAAAGTCAATGTATGAGTGTGTGTAACACTTACTTAGTCCAAACTTATAGAGCGTGTAAATGTTAAAAACATTAATAAGTTAAGTGGTAAAAAAATTAAACTTTAAACTTGTTTTTCCGTTTAAGCGTTAGTTTGCGCCATCAGCGCACTTGAAACTTTTTGTTTGGTTCAGTAAGCTCTACGCGCTCTATAAGTTTGTATTACTTTCAACCAAACACGCGGTATATTATGAGATGCGGTTTTTTGCTTTTTCGCAAATTAATACATATAAAAGTTCAATAGGAAAACACACGTTTGACGGCATTTAGTATACATTTTTAATGTAAGTAATTATCAAAATTAAGGCATATATTACATGATAACAAAAAAATTAAGCCTTCTACGAATGTGGTTGTTAATAATAAAACTACTTTACCGGTTTTGCGCCTGCGTCAAGTTTCATTGCAATTTGTCGATGTTTAGAATGATTTTGCTCCAAAAAAGATTTGGAACGAACACTATCAAGTTTGAGTTAAATTCTTAATAATAAATAAAAGTAAAGTTTACACCAAGTACTATATTTTTTTGACATTCACTAAGAATGGTTGTTTCTTTGACTAATACTTCATGTTTCCCAAACTTAATTTTACTGCTGTTTAGATTATCAACTTTGTATTGTTACTCTCATATGACAGACTAGCGACCGCCCGCAGCTTCGCTTGCGTAGACTACAAATTCCTGTTATAGGTACTATTAACGTTCGAGATGGTTTATACGTACTTTTTGCTGGAACTAATTTTGGTTACACCCATTCAAACTTTCAATCTTCATTCCCCTTCCACCCTTTAAAAAACCGATACAATTTTTCATCTCCCGTTTCCCACTCTTAAAATGTGAAAATCTAAAAACCCTGAAACACGTCATTATTTAAGTCCCTCCATTCCCATCCTTAAGTTTGAAATTTCTAAAAAAGCCTTTCTTAACTTTATAATGCTCACGTTATAAAATAAACTTATGTTGAAAATTTAAGCTTCCTAGACTTAGTACTTTCGGCTGTACGTTGCTAGATCAGTGAGGACAACCGACAGACAGATAGACAGACAGACAAACACAAAAAGTAGCTTATGACACTCTTGACAACCTTCTTTCACGTCTGCAAAGTTTCATTAAAATCTGTTCAGCCGTATTGGAAATTAGCTCGAATAGATAAAATTGAATTGAATAGACACATAGACGTACAGACAAACAGACGGACAAAAAGTAGCTAATGTCAAATATCTTGACAACCTTCTTTCCCGTCTGCAAAGTTTCCTTAAAATCTGTTTAGCCGTTTTGGAGATTAGCTCAAATAGACAGATACACGTACAGACAGACAGACGGACAAAAAGCAACATTTGTTAGTTTTAACGACCTTCTTTTCATATTCATTGATGTTTCATTTAAATAGGTTTAGACATATGGACGTACAGACAGACATACAAAAAGTTCTGTATGTCACATATGGAAAGGGTGTAGTCAAAAGATTACATCCTGTTATATGTGTAAAGTTTCATCAAAATCGGTTAAGCCGTTTTGGCCGAAGCCGATTTGCTCGAATAGACAGACAGTTCGTTTTCATGTATATAGCCTATAACTCTCCGCTAGAATCAGGCTATCGAAGGCAAAAAGAATTTTTCAAATCCGACTGGTAGTTTCAGAGATTAACAAATTCAAACAAACAAACAAACGAACGATCAAACGAACGAACGAACGAACGAACGAACCAACCAACCAACCAACCAACCAACCAACCGACCAACTAACCAACAACCAACCAACCAACCAACCAACAAACAAACAAACAAACAAACAAACAATCAATCAATCAATCAATCAATCAAACAATCGATCGATCAATCAATCAATCAATCAATCAATCAATCAATCAATCTATCAAACAAACAAACAAACAAACAAACAAACTCTTCAGATTTATAATAAGTATTTCTATTATATAGATTAATAGATTATAAGATAATAAGAAAATAAGATATTAGTAAAAACCGTATCAAAGTCTATTGGTTTGGAAGTAAAAAGTTAACGAACAGAGGCAGACAGCGAATTTATTTTCTCCCGCTATAGTTTTTAAATTTCAATAAAAACTGTTAAGATATTAATTTAAATTGTATGATGTAAAGGGCAATTATAATATGCATGAAATGCTTAAGACAACTACCATATTTAATTTGATAAGGATTAATATCACGTTTAAAATACATCTTCGCAAATAGTACATTATGTTAGAACAAACTTGATTGTCATAAAAAAGGTTATAGTAAGTTAACCTTAAAAGATACACATATGCTGTAGCGGACTTTTGGTTAGAACTTTTATAGTTGTACAATTCCGTAATACATTATTTTTGCTTAACATCAACCGTTTACGCAGCGCGCACGACAGAAGTTCTCAAAAGGAATAATTTTTCCCGTTTTTGCAACATTTTTCATTGATGCTCCACTCCTGTTGGTCGTAGCGTGATGTAGTATAGCCTATAGCCTTCCTCGATAAATGGACTATCCAACAAAAAAATAATTTTTCAATTCGAACCAGTAGTTCCTGAGATTTGCGCGTTCAAACAAACAAACAAACAAACAAACAAACTCTTCAGCTTTATAATATTAGTATAGATTAAATATCATCTATATTCTATACATGGTCACATGACCAAGAGAGTACTTCGATAAATCTTTTTTTTTTAATATTTATCAATAAAAGTGTATAAATAAACTTTTCTGTATCATTGACCAATAAATTACATTTTAATTTATTTTGTATTTTTGAATAAACCTTTTCTACCCAATGAAATTCTTTATTTCATTTTGAGCGACCGAAAAACTGCGATATCTTAAAGTTTTTTCAATAATTGTAAAAGTATTTTTACATTATAATAAAATTGGATAATATTATAATTTGTTTTATAATTTAACCCCTTTCAGGTGTTTTAACATGAAGAATAGTTAATCACTTTCCAGCTCGTTAACTTTATCTATGAAAAATTATAGCGGTCCCATTACAAGTGTGTAGACTACGCAGACGAAGACACGAACTAAAAACTAGTATTATAGCCTAAATAACTTACCTGTAGCCTATACAAGGTGAGATTTTATTAACCGGCCAAAATTTTTCTAGGTTTTAGGTATCACCAATAGACCTCATTGCGTAAATAAAAAATATGGGTTACATTTTCAAAATAAATTATTTTATCTACAGTATTATTTTATAACGTTTGGTTGCCTTCTTAACGCTATAGTAAACGTACGCGCCCGAGGCCTTTGAAACGAAATGATGCGGCGGGCAAGAATGGTAACTAGAGTTTTTGGTTTTTTCGGGAAAGGTTTATGTAGTCATATCTCAATATTTTTCTATAGAACGACACTAAAAGGAAACAAGACGGCTATCGGTTTTCTACCAAAGATCATTATATTAAAATTTGGCTGGTCATAAAAATCTCATCCTGTATATTATTCTCATATATAAAGTATAGCTTTATAAAGTTTAATCAAAACCCGTTCAATAGTTCACAAATTTTCTCGTGTATAACTGAGTACAATGTAAATATGTAATTTTTGTATAATTTCAGTATGCATCGCCTGATGTAATCAAAGTACTGGTAGGCAATAAATGTGATGTACACGAAAACCATCGAGCTGTGCCAAAGGAGAGAGGACAAAAGGTCTTGTTTTTTTTAAATTACTGACTTATTTACTAATGAATACAACATAAAACAATAATACATTTTGAACCGATTAAAAAATGTGACAACCGGACCGGTGTTACTCTCGTCTTATATTACGTGGATAGATTGTTACTTTCCCGCTGCCTGTGAAATTTTTGGTACCTACGAATTTTGGCAGATAGTTTATAGGGTTTTACAGGGGGTTGGTAAGAAGATTTCACTTCAAGCAATTTACGTTTTAATATATCACGTCACGTTGACTAAATTTAATACTCTATTTAAATCTTTATAATATACATGTGAGCTGTCAATGTGATAGAAGCTTACATAACATGAGTGTGATATGGGATATAGAGGCATAGGAAGAGTTTCCTGCTTTTCCTAACTATCTCATTATATTAACGTGTCAACAAACGCAAGGAGCGAAGATGATTTTCTTATTATCTGTATGATCAATTGGCTTGGAAACATCAAAAATGCTTCAAAAGAAAAACCCTTTTACGATTTTGTATTCACTATTATGAGACACTAATAAGGAAAATAAGTCATTGCGGTGTTATAGGTATAGCTCTAGTTTCATTACATTATACATGAGTTGTAAAATACAATATGTAATGTACTACCGGATGCAGTCTACCGGAGCGACACTGAAGATAGGTGTCCCGCAGGGCTCAAGTCTATGACCTTTTCCTTTTTTAGTTTACATTTATGATTTAGGTTCGTTTTTTGCTCAGAATTTGTGCAATTATACGGTTTGCTAATGACGCTACTTAAATGTTAAAGTTGATACATCTAAAATTAATTATGACAATGTTTACAGTACACTTGAGCAGATATTACAATGGTTTAATACAAATAATCTGTTACTAAATGCATTAAATTTCCAAATCTTGAAGAACTATTCTGTAAAATCTTAAAACTAACGTTTAGAATCTTACTACGAAAATGATTATAATAATAATATGTGAGACATCGCACACAGCGCCATCTAGTCTCAAAATAAGCAAGTATTATGCTTGTATTATGCTGATATACATACTTAAATATTCTATTTTTTTAATATAATATATACATATATAGATATTTTTACACCCAAACACGGAACAAGTAGACAATGCACACAAATATTTGTCCCGATCGAAAACTGAACTCGCGACCCTCGGTTCCGCAGTTAGGGTTCCCACCACTCGGCCAACCAACCGGTCAATCAGATTACGCCCATTGATGATCAATTAGTTTACGCCAAAAGCCATGTTTTTTTGTTATCGACATATCTACGGAACACTTTCTTATACGTGATCCGAGACGTCTTGACCGTTTCACCATTTTTTTGTGGGTATATATTTTGTAAATGTGTGTTACAGATAGCCGACGACTTCGATATGCCTTTCTTCGAGGTGTCTTGTAAAACTAACATTAATATAGAAGAAGCATTTGTAACGTTAGCGAGGAAAATTAGGGAATATAGAGAAACGAAGGTGAGCAAAATCTGTAAGGTAATATTTCATTTTTAAGTATAACTGTTTTAGTCCCTCATCTAAATATGCAATCAAAAATAATATACGCTGAAACGTGTGTGTAATATTTACACTTTCAAAGTTCTAGAACTGATTAGATTTGGCTTGAATTAATTTTGACATTGAATTCCTCAAGATAAAGTGATTATGTAATTGTACCAATTTAGACTCCGATGGTAAAATGAAAATACGGATTCAAACTGCAATTATATATACGGTGTCCAATAGACTGTTAATAGAATAACATAAGACCGATTCCAAAAAGATTTAAGTACACTTCAAATTTTATTAAAATAATACGACTGCGTACAAACAAAGATTAAAATATGTTAATCGGACTACACTCTGTGCGCACGCAGCGGCAAGTTCAAACTTAAGCAAAGATACTGCAGTGCCGCTGCTGGTGTTGTGCGCTTTCTATTTATCAATTTATACTGCATCTTAGCATTGTTTGATCGTTTTATATTGCATACGCAATATTAATTTAGTAAAATATAGTTCTAGTTACGTATGCATTTTGAAATAATTCAAAGTGCATACGTTTTTTGATTCTGCACATGATATTGAATACCTGAAATACCAACAGTTTCCGGCTTGAGTTCGTCTTTGCGGGACATCGTATAAATGTGTTCTTAAATGCTGTTCAGGCTGACCATATAAATAAATTACCAATGAAATCCTATCTATTAATGAAAGATAGAGAAAATAATATTCACTCTATCTATTATCCTTTCAAATTCAGATCTCGTCTAGATCCGGTTCCGGTATTATAATATATTTATTTTTTTTGTTAAGTAAATGTGAGAACCGGATGAAACGTGATTTGAATTGGAAGAAATGGTATCAATGTAATAAAGATATGTGAGGATGCCAAGATTTAACCCTAAATCGTAAGAATAAAACTAATTAATCAATTAATGTTTAAAATAGTAAGTAATAAGAATCACCTTTGTTTGCACTTAGATTAATAGTGTTTATATAAACTGTGGCAATCTTAGAGGGTCCATTTGTCATTTTGTTAAAGACAAGTGTTGTTTTATTTGTATGTATTATTGTATCACTCACTGGTTGTCCTTAAATAAATAAATAATTAAAAGCTTGAAGACAGCCCGGGCGAAGCCAACTCATATCTCGGGTTTGTTTGACCACAGTGACTTGGTAGACATACTTTGAAAATACATTAATAATTTATTCCTTAGTCACTCTTAAATAAAGACCATAATATTTTACTCTTATATGAATATATGAGTACAATGTATGAAATAATAAACACACGGGTTTATACACGGTACGGCGTACTTATCACTTATGAGTGGGTAGATTAAAGACGCATCCCCCGTTGCATAGTACATAAAGGAGTACAAAATAATAAAAGTGACTAAATTCTGAAATACTTGAAAGGGCAGATCGTTACTATACCAAAGTTAATCTTCGATTTCATTTTCAGGCGGACGCTTTCGAGTTAAAAGAGAGAGACAACTTAATAAAACCTTCCGAATCTGAAACTGATGTCTCCAAATGTTCCTGTTAGCGTATCACGTGCTGTTAGCTGAGTCCTGATATTATTTGATTTCCTACTTTAAAATATTGTTCTAATATTTATTCGACAATTTATTTCAATCTATGGTTGAAGAAAATTTAAATTACACTCGATACTGAAGTGTTACAATTCAATAATAATAATTTTTGGTGTCAACAAAGAACTATTGTATAAGAAAACTGTTTTTTCTTTCACTAATTTTAGGTTTTTGTAAAAATTTATCGTAACTCAGAAACATTTAAAGCCACGTGATAACATTAAAAAGGATAATTTTTTTATCGTCGAGTGTTATATTTTATGAACTGTAACATAGAAATGTGCCCATAAAAAACATTTCTTTGTATGGTAGCTGCTCTATCTATTGTTAAATAGTGGTTTCAAACTTCATAATTCGGAAACAGATAACTTGATTTATTTTTTTCAGTTGTGACGCGTCCGGATCGGGTATGCGATTTATATGCGAACTATCTGTAAAATTATCATGGCCGTCGAGAGAATGCAATTTTGACACATGAGATTTATAGCTATAACATCATGTTTGTTGTGAGTTGGCATAATAATATTTTTAATTTAGTTTTGTGTCATTCGTACATGTCAACGATAATAATATTTGAAAACGGGAATTGTCTGACGGTACAAATTCAATCAACTATCCGATTACGACCTGTCATGAACGCATTCTCTCGACGGCCATGATATCATTTATCATCATCATCATCATCATCAGCCCATTTTTACCCCACTGCAGGTGCTTAGGCCTCTCCCAGGGTGAGGAGGGGGGGCTTGGAGCTTAAGTCCACCACGCTGCTCCACTGCGGGTTGGGAACTGTAACGACCGCCATCTATTGACAGCGTCCGGGACCGACTGCTTAACGTGCCCTCCGAAGCACGGTGTCAGTGATATTGTGTACTTAAGTCAGAAAAACTCATTGGTACACGCCCGGATTCGAACCATGGCCCTATGGGGTCTCATAAATTTGAGATAGGTTCGTTGCGCTCTGGGCTATCACGACATATCATTTATACACAAACAAAATTAAACGCCCACCTTAATTTTTTCTTAAAATGTCGATAAATTGTTAAACAATTTTAGAATGGTATTGAATTTTATGTTAACTATTAATTTTAATTAGTTGGGTATTTGTTTACGTATTGCATTATTAATTTATGAACAAAAAATTATTAGTTATTGTATATGATATTTCATGTATATTTGTATTTGTATTGATGTATATTTCATCAAAATAAAAAAAAACTTTAAAAAGTGAGCGGTTAATTTTGACTTGTGGGGGCGCCATCGTGAAATCGACTATCTATAACTATTACTGAAAGATTGAAAGAATTTAGCTGTTGCAACTTGAAATAAATTTTTGTTGAATTTTAAATTTTTGTATTTAATGAAAATATTTATTAAATGATTCATCATTTTCTGTAAAAAATTCGTAATATTTGATTTTTCACTATGTCATATTTAGTTCTTCTCGTAATCTTGTCTTATAAGCATATTACTTGTAAAAATTCGATGTTTCACATCTGCCAGTGCCAGCCGTCCCGTGACGGCTAACTAGTTTTTTTTTATAAAACAGTTCTGGAAACTTTCACTGAGGCCTAGACATATCGTCAGCTTGCATTACACACATAAATACATAGGTAATAATAGATACTAGATACCGTACCATACCATCAGCCTATTAATGCCCCACTGCAGGGGCTTAGGCCTCCCCTCAGGATGAGGTTTGGAGCTTGATCCACCACGCTGTACCAATTCGGGTTGGTGGATTGTGACGACTACCATCTATTGACGGCAACCGGGACCGACGGTTTAACGTGCTCTCTGAGGCACAGTCAGTGACAGTTATGTACATAATTTAGAAAAAACACAATGGTACATGCCCTGGGATTCGAACCACGGCCTTCTAAAATAAAAAGCGGGCTCGCTACCACTCGGCTGTCACATCTATCAATAAATAATAGATACGTAGGTATATGTTATTAAATTCGCCAGTTTTCGTTGGTTGGATTTACTATATTATATACATTAAGATTCTACATAATTTAATTATTTAAAGGGAAATTGACAAAATATAAATATAGAGACAAACACACTGCTCAGTAAAAAGTAGTTTATTGAATAGAATTAAATTTTTACATATAATAACTTTTTATCTTATTTGAACATATTTTGGTTAGTTACTTTGTAAATTTGTATTTTAGATTTTTATAATTCATACATTTAATCAAGTGTGGACGCAGTAGGTACCTTCGCTTCACGCATAATGCTGTGACTACTCAAGCTAATGCAACTTCGCATCAATTTGTGACTGAAATATCTACCTATTATTTATATAGACTGTTCTAAAATAATGGATGCCACTTGATAGTTTGATATAACAAAAATAATGACAAAAATCTATCGACATCTAGGTACTTTTACAAATCACAATCAAAAACAAAAAACTCAATTACTCATTTTAAAATAAAACTGGCAAAGAGTGTATAGGACCACTCACAGTGAAGGTTTCTAGCTAGCGGGTGTATGAAGGGGAGTTTTAGTCAGAGGTTCAGTGCGCAAGGTCCCCGCGCGCCGGTCTTCACCCCGAGAAATCCCCGCACACCGGTTTCAAGTTTCAAACCCCCCGAAAATGCGAAATGTCACTTTGATACTGTGAACTGCCATTTATAACTATTAAAACCAAACGCTGTTGACTTAAACTTAAATAAAAAAGTCATTTTGAAACCCCATATCATTTTTAAAGACCTATCAATAACAAATTAATATGCTATTAATATTTGAATTGTTAGTTCCGTTCGGTACCATTAGAGGCGCTGTATAATTTCTCCTCGCTCGCAAGTTACCCATTTGGAACTCGTGACAACCCTGCTTAAATCAGCAAATTTTTAGCCGTTGACGCGTCTAGTCGTAAATCAGAATGACAAGTGCGTCGCAAGGTACTTCAAGTATAACGCACGGGTCTTTGCCGCTCCGAGTTGCCTGCGAATCACTCAATGCGCAGGTAAAGCCGCGCGGGCAGCAAAGGGTAGTAGTGGAAGGCGAGAGCGGCGCGCGCGCGGGCTACCCGACCTCTCTTCATCTCCTCCGCGTTTCTATTTTATGCTACCGCGACGTTTTCTGTAACTTCACAGCAGTAAAAATCCGTGCGTTATACTGTATACTTACTGCCTTTGAACATATTTTAAATGAGTAATTTTTTTCACATTCAATATCAAAGCATCAACTGTCAGGTGATATCCAGTTGTTTCTTGGTATCCAGTTTACTAAAACCAAAGGCTAGATTTTGATAAGCACGGTAACCATGAGTTTGAATTATAGCGTGTCAACACTCGATACCGACTCGTAAGAGATTTGTATGTAAATTTCAGTTCTACTCGGTGCCGCTAGAGGCGCTTTCCATACAAATCTGGTGAGCTGTCGCTAGCGAGTGTCGACACGTTACCCAATTCACTCATGGTAACCGTCAAGGCAAGCCACGTGCCAAGTACTACTTAGAACCATAAAACATTATAATTGACATATAATGCAATTTTTTTCAACACTACAAACGGAGTCTACACATTTATTTTCATGTGCAAATTTTAAAAAGTTAATCCATTTTTAGACGCAGAAGACAGGTAGGTACTCTAAATGAAATGAGAAAATGTTTTTTTTTTTTGTAAGCATAGACAATGAAAACTGTAACATAAAATATTCAAACAAGTAACTCAGTACTTAATCTTATATTTTTGTTGTTTCCAACTCAAAAATATGAATCGTAGATTTTAAACAATTTTCATTGATTTTTATTATAAAATCCTAACAAGAACAAAAGTGTGAAATTAAAATTTTATAATATATCGATTTATGTAGCACTTGAATGAATTTGGTATACAGATCTAGCTCTAAGACCGATACTATTCTAAGACGAAAAATACTGATTCTTTATTAATTAACAATAAAAAAATTACAACATTAATAAAAAATTGTTTTCCGTCTTCAAATAAATAACTTTTTCAGTTGCGAATAGAATATCCACCAACTCAAAATCTAGATGGTCTTGGTCTTAGATTCTATCTACTTTAAAAGCACACATTTCCCAACGAATTTAAGACAAGCAAATACAAGTATATAGGATTAATACTTAGTTAACAAAACTATTTTAGCGGTTACAATGTAAATGTGATTAAAATGGAGAAGTGTATGCTTTTTTAGTTTAATTTTGTTTAACATTATATGTCTTTAATACAATTAGGTAGGTTATATATCTAAAGAGAATTTATGATTTTTAGTTCATCATTTATTTACTTAAAGAGTATCCCTAAAATACAAAATTATATTCGATATATAAAATAACTTTTAATAAAATGTTGTAAATAATTCGAAATTATTGTTCAAATACATATTTGACTTTTATTCGTCTACTGTGAAAAACGCCGTATATCAATTTAAAATGATTTGTGTATTGGGCTGGTCCCCCTTTTATTATATTGACAAATAAAACTACTGCTGGTCAGTAATAAATGTATTTAATATATAATTGAAAAATTCAATTGCATCGGAGTCCATTTCATCGTGGATATGTGTACAGATTGGGTTTCCGTTATGACAAATACATTATAAACAATATATCATTAATAAATAACAATTAGACTTTATCAAATAAAATGTTTGGTAAGCAATACTCCTTTTTAATCTCATTACAAGTAACAGTATAACAATTTAGATGTTTCCATCAATTTGGTGTATAATAAAATTTTAGTAAAATAAATGTATTTCATTGACAATTTATCCCACAAAAATAATAGATTTCTTTTACTTATGTACATAGGTGCACGATAAAAAATTTATCAATAGTGATATGAAATAGGGAATATGTTACAAAATGAGGCGGCATGTTCAAATGGGTCGAAACGCAACGAGATGTTAAAATGCGTACTGTGACGTCACAGACTAATGGTCTGACCATGAAGACGTGAGCTCCGATTCCGAGAATTTGTGACGTCACTGTACAAATTTTGAAGGAAGTGTCTAGTCTGCCACAAGCGGTCGTTTAATAAAAAGGAGTATTCCGCCGCTAGCGATAATTTAAGAAAAAGTGTTATTCTGCCGCAAGTTATTAGTTATTGAAATTTGTACCTTAACATTCCATTTTTAATACACTTGAGGTAGCGTAGTGAACGCAGTTACTAATAGCGGCAGAAAAACAGAAAAAGCTATTCTGCCACAAGTTAATAGTCATTGAAACGTGTTACTTATTGCAATGCGCTTAAAGCACACATTCCTGTGTAACTTTTTATCAGTATTGCAGTGAAGTTAGCAATATGTTAACAACGAAATTATAACCTTTGTTGTAGTGTTCTGGATTTGTGCTCGCTCTTACAACTTTCTAAGCTTTTTGTATTATAGTAACAGAAAATATGAGTGTAAATTATCTAGAATTCACATCTCGGGAACTTCTTATACACATCAGAAACTATGAAAATGTAAATTGTGTGCAACTATGGAAACGGGATAGTCGAACAATCGAAAAAATGAAAGCTCTGTCCATTAAAATTAAAAACTTACAGCCAAGAATTAAAATTATTAATTTTAATTCTTAATTAATAATTAAAATTAAAAGAGGCAGAGAGTTTAAGTCCGAAATAGTGGAATACAGCAATCTTCTATGTGTAAGGATAACTGTCCCATGTCAATTAAGTTGGCTTGTATACAAATATAGTAATAAAATATAGTATAGTAACAAAATGTGGAACCAAACTTAAAATTGTGCATATGGTAGAAAACCACAATCATCTCGTGAACAGAAAACTGTTCAAAAATATGCCAAAACAAAGAAAATTAGACTCGGAAGGTAAAACGGAAGCAATGAAAATGTTGAATGTGAATTGCAACCAAAAACTTGTGGTATATTTGCAAGAAAAAACCGGAAAGTCTATTCAACTCAAAGATTTGAAAAACTTGCGTTCTAGCAGCAAATACTCCCAAAGCGATATCGCGAATGTGATTAGCTTGTTGACGCAAGATGTAGTATGTAGGTAGCAGTTAACGAAAATCACGACTTGCTTGGGACTTACCATCTAACCCCATATATGAAAAATTGTTTTACTGCTTACTCAGAAGTAATGGTGTTAGATGCAACATACAAACTTAATAATTTGGATATGCCGCTGTATGTTTTGATGGCCATTCATGGTAATAACGAAGGAGAAGTAATTGCAGTTTTTCTACTCTGACGAATCAAGCGATGTCATTAGACAAATGGTGACAGTTTTCAAGGATTTTAATCCTGATTGGATGAAAATAAAAATGTTTATGACAGACAAAGATTTTGGGGAGAAGACTGTTTTACATGATGAATTTCCAGAAGCTTTCCATCAACTATGTTTATTTCATGTTTTAAAACGTTTCCGCACCACTATCACCACTGAGTCAATGGAAATTAATGCTTTACAATGAAAAACCGTTTTAGGGATCCTACAAAAAATTGCTTTTTCAAAATCTGAAGTATAATACAATAGCACTATTTGTTAACCTACAGCTACTGGCAGGATAGTCCTTTTTATTAAATGACCACTGGTGGCAAACTATAGACACTTCCTATTTTCAACGCCACGTTAATGGCGGACTCTAAACTTTTGTGTTTATACAAATTTGAATATATATTTTTTTTTAAATTAAGTATTATGATTTTTGTCATATATTTTGTCTCTGCTATATATACTTACTAAAGTAACCTAATGATTAGAACAAAAATATAAAATGCACATATTCCCTATTACTGCCATCACAAACATAATTTTAAAATTATTTTCAAAGATCTCATGTTGAATGAAAATAATATGGATACAAAGTATGTACGTACAAAGTAAGTAAAGTACATTGAAAATGCAATCTGGGAAGATTTATATGATTACTACTTACCTATCTTCAATAAATATTTAACATATACAGAAAAGTTATTAAACAACACTTGGCTTTTTTTGCTTGATTTCAAAATAGGTAGGTACTTTTTACCTATGCATGGCCAACATCAAAAATTACATGGTCACATACTACAAGAGCTGTTTGAAAATGCCTCGGCCTGACATAACACAATAAAAATTTGACAATTCTTGTTTATTATTTTCTACATATTCTCATGCCAGGTCACGCTGCTAAGCACTGAAGACGAGGAAGCACTAACCTAGCCAGGCTGACGCACCTATCCCTATGATACCCCGCCGATAAGCGTGTGGGGATACCAGTAAAAACCAACAAAATCTACCTAAAACCGAATGAAGTCTACCAGATGGCGCTGATGTGCAAGACGTTTATCTCAATATGGGTCAAGCCATAGGCTTCTATATTGCTGAAACCTACATAACAGTTTTCTTTCCTTCGGGAAGTAAACAGTTATATATACATACTACCCTCATATTTAGATTAGGTCGAGAACTTTACAAACAGCTCTTGTTAGTGAGAGCAAGTATTCATAAAAAAATTAAATATAAAATGTGACCCAATCATTTGTTGCCAAGAAAATGATTAATTTACTAAAATATAATTCTTATATCTTGTTAAATAATAGGTATGATACTTCATGTGTTACAAATTAAACAATTTCTTTCGTTTTTTGTTAGAAGCAGATGATTGGGTTTCAGTTTTGATTTCTTCTTTAACTGTCACGGATGCACTATCACCACTTTCTGATGGCTCTGTTTGGCTCTGCACCGCTGTGGATTCTCTTTTCATCCTTGTTAATGAAACACTGGGTTCTTCTTTAACTTCTTGCTTCACATTTTCCAATTTACTGTAAAAATATATGAAAACATAAATTAAACTACTAGACACAAAATATATATATATAATAATTCATGGATATTAATTTGTCGTTTATCTGATGTCATTCACAATAAGATTTTACAAAACATTTTTCACGACTTATATACTTTTCATGGGCTTATTAAAATCGACGTCTGGTGTTGGCAATTTTTCTCATAATGACATCACTTTGTTTAATTGAAATCCATAACATTTGCCTAAGCGGTTTATAATTCTAGGAGGAATCAGCAAAAGACATTGTGAAGAAATAACTACATTTTCTTTTTCTAAAAATTGCTATGTTTAGGAAAATATGATGAAAATGACCAAATAAGTAAATCAATATCAAGACTGGAGTCTACAAATACCAAGGAGAAAATAAATTATTATGATTCGATTTTATAAAGTGTAAAATACTGTAAAAAAAATTAAAATGCATAGTTAATACTGAAATATAAAAATGACGGTTTGTTTGTTACTCATTTATATTCCAGTGACTAAAACATATATAATTGAAACTTTACACAAGAGATTCTTCTGAGTATATAGTAAAATATAGGCTTATAAACTTGAATTTAAAAAGTTTGTGAAGACATTTCAGAAATGCAAATTTAAATTTAAATTGTCAATCAGTTCACATAATGAAAAATCTAATATAACACAATGCAGCCATTATGAGCACAGGAATGAGGTGTAAACTAAAAAAAAAGAATGGTAATATATGGGGAATAGGTAGTCTTGTAGATATTTCCTTGATGGACAAAATCAGGAATACCGAAATCCGTCAAAGAACTAAAGTTGTCAACATAGCCGAAGTGATTAGCAAGCTGAAGTTGCAATGGGCCGGTCACACTTGCCGTAGAACCGACAATCAATGGGATAGACGAGTTCTCGAGTGGAGGCTACATATTGGGAAGCGAAGCGTTGGACGCCCACCAGCCAGGTGCACTGATGACCTAAAGCACCATACCAGGGGTAATTGGTTGCGAATGGCGGAGGACCGTGTGTGGTGGCGAGCCTTGAGAGAGGCCTATATCCTGCGGTGGAGAGACACGGACTGATGATTATGATGAGGTAGTCTCGTGCCACGAGAATCAAAATTATCAAATTTTAATCAGCTTGCATGCAGCCATGATGAACTTTAGCTGCTGTGCATCTGAAGACATACCTACTATATAAATATGTTAATTTGACGATTGGGACCTCGCTAGGATTCATTAGGATCATAATCTGTTATACTAGACTTATAAAGAAGAAATCAGTCCTATCATAAAATTATTGGCATATTTGTTGCATCAAAATGTTATTGAAAACTTATAAATATAATTCTAAGCTAGTATATAGTTCGCCTTAAACTTAATGGCGGATCGGAATACAACGCTTTAAGCGTGCTTGCGCAGATGCAGTCATATACCCCTCGCTCCACTGCGTCGCGCTACACCTAAAATTGGTTACTGCGACGCGACTTGCGCCTATGTTCACATCCGCCATAAAGTTTGATTGGAACTATACCACAGATAATTTTGTGTCGATAAATTAAATTTGAAAAGAGTACCTATGCAGAATAGCATCCTAAAGTAAAAGTTATTCACAAAAAATTATCTTTTACGCTAGGTTAGAATTACAATTTTACTAGAGCTGAAAGCCGTTTAGTTCGTTTGGCGACACTGATTTTTTATTTCGTTTCTGTTATTCTTTTTCTGCCAGTACGCCTCGCTCTATGTTCTCATAATGTAAGACGAAAGGGCATCCATTTAAGCTCCATAAGATTATTTCATGAACGAGGTAAATTATTACTCGTCATCGTAAATATTTTTAATAAGACTACCATACAACCGAGTACTTATGCTGATGTTAAAATACAAGTTTGAAGGAGACTCAAGAGCAAACCACTATACTATAAGGAATCAGCTGATCAAGAACCTACATAATTTTTTTAAACCATTTTTTTCATATCATCATAATATAAAAAGCGGCCATGTGCGAGTCGCACTCGCGCCCTGACGGTACCGTAGGTGCTGTTATATAACGCATTAATACTCACCACCAGATGGCACGAAAATGTTTGTCAATTTAAATATACTAAAAATATTTTTTATGTGCTATAGTTACAAATTAACCTTTTTCGGTTTTATTCATTTACTTGTGCTGTCAGACTTTGCTTCTAGCCAAATAGCATGATTCTAGGTCAACAGAAAGTACCCTATAACTTTTGATATATTTGCGAGTGTCAAAATATACGCCATATATGGCCGTATTTTCCGATCGCATTTACTTGAAAGTTAGATTTTTTTTTACGGCTCTAAAATACCGTAGATCTACATATTTAATTTCAACTTAATACATCCACCCATTCCTGAGAAAAAGGGTCCTGCAGACAGACAGATGGACAACGAAGTGATTCTATAATGGTTTCATTGTTCCTTTTGAGGTATGGAACCCTAAAAATGTCGTGATAGCTGTACGGTAGCGGGCCCGCTTCTTATCTAGAAGGTCGTGGTTCGAATTCCAGGGCCTATACGAATGAGTTTTTTTTTTAACTTAAGTTCATAACCATCACTGACTCTGTCGTGCCTCGGAGAGCACGTTAAGCTGTCAGTCCTGGTTACCGTCATCAGATGGCAGTCGTTAAAATTCACCGACCCGCACTGGAACAGGATGGTGGATTACGCTCCAAACACACGTCACGAAGGGAAGCCTAAACCCCTGCAGTGGAGTATGATGGACTGATATGAATATGGTAACCCTAAAAATTTATAAATATATAAATGACGAAATGGGAAATATGAAAAAATTGATGGAAAAATTTATTTAAAAAAAAAATGTTTTCTAATCAATTCGCCAGCGATAACACGTGGTACCGCATGGAACGGGAACGGTGTTATGTACTACTAGGGGACTACTACTAGGGGGTACTAATATGGGTCACTTGGGTACTTCCATAACTATGTAATACTAGGCCATAGCCTAGAAGCGACGCGTGTTAGACGTAAATAACTAATTAATTTAGCATCTGTTATCAGCTGATACGTTTTCTAACCAAATCTAAAAAAATATATTCATAGATTAGACAAAAAAAATGGGTTTGAACCAAATTATGCACCCAATGAACAGATTATGTGATTATAAGCCTTGCAATCTCCTTTCAACCTGTAGCTTGTATTTGCGTCTTACATTGTATTGGAATCTCTCTTGTAGTCTTGCAGTTTTTGTAAAACACTATCTGGAAGCGCACCATTCGTAAACAAGTTTGTTAATTTTGTGTACTTTGCATTGTATGCATCATGATTGAATTGTGGTGTCTTCAAATGCTCTGAAATGAAATGTAATTTTTGCAGTTATAATAAAAGAAGACAGTTAAACTTTTTTTTTATTTATAGGTCACTAAAAAAATTATTCATATCAGAAAAATGGGTGTCCCCATTAAATAATTTTCATCTTTTGTATTAAACATATTTAAAATTTTCATAATATATACATATATATAAACCGCTTATTACAATATTTTTTTTCAATATATACAATACAATACAAATTCTTTAATGTTTTAATGAGTATAATCTTTACAATTTAGCTTAAGTTAACAGTAATATGATAAATAATAAAATTAACACAGAAAAACTTAAACCAAATAAATGTTGACCCTGACCCTTAAACTAATAAAAATTGTACTATAAGGGCCAGTGCAAGAGCAATTCAGCCTAAATTATTGTTCAAGATATTATACAAACATAAACAGAAAAAACGCGTCTATACAAGCCTAACATTCTACATGCAGATAATTGGTGATATTGCAAATAAAAAATATTTCAACCCTTTTTTGATGACTGTTTATACCAAATTCCAAATTTAACGATACAAATTTCTGGTTATTTCACAATATTGTCGATTAATGTAACAAATTTTTTGGCAATCTCAGCAGGTCAGTCATCGAACGGCCCAAATACGATTGCCCCAAACCGTAATGTGTTAAACATGTGAAGCCAACTATGTACCGAAACGCCATTTCAAACGCTAATGTTACAATACTATAAAACCCTCATTACAAAATATGACCAGTCGAACCACAGCTCTCACGTATGCAAATCGTAGTTTAAATAAGATTCATGTTGTAATGTAAATACTATCTGTGTAAAGTTTTAATAAAAAATTTTTTTTCGGCAATTTATCTCGAACACAATAACTTCTTCTTCTAGAAGAAGTAAATCAGTCAGACGGATGTCAACGTTCATAGGAAGTTCAGCCGTACATAACAATACCACATATTGTCCCTAACATATGTTAAAAAGACAAAAAAGCTTACTTAAGTACAACTGTCCTCCTTCCTCTTTGTATTCATTGATTTCACGATCCTTTTGTATTAACAACTTGCATAACTCATCTTGACTTGTTTTTAGTTCAGCAATGGTTTCTAGTAATGGTGCGGTCACTTGTCTAAAAAACTATTAAATGGCTAATTATACAGGTAAAAAATTATTGATTACAACTAAATATGAAAACATTGTATACACAAAGTAACAATATTTATAATTTTCTGTACTAGCTGACCCGGCGAACTTCGTTCCGCTTCAGAACCCAGAACAGTTTAAAACGTATATGTATTGTAGCGCCCTAGTAGCCCATAACCACAATCATTATCTAAGAACTTGCTTTTACGTGATATATATGTAAAGCGAAAAACCACGTCAAAATCCTCCAATCCGTTTTAGAGAAACATATTCATTGTAGTGCTCCCTGGAGGCCCATGACCACAAACCTTATTGAAGAACACGCTCTTGATATCTATATAATGCTAAAACCGCTTACAGATCCAGCTGTTTTCGAGAAACGTATTTATTGTAACGCCCCCTGGTGGCTCATAGCCGCAATTCTTATTTATGAATCTGCTATTAGATGATGTCTATGTAACATAAAAAACTGCATCAAGATCCTCAGAGCTGTTTTATAAAAACTTGCTATCACAATTCCCTCTGGTAGCTCATGACCGCAAACTTTTATCCAAAAACATGCTCTTAGGTGATACGTTTATAATGCAAAACACCGTGTAGAGACCCTCCCAGCCGTTTTAGAGGAATGTATTCATTGCAGAGCCCCCTAGTGGCCCAAATCCGCAATCCTTATCTAAGCACGTGCTCTTAGGTGATATCTATGTAATATAAAAAGCCGCCTCAAAATCGTCCCAGCCGTTTTGAAGATACATATCCATTGCAGCGTTCCCTGGTGGTCCATAACTTATTTAATTATATATTCGCAGGTGATACTCAGGTAATGCAAAAAACCGAATCAAATCAGTTCAGTCATTTAGTAGATACACATTTACTGCAGCGCCCCCTGGTGCTTAATAACCATAAAACCTATTTAAAAACCTGTTTTGGAATATTATCTATCTAAATACATAATTTCATATAAATCATTACAGCCGTTTCCGAGTTAGCCTATAAAAGAGCAAAGAACTTGATTTTTGAATGCACCCTGTTTGACAGGTACAAACAGTTTGTATGGGCAAAAGAAGTTGTTTTTACTATATTGTTGTTTTTCCTTGCAATTTCTTCATATTTTCTCACCTTTTAAACCTTCCTTGTACTTCCAGAAATATTTCAAAACCAAAATTAACCAAACTGGAGAAATATTTCAAAACCAAAATTAACCAAACTGGTCGAGCCAGTTTGGTTATTTTTGGTTTTGAAATATTTCTGGAAGTACAATTCATTTTTACATTTCATTTTTATATATAAGATTTATAGCATAAAAGCATTATACCTACTAATTAATTGTTAAGAAATAATAAATTGGATAGGAAATGAAACTTTTAAATTAAATATAAGTGTGTTTTACGATATGAGTTTTTAAAATATTACTGTAAGGGTATTAATAATAATTTTAATAAATATTTAAGCAGATAATAAAATGGTGGCAGTCTTAAAAACCCAAACATATTTTCTATTAATTTTCAAAAAAGACTGTATCTCAAGAACCATCCATTTTTAGATAATGTGAAGTGTGTCGAAATGATAGAAAAATCCACTCCTGCTCCCTTCTGGCCTGAGGCAAAACCTTTTGCGCAGCCCAGATATGAAGTCTTGTGAAGGTATACATATAACTAACTACCTATAACCCTCGGGCTTCTTTTATGTGAACAAATCTTTAAATTATTTTGATTTTAATTCAGATTGTCAATGTTCACTTAACTGGTGTTTATTCAATGGTATCTACCCAATTTATTTTTATTGTTAATGTAGGTCTGTTCAAATTATTGCAGTCTGTTTTTGTATCACAAATAACTTGGCTACTTTCGGCATATTTTTTGCATGATTCAATAGGTAGGTATGTTATATTACATTCATGTTTACAGATGAGGTTGGCTTCTCAATACTACGACCCTAATCATATTAATAATAAGAGAGAAGAAACAAGGTGAAGAATTTAAACCAACTTTTGGCATGTTTGGTGCAGAAATATGATTAAAAAAATAAATAAAAATAAAAATGAGTATACCTACATACCTGATAGCCCTTAAACTCAAAACCCTTGAAACTAATACTAAATGGACACTCTTTAAGTAATGACTGGTTAGATTTGGCTATTACAAATAGGTATGTTTAAATAAAATTCAAGGTCTGATATGTTTGTGTTTTTCTATAAATGAATTAGGACAAGGTAGGTTGATTGTCTACCGTTTCCCAATCAGTACGTTATAGGTTAGGTTCGCTTATGTCAATGCGAGGAGCTATTAAGAACTTTTCTATAAAAAAAAATTAGGACAAGATAAGTAGTTTGTCCACCATTTCTCAATCAATAGGTTGGGTTAAGTTCGTTTATGTGAAGTACATATTTTTCAGTTTCGGTTTTTTTTCACATTTCCACATTTATAAAAATTTCTGAAGGTGATTACATGTCTTCGTCCTGGTGGTAGTTTTGGAAAGCCACACCTACAGATGAAATACATTTGATATTGACTCAATTACATAAAAACTTCCGGAAAACGCACAACTTTCAAACAAAAAATGTTTTTTACAAATTCATGTTTTACAATGATAAAAGATTTCTTGGTCGGAATTTATATACAGTAGCCGGATAAATAACAAAATCTCTGAAATATTTTAAGAAAAAATTGTCAACTTACCATTTCATGTGGTCCTTCTATCAATTTCAAATTAAGTCTCAAAGGGAATCCAGGTACAACATTTTTTATTATCTTTATTAATATATAATCAGGAAGTAGTGTGACATCTATTTTATTAAATGATGCATCGTCATTAAAAAAGTTTTTTAAATTTTGTAATAATTCCGTGTCTTCAATATCAAGATCACTATTACTATCCTAAGAAAATTACAAAATATTTAAATTAGGATTTTATGTTCTTACCATAAAAAAGAACTTATGAAAGAATAAATTACCTTTGCACACTGAAGAATTTGTTGTACAGACAAATTTATTGTCCATAATTGCACAAAGTTTGTACATGCTATTTCATATTGGTTGGCATTATTACGCTTAAACTTTATAAAATAATCACCAATTAATTTTTTCCACATACCCATTTATGTGCCATTTATCACTATTTAGACATTTCATTAGGAATGGAAATAAAAATTGATTATGTACCAATTGATTACATCTAAAAAAAAATATTACACAAACATTCATGTTCATCATTTCATTCATACCATAAAATTTTTTTTTAATATGTGGGGGCCTGGATTGGAGTCCTTTTAGCCGCTATTTCGCTTCTTGTTCGAATGTTTAGTCAATACTTGTTCCTAATAGATGTTTTTAAGTCCAACATTCGTTATTAAATATTCGTAGAGAGGCAGTAAATACTTTGTATTCGATAAGATGTCAGTGATTTCAGTAGGCATATTTTCACAATTTTTTTCCAAATGTGTTACCAGTGTTAAGCGTTGTGTTTCAAATATTGGACATTCTTGTATTATGTGCTTAATATCCGCTGCTGTGCAGGGCTCTGACAATGATCAAATTTATCATTTGTCTTAATTTTCAACCTGTGCAAATGCGATGGGCTTTTGAAATGGCCAAAACGCAATCTGATCATGTTTCATTCTAAGGTTCTGAGATTCGGCTCTCTTATGTTGGCGGTCAAAAAATAATAATAATAATATTCTGGACATCCCACACAGCGCCATCTAGTCCCAAAGTAAGCAAGTATTATGCTTGTATTGTGGGTACTAGACAACTGATATACATACCTACTTAAATATGCTTTTTTTTATAATACATCCATAATAGATACTTTTACACCCAGACATGGAACAAATAGACATGTTCAAGCACACAAATATTTGTCCCGGGCGGGAATCGAACCCGCGACCGTCGGCTCCGCAGTTAGGGTCTCTAACCACTCGGCCAACCGGTCAGCCGAAAATGTTATTTTTTTAACTTATCCGTTTGTTGGTCGTTTGTTCTTGATTGTTCGATCAAATTCATTATTTGTTCGTTCTTCAATTTTTTATAAACAATATTTAAAAATCAACGGATCTCCTGCTTTCGCATGAACTTCTTACGACATTGGAAATGAATCTAACGGAATAAAGAAACACACAAATTTTGGATAATATTTTTCGAAATAAATTTTTTTCGTAAAAAAAATTACACAACTGTCTCTGAATAAGCTTAAAACTTCGAAATATAACATTCTGTACGACATTTCGATCGAACAAACCGAATTAGTTCGAAATGTTACACCGACGCATATCCGACTTCCAACTACGGGCACCCTTAACCACTACTTCCGGTTATCCGATTCTAACAATTTTAGTCTCAATCGATCCCCCGTCTAATTACCCCGAGCCGTATTTTTATTTTTTTCTTATTCGAGTTTAGTTCTCGAGATATCGGGCTACCAAAATGAAAATCGGGGAAAAAAATTGCGATTTTTTTCGTTTTTTGACGAATTTTTTTGTTTTTGAACTTTTATCAAATTGTCTTTTGCTATCTTGTAGAGCTCGCCGAGCTGCGTCTTTTGACACCACGTTCATCCCGATATCTCGAAAACTCTTCTTGCAATCTGCCTGTCTCACAAAACTCAAATTATGACCCCCTATACGAAATGAAAGTCATTTCCAATGACAAAATTCTTTCTCAAGTTGGCGCTCAAAAGAATTTTTTTTTATATTTTTTTCTAATTCGTTTATCCGTCGTTTCTTCTTGATTGTTCGATCAAATTCATTGTTTGTTCGTTTTTAAATTTTTCATAAACAATATTTACAAATTCTCTCTTAGGTAATTGACGTTCCATTTTTATATATTTTTTTTCTTTTATAATTCGTTTGTTCTTGATTGTATATACCTAATATGCGTTACAAATATCTACTGTCATCCATACGAATTTAATAGCCTGTCCTTTAGTGCAGTTTGAATTCACTTACTCTCGCCTATTTATTATTGGTGGTTTAAAAAATGAGTAGGTACGGTCGAACTTCGACCGCTCAGGGCGACCGCTACTACACATAAACTTTCCTCTTGAATCACTTCATCTATTGGTATCGACCAAAACAAACCAATCGTTCGGTAGTTTTTGAGTTTATCGCGTTCAGACAGACAGACAGACGCGATCACTCCAGAGTTGATAGATAGAAATTAGTTGGAACCTATTTCAAATTAGTAGGTACTTTGTTTGAACAACCGGCGGCTATGCAGCTGGCCAGGTATGATAAGGTTATTTTAAACAAAAGAATAATCACGAATGTCTTCTTTCGACTCTATCCGTTTCGGTCGTTTTTGGTTGCCTAATTCAAACGGTTATTCTTCTTGGGTACGTTATAATAAACAAGATTTCTTTTTATATACGCCGAATGAGGCGTTTATTCATATGATATCACTAGATCGAAAGAACACACATTTTGAACATAGATGACATCACCGAAAGAATACAGTAACGACACCAAGTGTCAAAAATAGAAAAAAAATTTTTTTTAACCAGGCACAGGCATATTTATACGGTAAAGTATACCATATCAAATTAAATCCAATAATTCTGACTTAACGATAATAAACATATAGCCTCGCGGATTTCTTGTGGTTAGTGACGAGTAGGTACTTTATATGTACAGTACATAATTTATGTATCAATAGTTTTCGCAGCGCACGCCAAATAATGACTTTTATAGGCAATTTTTTGATACCTTGGGTTACATTGTAATTTTCGTAGGGATCTCTAACTTTTAGAACATAAAATACAGCCCATGTCACTAGCTGATGTAGTTTTCTATAGGTGAGAGAATTTTAAAAATCAGTTATGTAGTTTTTGAGTTTATCCATTACAAACAAACATACAAAAAAAACAAATCTTTATAACTGTTCAACTAGTAAGATAGCTTTTTGTTATGTATAACGGATTTTTCAGTAAGTATTAACTTTAAAAAATATAATAATTTCAAATATAAGCATTTTCTTTTAGAAGAGTACAGCCAGTAGGTTTTAGTTCAAAGTGGAGTAGGTTGCTGTCAATAGATGGCGCTCGTTACAATCCGCCAACCCGCATTGGAGCAGCGTGGTGGATTTAAGCTCCATGCCCCCTCATCTTAAGGGGAAGCCTAAGCCCCTGCAGTGGGGTATAAAAAGGGCCGATGGAATGGAATGGAGTAGGTATATATCGCTGTGCGCTCTAAAACTAAACCTGTGATTTGCTAGATTGTCAGGAATGCGGTATGTAACGTCCCGTTTAATGTCCCCTTTGATGTGTTTTTGTGTTAGTAATGCCCTTAAATAATAACACATATTAGTCTGTTGTTTCAATATTTTAATAAAAAATGCAGAAATAAAATAGTAAATCATGTTAGAAAAGGAATTCATTACAAATTTGTATTCAACTTGGAGATTCAAAAAATCACAAACAAATAGTGTACAGTATAATAATAATTATTGAGAATTCAATTATTTATCACAGATAAAATTAAGTACAAGTTTATACAAAATCATTCAAGCTATAAAATTTGATAGAATTAAAAATAATGTTATAAAAATTATACAAATATACTTTTTACAATTGTTAAATAACTTCAGCCGCCGACCTGCCTGAGGAGATGCTGAAATGGAATGTAATTAGGATTGTTTTGATCTGTTCATAAGGCACTTGGAACAAATATAAAGAGATCATGGTAGACAAGTCACTTCATTACATAACCATAACTTTCTAAATAAAAAATAATTATACATGCATTCAGAAAAAAAAATATAAATGAAATAGAGGAATGTCAGGAATCAGTCACCTAAATAATCAAAGATAATTTTACAGTTTTTTGACTATGTCATATCCACCTTTAATTGGTATGGTATATCAATCACTAACAACAGCTTTCTTTCTCACCTTTAAAGCTATAGGTAATATAAACATTAAAAACTCAATATTGTACAAAGAGCAGCAGAATTGTCACGGATTATAGGTATATAGCGACCAATTAAAAGCTGCATCGTGATGGATATCCAAACACAATCGATAATCTAAGATGTACCATAAAAACCATTTAATAGTTCCATAGATTCTAATCACATTCAATTTGTAATTCACATAATACATAGACAGATGATACGGATACGGAAGAACGTCTAAGAAATCTATTCATAAAAAGAAACTATAACTGACAATCACTTATCCTAGAAATCAATACAAAAATACTAACAAGAAGACAACAATACTGATAATTGTAATTTAAGTTTATATATATATATATATATTCTCACTTACACTGAACCGATAAAGGAAATAAATTAATTAGAATTTTTATTGTCGTATCTAATAACATCTTCCATCTAAAAAATTGGCAATAAAACAATAATTATTGGCAGAAGAGTCATTACAGCAGCGTAAAGTTCAGTGTGGCTAGAGTTAAAATACAAATTTGTAACATCTCCAATACTTTTAGTAATAGGTTCCTATGCATACAATAGTTTATTACCCTTAATACCCTACGACGAAGCTCATAAACGCCGCCCTTGGGCACTTTGCGTTGGCTGAATCAACATTCATGCGTTCGTTCGATAACAACAAATAAGTCGATAACTTTATTTTAAATATTTTCAACGAATCATATATATTTTTATCGTGTCATGATCATCACCATATTAATTATTTTTTTTAAACAGCTGACTCAGACATCGCAAAATGTTACATAATATCCGAAAATAAATTAGCAAAAGTTACAGCCATGAGTTGCTTAAAAATTATGCATTTAATTATTGTTAATTCGAGTTTAATCCGATTCATTTATAGAAAAATAATATTCTTATTGAATAGGGGCGATTTAATTATCATAAAAAGGACACTATCAAGTTGTTAATATTGCATTACATAATTTTTTTTTTTTTGAGCGTTAAATGAAATATATTCATTCATTTATTCACAACCACAAACTTCATAGACGGTGACGTTAAACTGACAATCAGAGAACGAAGTTTATGAACTTGCGATGTATTTGAAAATGAAATATTAACAACTCGTTTGTGTCCCAAAACATAAATCGATGTAGATATAACAATTATTTATCTTTTTAAATTTGTAATATTGACACATTAATTGACAGCCATATAAAATTAATGATAGAGAAGGAAAATCGAAATAGATATTGCGTTCCAAATCAATTCCACAAAAATTTTGAGTATTGATATTGTAACTTTTACTATTTGCAACAGTAAGTTATGTATTAATAAAACAATCTGGTGGTCCCATTTTATATCAAGCTATTGCGGGGTGATTACTAAGAATCGCTACAGTAATAGTTTTCTGAAGCACTTTTAATAATTCCAATGAATATACAGTATGTAAACAATAATTACATTAAAATGACTTTGTATTTGATATTTTATACTTGACTTGTATAAATGTAGGTGAGTAGTTTTTGAAGATGTATTATTTATTCTATTGAAATAGAGAACGTAACATAGAGTTTTAATTTCACCTGTAGGTATACAATAACTAAAATCATACTTACTAAAGAAATTACTTTGACTTTATGTAAAATATTATGCATAAAAAATTACAATTGAACACTTTATATGAGTTAATTTGTACAATACATAGTATGTAGAAAAAATAGAGATTCATTTATAGAAATTGCCCAGTGAAACATGGCCATCGCCAGTACTACTTTACAAGTTATCAAGACTTTTGTAAAGTTTGAAATTAAATATTAATTTTTTAGAAAGTAGCATTGCTGCAAAATATATTTTTTGCCAGTGATGGATTTTGATTAAGTATGGACCGAGCGATGGCCCGTTCCAGAGGCAGTTCGTTATATTCCTAATACTAGAAGCGAATTACGATATCTATTTACACTAGCTGGCGGACTACACATCCATTAATTTTATTTTAAATAAAAAACATACATACCTTATGAAGAGAGACTGAACGAAAATATATCTCTTTTTTCAAATCGCATTTAAAATATGGGAGCATCACATGCACTCAATACGAATCTTACTTTTGAACATGAGACAAAAATAACACATAACATTCGATTGAGAACCGGCTTCCACACAGAATGCAACGTGGGCAACGAGGTGAGCGCGTCACTTGTCGGCTGGCGGAGTTGCGTCCGGGAGCGCGTCTTTCAGCTCGCCGAAGGTGTGCGCGCCACGCCTCTTAGCGGGGCGTGTCAAGGCCGTAGGAGCGTGCGGCACGACAGACGCCTCACAGTCGAGGCTGGCACGCTTGTGCCAGAGGAACTGGTGCCGAGGCTCGGCCCCCGCCGACATCGGCATGCAGAGCTGCACGGCCGCCGCGCCAAGCTCGTTGTCGCTCAACTGCCGAGTCAGCCGATCTTTGCCGACGACCAGCTGGAAGCCTCGGGTGGGCCGGCTGCGGCCCAGTTCATTCTCGCTGAGTTGTCGCTTGAGGCGGCCACCGGACATCTGTTCCACTGGACTAGTGCGTGATGAGCTCGCCGTTTTCTCGCGCGAGCTATTCTGCCGTAAGTTGCATCCGTTGGTGGAGGTGGCCCCGGGGCGGATGCACAGGTTGCCGAGGCTACCGCGGTGCGGAGCCTCATCGTGTCGGCTGTTGCCCAATGAGCTGCCGGTGTGCGTGTGGGTTGTGACGTCGTCGCGATGCATCGTGTCTATCGTGGCGTACAAGTGGTTGTCAAAATCACGGGTGTTCTGTCTGTGTGGGCGAGAGTGCGCACGCGGCAGGTGTCCGTAGCTGGCTTGACGCGCGATGGCAGCGGGCTGACGCCGAGGCATGCTGCAGCTCTTCGGCACGAACGTTTCTTGCGACATCAATACATTTTCATACAAATGAATATTGTTACTATCACTATCTTCTTGGGCTAGCAAGTTTTGGCGACTTTCAGTGGTTTCCTTTTTATTGCTGATCGAGACCGAATTACTTTTTTTGTGTTGATTTTTAATTTTAATGTCAGGTTTCGTTTTCAGTTTACAGTCACTGGCGCTCCGCGGCAGCACGTTCGCATAGCCATGTTCGCTGCTCTTCTGCATTTTGTCGGTCGTCGGCGCAGTAGGTATCGCCGAATTTTCTACAATATTCTTAAGAAAACTAGGGTGTCTTGAAGTTTTATTACTGGATGGACTGATTTTCGCTCCGTCGCCACTGGAATTTTGCGGCGGCGCTGGTTCATATCGCTTTCTGTCGACGTCGGGTTTCGACGACTTGTCGAGGACGACCTTCGTTTTATCACTTTTACAAATTTTAACACTAAATCTGAATGGGGGCTTAAAGACGACTTGTAACCGCGCCTTCTCTCCGGAGAGGAGGTTGGTGGCGCTCTTGGACGGCCTCGTTTTCCGGGTGCCCTTCTGCAGCTGCCGATGTGCTCTATCGGTGAGCCCGAGAGGTATCGACTTGGATTTCGGCAAGGCGGCAGGTTGCGGAGAGTTGAGGAGCCATTTTTGTACTTTGGTCAAAGCTTCGTTGTCTTTCGTCGTGGGCGTTGTGGGATGTTTCTGCATCGAACTATAATCGATGGTTTCTTTTTTGACTTTTACTTTACGCTTCTTTACCTTCCCTTTATTTTTACTTAAAATAACATGTTTTGGTGATTTCCCTTCAGAATTTGTCACGACAGCCATACTCTCTTTTGGTTCCTCTTTGGGTTGAGCCGTTGGTTTCTGTAATAGTACAATTATTGCTTTCACATATGACATATGAAGATAAGCAGAGTTAGAATCGAGGCTAGAACAAATAGTAATTACCTTTTTCTTTTGACTGTGCGTCGGTGAAGTCTTGTCTCCTTGTTTATTCTTGGCGTCTTTCTTATTTCTATACGCTCTAGTACGCAGCGCAACTTTTTTCTTGAGAGGCAACTTGGATCTGCAAAATTGTATAGGAATCTTGAAAGCGCTATTTAGCACTGAATTTATTATTATCCTTAATATTCAAGTTCGAAATGAATTACATCTGTCCGCGGGTAAATAGTATCGCATCACATAAAACTAAATAAGTCTATGTGGGTTTTGTATGCCTACAAAAACAATAAATTCCTTGGGTGAAGATTTTCGCGAGAGAGATTCTTTCAGAAAAGAGCCATTCGTTGAATATATATAACCCTCAAAAACATAAATTTGAATCGGGACCAAGTGGCCTGGCTATTTAAATTAGGAGGTAGAGCTGCCCACATAAAACAAAGTTTTCAGAAAACCTGATAAAATCGTGGACTTAAGGAATTTAAAACATATTTTCATTTGAAATAGTAAAGTTACAATCAAACTTTATGGCGGATCGGAAAGTAGGCACAAGTCGCGTCGCAATAACCATAGTTTGAGGTGTAGCGGGACGCAGTGGAGCGAGGGCTGCATGACTGTACCAGTACAATTCCGCATTAAGCGTTGTAATCAGATCCGCCATTAAGTTGACGCGATCTGTACTTAAGAGTTATTATCATTACATTACCATTTACTCTTTTTAAAAATTTCACATTTGAGTGTGAGATATGTTTTTAAAAGAGCTTTTAAAACAGGGGTCAAAAAGTATGTTATGGCAATTGAAAAAAATAAGTGGAGGGCAGTTTCCAGCAACACCATTATGAAAATTTTCGATTTTTTTTAAATTGTTTAGAAAGTTAAATGCTAATTGACTGGTTTTGGGAGTTCATTGACCCAATTTTTAGTTATTTTGAATTTATTTTAGTTAAAATCAACACAATCTATATTAAATAAATATTCTTGTTTTTACCCAGAGCTCTACTATCTTATAAAAATAGTGGTTTAATAATTACTGTAATATGCAATATATTGTAGTTTCTTTTTTCATTGACACTGGTGGCGTCTTAGTAGAACAAGGTTGTTTCGCCCGGTATTTGAATCGAATGGTAATATAATAATTACCTGACAGCAGTGTGAACTATAAGCCCGCCCTGATCGTTGGCATCTGGTAACCGCACCGTCTCCGTGGTCGACGATTGTATGATGGTGACCGATTTCAACTTCTTGCCGTGCCGACCAAGGAAACGGGTGCTCAGCACCTGTAAAAGGGGATAAATTAATTTTTATACCTCCTAAAACAAAAATATAAGTTTTTATTAAAATTTTAAATAAACTAAAATAAACATAACTCTAGCTGCTAATATTTACAACAAACACTTTTGTACACACTAGCTTTTTCATTTCAACAACAAAATATATTTTAGCCATGAATATTGTTTTGACCAATGATATTAGAAGTATATGAAGGGGCAGATATCATACTAGCACGCTGTTGCTGAGGCAATCAAATTACCCTAATTGTGGTAAATTGATTTAGGCGCATAATAGCCGCGAGCAAGCCGTGAACATATGCTTCATAGTTATTCATAATATTTCTAAAATGTAGAGTTGTAAGATTAGACAATTTACCACAGCGTTGTTGCGAGATTAGAAAATTTACTAAGCGTTCCGACAGCGTTGGACACGTCGCAGTAACAGTAAAACTATGATGCAAAGATGATAAAGGATAAAAGATTTACATACCACACGTAGGTTCATCTTATTTTAATTTTATTTCTAAATTACCACAAGTTATTACACATTTGCTAGCGTATTTCAAGCGCACTTCTCGACAGATAGCTATCTCTTTCTATATCATTCGTTATATATTACCGTACCTTCATTGCCGGAACCTGTATATGCCAAGAAGTATGTCTAGCGGAGAAATATCTTACGTCGCGCATTATGAACATAAATTCTTTACTCAAATATCATTGGCTGTATCGCTTTATTCAATAATAATTTGATACGCATTTCGATTACACTCAATTAAAACACTATTTAGGAAAGTTTGTAATATATATTCATAATTTCTGGCCTACCAACATGGATTTAGCTGTACTTTAAAAATTTGTTAGCAGATAAAATTCCGTAAAAGTTAATAGGATATTTTATTCAAACAATTCAGTTAAAACTCCAAATAATACCTTCCACATACCTACCAAATCTTAACTTTTTATATCGATGTTTATCGCAGCGTCTAAAACTCTGCAGCTCTTCTGGATCGAATAAATTGATACCGTTAGTATGAGTTAAAAACATAGTGTGATTAATATGAAATCTTCTTCTAGAAAATAAATATTTGAACCAATTTAAACGGGACGTTCACTGACATGTAGAGAGAGGACTTTTTCGAAAACATTTAAGGTTCGTAAACATGAAAAACCACGCGAATGTAGTCGCGGGCGTTCTTACGTTCACATGTTTATTTCGTACCTCAACGATACCCAACAAGCGTCTTTTGTCTGCTTGTTTATTCGGACTTATCTACATAACATTTTAATCGATTTTCTTGGAACTTTCATTGACAGATAAAGAGCTTTACTGAGAGTAATTCAGGCAATTTTTGTCTCGGAAACATTTATATAGGTATTCTATATACAAGGTGAAATTTTAGTAACCAGCCAAAATTTTTCTAGAAGTTAAGTATCACCAAAAGACCTCATTGCGTAAATAAAAAATATGGGTTACATTTTCATAATAAATTATTTTATCTACAGTGTTATTTTTTTCCGAGTTTGGTTGCCTTCTTAACGCTATAGTAAACGTACGCGCCCGAGGCCTTGAAACGGAATGGGGCGGCGGGCATGAATGGTGACTAGAGTTATTGTTTTTTTCGAGAAATGTTTGAGTAGTCATATCTCAATATTTTTCTATAGAACGATACTAAAAGGAAACAAACGGCTATCGGTTTTTTGCCAAAAGTCATTATATTAAAATTTGGCTTGTCATTAAAACCTCACCCTATATGTAAATAAAAAAGAAGTGGCTGTCTGTGATTTGAAGATAAAGACTTCTTAGTATAACCTTATTTATCATAGTAGTCGGTTTTCAGTTTATTGAGTTTTGAAATGACAAGCGATTGGACGGAGAAAAAATTGTCAGAGAACTAATGGACGTACATCTCCCTCTTACGCTATTAAAAAGTGATTAAGTTTAATTACGATATACTCCACGCGGCCGGAGCCGCAGGCGATCGCATGTAACGAATATTTATTACAGTATAAAATAATGTATACCTTACATATAAGAAAAACACTTACGAGTAAGGCGACGACTGCAAGCAGTATCAACAGCGCAGCGTACCAATGCTGCAGAACCCATCGCTTGAAACTCGCGATACTTTCGTCCGACAACAACAGCTTGCGCAAAGTAGCCAGAGGCCCTGACGGATCCACTTCCCGACAGCGTTGGAACACGTCGCAGTAACTGTAATCATTATCATCATTATCATCAGCCCATTTTTACCCCACTGCAGGGGCTTAGGCCTCCACCAGGGTGAGGAGGCGGGCTTGGAGTTTAAGTCCACCACGCTGCTCCACTGCGGGTTGGGAACTCTAACGACCGCCATCTATTGACAGCGTCCGGGACCGACTGCTTAACGTGTTCTCCGAAGCACGGTGTCAGTGATATTGTGTACTTAAGTCAGAAAAACTCATTGGTACACGCCCGGATTCGAACCATGGCCCTATGGGGCCTTATAAATTTCAGACAGATACGTTGCGCTCTGGGCTATCACGACACAAGTAACTGTAATAACATATACGAATTATAATATTAATAATCTTTATTTACCAATCAAAGTTACAGTTAACAGGTGTAAATATAGTACACAGAAAAATCCTTACATTACAAACAAGAAAGTAAGTTTATTTGACCTTAATGCAGAGCAGAGACGAAGGGTTTTTTTCACAAAGACAGTTGAACTCACAGAATATAGCCTATAACCTACTTTGATTATATAATGTCTGGACCCTCGCAATACAATTTCAACAAAAATGACAGTCCAACTATTACATACATGTTGTGCGACTCAACAGACTTCATACTCTAGCTACGCCATACTAACCGTGTACAAACCGTCTTTGTGTGTGTGAATTTAGGTGATATTTTATCTATGTTTTTTGACGCCGACTCTCTATCCAGACATTATATAATCAAAGGCTAACCTACTGATTGTCCTGATTGAATGTTCTCTTGGGATACAAATCTAACAAAGATTAAAAATAAATGACGAGCAGTATTTACAGAATTTAAATCGACGGCTCGTGTAAGAATGATTTAAAAAAAGTATCACTGTCGCCGGCAACGAATCCCGCGAACGGTTCTGCCGTTGAGCGGAACGATTCCCGCCACGGGCGAATTGATCAGTCGTTTTTGAATTTTTTTAAAATTTCAGTCAAACATCACCGACTCCCGCTGTCATCGTCACTTCTAAGACGTCGGAAATTGCTTTCAGCCGTTATTACATACTGAGTTATCCATTTGGTATCTAGTGGTTTTACAACTGAACAACTAGATTAGAACTCATTCCATTTACATATATGATGTCATATATATCCACATAACTCCATTGCAGGCAAAAGTTAGTAATTTAAAAAAAATTAGGTTTCCATGCTTTCACTAGTGTACAGCCCTTCAAATTTATTGAGTTTGGACCATAAGCCCCTCACGTTAGTTCAATGCGAGTTGAGAATTGTCAATTTTCTACATCCTAGAAGGGACGATGACAGCGAGAGCCAGTGATGTTTGACTGAAATTTTAATAAATTCAAAAACGATTGATCAATTCGCTTGTGGCGGAAATCGTCCCACGGACGAGATTCGTTGCCGGCGACAGTGATACTTTTTAAAAGTCATTCTTACACGAGCCGTCGATTTAAATTCTGTAAACACTGCTTGTAATGAGTCTACTGTCAGTGAATATTAGTTGTGGTTAAATTGTTCGCCCGCAAACAACAAATACAGACCCAAAAAAGCATCTCGATTCGGATGGGCCTGGCAATTCTATCACTCCCTGTGTGTATTTGAAGACACTAACCCATTGTAGTCATTGCACGGCGTGCCAGGTTTAGCATACATGTCGGGCACGTCGTAAGGCGGCGTGTTCCATTCGAAAGAGGAGAGACAGCGGCCGTCTGGCGCACGGCAGCACAGCTCACAAGCGGACCTCGGATCGTCTTTACGCGGAGCGCATTGGCACGACTCCAAACCGTACGCGAGGCAGATCGATCCTGTGCACTCCTGGAAGATTATTGTAGGTCTATAAATAAAGATGAATAAAAAATGAAGACAATACATTCATTTGTTGACTGACCCATTGGCAGAGTGATTAGAGATCCTAACTGCGGAAACAAGGGTAGCGGGTTTGATTCCCGTCCGGGACAAATCTTTGCGTGCATGAACATGTCTATATCGTTCCCTGCCTGGGTGTAAAAGTATCTCTATATGTATATATTGTAAAGAATATTTAATGATGGATATCAGTTGTCTAGTATCCATAATACTAGCATAATACTTGCTTACTTTAGAACTAGATGGCGCTGTGTTGCATGTCCCAGGTATAATATACAATAATAATACATGGGACTTCCCACACAGCGTCATCTAGTCCCAAAGTAAGCAAGTATTACGCTTGTGTTATGGGTTACTAGACAACTGATATACATACTTAAATATTCTTTTATAATATATACATATATATATTTTTGCGAAGACACCACACACATATAACAACCAAGACCCGGTACCCGACTGACCCGACCTGGGATTCGAACCCGGGACCTCCAGCTTCATAGGCAGGGTCGCTACCCACTAGGCTAAGCGGTCGTCAAATCGTCGTCGGTATTATTATTATCATTTGTAAATACATACGTAAAATATTGTATAACATCGCGAATCGATACATAATAGATCTTGAAAAAGTGGGGATATAAGGTGATTGAGATCTTACGGTCATGTCTTTACCGGCGGTCTTTTATTAGACTTACAAATACAAGCCAGTTAATTGTAAGTCCAATGTGTAATACCCGTATATAATATTAAAATTGTGTCTGTCATAAAAATGTCTAGAAATTTAAATGAAATGTAATAAGAAATTTTTTACATCCTGTAGTTTTGTTTGTTTTGGCACCGGCCACTGGTAGCACGGATCATAAATACTCCACGTGGGCTAAATTAAATAATTTTGCTTATTGCTTATTGTCTCACCCCCATAAAGCACACGAGCTCTTTATCGCATCGTGTCCTATTCGGCTTGTGTCGACTGGAGGGGCAGGTCGCACGACGGCCGTCACAATGCGCCGCGTCCCTGCACCCGTTATCGGACCGACACTTGTCGCCGAACTTGAGCGTGCATGATGCCGTACAGCAAGGACCCTGGAATAGTTTTTAAGACACATGAGCACACACCTGTTTCCCAGAGGGACAAGCACTAGGTAGATACTATAAGATCTTCTTTCGCTTCACTGACACGATAATAAAATCTCAATGATAACAGTGTAATATTATTTTCTATATAATCATATTTAAAAAAAAATAATTTAATCATTGTAAACACGCGCTCAGTCGTATAGTAACAGTATGACTTTTTGACTGTATAATACCTACCACTTTGTATTGCGTACACCGTCGCGCGTCGTACGCCGCGCCGGCGCGCTTTGTCTAATGTTGCACGCATTATAATAATAATAATAACGTATACATCCCAACAACATCTAGGCCTAAACTAAGTATTAGTATGTGTTTTGGGTACCAAGCGTACCACATACATGTAACAACCAAGACCCGGTACCAGTATCAATATTCATCATTATAATTGTATAAATCGTATACAATTCGTGTTTCATCTGTACGCTACTTTAATAAGCACATTTCTATAAGAGGAAAGGCAAACAAGCAAATCACAGGCATTATGTCAAATTATGTCAAAAAAAGAACTAGCTAATTTAAATTAATAAATTCCCTTTTTAGATTGCCTATGTGAATTTATTCATAAACGTAATATTCGTCATCCATTTTTATCTAAATACGCATGAAAAAATATTAACCGCAAAAATATACAAATAGGAAATTTTTATGGCCGTCCTGAACATGAGGTGAATGCGACGTCACACGAGGCTAAGATCGGATCAGTAATAAAGTTTGATTTGTACCAAAAGCAATCGCATGAATATAACCGCTCTTCCACAAATTTGCCCAAGTCGACCAAAGCACTTGTAGACAAGCCAAACAAATCATTAGGCTCCGTATCCACAGAATTACAAGCAAAGGCAAGTCGACCATCAACACGTCGGCGTTTGAGTCGACTCTGCCTATTTGTGGCATAACAAATACGTATTTGATGTCCGAGTTGCAAATGACGCCGCATGATGACAGAAAAAAGTCTGATAAGCCTCATTATATCAAAATCGTTATTACGCACACTATTATTTTATCAGTATTTCTCTAGGTATCAACTTATTCAAATAAGTTGAAAGAATATGCCGGTTATGTGCATTTCCTTAGACTGTATACTTTTTTTTTTTTTAATTTATTTGATAAAAAACAAAGTTAAACAATTTTTACATTAACAGTATATATCAAAAACTTAAAAAGTTTTCCCGTATACTGAGATTCGTCTGCGGGTAGATCGAAATCTCATCAATCTCGCGCCGCCACCGTGCGGTTATGAGGAGATTGGAATGCGGATAGGAATGTATCTTTGTGTGTAAGGAATGTGTAAATACAGTATGATCTTAAATTGTGATTTGATTTAATTTGAGGTATCAAAGCAAAAGGCAAACAGAAAGCAAGTGCATATAGTTACGCTATACCATTTAAGCAGACACCGGTTTTCTCAACTGGTGCAGCTCAAATTATCCATAAAGTAGGATTTAAGTTTTAATTTAATATTACTGCAGGTTAAGCTGTTTCTTAACTGTAGGGGCAAGTTATTTATCAAGTAAGGTACTTATATCGCAGTTATACAGCAGACAAATTATTTTTACAAAACTTGCATGCTTTAACACTAGTTATTTGACACAATAAAATAAAACATCATGAAGGAATTCACTGAAAGGTTAGCTGACCGGAGTATCAGCTCTATGCAGGCGCCGTAGAAGGGTGTGGGAGCAAAGCCTCGATACCTTCTTTGGCGTCAATGGGGCAAACAAGGGGCAACGTTGGGCGTATAGTTCGAGAACCAAAGTTATCACATTTGAGCGATCATAAGAGGAAGAAAGACAGGCAGGACGAGTGTATGGTCCACGCGATTGGTGCACGTAGATGATCTTCGTCCCCGAATCTTTGTGTAAGTACCTAATCCCCATCACCACTACTGTGAGCGGCCTTGTCGGGCGTCTAGTATTTGACAAGTCGGCTTTGAATCGTTGAATTAAGGCCTCCGGCAGAGCGACGCTGATGTTGTTCGCGTACGTCGGCGCTTCTTACGATAACAAATACAACTACAAAGAGCTCCGCTGACGATCAGCAGCGCGTTTCGTATGAAGTTCTCTACGCTTATCTACTTACGCGACAGACATCAGCTTCGCTCTGTTTTAAGCCTTAGCGTGTTCTAGGCTACTACAGTCAAATTTCGGTGATCATTCTCCAGTACTGCTATAGAACAAAAGCCAACAGATAGCGAGACCCATGTTATACCTGGCTGGGACTGCACACAGAATGTTCAGTGAGTGTGCATGGTTTGTAGTGAGGTCGAGCAGCTTGAGGTCGGCAACATACGTCGGTGCACTCGCTGGCCCAACCGCAATCACACTCTTCTCCTTCTTCTACCACGCCGTTGCCGCAGATGGCGGGCTGGGGTTCTGAAGTGGAAAATATATTTATTTTTCTTGTTCTTTTATTGTTTTAAACCGGCTATCAATCGACGCGCGAGGGGATGTATATTGCTAAAAGTGAATATCTCACCAAATCAAATCAAATCAAATCAAATATTTTTATTTCGTAGTTATATAACATAATCTTGAAGTACGTAACAAGAATGGATTTTATTACTTTGTGGAAGAACGTCATCACAATGGAGCATTTAAAAAGTGCTGGTTCTTCTCAGAAGAATACGTAAGAAGCTGAGGAACGCTCTTTTTACCAAAATTATTAACATTTTTTTAACAATAAGTGCTTATAGATTAATATCGTTGAATGAAACGGATAGGCGAGCGGCTTACATCCATGGATTTTTATCATCTAAGTAGCCAGATCCTTTATAATAACCTTTTGCATAAAGCTTTCATTTTATTTAGTTCTAAACTTGTTTAGAGGTAGATCTTGAATGTCAGCTGGGATCTTATTGTAAAAACGTGCACATTGCCCTTTAAAACATTTTGTGCATCGTGTGCGCATCCCGCGAAAATTATTACCACATAGGTTGTTTCTTATCTAATTGAATTTAAAATTATTTTATTTTCTCAATTTTTATAGTCATTAACCACAACTATTTTCGTTGCGTATGAGTATTTGACATTGGGTATAGATTAACTTAAACTTCGACGTTATATGAAAAATAAAATTACCGCGTGTATACTTAGTAAAGCTAAATATATCCGCGGTTATAATGGCAGCGTCTGTTCTAAGAAGGGGTCCGATCACCAACGTAAAATAAATAACATTACCCGTGAAACATCCTTTAGAAGAACGCGCCTTGTTGTTTAGCACAGGATCTATAGCGCGCAATGAACATGGCGAGAATTTGTTGTTGTTTCGGCGATCCCCACTGGTGGCGCGCGCGAACATTATGTAGTTGCCGTCCTCGCCGAAAGGGGTGCACACCTCTGGGTCATGCTGCCGACATACAATCATATAATTTTAGTACAAGATGTGGATACGTTGCGATTTAAAAAAAAAAACCACTTGGCCAAAGGAATTGAAATCATCCTCGGTTCGTGATATGACTATAAATATTTTGAACTTGCTGTACCCGCAACTTTGTCTGCGTGGACTGATATCTATCTCAGCCGGTTATTAAACGCAACATGATTCTGTCTGTCTGTTTGTAAGTATGATTAACAATTTACAAGATGGTTTTGGTGTTTGTTAATTAGGTAAGTTAAAGATTTAATAATAATCTTTATTTCAAAGAAAGTTACAAAAGATTTCATGATAAACTGACGCAATACTTAATGAATACATTTATTAAATACAATAATTTGCATCTGTGCCTGAACTAGACTTAAAAAACCTGTATCTCAGACAACAGCGCTCTTTCTCTTATATGTAGACAACTTTACGAATTATGTAACAATATCATAAATCTAACAATTCAAGATACTAACACATTAATATACTGTAAAAGATTAAAAGAGTAAAATATAGTTAACATGTAGTCGATAGTTGATTCGATAATGACCTACGTAAGCTGGCTCACTTATATTAGGCATGCTCCCCCATGACACACGCTCCGTAACACCGGGCACGTGTGACGCGGCGCCCAAAACTTAAAAATTGAATATATTTTGTTTCTTTATAGGTCAATTTTGAGGAAATAAATAATAAATATTACTCAGAATAAAGCTTCATATTTTACAGTTATTAGATTTCGAGTGCAATGAGTAGCTTTAACCTGATGCGAGTACAAACGAACAAAAATTCGTTTTTTACGTTCTACTACTTATTTCTCCCATCTGCACGTTATTTTTTGCAAAAAGTCTACGGTTTTTTATATGTATAGATATATCAGCACATGTGGCTGTTTGCTTGAACTTACTCAACTTTTAAAAATAAAAGTATAAGCCTGGAGTGAGTACGACCAAGCATGTATATCAAAATTAAGTGATTTCAGTGTACCTGATTTAGCACACTGTCTCTACATGGAAGATATAGTTGGGTTTATCACGATTGACTAATTATAGTTATCTCTGAATGCAAAATATCTATTTCTAGGGTTCTGTAGGCAAACAGCAAAACAACGGAACCCTTATGACTGGGTCGCCGACTTTTGTCTCCGCCTCGCCCTAATGGAGCAAGCATTACAGTCATGCCTTGTTCCATAGAGCGTGACGCGGAACCATTCATATATTCGTGTTTAAAACTAAAATGAGATCTTATCTATCCTTACCGGTGATCCAAAATTGTGGCCGATCTCGTGTGCAAGCGTGACGTGAGAGACCGCAGGCGGAACATGTTTACCATAGTTCAGTAGAGTCACAATGCCCGTGTTCAGAGACTTCATGCTGCCTCGATAATGCTGTAAACGTAAGTTGTTATATTGAAATGTGAATATATTTGAACTATAGATCGTATAGAGCTTATGTTGCGCATGAGTCTTACCATAGCCAACTATTATTTACAAGCCATTAATAATATATATGTACCGTAGGAATAATATCGTATATATATCGTAGGTACAAATTAGCGTCCTAGAATTGTAGTAATTTGATTTGGTCGCCTATTAATAATCTATGTTAACTTATTTCAAGCGAAATTAATTACTATCTCTTTCTGTATTATGTTTTGTATCATTGATATATTATTCTATGCCAACATGTAGAACTAATTCTGGACAAAGGGCTCCTCTATATAGAATGTGCAAAGATTTCATTACTAATTTTAACAATATGGATTTGTTCAATACTAACAAGGAATCATTTAAGCATGAGTTAAAAAGGCAATTAAGTATGCATAATAGGTAAATTCAAGTTATTATTATTGTTGTTAGTCTTTTGTTTTAATATTGTTATTTCTGCAGCTTTATTTGCGTGGTGCACGTTTACTTTAGTTTCATTGTTTTGAATTCGTAATTTAATTTTTCAGTGAGAAATTTATTAGGTTATAGTTGTAACATTTTTATTTCTCATATTGTACTGTAGCATATTTTAAACCACACCTGTCCCTCTTTTTATCCTAATAAATAAATTACATGGATGCGGCATCTCACAATAATTGCACACGGTTCTCAAATCATCGCATAGCTCAATAGTTTCTTTGTCATAAAAAATTGTCATTAAAAATTCTGGGTATGATATATTTTCGGGTTCTTTTTCCATAGTAATTTACAGCTCGTGTTACAACTTAATAGTTGACTGTAGTAAGTACGACACAAAATTATATTGTTTGTTACAATCCTCACCGAAATTTCTTTCACTTTTTAATTTGATGTCCATATAAAATAAGTTATAAGTAGTCATAAATTATATAAGGAGCCACGAGCTGTAAATTACTATGGAAAAAGAACCCGAAAATATATCATACCCAGAATTTTTAATGACACGGTGGGCGATTTAGAAAAAGAATGTAAAAGTAAAGAAATGTTTATAGCCAGGTTGAAAACTACGTTATAGAAGTTACTTGATAAAAAAATTGTGTAGGTTACATGCTCGCAATGTGACTAATATAACTAATACTTAGTGAAAAAAATAAATAAATAATAATAATGTAAGAGTGCAATAAATCGCCAACAAACTGTTAATCAGTTTGGCGATATAGTTAAGATGATAATTTGTATTTCCTTTCGTTAAATAAACTAAAAAAAAAAGTTACAGAAAATTTACACACCTTATTGTGTATTGAATGGAGTATTCATAACCGAGCTTCGAATCAGTTCGATACAGAGGAGTAATACTGGCAGTTTACTTCGAGAACCAAAATTACCACATTTGAGCCATAGGATGAGGAAGGAAAACGGGCGGGACGCGCGTAGGCGATCGGTTATCTAGATGATTTTCGCCCACCCGTTTTTGTGTATTTTAAATTTCGGTGGTATCCATTAAAAGAGTGACGTTCAACACCGTGTTTATTCGTATTCAATATAAAACTCACCCCATTCTTTTCGCAGACGCCGCCGGCATTCTTTAGATCGCCCGTCCACGCCAATCCTAAAGTTCCCATCTCGAAATCGCGGTATGTGAACATGTACGCCAAACAAAATGCATCGTAATCTTCCTCTGA
This sequence comes from Luffia ferchaultella, assembly GCA_949709985.1. Lineage (NCBI taxonomy): Eukaryota > Metazoa > Arthropoda > Insecta > Lepidoptera > Psychidae > Luffia > Luffia ferchaultella. The sequence goes on from OX453249.1 coordinate 18,527,744, forward strand.
AAATGTGCAACATTATATCAATAAATCGGACACTATTCATACAACAATATAAAGGTGAATCAACGGTAGTTGAAAAAAAATAATTATACATACATTTTTTTTTTAAATAATAACTACATATCGAAATATTTTATTAAAATAATATGAATAAAATGAACGCGAACTAAAACAGTAGAAAGTAAAATTAGAAACAAATCTTTCACTACTCATATAATGTGGATTAGAAAATTCTTGTTATTTTCTTTTTTAACATTAATTAGAATTTATGAACGAGGACTATTTGCAATGGATAGATTTTTAGAAGCGGATAGTTCTATTTAGAGGCAAGATTCATAATAATATATATACTTTAAGTCAGTGTCAATACACTGAGGCAATGTACACCACTTAGGTATGTGTTGAGATTATTTTTCAATATATTTTGCTATTAATACGGTCCTTATGACATCGAAATTTGGATGGTAATGTTGTATTTTACGGACTAGGCCCTTTTCTTTACACCAATCACAGACGAGCGTTTTGTTTCTAAAGCATGCGTAAACCGCGAAAAGTGGTCCCGCTCGGTCGTCATTAAATTTGAAGTAGGTACCTAGTTTTAATCGCAAATGTATTGAAAAACGTCGTAAGATACTCGTACTCAGTAAGCTGGCTATTAAACCCATCGGTTTATTATAAGCACACGGCTTTGCCTCGAGCTCGAGCATTTCATGAAATGGTCGCATTTACACTACCAACTAATATTTCAAAAACTACTCAATATATTTTATCCAAAGCAATTTTCGTCAATAGTGTTTTTTCGGTTGTTTTAACTAGATTTTTTTTTTGGATTTTTCATTAAATAGTTGAAAAAAAGAAAGAGAGGACGCCCTTTTTAGTACTTTTAAGAGTGCATCATACTATTCTGAGCAACTATATTGATTTGAATAAAAAAATGTAATTTTGAAACCTCTATATCCTTATTAAAATAAAAGGCTCTTTAAACTCAAATTTGTTTTTTTTTTTGCATCCCACGTTGCACGTGTCATAGCAAATTTTTTGACGTGCAATGCAAATAAAACAAGTTCGGCATTAAGTTTGTTTCATTTTCACTACGAAGTGTTCAAATCTTTAATAGATTAATAATAACATAACGTATTTGACAATATACGTATAGGATAATATATATACGTTGCCACCGTAATTGCACTTGGCTTGGTCCGTAAATCTTGTGTCCAAATAACACAAGTTTCACCAATAGCAAAATATAGGTAAGGTAAAATATAATAATGCCATTTCTATGTCGTTAATAACACTATTCGTTGTTAGTTATTATTAATATAAGGTTTACATACCCTTGACTGGCACAAGGAATGTTATATTAGGTCGAGGAAAAAGTCTTTTCGCATATAGTTTGTATATTTTTAAAAAAATCTCTTTGACTGTACTAGTTGTATCTGGCTGGTTTTGATACCATTAAAAAGGTTACATTTCAAAGAAACAATTTAGTAAAATATCGTTTCCCGCCGGTTTTCATTTGTTTTTCTTTCTGTCAAAATGAGTGAATCTAATGAATACATTCGATACATTTTAAAATTTTATTATAAAAAAGCTACAAGCTGCAAAAAAATTGTGACGTTTATGGCTATATTATGTTCAGTAAGAGTAGCACAAAGTTGGTTTGAACGTTTTCAATCCGGGAATTTTGACGTCAAAGATCCACCTCGCTACAGTCGCCCTGTCACGGCTAAAATGGACGAATTTTTGAAAAAATACAGAAATATCGGCATATTAGTAGTAACGACAAAGCTGAAGATTTAGGAATTGACCACAAATTTAGGAATTGACCACAAAACAATTATGACCCATTGGAAAAAAGCTGGATATACAAAAAAGCTCGATATTTGGGTGACTACATGAGCTCACTGAAAGAAACTTAATTAACCGTGCACTCATTTGCGATTCTTTATTAAGACGTAATGAAACCACCGTTTTTGAGGAGATTGATAACTGGTGATGAAAAGTAGATCAAGTACGATAAGAACGTGCGAAAAAGGTCGAGGTCAAAGGTCGGTCAGGCTTCACAGACTATGACAAAACCCGAGCTAACTCGCATTAAGGTGATGCTGTGTGTATGGTGGGATTGAAAGGGTATTGTTGATTATGAGCTTCTACCGCCGGGCAGTACCATCGATTCGGATCTCTACTGCGAACAACTGATGACATTAAATCAAGAAATCGAGAGAAAGCGGCCGGAATTAATCAATAGAAAGGGTGTGGTCTTTCATTACGATAACGCTAGACCTCACACATCTTTAGTCACTCAGAAAAAATTAAGAAAGTTTGGCTGGGATGTGTTAATGCATCCGCCATATAGCCCTGACCTTGAACCTTCAGATTTCTACCTGTTTCGGTCTCTTTAGAATTCTTTAGACAGTATCAGGTTAACATCAAGAGACGACTGCCAAAACTACTTGTCGCGTTTTTTGATCACAAGTCCCAAAATTTCTACAGCAACGAGATCATGTCACTTCCTACAAAATGGCAGAGAATCATCGAACAAAATGGCACATACATATTGTAAAATGTAAATAAACTTTGAAAAAAAAATGTCTTGAGTTTTCATATAAAATGCGAAGAAACTTTTTCCCCGACCCAATACATAAGTGTTCCATTACCTGAAAACAATTCCAAATACTTCTCGACGCCATAGTTGTTGGGGAACCTATACGCCGGGTCTTTCAAAGCATCCAGTGTGTGTACTTTGATCCTCTTTATCATGAACGTAATGTTGTCCGGTTTACCGTCTTGGTTAAAATCTTTAACAAAAAGGAATAGTTTAAATATATATTTAATTACAAAATTCCAGTCATTTATTACTTAGTAGCTTTTTGCTCGGGGCTTCGTCCGCGTGGACTTCACATTTGTACCGTGACCGCTAAAGCACACAGACACGTTTTCTGCTGTGAAAAATAGCCTAATATTCTTCCTCAAAATTCAAGCTATATCTATACTAAATATCAACAAAATTGGTTTTAGCGTTTAACCATGAAAAAGTAATAAACATACAAAAACACATTTCCGAGGTAAAATGTAGACCGTGTATGATGCAAGTTAGCTATCCTCCTACCAAGTTTTATCAAGATCGTTTCACCGATTCGGCCGTGAAAGGGTAACTGACATATATAGACATATCCACGGTAAAAGTATCCTATATGTTGACATAGGTACTGAATTATCTTCACACGAAATTTCATCAAAATTCGTCCAGTAGTTGTTGCGTGATGCGTGCACAGATAGACAGAAGAAACCCAAAACTAAATATGTATTGATATCTAAATACGTGTCGTGATAGCCCAGAGCGCAACGAGCCTGTCTCAAATTTGGCCCCATCGGGCCATGGTTCGAATCCGGGCGTGTACCAATGAGTTTTTCTGACTTAAGTACACAATATCACTGACACCGTGCTTCGGAGGGCACGTTAAGCAGTCGGTCCCGGACGCTGTCAATAGATGGCGGTCGTTACAGTTCCCAACCCGCAGTGGAGCAGCGTGGTGGACTTAAGCTCCAAGCCCCCCTCCTCACCCTGGGGGAGGCCTAAGCCCCTGCAGTGGGGTAAAAATGGGCTGATGATGATGATGATGATCTAAATACATAACTATCGACTATACCATCGCAGTTTTAATGTACAGACACTGTCTCTTTACAGTTGTACTATATGTAAAGAATAGATAATTTCGATGGCAAAATGTTACCTACCTGTAACTTTGTAAATAGCGTTGACCTTTTGCACATGTCGCGTCATGACCTCAATACAAGCTTCTTCTGATCCGTATCTCTGATAGAACATGTGGTCCGCTTGCAAGTAAACCAGACACGTGGTCTTCCTCGGATCTACTGTGGCTCGCTTGTTCACATGTCGACCGTCGTCAGTGCCGTTCGCAGAGAGTATCGTAAACCCCACCGGTTCCTTCTTAACTACGTCTTTACTCACTGTGACTACTCCAGCTTTGGTTTTTATCACTTCGACGTGCGTTTTCGGTTTGGGTCTCGAATCGTCGTTATCGATTCGCACTTTGGTTATGAGATTGCTTTTATCGATTTTAGTTTTCGGCCTCCTAGTGCTAGCTTTGTCGAAGGGTGACCCGTTGTTGGTGTACGGCACGTCTAAATCTAGAGGTAGTTCGGGATTTTTCTTCGGTTCGTCGTCTTGAAGGTCGTCGTCGGGGAGCCACCGTTTTCTTCTTTTGATCCTGTCGTCGGGTGTCGGCGTGGTGTCGTTGTTTAAATCTGTTACGTTGAAGATGCTGTGCGTGTGTCCGTGTTTGTGTTTGAGATGTAGTAAGTGTGAAGCGCAAGGCGGCGGTTCGGAGCCCGTGTGGTGGGGATGGTCTACGTCTGAACGGCGGTAGACGACGCTGTGTATTTCGGGATGCGAACCGCTGTACCGCGACACAGGTTCAACGTAGTATTCTTCGGTCGGCGTCCAGATCGTGCCGTCGAACAAACCCTCTGACGTTAACACGCCGTACACGACCGATGACTCGTCATCTGAAAATATTATAAAATTGTTATGGAGTGATGTTTGTATATAAAATACAATGTTTGGAAAACTATTGCGATAGGCTGTCTAGTTTACCTCTAAACCCAAAAATTATTTTTTTACTAGTTTCTTTACTTGTACCATAGAATACCGAAATTTACAGCAGCGTATGGTACAGAAGAGAGTACAATATCAGTTTCAAATAAGGAAAAAAATGCGAACCGCAACGGTTGGTTCGAAGGCGTGAACCGTCCATCGTCTGTCACAGGGCTGTATCGTCAGTAGCGTAATAGACAGATACTTGAAATTTTTATAGTGTGTATTACTATCGCCGCTATAAAAACAAATAATAAAAATAAAATAAAGTTAAAAATTAAAGGGGATCCCCATACAAGTAATGTGTTTTTTTTTATGTTGTTGGGTGGCAGTTGTGAGATAATTGCTTACACTTGAAATTTTCATGAAATATGTATTACTTTGGCCGATATAACAACAAATAATACAAATATAATAAAGTGGCAAATTGAAGGGGTTCCCCATACAATAAACGTGTGTACTGTAGTACGGAACCCTTCGCGTGCGAATCCGACTCCCACTTGGCCGGTTTTTTATATACACAGAAACAAAGAAAAGCTATGAAAGAGACCATTAGAACTATGGAGTTCTGTGACGATTCGTCACAAAAATTAACAGACCATGACCAACTATGGTAATGCCGCATCCATGTTATAATAAATCAATGGTTCGAAACTTGAGGATTTCAATAAAGCGTCACGCAGATAGAACAGTCATCGAACAAGAAAAACATTCACAACACACAAACTAATTTATCTATAAATAGTTCTTAAATTGGCCAGAATATTCCGAGAGCTCATTAAAAATTCTACAACTCAAATAATGATAATAATGAATTAAAATCACAAGCTGTGTTGGCTAGCGAGCGTTCTCATAAATAACCAGTATGATGACACTTAATTAACGTTCCTTAACTTTCCTCTCTTTACCTTGCCACTCCGATTCTTTAATCCCTTTTAAAATCCCTTTAGCTAGACAAACAAAAACCGTTCTCTAAAGGTTCTGGTTTACAAAGCAAGCAATTCAAATTAAGTGATTTTCCTCAAAGTCATCTTCACTCCCGGTGCCAAAAACTCGTAATAAAGTTATGAAACGCATTTCACTTCTTTAGTAAATCCCATCTGATGGTTTCGGCTTAGGTTTTAAATGTTTATACATTCAAACGTCAAGAAAAGACAAAACGAAAAAAAAACTAATTATCCCTGCGTTTTCTACGAAAGCCGTAAATGAAAAGATTTTAATTTCAGATTGCCGTTTTACTGGAACAAGTATTTTTACGTAGGAAACAAAAATAAATAGCTATGAAAAACGTCAAACGTTTTCAATTCGTAAATTGTATTCATTTGCGCTTTTTTCCATCGCTAAAACGAAATGACTTAACATTTATAAGTACTTTTATTACCTTAAATATTATTTTATTATTCGTATTACCCACTTTTCATTATTCGGTTTAACAGCTGATAAATTTTGGATTAGGTATAAGCTGACAAACAGAGCTGTGCAAATAAACGGTTAAAGCACACCCCGTCCTTGTCAGCCGCATTGATCAATCAGAGGCGTGATGCATAACAGCTAATGATTTAAGAGTGCGTTCACACTTTTATCTCCTGAAATAAGATTTACGTTAAATCAACTCGTGACCAATCGAATGCTGGCATCCCAAAGGGTGTTTTCTGTACACTTAAGAGTGTAAAGCATTAAAAAGTACATTTCTGCATGGGTCGATTACGGCACGATGAATAATCGCTCTGCGTGACGATATTAGACGCAACACTATCGCTCGGCCGGCGGTTTTCCCACACATTATACGAAATTATTGGATCCTAAATCAAAGTTACCGCGGTAACTTCGTTCATTGTAGTGCAACTGAAATTTGAGACTAACGTGAATTTAGTAGTTCATCATTTTCGCTTTTAGGCACTTTTTCAGAGTTCATACAATAATATAAGTATCTAAAATGATTTATTAATATTTATTGCTAGGGTATCGAATACATCCGCCATATTTAAATTAGCGGCTTCGATGACTTCATTCGCAAGTGATGGACCTTGAACTATTGCTATATCTTTGGACGTATCGTGACAACTTAGCACGAAAACGGCGCAAGTAGTCGAAGCTTCGTCACGCAGGAGTTGCATAACGGAGGAGCAATGAAACGTGATTTTTCGCAGGGACATACTTGAAGGGACGAAGAGTAATTTAGGCTAATGATTGTCCCGGTCGAACGGTTCCAAGGCGAATAATATTTGTTATATCTATCTACACGTTGCAATGGAAATACGAAATTATTTTTTTTTACAACTACGTCTAGGCCCCAAACTAAGCATTAGCTTGTGTTTTTGGGTACCAAGCGAAGACACCACATACATATAACAACCAAGACCCGGTACCAGTATCCATATTCATCATATAAATACTGACCCGACCTGGGATTCGAACCCGGGACCTCTAGCTTCGTAGGCAAGGTCGCTACCCACTAGGCTAAGCGGTCGTCATTACTTAGCGGCGAAATAACATTACTTCGCATGGAGATAAAGTTGAAAAAAAGCAGAGTCGAGATAGGCAACTGTTTACTAATCAGGATTCGAAATGAATGACAACCAAAGCTTCGAGTTGTGAGATTATTATAGTAGTGGGAGAAGTCAAAGAGAAGAAGGGGGACGACTACAATAATAGGCATGCATAAACATAGATAAAGGGAAGGGATATTGAGTAAAATCACGGGGGCTGAGTCGGGCGGTGTAGTCTTGATTAATTTCTCATGTGGTCTTGATACTAAAGATTAAAACGCCCACTCCAGGCGTTACCACATTTTTACTGAAGTCTCACGCTGAAACGATTGCGTTGTTGTTAAAAATAAAAATATTTTTATAATCTACAGCCCTTGTTCTAAAACATCACAGAAAAATTGCACTTTCGGCCATTCTTTATCACAAAAAAAAGAAATATGAAAAGTAATAATTTTCTGTATATATTTCTCAAGAAAGAGATCGCATTTTAAATTTTAAAATGCACCCATTTGCTCAATTGTTTATCTGAGTACAGAACAAACATTTCAAAACATTTTTCTAAATTAATAATTTAAAAAAAAACATAAAAATCGCAAGTGCATAGTCAGGCCGAGCTTGGAATTATGTTACAGCGCGCATCGTCAGACGTTTGTGATTGTTCAAAATATATAAAAGCACGAGGAACGTGCGCGTAAATTTTTTTATTCGAGCTACCTATGGTAAGCTATGATGGTAGGTGACTTCCTGCGGGCTTCAGGTAATCGATGCGCTTCGAAAACTCGTTTTATAACGTAACAAGAAAACTAAGCAGTTTTAATGTACGTAACTAACCCTATGACAACAAAACTTACTTATAATTCGTCACATTTAACCTTGAAGCATTCGATAAATCAATACTTGACCTCACACTCCTTGAATCCTAGATAGCGGTTTTGTCCTCAAAGTGGTCATTTATATTTTACATAGGTACCTACTAAATCGAAATACCCAACGTTTCGTATACAACTATGTCAAACTGCATGGCGATTGCAGTTAATATTGCAATGTCACCTACATAGAGATAATAGCACAGAGTAGGCAAGCCAGTCGGAAATGTGGGCCTCCACAAAAAGAGAGAGAATAATTATACTAATCTATATCTTTTTATTTTGAGCATGCGCAGTTGATGGCTCTTTGGTTGATAACTGCGACCGCTGCTGTAACTGCAAAATGAGTGTCGTAATGCACATGCGGCATAAAAGTAAAATAAAAAGAGAATTAGGTACAGTAGGTAGTTATTTTCCATCTTTTTATCTCCATGCCCAACAGTCACATAAAGGATTACAATAAGCTTGCCTACTCTAGTTATATTGCCTCTATGGTCACCACATACCCGTATCAAATGTAGCGGTGACGGAACTCACGTTGACTACCCAGTATTCGCCTACGCGAATTACGTGGGCGATTGCTCGTTTTGTGACATTTCTTTGTTATACGACGTGTATTAGTCGAAACGGAATATATTTAGCTTTTCTATTTGTGGGAATCGTGCTACTGTGCAGTTCTAATAACTGAAAAAAAAAAAAATTAAAAATGAGAGAAAAAATGAATATCGGTACCCGCCTTTCATTCAATAGTACGTAACTGATTGTGACGGGTAATATACAATGACCTAGACACAAAACAATCGCGTAGGCCATACGCGCATACCGCACGTCTGTCCTTTGGTTCTCAAACTACACGGTCAGCATTACTCCTCTATTGAACTAATTCAAAGCTCGTTAATTGCAACCATAAAGTTCTTGTATTTATATATTCCCAAAGATAACTCAACATTTACAATACTTGACGGACGTGCAAACGTCAGGAACACGTTTTTGAAAGGAATAGACCTATATGCGAATAAACTTACAATGATTTGAAAAAATATTATGTCCTTATTCAAAATAATTTTGTAATACAACCATACCATAGTGAGGATATTTTATTATTTCAACTTTTAAAATTTAAAAATTTATTTAGAGTTTCAAATTGTTTATATGTCTAGCACATGCTTTGCTTAAAATGCATGAAATGTCCTATTATTCTTCTAAGAGACAACGTTAATTCAAATTGGAATTTACAATTCCATTCCATTCTATTCCATCAGCCCTTTTTATACCCCACTGCAAGGGCTTAGGCCTCCCCTCAACATGAGGGGGCTTGGAGCTTAAATCCACCACGCTGCTCCAATGCGGGTTGGTGGATTATAACGACCGCCATTTATTGACAGCAACCGGGACCGACTGCTTAATGTGCTCTCCGAGGCACGGAGAAAAAAAACCCATTGGTAGGTACACGCCCAGATTCGAACTATAGCCACATGGCCTTATAGATTTGAAACAGGTTCGCTGCGTTCGGGCTATCACGACATTTATAATTTACAATATTATAATTAAATACCTGGGTAGAGACCCAGGTTTTTAAATTTTTCTACACTCGCTAAGTATTTCAAAATCCTGAATATTAAAAAAGATTGCCCAACCATTCTCAAATTTTCATTTCCTTCATTGTTGTACTCTTCGCTTTGACGGTCATATTCCAAAAGGATCACTTGATCCGAAAGTATTAACTTGCTCGAGTCCTTTTGTACGTGAAGTTAGTAATTTATAACTTTGCTAATAAAATTAAATAGCTTAAGAAAAGTAAGCCTACAATATATCTACCTATTTATAAATCGTTCTTTTCAATCATTAGTACTGTTGGTTGATACTACATCTAGATTGACTACCAGCCTATATAAGTACACGTACGAAAAAGACGATTTGTTTATCAATATTTACATGTAAGAATGAAATGAAACAAGACACCGCACGCAGGATAACCAAAAACGCACAAGGTAGTGGACCTGGCTCTACGACCCTTTTGACATTTAGACCTCAACAAAACTATTTGTTCATACTTACCTTACTCGTCATAAAACTCATAAGAAAATCAATATTTCAACTTTTATTATTGTTGTTGTTGAAAATTATTGATTTGTTATTTTTTATGTCAGACAATTCAACATATCAACCTATTATGCTACTGCAGGGGCTTAGGCCTCCCCTTGGGGTTGAAGGTGCTTGGAGCTTAATCTGTGGATTCGCTGCTTCAGTGCGGATTGGTGGATTTTGACGACTGTCATCTGGTGACGGCAACCAGGACCGACACCGACGGCTCGACGTGCCCTCCGTGGCACCGAGTCGGTGATAGTTACAAACTTAAGCCAGAAAAACTCATTGATACATGTCCTGGGATTCGAACCATACCTTCTAGACAAGAAGCGGGCTCGCTACCACTCGGCTATCACGACATATTGAGATTGAGCAGAAGCGAAAGTCTGTTCTAGTACTACAATTAAGAAGATTGTATTGGCAAATTTCCATACAAACGGCGTTAACGGTTGCACCCTATTAAACCTTAAGCGATTGGCACCAAAAAAATATATGGTATTCAAATCCACAAAAACTAGATTTATACGATTTAATTTTTTTTTTACGTTTTGATGCACCATAAGAAAAAAAAAACTTAAATACGCGGGATTTTTTCAGAAATTGTTTCTTTTTCATAAAATGTTCAATATGAAACTAGTTGCATTTTCACAACATCTCATCGAATTCAGAATTTTTCTATTATTATATATTTTTCACACCATGTGAAAATTCAATTAGTTTTATGTTGAACATGTGAAAAATAATACAATTTCGAAAAAAAAATCCCGTGCATTTAAGTTGTTTTTTCTTATAATGTATCACAAATATTTAAAAAATTTAAAACGTATAAACCTACTTTTTGTTGATCTGAATAACATATACTTTTTTGGTGCCAATCGGTTAAGGTTTAATGGGGTGCAACTGTTAACGCCGTTTGTATGGAAATTTGTCACTACACAATCCTCTTAAGTGAAATATACTCGATTTTAATAGATAAAATTGATACAATATTAACGCATAATACTATTATATCATGACTGATTAGGGTAAAATAGGCAACATTTTTTTTTCAGTGTGATGTCCAACGGTTTTAAAGACAAAGACACTTTTTTTGGCAAACGGGAACAGAAAAAAAAACATTTTTTCCTATTATTGTTTTTTTATTACAGCTCAAAACACTATTTCCTAGCAAGAAAAATAGTTTCCCGATGGCAATGTTTGTTTGATCATAGAAGAAATCCTTTTTGAGATTTTCTTTCGTCTGTTTTTTTTATTGCTTTTTTTGGGCACAATAATATAAAAAAATTACACCAGCGAGAGCAATGATGTTAAAAACTTATACATTTTCTGCATATTCCGAAATGACAACACAAGCTTCTTTTTTATGCAATGATCGAAATAAATTTTCGTAACAGGAAAGGTGTAAATATAGATGAAGTATTAGAATCATAACATTTTGCAGAATATTTCAAAAAAATCAATATTTCAAAACGATATGCACATGTCTCGGGCACATGTAGTTAAAAAACAGAAATGTAAGAACGCCATATTCTGTTCCGACCACACCTACATCTTTCGTAATGAGAGAGCTTCGAATTAATTAAAATCTAAAAAAACACACGATTTTATAAATACTGCACTTAAAAGCAAAAATAATTATCGAACCTGTTCTCCGTGTCTACCCCGTTAGGACTTTAACGTAAGCCTGTTTGTAATTAAGTATAATATTTGAGCGTTTTCTCAATATACAAGCGGAATAAGTTAATTGAATCTTGAAATTTAATGCAACTTCATTCGTTTGCAACGTATATTCATTTAAATAACAGTAATTTGGAAAGCAAACGGGTACATTTTAAGATAATTGCAAAAAGCCTGTGTCTACCTTCTAGCTCTGTCATCAGATTATTATTATATTGTCATCAGAAATACATACAACTGACATTTCATGATGATAAAACAATTAGAATTGGGTGATATTCAATTTTTAAAATTCAATGGATTCAAATTCAGCAAAGGGAGTGGCCAGAGATTGGCACGAAGACATCCCGTTCACCTTCTTGAAGAATCATTTTTTTCTATTTTCTCATACTCGTACTGTGTAATGAATATGGACCCGTCATTTTGAAACCCAGTTATATTTTTGAGTTTCTACGCCAATGTACTATTATCAAAGCGGATACTTCATTTGGAAAAAGTCTAAGTAAGAACAATATTAACACCTTGACCAGCCTTGACACTCACATATGATTATTATTGCCTTGGCTCCAAACTGGGATGCCCAGCGAATCGATACACTTACGGAGGTATCTCTCGACACCCCGACCTGGTCAAACGTTACAGACAATAGTATAAGGTCAGTGATCAGTGTGATTTGTGTATTTCAAGGCATTTTTACCGGGCCCATCGTATTTTAATAAATAATGATTATAAACATTCTCAGACAAATGATACCTTTAAAAAAATATTGTTCACTCACGCTGATATTTTAATACACCGGCGCAACTGAAAAATGGTCTCGTGTCGTTACATGTTCAGGTAAAGTTAATATGAAACGGAAGCTCTTACCTCGGATACGGTTATTAACGTGCCAAAAGCTTAACTAATTAATGTATAAAAACCCTTAATATATTATTTAGAGAGTTAAAAATTAATTTTCGTGTAAACGTAAAGCCGTGGGAAAAATTCTTAAAGTTTTTACACGATCTTGTACCGTATAAATTACTGGAAGTTGAGACAGATGCTCGTGATGAAAGTGAAAACTTGCGCCTATCGCGGCGCTCGCAGATAACCATCTGCGATATAAGCGAGTTCCTGAACGAACTCCGCTACTAAACTTCGGATCCTATAAAACTGTTGCGTTGAAGTTATCTTCTCGTCATATTCTAGAGCGGCGCTTCGTCTCGGTTTATTCGTTTTCAGATTGAAAATTATGGTACTCCTGTCTTTACCGTTTCATATAATAAATGGAAAAGGGTAAAAGCTGTTTTGTCGGTGTTTTATAAATTGATAATTTAATTAATTAATTCAATTTTAACTAGCCCAATTTCAATCACCAATACTTTTTTTTAAAGTTTCATGATTGCATAACATATGATGATGGAAGTTTCACGAATCTACGTCACTGGTGCAAAGATCAGTTTAGCATAGATTTGGGTTGCAATTGCGCCCTGCTCATACAATAAGCTTTTGCGAATTCAACATCAAAGCGAATAAACTCTATGCGTATAGAGTGCATTGCATAGCTTGGTATGGCTAACGCAGCTGCTATCAATATGTAACATGTGGCCTATTAAGGTTTCGTACATTTCGTACATTATAGTGAATTTTATTTGGATATTGTATATAGATAATTATGCAAAAATTAGACTGATTTCAGACAAAAAAAGTTGAGTCTGCACGTCTGATTCGATCTGTCCTTGCGCAGGGATAGTATATTATATCCTTTCGTGCATTTACTACACAAGTGTTGAGAAGTTCCGAATTTGTAACCACATCTTAAGCTGCTACTAAAATAAACTCGAAGATTTTAACTACAGCAACAATGATTAACGTTCAATAAATACCTTCCAATGTGCCGGTGTAGACTTGTGTGGTATCGTAGTGCAGGCGGCCACTAGTCGAATGGAACTGCGCGCCCTCAGCGAATACTGATCGCGGGTCTGGTCGCAGCACCAGTTTGAACTCCCTGGAAAATAATAAATTATTTATATTAATAGTTGTAAAGAAATACTGTAGATACAAACTATGGTTATCACACAATAGATAATTTTAGAACAGGCATCTAAACAACATAGGTTACGTTTTAAAACTTGATAACAACTTTTCAAATCAACAACTTGACGAAATACTTTTCACCCCACCTACTCGGAAAAACATAAAAGTACGAATACGCTCGGTCGGGAAAATGATCACTGTTGACGTGTGGAGCGGGAGCAAAATGAATTTTTGGTTCTGTGGGAAGCGTTTTAACTGGTAAACAATTTTTTCACCCGCTCTTAAAAGCTGTCCGTCACTGTGTATCTCTGACCGCCAGGTATATAACTACCCTGCCCAGGGACTTGTGGAAGGAAAACCAGACAATACATTGAGAAAGAGTTTCACTTTCATGGTAGTCGTTATCGTGGCCTCCCCCGTCTTTGATCCTCAGATAATTCTATAGTGTACCAGTTCAACTTGCCCACTGCTTCTTCCAGCTCAGCGATCTTCTCGTCTATACTCAAAGTGCAAGCGTTATAAGTTACGGTCGAGTCCTTGAGGATGATGTCCAGGATTCCGGAGCCGGTTATTTTAGGCACTTTACGACCCTTACATGCCCTGGCCGCTACCGTATCAGGATAACAGGGACTGGAGGTCTTTTTTATGTGTATCATATGTGGGAGATTGCCATGAGTCACCACGCTTGGCTAGTATGCGTTGCTGGCAGTAGTAGGGTAGACCTATTTTCATTCAGGTGGACGCTGCTGCTCGTCGCCCTGAGGACCGGTTTGGTGACCTTTAACGAGGACCCTTCTCGGTCGGTGGTGTGGACTGATATTCTTTTTCCCTCCCCACATGGAAATTTATGACACACTTTCCGAGCGGAAGTTAGTTTCTGAAAGTATAAAACGCCACCATAATTTCCATAATTGTCGAGGTAGATGCATATTAACCTAGGGTTGTAAACCACTCCGGCTGCCGGCACGTCGGCGGCATCGTATTTCACAAACATAACTCTGATATAATAGTCATTACGTTCGCCGCGCGCTTCGAAAATTTTAATACAGTTTGAGCTTTTATACCGCACTAAGTCACAATTAGCATAGCCCCTGTCCCGCTGGCCCAACCGCACCGCCCGTAAGTAGTGTTCGAGGATCGTTTATGTTTTAAAGTTACGGACATATATCATATTAACTACCATCGCTGAAATATCGAACTTTTAAGTAGAATATAACACTATACCAGTATATGAGTAATAACAGGCATTTAAGTATATATATCAGTTGTCTAGTAACCCGTAACACAAGTATAATACTTGCTTACTTTGGGACTAGATGGTGCTGTATGGAATGTCCCATGCATTATTATTATTACTAAAATACGTAACGAAACACCTAATGTACTAGGTGAAGCGAGAACCGTGACAATCACGAGGACTTTATTTGTTTAACCAAAAACAAAATAGATACGATCGGTCATGTGTCCTCGCTTATATATATATATATTTTTAATCCTGGCGCAGAGAATACTTTTTACCATTAGTTTGGCAAGTACCATTTCGAAGCCAATTGGAGTAAATGGACGTACTGAGAATTTTATTATTTTCCAATGGATTATATTAGACCTTATACAGAGCCCTTTGACCTGTAATTAAAAGTTTTATTTTGAATCTGGAATTGAAATTTCATTATTTTTGAACCGACTTTTTTTTAAACTTGGCAGAGAAATTGCTTTTGACCTTAGTTTTGTAAGTACCATTTTTGATCTGTATACACTGATATTGTATACATTAAATGTAGAAAACTAATTAATTTCAACAGATTCGTATTTTGTTGTTCAAATGACTCAGTCAAACTGCAGTTTGTTATTATGTATCTTGCAAACTCTTCAATTCGTTATTGCGAGTTTGTCCTTACTGGTAGTGTGGAGACTTTTGTTTACACCCATTTATGCGGCAGCTCTCAGAGGCACGTTTTTCCGACACAACTTGATTGACAAACACTACCACGCAACATTCATAAATTATACACACAAATCAGTCTATCTAATAGTGACACCTATCTACACCCCTACAATCGTTTCTTATGAGATTAGCTTATGCAAACAGACAAACACGAAGTGACATTTTTATTAATATGTAAGTATGGATAGCAAAATAAACCACATCGATTTTCTTAGCGGATTTCTCGATACGTATATAAAAATAAAGATTTTTTTCGACTTTTCTGACGTTTATATATCTCGGTGTTCACGCGTACAACTTTTTCATTCGCGTCTAGACATCGTCGTGACGTAACGAGCTCATGGTGTATGTACCGTCTCGAATACGACACGTCATTAGTGTCGCTTCTGATCGGATACACTCCCAAGAGCATCGTGCAAGGCGTTCGTAAAAGCATTTCCTATTGGGCTGCATAAATTATTTGATGTAATTACAACACAGACAAGTCAACCTTATAGACCACGCTTTGACAGGGAGTAGCATTCGCCAAGGCTATGTAGTGACACTACATAACTAGGTCACTAGTGAGCCGTCAGTTGGAAGCACGTCGGAAGCCATTAAATTGTCAATTTTGAACGAGCCAATGAAAACTAGCCGACCTCTCCCCGCACCCCGCCACTTTTTGGCGATTTCGTTTTCGTACTGACGTTTATTAAAGCGTGGTCTATAGGTTGACTTGTCTGTGAATTACAATGATCATAATCATAATCGTGTTGAAAACACTTTAGAGAAACGTAACCTAGCGTGTCGTAAAAAAATATCAAGTCTTTTTTTTTATAGGGTGTTAATAAAACCGAAAAGTTCGTTTCAAAATACCTATGATTATGATGGCAAAGTTAAAAAAGCAACTGCTTTTCTTAATTTCTGTTTTTGCGTATAGTACACTTAGCGCTATCTAGAGTAAAACACAGGATCTAATAGGCCGTGACATATGTACTTATAAGAATTCTTGGTAACTGCGAAACCTTATAAAACAGAGCAAATACGATGGCGGACATAATAATAAATAAATCGTAAATATTTTCATTTCTCTATTATCATGTATCAGTTTGGTTCACGCCGTGTTGTTAATACGCGTCGTTTTAAACTGACACAATTTTTGGCATCACACCGTCACAGATACGATTCTAACTAACGAACTGACACGGTTTTGGCACGACACCGTCACAGATACGATTCTAACTAACGAACTGACACGGCTTTGGCACCACACCGTTACAGATACGATTCTAACTAACGAACTGACACGGATTTGGCACCACACCGTCCCAGATACGATTCTAACTAACGAACTGACACGGCTTTGGCACCACACCGTTACAGATACGATTCTAACTAACGAACTGACACGGATTTGGCACCACACCGTCACAGATACGATTCTAACTAACGAACGCAACTACAGAAGAGAACGCCCGAAGCCGGCAGATCTGTCCGCATTTTCTTGTGGACAAACTTAGTTATCCGCCAACTTGCGGATTTGTTCGTCTAACGATTGTTTGCGTAACGGAAAAAAAATGCCTCTCACCGAACGGAAGTTTCATTGACATATTGGATTGTTGGCCGCGGGCAAAACGCTAGCAATATTGGTTTGTGCTGCGACGCGTCTGTCGATATAGTTTTTAACGATTCCAATTTATTATAGTGGAGTCATAGAATCAAAAGCGCAGAACAAAAAAAGCTTACCGAGTATTTACAGTTTCAAAGCGCCCACTTTGTGTATTTCATATATGGAAACAGTGTAACAGATACGAGGAATAAGTGGTATTCATCAATTCAGAAAGCTACTATAAATATTATATGTCTCTATAATACAATAATATATTTTAATGAAACATATTTTAAAAATATATTAAACGTTTTTTTATTTAATATTAATTTTATTGCCTCTTATTTTTGAAAATTTACGACGGATACTTTAAAGGACAATTATATCAGTATTCAGATTTTATAAAAAGTTTTGTACATGAATTTCATTTATTTCGTACGGTATATAATACAATGACTTAAATTATAGGTTAATCTGAGAGACGAGAGATTCCCAAATTTTAATTAAAAAGATTATAGAATGAATGGATTATGTTAATGGATTTGTAGGTGCATACTGCGTAACTGCGATGGCAAATCAAAATTACAAGTTAACGCCTTTATTAATTTAGTTTATGAAGTTTCATCACAATAAATGTTAAATTGTAAGAGCTAAGAGATTGTAACAGACAAGCAACTTACGCAGATATAACGAAATACAGCAATTGGTCGTTTAGCGATTTTTTAGATATTTTTCTTTTGAGTTAACTTTAAAACACCACAATCTCTAGATCCGTGCCTTTATTTCTGATATTCATAGAACTATTTGACTGTAATTTTTATGGCATATCTGCCCTACTCTTTTCGATTAGTGCTCGTACAGTGAGTTAACCACCTAAACTTATCTATCTTAGTCTATTTAAAAAAAAAATTATTGTTTGACTTGATGCAGTATTTCAAATGGAAAGTTGGAAAATAGTATTATGACGTTTGACGCTTCAAACTTTTCTGTTGTCTATTTTGTATTGTAGGTACATTGTATAAAGCATAATTTTAAGTAATATGTTTACGCTTAGACCATAGCTTAGACAATTATTTCAAGTACCACTGGTTTTTAATAAATATACTCAATACAGATACTATATACAACACAATAAATAACAACCCACTCGTTGGGATGCGTAAAGAAAAATATTTTCGGGTCCACGTTCTATCTGCGAGGATGTAACCCTTTGATGTAACCACAAAAGAAATATTTTAAATGTATCAAACTGAAATATCTACATACAAAATATGTGAATATGTTAAGGAATGCATAGTAGAAACGTGAAACGATGAAAACAGATAAACATGAAGAAGTATAGTATTATCATCATCATCAGGCTTTTACAACTGGAGTATCAACAACATTTCAACATTAAGTTAAAGAGTTCAGACCGTACCTAAGCTCACCACGTTGGTCCGGTCAAGTCCGGTGTGAGTTAGGCGCTATTAACCGCCACTGTCATACAAATCTTCACTCACGACGATGTCGCAGTTTATGATATTGATTCCACTTAAAATTTTATAAATTAAAAACTGTTGTCAATACGCCTTTGACAGGAATCGAACCCACGATTTTTGTACAAAAGACTGTGCTTAACCATTAGGCCATCACAGCTCCTTTTCCAGCCCACTAGTTCTGAACATGAAAGTTACAAATTTTGTCTTGTAACGTAAGCCCTTCAAACTTCAACGTGCAAACTTTTGAATTGTTTTAAGTTTGAACTTAAATTAAAACTTTCTTGCATCAATATTTCGAAGTAAATCAGTTCAGCTCGTCCGAAACCTCGATCGTATATATACAGAATACACAGCGAAAAGTGGTCACGTGAATGGAATTGCTGCAATCTATTTGTATCACTAAAATGACTGGTTAAGGCGAGATCGACCGTTCACCGAGGGTTCCTTAGTAATAGAGTCCCATACCCAAAAGGTGCGAGACCTTATTACTAAAAAACTAAATAATGCGACTAGCGAAAACCATCCAGGCGAAATCGAATGCTAAAACTAGTAATAAACGAGAGAACAAACTATTCCTCTGCATGTTGCTTCATGGGTACGAATAATCTCGAGCTTTTTGTCTCTGTGATGTTAGATCAATGGTTATTCTACAAGTATGGATGTATGTAACTGCTGCAATATAGCGTACACCACGGGGGCACTCATAAAACGAACGTCCGACGTCGATGTCTCGTAAAATATTGAGTAATAAGCTAGCCCAGCGCGAACGGCAACTAAATTACCAACTGCTCCAGAGAAGCGCTCGACGGTACTAATTTCGAATTTTGTTCTAGGAATATTTTTCCTTGCAGATCAACTTTTCGGTTTTGTGTGTGTGGTGTGTGTGTGTGTGTGTATTCACAAAAACTTTAACAATTGTAGATACATATTACTAGAATGTTCTATACGTTGTGTTATAGAAATACTTTTAAATAAAAGGCAGTGTACGTAAGTTATTATATTCCCCAGAGCGACAAATGTATAAATAAAAATTTACGTTTTTTTTTCGAAATAGAACATTAAAGGCGAAAGGCCCTCATAAAACGAATTTTTCAATATTATCCCCCACACTTTCATAGTTCGTCGCCTTCAAAACGCAGGGGCGTAACTAACATCTGATATATTTTGCAGGACAGATATTTGAACGCTGATGATCGATTCCAAGAGTCACAACATTTTACTTTTTCTATTTGCATACGAAATATTTTTTTTTTTTTTTTTAGGGTAAGCAAATAAAATATTTAAAATAATATATGACACAAAAATCTACAATCCATTAATAACTCAATAATCGTGGAAAAAAGGTTTTCCCTATACAATTGAACATTTTTTTAATGCGTTGTTATTTTTCCGTTTGTGTTAGTTCTATTATATATAATAAACTTCTTTTTTTCAGTTTCTGATAAAGTGTAAATAATTACAGATCCAGAGTTATGAAGTTGATTTATTTTATTTTGATATAATAGTTACCTATCCCAGGCTCTATCTGTTGCTTGTCTTTTTCATCTTCTTCGTGTAACAATTCTTTTCTCTCCATCCCTGCCAATGTATGGCGGCTAGCCGATAAGGTGTTTCAACTCCCACTTTCTAGCTCCAACATGAGACTCATCACCATGTGTAATGAATGGGCATCATCAAAACCAATCAAATGAGCTCAAATTCGATGTCTAGTAGCTATTAGGAAGTTCCAGATTAGCTATTGGTAGTACCTCCCTTCTGGCTCCATCATGAGATCAGATTAATTAAATTAGAAAAATTAGAGAGTAATTAAAGAAATGAATAAAAATAACTGGAGAAGTACAGTATGTTCAATTCATGAGATAATTCAAGTAATGTGCGATGAGTCAGGATATTGAAGAAAATAGACAAAAATAAGATTTAAAAAAACCGTCAGACTTTTCACAGAGGTAAGTTGACTTAATCTGATTGTAAATAAGTTGTACTGTCCACGAAAAAAAAATCGGGAGTTGCTGTACCAGACAACCTGTATAATGGTACATGGAATATTACTGTATGAGTTTAGGGTTGATTTTTTTTTTGTACAAATCAATTCTTGTGGATATAGTCGTACTTCTGGACACATTTTCTCCGTTATTTTTATTCGTATTTACTTTCCAAGACCAAGACCTAAACCTTCAGAATAATCGGTGTTCAGTCGCGCTGCTGCTGGAGGACATTACTTTTTTGTAACTGCGACTGTCGTTGCTATTATAAGTAAGCCTTTAAAATATATTTTATAGACTACATTACTTTTTATTCTATATATTTCATAAAAGAATGTACACAGCGTTAGCGTAGAGTTAGAACCTACTTAAAAATCAAACATTTATTTGAAGTAGGTACATACGCATCTTGATTTACGTCATTACGTGAAATCTGTATTTTGCCTCAGTTCATGTTACGACCTCATATCTTAAACTAAGCATGTTAAAGATACGTCCTTTCGTAAAAATAAAAATCCAACTTTTGTTAAGAACGTATTTTTGAAGAAAAAAAGTTAGTTACTCTCCTGCGTTTTGAAGCCGCCCATTTCATCGATTTTCACATACTACAAACAAAGACGTATAAAAAATTTATACAAATATGTTGAACAAAACCATATTTTTCGATTGTCATAAATCGCTTTCAGTAAACAAGTACGTTACCTCAAACACGACACCTGCCACCAAATAATAATATCGTTATAACGCCATTAGAGTGATTACTTACGACTAGACTATGTCATTACCGTCTCTTCTTACCATTGAAAGGAAGTCAGTCTTTTTTCTTTATTATTCAATCGCATACCAAGAGCTTAAAACAAAACCTTAATACCACATATCACATATCAATATTTTAATATTACTGTGACTTTATAAAACACGAAATACGTAATTAAAATCTGTTCGGAGAACATAAATTTGAGAATCTTTCATAACTACCGTCATGTTAACGAAACGAGCGCGGTTTAAAGTAAACTTCACAGAATTTGATAACATCGTGCACGTTGTCACAGTGTAATCGCAAGGCACCAGTAGCCAAACTGCATATGTCTACGCAATGTACCCGCACTATTTCAGAATACTTTACGCCTTTGAAAGTGAATTCGATGAACGCCTTCCTCGTCGTCCTAACGGACATTCCAGAAACATTGTGTCACGTAAAACACGTATTTCGAAAGCTTCATACTCTTAAAGTTGAATAGTTAAAAAAATTATAGTTATATATATACTTTATAATGATATATAACTATATATCATTATAAAGTATATATATAACTACCCCATTGGCGCCAAAATAAAAATACCTGTTTGACTTTCCGTTCACTTCTCGCTATGACGTCATGAACCGCGGAAGTTCGCACTGAAAATGAGTTTTTGCGCGGATATTGCTCAGTTTAACTCGCCATAACTTAAAAACCGTGTGTTGTATTTAACGAAATAAACTGTACCTATTTGACAAATAAAAGTGTAAACCATCGAATTCATGAAAAAAAGTAGCGTTAGCAGCCCGACATCTACCTACATCGATGTTTTGGATCTAAACATGGTCGAGTGTGAATAACTCGAAAGTTATATGTCAGTTCATTCGATTTTATATTTAAAGCTCAAGATGTGTTTAGTAATCACAAGTTATCTTAGAGATGGCGAAGCGGAAAAAAAAGTTTAAGTGAAATTATCGGAAAGTGCTCGGGTTATTTGTGTACACAAAATTTTAACCCACGGTGACTCGCGTGGGGTCAATAAACACCCGAAATCTGGGACAACTCGTAAATAATCATTTATGTCATTTAGTAGAAGCATATGCTTCCATTTAATCTCCTACAGAGGACTGCAGGTTAAAACGTGTCGTACTGATTTCAGTTCGCGCCAAGCGCTTGGACAAAGTGAACGTACGAAGTTAAACAACAAAGAAGTTTTTCTTGCGTTAGTGAAGGAACAGTAATCTCAAAATGAACGAAGACGTAGGAGATCAAGTACGAGGTTGGTTAGAAGAAGAAACTGAGGTCGAAGCCATTAATGGGGCGGATTCAGACAGATTTTCTGATTCCTCATCCGAAAATAGCCGTCATGACAGTGATACGGAGCAAGAATGTGGCTCGACCGATGCAGAATCATCTGCGAGTGAAAGTAATGTTCCACTTTCGAAATTGGCAAGTAGGAATTTTTACGTAGTACGAGAAAAAAATCGTAGAGGACAATTCCAAATAATTTTCAAATGAAAAAAAACGCCACAATTACTATCAGCTACAACACGTCGTCATAAAATTGTCACGCATCTTCCTGGTCCAAAATCCCGTGCCCGTGAAGTCACCAATTCGGTTGAAACTTGGAATTTGTTTTAGACTGACGAAGTCGTAATGTTTACAAATATCAATAAAACTATATCTGCCCAAGACACAGCAATAACATCTGTTCCGCTTGTGTAGATGACTCATAAAATAGTTCATTTTAACACCATTATTTTTATATTTTTAGGTGATTTGATTGGACTGTCTGTGTTATAATTTCAAAGAGCATTTAATACTTTATCGGATTCTAAAAGATACTCAATAATTTCACTTATTTTTATTTAATATTTATTAGCATAAACAAAAGTGCAAATAATTACTCAAAAGATAGATTTATAATTTGGATGATAATAAAAAAGGATAATGAAAATTTTTCATTTTATTTATATTCCTGAACATACTGATATTATATTATAAGAATAAAAACTTTAAATTTTTTTAAATTATTATGAAATTAATTTGTGGGTGACGATTGACCCCACGCGCGCATCTGCGTCCATACAAAATTCACGCGAGTGACCGCGGGTTAAAGGGTAAAAGAGAAACGGATAATAAAGTCATAGGAAAAAAAGGAATAAACTTTAATAATGATGTAAAAAAAACTTGTGTGCAATTCACACGTGATAGAAGTGAAACCTTCAAAAATTTTGGTTTCAAGATAATGAGACGAATGTAAAATTTCGGGAAGAGAAAGAGAAGAAATTCACGAACACGTTCTGTTGAACTTTTTGCTGTCTTTTTAATCTCGTTTTCTTTCTTTACGATAATCGCGACAATACTCTGCATTCGGCTTCGGTATATTTGAAAAAATTTATAATAAATAATACGTACACGTATACAAAACACCACGGTTATTGTAAAGCCTTTTCTCAAGCTTTATACTACGCATGCGTGCACAAACACGTATTAACACTGATACAACGCTGACGCCCAAGCAAACTCCCACTATACCTTGGTAAACACGAGTGGAGGGGGTACGAAGCAGACCACAAAGAGAACCACGAACATAAGAAACACTAATAATGCTTACTATCTCATTTTCTCCCACGTAAATCTAATGAATTTATGTGTCTATCTCTTTTTACTGTCGCTTTTTCGTTTCATCGACTTTCAAATCACAACGATGCTAAAGAAGTTTTCACTTCAAAAACTTGTTTTCGAAGTAATAAGTTCGTACTATGCGGTTTATGGTAAAACCGAAATAACACAAACGTCTTTGTTCACCAATGTCGCACATGAGTAACTGCGGCGTTTCGAAGTTAAAGCTGTGATCGTACTATATTACTGTCGCACTGTGACGCAAAACGCAGACAGAGGGCAACATTTCATTTACGCAAGAGGGCCCCGTATAACTTCTAAGTGTTCTCATTTCTCGCTTATTTACTTTATAAAATTAAGCACAGTGTCGAGGCGAGGGCAAGCCTCGGCGGAACATCTGGCAGTGCGTCGATCCATTACATAGACGCCCATCAGCGCGGTAATCATCCCGACAGCTCCACGAGATGCCGCGTTTCGGTACACTTTATGAAACACACCGATACAAGCTAACTGCTCCGTGGATACAAGTGATGCATATCAAATGAGATACGTTTATGGTATGTTCGTATGTGATTGAGTCAGAACTTTTCGACGAACTTCTTCAACTATCGTTACTGTTTCAACTTGTCATTCGTTTTATATCTTGACTAGCGACCGCCCGCGAGTTTGCTCGCCTGGTTTTCACGATTGCTACGATTTCTACAATTTCGAATATTTACGCAAGAACACTAAATATTTCCGAAATTGAAAAAATAAATGGTTCAGTGGTTACGGATTATAGCTCGAACAGACAGATATACAGACGGATGGGCGAAAAATTGCCTATGTCACTACACGATACAACTGATGACTTTCTTTTTAAGTCTGCGAAGTTTCATTAAAATCGGTTCAGCCGTTTCGGGGATTAGTCCAAACAGACAGACAAAGAAACGGAAAATTGACCTACGTCACTATTGATAACTTATTTTTTAAAATCGGTCAAACCGTTCTGGAGATAAGCACGAACAGACAAACAGACAAATAGTCAAAAAGTAGCCTATGTCACTCCTGACAACTTCCTATTCATGCCTGCGAAGTTTCATTAATATTGGCTCAGCTGTTTCGAAGATTAGCCAGGACACTGACAATGAGTTAGACAAACAGATAGACACTATAATTTTATTTATTATTATTATAGAAGATTAGTCTCGTAGAATTTTATCCCATGGGTATCTTTGACTAGAATAAGTAGGAACTTACGTTTTACTTCATGTTAGGACTGTGCTTAGAGCGAGTTGTTTTATCTAGAGTTAAAGTTAAAACTACGATTTTTTAAGGTCTGTTTTCGTCAGCTTTGCGTTGTTACAACCGACAAGCAGTTAATGTTTTGTTTTCGTGATGTTTTTTCTTCGAATTCTTTGAAACGCACAAGTGAAACAAATTTAAGTCAATCAGATGAAAATGGATATTAAGAACTTATTATTATTAGTTTTGATTTAAACGGTAAATGAAACAACAAAACACCTTTACTTTATGTTACTTGAACTATCTCCTTACAAAAATCACATCGTTTCGTTGCTCAGTTACAACATGAACAAAAAACAAACACGCATATACAGGATGTATATTGAAAACTAGCGATCATCACAATAAAAGTAGTACTGATCTGAAAACCTATAAAACTTAAATTAAAACATTATTCTTACCAAAAACCCTCCATATTAAATTCTTATCGAACATTGTGTAACTGTAATACTGAATATTAATTGTAAAGAACACCAGGAGCAAGTCTCTACATTATGTAAGCATTTTACACCTGCTGAGGGAGCCCTCAAGCCAGTGGCGTTAATATTGATGGCCTACGCCACGTACCTACACGAGACTGCGACGCGTCGTGTCGTAGACATCGCGCGTCGTAGCTATAGAGGTCGCTGCGTCATTGAAAATGTTTTATATTCTGGCACGAAATATGCGACAACTTTTTATTGAAATCGCTCGTCGGTTTATCACTTTTAAAATATATTTTGAAAGTTGTTGAACTATACGTGATACTGCCTTTGCTATGATAGACTACGTGTGCCCGAGTTTAAATTATAAGTTTAATAAATGGAATAGCAAATTTTATAACTTCATATTATGTTGTTTGTTTTGATTTATTTATGTTAAAGTTTTTTAATATTTGTTCTAGATATGATGTGCAGCCTAAAACTTTACATGAAGAATACACAGTACACTGTTTTTAATATGAAAGTATTCAAAAGCGCAGTGTATGGGAAGGGCACTATTTGAGAATATAAAATGTCTGAAAGACAAACTGGCCACTCGATTATTTCACACAAACATTCAATCTCATGTAGCTATTGCATTTATTTAGTCAATAACATCACAATATGAATTTATTCTGTGACAACAACCATCAATAAAATTAACGCTTCATCACGAACTAAATATCTAACTACATTTTCCTTTTTCGAAAAGGTGACAGCTATTGATTATGACTCGTGCGTGTGTTTGTCCGTCTATTTGTAAGTTTAGAATCAACTTGTACTATAAAATTTAGCGCAACGAAAGAATTTGTATCGCGTGCCGGCAAATTGTCCCGAAATCATTTTTAATAACAATTTTCAATTTCATATCACAGAGAATGTACATACAGAGGGTCAACGGAGACCTGGAGCATGAGGACTTACCTCAGAAGAGAGGAACGACCCTTGCTCGCCTGTGCCATAGACCCTGTTATAAAGGGTTGTCGCACTCGCATTTACCATTACTATTTTTGAAGAAAAAAAATTTTTTATTGCTCTCAGCATAATGAATATAGTAAATGTAATGGTACGTGCTGTATCCAATGGCAGTTTTTCCTTTAAAAGTTAGAGAAAAAAGTTAAATCTACTATCACGTGACCAAATCACAAAATATTTTTGCCGAAACTTTATGTTTTAGCGAGATCTGTGTGACCACGTAACCAAATTTTTCAAGGTCTTCGAAAACTATTAATGATAGACATATAGTGTTGGTACTCAAAAATCTTTTTGCTAAAAATCTTTCGCTAAATCAAAAATGATTTAGGGAAATACATGTAATAATAATAATAATAACGTATACATCACAACAACGTTCAGGCCCCAAACTAAGCATTAGCTTGTGTTTTGTGTACCAAGCGAAGACACCACATACATATAACAACCATGACCCGGTACCAGTATCGATATTCATCATATAAATACTGACCCGACCTGGGATTCGAACCCGATATCTCCAGCTTCGTAGGCAGGGTCGCTACCCACTAGGCTAAGCGGTCTAATATATGCAAGCGCATGACCAAATTTTTTAAAGCCTACACCTCTGACACTATTAGACCCAAACCTATTATGTTAAATTAGATCATAAAATTTAAGTACCAACACGGCAGGTCTACACCAAATAGTTTAAAGATATCAGTTTAAAAAGATTTGGTAACGTGGTCACATAGATCGTGTAAAAATAATTAATTTTAGCACGAAGATAGTAACGATCTTACCAACGGTAATAACGAAAGATCAGTAACTCGTAGTTTCGGTGCTAATATTAGTGTTGTATATTATCTTCTATTAATATTTAATAATACAAATTAAACACACCATTACGCGCAAATAAAGAAAAGATATTCACATGAAATCCGTTATTCAATGGAATCTTATTTCGTTTTATTCGCACGTATGATTGTGCAGCGAGAGACTAGTAAAACGACCGCCTTTTATAAATAGATAAGTACGGTTTATACATATACCTACCAGGCAAGCGTTACATACATACTTAATAATAAATAATAATGATACTGTAAAATATTTTGTGACAACCCTAACCCCTTTTTACTAGTCTAGACACTGCACTGTCAGTATTTCCCGGGATATTAAAAGCGTCATCCTACTGTATGCTAGTTCTACTGGGACATTGTAGCCCCTGGCGGGTCGAGATAACAATGAATTTTTTTATGCAGCGAGCGACGCAGAAGTACAGTAGCAATCAGTACATACAAGGATATATTTCATGCATTATTGTAATTAGCCATTATTAAATAAACGCAACATTTCAACGCCTAGTTTTGGAAACTACACTGTAACACCTTAACGGTAGGCCCAGAAGACACAGTAATTAAAAAAAAAAAACAGCATGAAGTCGAAAATTAGTAGATATGCATCGATTGGTACACAATGCTTTTAGACGCTAATATCCGCACTTAATCGTTTTTACCCGACTGTGAAGGATATTTTCCGAGTGTATGTATGTATGTATCCCAGATATTTCTTTCGCAGGCCCTGTAGCCTAAACCGTTTGATAGATTTGAATATATGGGGTGTCGTTAGATTTGTCTCAATTGTTGGAGTGACAGAGTCTGTGCATAGAGTATAGCATATTTCGTTAAGGCGTCTGCGAATCAAAAAGAGAGGGGGAATGATATTTTTTTTGTTATTACAACAATAGGGGTAACAAATGTAAGCTAGTAAATAGCCCATCCCCAATATATATTAGACTGTCTATATATTGTAAGATTTTTATGCTACCATTTTCACATAAAATAAAAGACAGTGTTTTTTTTGTATTTGTATTGTTTAACGAAAAGACCGTCCGTTATATGTCTGTTGGGTTGTAACCAAAATTAAAGTAAATGCATACAAACTAATAAAACCAAAAAGTTTGTAATAAACTAAATTACTAGATAAAACTCAATTGCAGAACCATCTTAAATGAAAAACAAGCATATCCTATAGAATTTGGTTTGAACAACGTAGAATGCCCCATGCAACGTTTTTTTGCCCGTAACGCTAAAGCAGCTATTAAAATCATATAGGTAAATATGATTTATAAGGTATATGGTATTGCAAGCGGAAACAAAAAAAAAACCAATAACCAAAATATGTTTAGAGGTGGTCATTATATCAAAATAAAGATTTTTACAATATGTAAAATACATGAATGTCAAACAAAATGTAACATTAATTATAGCTGTCCAAAAATAGATAAAGTGTCAAAAACTTAATATTTAGGTGTAGTGATTGACCAGAGGTTATCATGGTTTCTCCACCTAGAACTAGTTATCTGGATGTTTAAGTCACTAAGGCATGTAGTACCAAAGACGGACGGTAACTAGCCAAATGCCACAAAATGTCTCTTAAATGAAATATACAATACCCTGGTTCATTCTATTTCGGTATATTGCATCCCTGTATGGGGAGGAGCAGCGAAATATAGATTCCTAGACTTGGAACGAGCGCAGCGATCCCTATTGTAGGTAATATAAGTATTTTAAAAACAATAGATTCCCTACAGAAGGTCTTTATAAAATCGGCGAAGTGTTTCCAATTAGGAAACTTTACATACTAAATATAATTTTGAAAAAAAAAACATAAATGTCTTCCGTATGATCCTAAAACACAATTAATAAGACGAAAATATATTGTTGCTCAGCTGCCAATAACTAAAACAAAGTTTGCCAGCTTCCATTATAATAAACACTCTTGTTTTTTATATAATAATAATTATTATTATAATAAACGAAGAATTGGACATGCCTCACAAAACAATACTACAATTGCAAGAAATCGGTGAGTAATTGGTTGAAAACACTAAATTATGATTAAATAGAATGTTTTATAAATGGTTAAGTAAATTTACACACTAACATTCTCCTTTAAATACCCCCACACATTTTCACCCCCCTTCATCCTGCATAAACTCAAAATATACATATATATATATATATATAAAAATAATTGCAATTGAATAAATTATGTCTTACTTGTGGAAGAGCAGAGTCTTCTGGTACAAGCATACTTTTTGCTTAAAAGGAGACTCCAAACCCTGTTGTGTTTATTTTATGTAATTGAACCAATAAAGAAATTGAAATATGTTTTCTTTTGGGGTATTTGTTTGTTCCCGCCTGTAATACTTACCATTAAACTCATATTTAATAATAACAATAATAATAATAAATAGGACTACCCACACAGCGCCATCTAGTCCCAAAGTAAGCAAGTATTATGCTTGTCTTATGGGTTACTAGACAACTGATATACATACTTAGATATTCTTTTTTTTAATAATATATTCACATATAAATATCTTACACTCAGACCCGGAACGAATTAAACATGTTCAAGCACACAAATACTTGCACTGGGCGGGAATTGCACCCGCGACCCTTGGCTCCGCAATTAGGGTCTCTAACCACTCGGCCAGTCGGTCGTTATTTATATGATACTGCTTAAGTAGCAGGTATCGAACAAAAGAACATTGCATGGTGGTGATGCATTCTACGTTGTTTAATTTAAATTCTACAGGATATAGCTTGTTTTTCTATTAAATATTATTACAGTAAGGACATCTTAGGTCCCTTGACACGACTGAGAGTTTCAGCGTGAACTAACACAGCCGATGAGAGTCGGACCGCGGTCGTTTATTTCAAAACGGCTCTGTAAAGTGTGAAACCGAGTAGAGCGGCGCAGGGCACGTGGCCTCCCGAGAGCCTCTATGTCACGTTACCACTGTAATCGAGTAGACCTCTCTCTTGGGTAGTGTGACTTCAGTTAAACTACCGCGAGGAACTATATGTGTGCGAAAGGTTAGAGACGTGATGGAGAATCAGTTTTATTTACACCGTTCACGTATGTGTATATCGTTACATCATTCCATAGCTAAGGGTATGATACGAATATAAAATTTTGAATGAGGGCGTTGCACTGTATTTAAGTTCATATGAACCATTATTTATAATCTGTTCTAAAAAACAGACTAAGTGTGTATCGGACCACTCACGGTGGCTGGTCCCGCAGTCGGGATAAAACGTTCATGATTCAAATTCAAATAATAATAACCATAAAAACAAATATATTAAAAACTACTTAATATATCTTATTTAAATCTGAAGGGTTGAAAGTGTTTTTGAGTTGTGCTAACTCAGTTTTTTTTTTCGAGTTTTCCACGCTGTAGTTGAAAAGTTAAAAAAAAAAAAACGATTGTCTGTTAAGTCAGGTTACTAACGATATTTGAACGTGACAACGTCATAAGAAAATACTGATAGAACGGTTGCATTTTTCAAAAGAAAATTTTAATTTTATTTGTTTGATAGATATATAACGTACATAAATATAATTATCAATTTTTTTACAATGTACATAGTTTTTACAAGTATGAATGTGCGTTGAGCTATTGTTTTACATGGAACGCCTCAGAGCGAGATAACGCCGCATGCGTCGTGTTTTTTCGTGCGTGTAAGCCGGCTTCATCGAATTATAAGACGTTGTCACATCAAAAGGCGAACACACTTCTTAGGACTAGTATATATCTATGGATTTTTTTTTCGCTCATCATTTACATGTATTGTGATCTAACCAAAAAAAATGTTGTTTTTTTAATACAGCGGTTTACAGATCACACCCATCTTCGAAAGTTCATCTATATAGTACCAATAATCTATAAGAAAAATGTCTGTGGCTGATGGCCGAACGGACAGGCCGAAATTATAAAGTGTCTCGTTTTTTGCCAATTGGCTATGGAACCCTAAAAGCGGTTTTAATTTTCAAATTTAGTGCTTCAATCAACGCACCATGAAATCATGGTTCCGACGGCTGTCTTTCAAAATCATTTTTATGATCCTCGAACAAAGGAACTTAGTCCCCAAACAAGATCGGAACTAATAAATACAAATAGGAAGCGGTGAAACGGATTCCAATACGACATTCTAATATAAAACCAGGACACACGTACTTTAACTTTTAATTAGTTAATAACTTTATATTTAAGGTATACAATGTTTTCTCTCATAGTAATTAGTTGTTAGTAAGTATGGTTTACATTATTTCGATGAAACCTATTTTTAAGAGTATATATGTAAATGTCCTACAAACTACTAAGTTTATATATTTTCTATTTCTAATATATTTATATGTTACTTTATGAATAATTATAATATATCAAATCATTTTACGTAAAAAAATAACCAATTAATAAAAAATACTTTTCCAATATCAATATTTCCCTATGTTAAACGATTCCAATCCAAAAACGGTATGAATCAAAGCCGGAAATACCAAGATTGACATGTTAATACCCGTATTTAGACCTCTAGTGTGCCTCTAGCCTCAATGGTATGCGGTCTCTACTTAGCGTATGAAACACGACGAAGACAGATTTCCTTTTGAAAATGGCTAGCGAAGCAACATCGAGGTTTGTTGTTAACATTTACGGAGGAAACGGCCACGAATAACGACCACGGGTAACGACCAAGGGGATCGTGTGACCCGGAGTGCGGTCGATAGTGCGGTCGTTTTAGCTCCCATGCGCAGTATAGAGGCCAGTAAGATAAGTGTCTCAAAAAAAAAAATTCACTAGATTGCGAAACTTTTTGTTTCCCGAAAAACAAAACAATTCTAAAAGGATCAGATGATTCTGAGTTGTGGTAACCCTGAGCGTTGTAAAACGATATAATTAAAGATGAGTGCTTCCTAGCTTACTATGCAGTTACGAGTATGAATGAGTGAATACCCGGGGAATACCCGGACTAGCATCGCGAAGGAACTACTGATGTACTCCTCGTAAGTCAGCTCGCTATGTACGCATGAGTCAACTCGCACACACTCATACCATAGTAAGTCTAGTTATCAACAGTACGCTGCGAAGTTCCAGTTATACTCGTACATACTTACGCAGCCGCCATTGCAGTACTTCATTAGTTGTTCAGTGATAAAGAGGCTACAGTTTTTATGCAAATTTGTAAGTTCACGCGTTCGGACTTTTTAGAGAAATACAAATAAAAGTGTTTTGCAGTTTTCCCGCAACATATATATATTTTTATTTGATGCGTTTTAAATATGAGTAGAAGAGGTAGAAATTGTTTCTAGAGTAACAACCTGTGAGGAGACCTGGATCCGACAATGCGCTCCCAAAAGTAAACAAAATACAGTGGAAATTTAGAATGAAAAGTAACATTCGTCCATCGGTAGGGAAACCAACGCCAACTGTATTTTGGGATGTTGAAAAAATATTACTAATAAATTATTTGCCAAAAAAGAAATACTATGAATGCCGCATATTATGGCATTTTCTTTGACCAACTACAAGCGACGATTAAAAAAAAAGGACAGGCAAACTCAATAGACGCATACTGATTTTGCACGATAATGCATCTGTGCATATTGCTCAAGCAACAGAGCGAGGCATGAGCAAAAAAAAAAGACTTTATAAAAATTTACCATGCATCCTACAGCCATTTTAGAGATTTGAAGAAAAATTTAAGGAGACGACGATTTTTAACAAATGATGAGATGATGGCAGCAGTAAACGAACATTTTGACAATAACTAAAGGGTTTTTTTTTCAATAGCTTGATATCTGTTTATGAGAAATTTCATAAGTGCGTTTCCCTCTCAAAGGACTATATTAATAAATGAAAAAAAATATATATCCATGCTCGTCTTTTCTTTCATCTTATTTCGTTCATCTTGAAAAGTGTCAAAAGCCAAGAGTATTGCTCGCGTTGCATGCCACTCCGGTAGCCCATCTGCCTGCAGTTCTGTAGCAAGAGTGCAGAGGTTCTAGACATCAGAGCCATAGAAGATAGGACAGAGGGTAAGTAGGCTGGATATATTGGCAACATAGAAAGTATATCTGATGCGTATCGAAAGTATCTAGTGTGACCGTTAGAAATCTGTTTCATCAGAACTTCGGTCTTCCG
Source organism: Luffia ferchaultella (assembly GCA_949709985.1). Lineage (NCBI taxonomy): Eukaryota > Metazoa > Arthropoda > Insecta > Lepidoptera > Psychidae > Luffia > Luffia ferchaultella. Next base: position 18,561,546 of record OX453249.1, read on the forward strand.
TTAGGCGTTTTCAGATTTAGGATCCGATCCTGTATCACTTCCCGTGAATTGTATCTGCCATTTTTTTTTTCAGTATTGCTCTGTCCTCCGTTATTTCTATGTACAGAACAAAGATACTGTGCCCATGTATTTATTTATACTGTGACCGAAGCACGGCCTATATGCGGTCGTATGAACTCCCGTGTCTCTCAAACACGCGTCGGTGGTCGAGCGTTGAGGCACAGATTGCTTTATTGGCGAACGTCGGTAGCGTTTAAACGAGGTCTGCCATGTAAACCCCATATGGACTATAATAAGCATGAAAAAGCTATTATTTTCGCTAATAAATAAAGCTGCGGTTGTCGTTATCCATGGGGGTTCAGATTGTTATACTTATTACTTAACTATTATACGAAAGTCGAGCACAAGTAAATTATCAATGTTTGAAACTTGCAGCTCGTCAATCACTCAACATGTTGCCTTTGTATCGAAGGGGTAGACAAAACAAAGTTTACTGTTGCAGATCATATTGCAAAATATTTTATAAAACTTTTTAAACGATTTTATTAAATAATAATAATAATAACGTATACATCACAACATCTAGGCCCTAAACTAAGCATTAGCTTGTATTTTGGGTACCTAGCGAAGACACCACATACATATATCAACCAAGACCCGGTACCAGTATCAATATTCATCATATAAATACCTCCAGCTTCGTAGGCAGGGTCGCTAGCCACTAGGCTAAGCGCTCGTTGTTCAGACATATTATAATTTACAGTACTGTATGATTTATATCTGTCTGCATATTGAGCATGTTAAAAAATATTCGATACTAATAATGTTTTTCATGTTTTAATCGTCAATTCAATGGGTTAAGTATTGATGACACTGCTGATACCATCAGCCCATTAATTCCCCATTTCAGGTGCTTAAGCAACGGAATGAGGGAGCTTGGAGCTTAATCCACCACGCTGCTCCAGTGCGGGTTTGTGGATTTTAACCGGGAACGACGGCTTAACATGCTCTCCGAGGCACAGTCGGTGATAGTGATGTACATAAGTTAGAAAAAAACTCATTGGTACATGTTTGAGATTCGAACCACGGCCTTCTAAATTAGAGGCGTGCTCGCTACCACTCGGCTATCATAACATCTCACGACATACACTGCTGGTACTTGGTAAATAAAATTTATTGATTTAAACACACTGTATATCACTAGTGCATAATATAATATTAATGAAAATATGCATTAAGATGTCAAGCTACATAGCTAAATCTAAATCGGTCTTTTGTGCTCTATGCCACATTATTTATTATACCAATAGATATATGACGTGGCGTGATGGTATCGACCGCCACCTTTTAATTAAGGGAATGGACCGTGGGGCGCGGACACAAACCGCGTCCGTCCGCCCGATGCATATTCACCGATGCCCGCCGATGAAAACTGCTTTACAAATGGATTAGTTCGAGAGCACACTTTATTTACGAGTACAACGCTGGCTCCCCACCTATTTCACGGAGAACATTCATTGAATAGGTTATTTTTACTGCTGGAGTGCTTTAAGTCAATTAATTGTAAGGAAATCGCTATGTCCGATATACAGAAAATCACATATAACAAAGTGACAACTTTTAAAACTACCTACTGAAATAAAAACAAGCTTTTATTTAATGAACACTGAACTTAAAATTAAAAAAAAAACGGCCAAGTGCGAGTTCAGAAAGGTTCTGAACCACCATTTAAAAAAACACGATTATTGTATGAGGACCCTCTTTGCATTTTAACTTTATTTTATTTTTATTATTCGTTGTTATACCGGCCATACGTACACACTCTATAAAAATTTCAAGTGTCTACTTCTTACGGTTAGCTCCGTGACAGGCGAATGGACGGACAACGGACAGACAGATAGGGATCCCGTTGGTCCAGTACCCTTTGGGTATGGAACCCTAAAAAGAATGATTAGTGTTTAAATATCAAAAGTACGAGGGTGGATAAGTCTGCTAAAAATTAAACAAAGAAGATCCTTTTGCACACTGCTACTACTGTTTATTTTTCAATATATTCTCCTCCTAGATCGACACACTTTATCCTTTTTGAACTTTTCGATTCCTTCCAAAAAAATTTGTTTTCAGTGACCTTTTAAAATCTGCGTTTGTTTCGCTAATGATCCCGTCCTTGGTGCTAAATCTCTTTCCGCCCAGCACTTTTTTTAAGTTAGGAAAAAGGAAATAGTCGTAATAGGCTGAATCTGGGGAACATGATGAATGAGCAAGTGATTCCAAGCGTAATTCATGAAATTTGGCTATGGCCACGGCATATGTGTGTACATCCATGCCCTGATGAAAGACAATTTTCTTCTTCATGAAATGGGATTGTTTTTCCATTAAATTTTTCTGAAAACGGTCCAATAAATAGGCATGATATTCGCCATCTATAGTTATTTTTTTATTTGGATGAAACATAGCAAAACCTGCTTATGGTCACACAAGCGTGTTTTTGATCTACTGTGAGAGCACACATCGCATCGGCCGGACAACGTTTTCATATCTAAATGTTGATGCAAGATATTGCGTATGCGTGCTTACCCACTACAATCTCATGGACCTTCAATCTTGGATTAATCACACAATTTCTTTGCTTTTGTAATGGATTTTTAATTAATTCACTTTTCTCCGTGTTTGTAAAAACTAAACTAACGAATAGAGCTGGCTAAAAACATACCTCAAGCCTGGAACGAGTAAGTGCCCGACGAAGAACGTTTCATGCAATCTCACCCAGGAGTAGTATTTATATTTTAAAAGCGCACTTAAACGCACATCGATGTATTCTCGTCATTATTGGAGCTAAATCTTACATGCAGTAGGACACATACATGCATACATACATGTATACGTACAAACAATCAAGTGAAGCTAATAAATAGCTTGTAGAAAAAAATTGTCCATAGGTTGTTGCGGTACTTGTACGCCCTACCGTACCACTATACCGGTGTTCGACCGAACGTAGTCGAAACTTATAGAGCATGTAGAGCTTACTGAACTGAACAAAAGGTTCCCAGTGAGCAGCTGCGCAAACTAACGATTACCAAGAAAAACATGTTTAAAGTTGAACTATAATATACCGCTTGTATTATACAACTATATAATATACCGCGTGTTCAGCTAAACGTGTCCAAAATTGCAAAGCATGTAGAGCTCACACAACTACTACGAGAGAGAACGAAACAAAAATTTTCAAGTGATTAGATGGCGCAAAGTAAGGTTTACCGAGAAAAACATATTTTAAGTTTCATTTTAATCATTTTCTTTTTATTTTTCGTTCAGTTTGCTAAGCTCTACGCGCACTATTGGTTTGGACTAATTACAGCCGAACACCCTATAGCTCTGCTGCCGTGTGCTGCGTAATTTTTTTCACATTTATAGATTAAACTTCGTGAAATTGCTCAACGCGGATTTTAAACTGACATAATATTTCTAAAATATCAGTATCGAGGTGACCGAGGAACGAGAAATAGCTATTTTTATTCAAAAGAGAATCATTCTGATGAGACTAAAATTAAAACTGTTAAAAGCCAAATTTGTTACGAGTTTGCTTATATGCCATGAAGTTTCATAGCCACAACAAAGGAATTGTGTAGTTAAGATGCTGACAATAGCCAACGACTTCAAACAACTGACTAGGGTACGAGCGATAAAGATGTTAATATTCACATATACGTACTCTGTTGAATTAACTTCGAAAAATACAACAAAAAAAAATAGGATACAATCTAGCAGCTTAGTTAAAAACATTAATCAGTGAAGTTTTTCAATAATGTGTAATTACCTGACTTCTGGCAAGTACAAAGACAAATCTAACAAAGATTTAATATGTTTGTTGAAAGTGTATCTTAAGGAGTGACTTTGTAAGTTTTTTCAATCGAGAAAATCCTCGTTAAACATGTTTCGCAAACGGCCAAGTTTTTAAAAATAGTATTATTGTTAGTGCATATTTTTTCCGCATCGGAAAGTTATATGTATTTTGTGATTTTATTAATTAAAAAATCTACAAAACAGAAATCTACAGAGGCCGCATCATATATCTATAAGTTTATAATGTAAGTAGATACTGTACAGGGCTATGTCTGTTTATTCTCCAATAAATAAAATAAAATAAAAAATTTTTGCACTTCTCGCAACTATCGAAGGGCATTGAAAATTAACATAAAAAATAAAAACTTATAACACATTTTTGTCAAACAATTTTATTATAGTTTTCGAAAAAAACTTATAAACCAATTTTCGGATATTTGGTACCATGCGATCCCACGCGAGCTCCTGCATCTTTTTACACTACTGTATTTCGTCTATCTTCATAACTTTCTGAAATATAGCCGAATCTCACTCTCCGGGGTAACTGATCTGATAATCATTCAATGAAAAGGACACCTGACAAGCCAGTTTTCGACCAATTCCAAAATTTCTTTTTTCCAAACGGTAGACAATCTATGTACGTCAGGAGCATTTTTTAATTTTTTCGATGTTGGCTTTTGTTTTCGAAATAATCAACTTTTTGTTCGAAAAATTGGGAAATTTCGTCTTTTTTTCACCATTTTCGATTTTCCGAAAAAAGTTATGAACCTATTTTAGAAAATTTGGAATCATACGATGCTCCACAAGCCCCTGCATCTTTTGACACTACAGCCATTCGTCTATCATCATAAATTTCGGAAATATAGCCAAATTACACTCCCCCATGAAAATAATCTGATAAACATTTTCGATGTTAAAAGCTCAATTGGCAGTTGTCAACCTCTTAAGTTGTAACAACTTCTATAAATTAGTATAATTTGAGACACAAAACACTTTCACATTAATTGGTGGCAAAATGGCGGCGCTCAAAACATAATACGAGCGAACTTGTCCCAGCGCTACGTTTCCTGTATCGGTGCCACTTGTACGCTACGCAGCCGTAGCAATCGCTCACGCTACTTGTAATTTTGTCTGTACGCCTTATGAACAATTTACTCGTTGGTCGCGGGTTCTATTCCCGCCCGAGACAAATATTTGTGTGCATGAACATGTCTACTTGTTCCGAGGCTGAGTGTCTATATATGTCTATATTATCTATATATGTGTATTGTTTAAATTATAAAAAATATTTATTTATTTATATCAGTCGTCTAATACCCACAATACCTATACAAGCTCTGCTTACTTTGGGACTAAGTACACTGAGTGGGATGTCCCAGGTATTATTATAACAATTTAACACTGGCATTTATTTGCTGAGTAATATCGTTTAAATGTATGTATTGAAGGGCATAGTGCATTAAGGTTCCAGTGATCATTTGACGAGATTTTGAAACTTTCACAAATACTTCGGTCCAATGATTGGGCTAATTTTGGTAATAGACCGTCGGCCGAGGCCGTGTTTCAAAATTATCGCGCCTAATGACATAATACGGTAGATTTGTAAAGCCCTGTAGATCTCACCTGCCTAAGCTACAGGTAAAAACGAAGATGTATTACCTCAATAAGACATGCGATATCATCATACGCTAGGTTAAGCATTCTGCCATTGCCTAGTCGAGGTAATAATTCGAATTATAGATACACTGTCGATTTCATAGCTATATTAACATAAGAAAGGACGACAATACTATACTCCTACATAATTTAGTCGGATATACTTATGCTAGGCGATTGAAAAATTAAATATGAACGACCCAATAGCGTAGACGTCTAGGACTGTGATCCTTTATTAAATTAACATGGCTATGCTATTTGATAGTGTTATAATTTGAACGATCGCCTCTACGATAGCACCATGGGATAGCACGATGCGTGACCCCGCAGATGCATGTAGTATTAACGTTGGAATTTATTTAACACTCAATACGAGCGATTTATTAAATAAAAAACACATTTTATTTTATATAGAAATCTACATAAATGAGTTGTCAGTGTTATAGTGACGTGCAAATTTTATAAGTGTGGGCGAGATACTAGTGGATTTCTTTTGATTTTAAGTGTAAAATAGAGAAATAAACGTAAAATGGAAGAAGTTGCCGTGCGTTTTAGTGAACGTAACACGTAACCCGCTGTCGTGACAGTGTTTACTCGGTGTGTCGAGTGAATCTGTACTATACGTGAAGACTTAGGTTTTTAGAGGTATGTTACCTGTTGTGAGCACGGAAGGACAACCGCAAGGGGTTGGGCTGTGGTGGCGGGGGGTGCGGTGTAGGTGGCTGCGGGTGTGGGGGGAGCGAGCGACGCCGGCGCGCACGCTCCTCGCCACCAGGCTCGTAGCGCGCCGCTTCCCAATGTCGCACGAACGCCGACACCGCCATTCCTGCAACAAACGATGATGATATGGCTTAATAATATTAATGAAATCTACCAAAGCGTCAAATTCTTCAAGCTTTCCATGAATACAATATTTATTTTAATATTTCCGAATAGCAACATTATAGACGACTTGTATGACTTATACGTGCAACAATACTTCTTGAACATCAAATATTGTACCCGAATCAATGACCACAATAGAGCAACACAATTTAAGCTCAAAACTGCGGCGCTATTCAGTTAAACAGCCCTTGATTAATATCACAAAGTGTTGTTAATCGATACTCAGGTAATGTTTCGCTGTAGAGGTAAATTAAACGCGTCGGCCGCTACACAAGTGTACGCAGAGAGCAGCTGCCGAACCTCCGGCCAAGAATATTTAACGAGTAAGTATTAATCAAAAGGGCTTTGCGAACAATAATTAAATCGAGTCCGTCGAGCGGCGGTGACTGCGCGATCGAACACAGCATAATACAAATATTTATAGTGTTTCGTTTCGTTACCTACCGCCATCGATTAAATAATATAGATACGAATGCTTAATTATTATAACTAGTGGTCGCCCAGTGTTCGTAATTCGACCGTGATGGGAGCTTTTCCAAGTTTAGTTGTTAACGCTCAAAGTAGATGGCGTTGCTGGCCATTACGGTTGTCAATGTCGATTGATTGGATTGAAATCTACATTCTCTTTGGTTGTCGTCACTACTGCTTGTCAATTTATAGCTTTTATTAAGCACAATATTTTGTTTGTTATTAAGAACTGTTATAAACTTATTCATTTCTACTTAATTGGATTTATTTTATAAACAAAAGTATATTTAAAAAACGCGAACTCTCCAAAACTAACAACGGAAATAACATTGAATACCTCGTTTGACAACCAAATAGTGGATCATCGTCATTTGATACTTGCTTTAAAGAATATATTTATTTTGTACAATAATCTCATGTAATTAATTTATTTGAATGTATTATGAAAGTGTGACTACTATACACATAGAAAAGTACTAGGTTTAGTAAATTCAGATATTATGATGGTTTCACTATCAGTAGAGCAATTGATGCTCGAGATCATCATAAATACGAGGAAACCGAAGAAAAACAACTACACCTCATCATAATTACGTAACAGAGACCATAATTTCCGCTGACGCATATTTTTTTTTCTCTTCATATTCCTCGTTTTTTTTTTTTTTTTGGGTGTCATCCATTATTATACTGATAATGAATATTTTTCTCAGGACAGAGATTTCTAAATAAAGGCTTCAAGTCGAAAATAGGAAAAAAAAACTGTTTCCAATTTTTTTTTTTTTTGATAACACTAAAGTTCGTCAATAACTACCGAACAAAAAGAAAATTGGCTGACAAACAGAGGAGAAAAACGTACTGAACTGTTTTGTCTTTACCAGTTTATATATATAGAAGAAGATATAGATCGAAGATATAGATGATTGCGAGACTTATTATATCGATTTTTGACGCTACTTTCGAAACATCGAGCTTTCCGCTTTCTGCTTTAGTAATATAGGCTCAACAAGAAGCCTAAATGCATCTGTAAATGAAACTGGCCAAGTGGGGCACAGCCACAGACAAGTCAACCTTATAGACCACGCTTTGACAGGGAGTAGCATTCGCCAAGGATATGTAGTGACACTACATAACTACGTCACTAGTGAGCCGTCAGTTGGAAGCAGGTCGGAAGCCATTAAATTGTCAATTTTGAACGAGCCAATGAAAACTAGCCGACCTCTCCCCGCACCCCGCCACTTTTTGGCGATTTCGTTTTCGTACTGAATATTTAAATGTCCTGTCAGACAGAGAGGGCAATACCGCACGGTGTGACGTCAGGCAATTTAAAAATAATGTTAAACTCCTCTTTTTAAAAAGAGACAGAGATAAACTGTCAATGCCTTATAATTTAAATAATCATTAATAATGTTTCCGACAACGATACAAAACCTTAGAAATAAAAGGATTTTGAATATTTCTTATTTTATCTCGCGTCAGGTATAGTAGGCACTTAAAATTTTGTACGCATGTATTAAAATAATGCCCATTTACAATATTGGTATGTCACCGATTAACGATAATTCCCTATCACCCAATCTGTTCCAGAAAGTTATGTGAAAAACAAACGATGACTAATTTAATTTGATCAGGGTTTTCTTAAAGGAGCGAAAACGTCCGTACGACCTTCGAATAGAAAAGCTATACACGTGGCAACGTTTCGGGACAATAGATTGGTGTGAACTTCCGTGGGTGGGACATGTCAGATTTGAACCGACAGTCGAGTGATGACAACAAAAATCAAACGTATAAAACAATTTATATGAATTGTCAAGGTAACGTGTGGATATTATAGAAATCAATACTAGTGGATTTATTGTAATTACCTTAATTATTGTAAATTGTTGGTTAGCGAAATAAAAATGGAAACAACTAGGGGGCCGTCCATTAATCACGTGAGGCTTGAAGGGGGGGGGGGGGGGGACAAAAATCACGAAATATCACAAGGGGGAGGGGGGGTGTAGTAAGATATCACGTGTATTTATTTTTTCATTATTTTTTCAAACGCGCGGTTTTTAAATCAAAAAAGGGCGTGTAGTCACCATTCGTTTGTGCCAATCAAAAACAACCTGCAACCTTTCCGTCTAGACATTTTTATCATGGTCCTTAATTTCAGAACAAAATAAGATTATACTTTATACCTGTATTTAAGATAATATTTTAAAATATTCTTAAAAATTAAAGATTTTTTGTAGATACTAAAAATACACGTGATGCTGGGTGGGGGGTGGGGGGTAGTCTTTAAACCTCACCATGTATCACCAAGAGGGAGGGGGGGTTAAAAAATGCTTAAAAAAAGATCACGTGATTAATGGACGGCCCCTAGCCGTTTTGCTAATCACACACATAGTTTAGACCTAGAGACCACAAACCTAGAGTCATAATAATATTTGCCATATTTAGATTTGTTCTGCGTTTGTGCTAAATTTGTGGAGAAATTTTAGATAATTCATAGCTTACTAAATAAATATCTGACAGTAGCAAATAAATCAAGTCGGTATTACTGAAAATACCTGCACTGGGTAAAATAGTATATTTCAGAATCCAATGCACAGTAAAGAATTCGATACCACCCGCGAGGAAAATAACTTTGCACTCAATTTTTCACTATTCGTACGGGTAAAATAAATAGATAATTATTTAAAATAATAATAACAATATAATGATAATAATAACAGAATAATAATAATATAAATAATAAATTTTATAATATTGCTGTAAGCTCAATTTACATTTTAAATTAATGAGGCACTAACAAATTCTTGTGACATTGAATGTATTCAAGTTGTACTTGCCAATGTCATTTAATATGTTTGTAATATTTATATGATTTTTTTAAAATTAAATTAATATTTGCGTTTTATTGTATAATAGTAACATTAAGTTTATAATGTCTATTGATATAAAATTTCACAGTTTAATGATTTTGTAAATTGAATATTTATGAAAAAATGATTTAATAAGCCGAACTGTGTATTTGACTGATGTTATTTTACCCAGTTCAAATTTCGCATACAACCTTTTTGCTCCGGCGCCGCAGGGCGGCAATGACTCTATTCCGAGTAGGTGGAGTAAAAACATAATTTTCCTTTTACGTTTCCGCAAAGTTTTCAATAATAATAATATAATAATAATAATAATAATTAATTTCAGACATTGTCCATATACAAAGTGGGTTAGTATAAAGTACTTAACTTATGTTAGTATAAAAACTAGCATAATAATCAATGCATGCGACCAAGTTATACGACCCACAATGGTCGCCTTGAAACCGTCCATCTCCGCAGCGAGCATTGCAGGGTGCGCTTAATCTAATTTAAGCACATCGTTCTACGTACCACTTGTCGCTGCACTTCTACGGTCGCAGCGCACGAGAAATTGCAATGGCTCACATGCGAATCACGGTCTATTAGTTGAGTTCAAACGGTACAGCTGGCTTTCATACAAGAATTATTCGAACTGAACTAATAAACTAAACGCTGTTATATGTATTTTACCATCATTATAAGCAAATTGTATTATAAAATTCTCAATAAATTTATTAGAATTCTAAAACGAAATAGTTCTCCTTTTTCAGTTCTAACATGCCTAAATCGAAAATTATGAACTTTAAAAACCAAAATTGGAATCGTTCAACTTTCTGACTTCCAATCTGCCCAACATCGAGACGATTATAGGCTAATAATAATGAAAAAGCCAGTTTGAAGAAATGTGTCTATCGCAGTGCCATCTGGGGTTGTATAACTGTAAACTAACGTAAGAACGTGTTCTGTGATGATACCTCTGTTAAGCAAAAAACCGCTTCAAAATCGGATCAACCATTTCATAGAAGTAACTCTACTGCAGCGCT